>OX377619.1:39448000-40648000 GCA_947397865.1 Polietes domitor | reverse complement strand
AGATAATAAAATAATTTAAATTAATAGAGCAGTAATGGGCAAATCGGAGGGATATTTGCTTGGGATCTATATCAAAACAACGACCCATTTGCATAGGGCCTATATGAAAACATGGATCCATATGATTTACTTTAACAGTAGATGTACTTTTGTGTGAAATTCCAGTATGCTCCATCTTCAAAATACATTTTTTTTGATGTTGTTATAGAATCAAATTGAAAATTGTCCTCCTCTTTCAGTTTCTCACCGCCACTGCCTTACTGTGCTTCTCCTTCCCCAGTGACTGCCCGAGTCCAAAAACTGGCTGGAAACGATTTACCGGATTATTCATGACACTCTTGGTCACAATATCACTGCTCTTGGCTTCCGGTTGTTTGACCACGATATTACACTATAAGTAAGTACAGATAAATATTCCCTTCTCTATAAAATAATTCAACTCTCAACCCACCCACACACAAGGCCAATTGAGGAATATGTAGCCGTCCCCTTGTTTCATATACTGGATGAAAATAATTTCCACAAATTAGTGCCAGCCGCCGCCTGTATGCTGATGCTGACTGTAACCGGTGCCTTTTTGGAGTTATTTCCCGAGCTGTATCGCATCATTGTGCGATTTGCCACATCCGAATGGAGAATATTGACCAAACAGATATCATACGAAAGTTCAGATAGTGGCAATCCAGTATTGGCTGTCTTTATAGCAGGTAACTTTAGGGAGAAATGAAAGAAAGAAACTTTTATTAAAATGTGACCTATATAACCATTTCTATATCGCAGGAAGTCTCTGTGCCATGCTGTCCTTTGCTTGTCCTCTACAAAATCTCAGCCACATATTGGCGGCCAGCCATCTGTGTGCCACGTTCTTCCGAGCCTTCTATTTGCTCTATACACCCTTCCGTCCAAAATTTATTCTACAGTGTAGTAAGTGTCCTGAGTTAAATTTGAATTTTGCGCAGAAATATCTTAACGTTCTTACCGTTCGCAGATAATGATTCATCGCTGTCATATAGCCGCCTGAACACAGAGCCCATAACTCATAGTTCGTCGGCATCGCGCTTGAAACGCAGCCTCTGGAACCTGAGTGTGGGCAAACCGGTGCCGAGCAAGAAATCCAAAACGAAATCGAAAAATAAACAAGAAGTGGAAAAGGAATGGCTGCTGTTGGGTGAGCCCACATCGCCGTGTCCTCAGAGGGAGACCAAAGACGTGGAGTCCACCATTCTGTCGGATGGAGAACCACCGGTTAGTTGAATTTTTCAAATAAGTTTTTCAAAACAAAAAATGTAAGGAAATTGCTACTTGTTTGATACTTAACATAGCTTTATTCAATTTAAATTTATTTATTATTTGAATTTAGTAAAAAAAATCAAATAAAATTTACTCTAAATGAGTTTTACTAACTCATTTAAGCTACATTCAGTAAGATATTTAAGTTTATATATTACCTTCTAATTTAGATTAGGTTTGCGCCAGATATTTGCACGTACATAATACAAATTTATACATTACGTAATGCAGTCAGAGATTTAAGTTCATATACTCCCTTAAAAATTTGATAGTTTTGAGCCAGATTTATGCATATCCATAATAAAACTGCTACTTTGAATTTTATTGGAATATTTACTTTTCATTAAACTTCAAATTTGAAAAGTTAACTTTAAACTTTAGTCTCTGATTGTATATACCAAAACAGATTGTATTTTTTAGTTAAATTTCAGTATGCTTCATCTTCACATTATTTTTTTAGTGTATTAATACTCCTTATTTATTTTTACAGCCTTCCGATTTCGAGTATCCCGATAAATTTGATAATTCCGATTCGGACACATCTACCGACATAGATGCCATCGTCGATGAATATCGCCAAAAGGTCAAAGTGACCACTGCTGGTCCTTTGGACAGGACGTCTCGTATACCAACAGTGTCTTCGTGGCGTGTTACCATATTTGCCATTATTGTTGTGTTTCTGGGCATTGCCCTGAGTTTGGCGGGTATTTTTATGCATTGGGCGCCAGCAGCTTTAACGGGATCGATAGGTAAGTTTTAAAAATGAAACCAAAATATGATCTTGCGTAGGATCGTTTAAAATTTTGAGACAATAGGAAAACACCACCTGTTTTGAGATACATTTTGCCTGGTTTAGTTTCACTATTTAAATTATTTTTTGGAATGCAGTCCTACTTAAATGGACCATGTCTTCTAAATTTATCTATTATTTATATTTGGCCTAAAACTATTTAACGAAAAGGTGGTCACATCGATCCATGTATTGACATAGCTCCCCCATACAAATAGCCCTAGACATCTTGTGGACTAAAATCCACATATTTCATATTTTTGGGTCAAATTTGACAAATTGGCCAATCCTAACAAAAATTGGCACAAGTAAGATTTGTGGGCCAGGGATGAACGCTATTTAATTTGAAACGTCTGTGGTGAATGTGGGTCAGATTAGTTCAGATTTATATGTGTGTATCTCCCATACAATGTTCGCTTTCCATTTGACTTTTTAGAGCCCAAAAATTTTGAACAATTTTCTTAAAATTTGGCAAAAAAAGACTTAAATTTCAACCAGACACGTCTGTAGAGAAAGTGGGTCAGATCGGTTCAGATTTATGCACATCTCCCATAAAATGTTAGCTCCCGATTTGCCTTTTTCTGCTTTAGAAACCACATATTTTAGAAATATCTAGATAATAACAATAATAATGTCATTCCCGATTTTACTTTTTCCGCTCTAGAAACCACATATTTTAACCGATGTTCTTCGTATTTGTTAAAACACATTATATTTCCACATCGCTTCATGTTTTAATATAATCCTCATATAAATTTCCTCCTCGATTCAACTTTTTTCTCTCAGACACTTATTGTTACAGGCTTTGATCTAATATGGCAGAACACGTTATATTTCAGGTGGAATACATATTAAAACATTTATATAATACATTTTGAAACTAGGTCACATGGGTTATAATATAGTACACATCCAAAAATCTTTCCTGATTTCACTTTTTTCCGCGAATCCAATTGTAATGGAGTAGAAGTGGAAGGTACCGTAAGGCTTTTCTTACTTGTTATTTTATGATAAATTTACAAACTTTTAGCCCACTATACTTAAACCGCCTATTTCAAGCACTGTAAAATTTCAAAAAAAAGTTTGTAAATTTTTTTCTGATTTTTTTTCGTTTTCGATAAAAAATATTTTTTTCAATATTTTGCACCATTGTATAACCTAAACCCGATATACATAATTGGATGTTTTCTTTTCAAAAAAGGTTGAAATTATTTCCTCATCATTTGTGTTCGAAGAAAAAACAAATTTCAAACTTTACACCCACTATACTTAAACTACCGCTCCGATTTACAACTACTTGTACAATGTTTGTAGCCCTTTCTGACTTAGACAATGTTTGTCTAATTTTTGTTTCCTTTACGAAAAAATATATATTTTTAATTTTATAACGCTATAAAACAATAATGTACTGTACTACAATCATTGGATGTTTCCACCTCCAAATATACACTCAGAAAAAAATTAACGCTATAATGTGTTAAAATGAACTAAAGTTTAGGATAATTGAACTTCCTACAGAGCTAAAGCAATATTTCCTCATATCAAGTTCAAAATTTTCCTTGAAGGTAGTGCATGCTTTGAACTTGATTCTAGTTTTATTTTCTTCAAACCAAATAAATATTTACTCAAACTGAATAAAATTGCAGTAAGTCTTTCCTCAAACTAAGTACATTTTTACAAATCTAAGTACAATTTTGCTGAAATTTACCTAAATCTAAGTTAATCTTTTCTAAAACTAAGTAATTTTTTACTAAATTTAAGTAAAATTTTCCCAAAACTAAGTAAATTTGTATACAAACCAAATAAATTTGTACTTAATATGTAAGTAAAATTTTGCAGAAATTTTCCTAAATCTAAGTACAGTTTTACAAAATTAAAGTAAAATTTTCCTAAAACTAACTAAATCTGTACCAAGTCAATTTTTAGTAAAATTAAAAAAATAAAATTTTTCTAAAACTAAGTTCATTTTTACTCAAATCAAGTAAATATATACTTAGGACAACTTTGCTGATTTTTTAATCAAAACAAAAAAAAATTACTTAAACTGAGGAAAATTGTACTTGATACAGGGAAAAAAGTGAACTTCGAATAAGTTCAATTTAATTAAAACAAGTAAGGAAAGGCTAAAGTCGGGCGGGCCGACTCTATGATACACTCCACTTTCTATCCGAATACAATTTAATTCGGTGAAAAAGTGAAAACGGGAAGGATTTTTGTATCCTGTAAATGTATGTGTTTGACAAAAAATGTTAAATCGGAAAGGACATTTGTATGGGGGTATATTGCAATCTGAACCGAAATAGGTGAAGTATAATATGTATAGTTTGGTTAAACATTTGGGAGCAACATTTGTATTTGGGCTATATCTAAATCTAAACCGATCTTACCCACTTTCACCATAGGTTTTTTAATTGGATTATAAGCTGTTGTGCCAAATTTAAAGAAAATCGTGTACAATATGTCGTTTCTACAGCGGAAAATGTCAAATCGGGAGCGAAACTCTTTCCAAATAAAAGAAAAAAAATATTCTTAAAAATATATAAATGAAATATACAAATTTTACTCTAGAAGTTCAAATCGAATGTCGCAGCTTTAGGCCAAATAGCTGTCATCTAAGTAATACCATTTTTTCTTGTAAAATTCCCAGATACACTCAAAATCCTAACTTACAGGAAGCCCCAGTTTTGCGTACCTTTAAATAAATTATTATTTAAATTTTAATTTACAAATAAATCTGTGTGTATTTGTCCAGCAAATACTTTTTTCAAAATTTTTAAAAAATTTTAACTTTTTTTCACATTAATTTTTTGCTCTTAAAACTTTACGAATTTGAGTTGCAAAAAATATAAAATGCATCAAAACAGATAAAAACGGCAAATGAAGACATAATAACCATATTAGTGAAAATCCCAAATTTTGGAACATATTTTCCCCACTTTTTTAATGCTAACTCTGCTGATCTAGTAATCATTTCATCATTTTTATCCGCATGGTTCGAAAAGCTGTTGCTAATTAAGTCAATTGGAGAATTAGAAGTGCAAAAATGGACTCAAATCGTTTTTTTAAATCAATATTTTTGGTGTGTCTGAGAAATTTCGCACACACAGATTCTTTTTTTATTCGACAATACCTAATATAATAAATAAGTGTCACTTACCCAGGAGTTTCTGTTTGATATATTATGTATATATGTACTACTGTATAATAGATGAAACATTATTGGGTTGGGCGTCCCATTGTACAGTGTAATATTCTGGGCGGCTAAAATTCCCCACCTGAGGATTCCTGGTTGTTTAAAATTGTTTTAGGCGAGGAATGTTTAGATTTTCTTTTGATCTGTACCAAATAATATTCCAATTATCGCATTTCGTTCTTTACTTACAGGTGTTTTCATCATCAGTCTCATGATGCCGCTGATACCCAAGTACACCGGCAGTGTCATCAACGTCAGCCCCGTCATATGCTGCTCCTCCATATTCATGGGCGTCATACTCTTCGCTTCATGTGCTCAATATTCATGGCCCGCGATTGTCTTCTGGATGGTGGCCGGTCTCATGATGCTAATACGATGTGATAATATCTGCTGTGACTGTTTAAATCAAAATGCCTCCCTCAATGAACAGCTGTTGCCGAGCGTGTCAGGCGGCAGCAAAACATCAGCGGCCACGACAACAACAATTCGCATGCCACGTCCACCGAAAGGCTTCATCACCATACCCACACACATCAATGCGCCCAGATGACAGTCCGAGTCCTCGGAGGGCGAAGATTTGTTCAATGAGGACTTTAATATACGTGACTTTGAGGAGGGAGATGGCGAGGGAGATTTTAACGAAGATTGGACTGAATGAATAGCGTGTGAATGTGGTTATGTGGCCATGGAGTAGTAGTTAGATACAATCTATGCAAAACAAAAGACAAAACTTTATAGAGATTTATTCAAACTAAGATCCGTTTTTTTCTAATTTATTGAGAAAATATATATGCTTTCTACTTGTTAATGATGCCTCAAGCTATGGAGCAAACGAAAAAAAACATGTTGGCAATTTTTTGATGAAACTTTTTCGTAGTCCTTATTGTGGCAATTACAGAAGCTGAACGAGAGCGAATGGAGTGAATATTTATGGAATTCTATTTTCCAAAATTCTTAATATGGCGAAATCTATTCTGAATTATTGAGTAGCAGTAAGTGGATAGACCGACTTTGTATGGGCTTTATTTAGTATTTAAGACATTTATTAAAGTTGTCATGAATTTCAAATGGAAAATGATAGTATTATGTTTGCAAATAAATGAAAACCCCCCTGAAGGAAAATGTCTTAATGAGTTTTATTTGTTTGGAGCTATTCATTTTATAGAGCGGAATAGTTGGCTAAAATGGGGCTAAACAGGATAAAATGATATCTACGCTCTGACCAAATGGCTGGCCGTAGAATCTTGAAATTTGATACGGACATGTCTTACAATATGAACACAACAACAAAATTCCTACTTTATGTGGGTGAATTTGGGAAAAAGGGATAAAACTGGTCCCAATCAATGAAGCTAGGATGAAGCTAGAATCACCAAATTTTTACATCCCTCAAAATGCTCAGAAACACAAAATTTGGGAATTTTACCAAATTTGAACTTCTAATGGGTAAGTAGGGAAAAAGGGGATACAAATAGTACCAACACCACCGCTTAAACTGAAATGAAATTTTAGTGTATATAATTATCTTATAGAGTAATGGTGCGATTAGAAGGAATTTTCGAAATTCTTACACCGCCCAATTTGATGCAGGCATTCCTCTCATACCATGATCGTGACCAAAAATACTTTTTTGTGAAATTCCTTTTTTTTGGGGTGTGAAATACAGTAAAAAGGGATAAAAATTGTACAAATCAATTGAAATCATAAAATTCGAAGTGTAGAACTGCTTAGAAGCGCAAAATGAGGGGACTTTTCGAAATTTGTACTTTTAAAAGGAAATGGGATAAAAAAGGTACCAATAATACGGCTAAAGTCGTATTTGGCGTGTTTTACAAAGTAAAGGTGAGATTAGAAGCAATTTTCGAAATTCGTATTTTAAGGGGATAAAAATGGTACCACCGCCGAATTTGATGCGGGCATACCTCTTATAGCATGATCGCGAAGAATAATAATGTTTGTAAAATTCGCACTTTTTGTGGTAAATAGGGATGACAATAAAATGGAATAATGAAAATCGATGTGTGCAAATTAGGGTATCTAACCGATTAAATTTTATTCGATTAATCTAATATTTAATATCAAATATTTGTTCAAATAATTAGAAATGGCCGATTTTCGAATAACGAATAATTCGATTAATCCGTACCAAATAATCGAATATTCGAAATGTTATACTACCATACATTTTTGGAGTGAAATATCAATAATTTGGAAACTATAAATTCATTTTTTAATGAAAACTTTATAAAAGTTAAATAATTGCTTTGCAAAAGTCTTTTTTTAACAGCTTAAAATAGGTCTCGCTGATTTTGTACCTCTGGTTATGGACATATTCAAAAAAAGGAAACTAAAGAATTTGCTAGGCTATTTGGAGTTGAAAACCTTTCAGAAGAGCCCGTCAATGCAGAAGAAAGTATTGTCGCTCAAATTACCATTTTGTCCGAACTAAACGAAAAATATTAAAGAGTAGAAAATCCAGCAAAAAACGAAAAGTAGAATCAAATGACATACAATATGATTTTTATATTTAAATAAATAAAAAACTGTAAAACTTAATTACATGCTCTTCTTTCTGTTTTTCCGACTTCAAAAGTAAGTGAAAGAGTTTTTTTCGAATTCTAACTTTATTTACAAAGGAAAATAATCGCCATAAATCCAATAACTTTTTATACCCTCCACCTCTAGGATGGGGGTATACTAACTTTGTCATTCCGTTTGTAACACCTTGAAATATCGACCTGAGACCCTATAAAGTATATATATTCATGATCGTCATAAAATTCTAAGACGATCTATCCATGTCCGTCCGTCAGTCCGTCAGTTGAAAGAACGCTAGCATCTAAACGAAAGGAGCTAGACCGTTAAACATTTCCATAAATGCGTCTTATAGTCTTAGATCGGTTGGGATTGAAACGGGGCGAAATCGGCCCAAAGGGACTAAAAATACCCATAATAATCCCTAATATTTTAGCGTATTTAAACAGGTTTTTTCAATATTTCTGTTTATATTGGCTTGATATTCGCATTCCCCTTATAGCAAACACGTGCACCATAAAGTGATTCTTATTTGTAGGGGGTGAAATGGGGCAAAAAAGGGATAAAAGTGGTACATATTAAACGGCCACAGCTAGAAACACCAAATTCGGTGTGTAGATTCCTCTAATTGAGTAGATACATAATATAAAAGTATTTGTTCCAAACTCGTACTTTTAAGGGGTAAAATGGGAATAGAGGGATAAAAATGGTACCAATCAAACGGCTGTACCTAGAATAATGAAATTAGGTGTATACATTCCTCTGATTGCGTAGACACTTAAAATAAACAGATTTTTCGAAATTCGTACTTTTTGGGGTTAAAATGAAAAAGGGGATAAAAATAGTACCAATCAAATGACCGCAGCTAGAGTCATGAAATTCGGAGTATACAATCCTCTGACTGCGTAGACACGGAAAATAGACGAATTTGTCGAAATTCGATACAATGGTACGGGGGGATAAAAATAGTAACAACTAAACGACTACAGTTAGAATGATGAAATTCGAATTGCGTAGAAACGTCAGGGGGTAAAAATGGTATCAACCAAATGGGCGCAGCTGGAATCATGGAATTCCGTGTATACATTCCTCTGACTGCATAGACATGCAAAATAAAAAGTTTTTTTCCAAATTCGTACTTTTTCTTTTACGGCAAAAATTGGTTGAATCATGAAGTTAGGTTATTTTGCACTATGTACGTCTAATATGGATTTTCAAAATTTGTACTTTTGAAAATAACATAGAATGGAAATACAACCAACTGTAGCATCTACTATCTCCAATCAAATATTTATGGTATTTAAGCTTTTTGAAAATATAAGTATAAGAATATTTATTTTTTGAATCAACGTATTGGTAGCCTTTCCTTATAAGCGTTGTTTGAAATAATTAAAATATTATATTTATTTATAGAATTATTAATAATAATATTACCGCACTTCTACGAACACCGACAACATCTGTGGAATGCAATCCATGGTGGAGGGTATATAAAGTTCGGCCCGGCCGAATTTAACGCCGTTTTTACTTGTTTCAAATAAAACGATGAAACTTGATTATGTGTTACATATTCCCATTAAAATTTAAATAATTTACAGGAAATTTTATTCGATTAATCGAATAAGATCTGTCGACTTTATTCGGTTAATTATAAAATTTGTATTTTCGAATAAACGATTAATCGAATAATCCAAAAGTACGAACAATTGGATACCTTAGTACAAATCTCCAAATGCTTAGTAGCATAAAATGAGGAGACTTTTTAAAGGATAAATTAGGGAAAGGGATAAAAATGGTACCACTAACATGACTAAATCTATAATCATGAAATTTGGTGCGTACATTTCTCTCTTAGCATAGAGTACAGATAAGAAGGGATTTTTCGAAATTCGTACTTTTAATGGGTTTAAAGAGATACAAATAGTACAACTGCCTTCACCAAACGGCTGGGCTGGGAATCTTAGAATTACTTTTAATGTGTGAATGAGACCAAAAAAAATATTTGGAAAAATCGTACTTTTTTGGGGTGAAATTGAGTAAAAAGGGATAAAAATGGTATCAACGAAACTAAAGGTGGAGTCATGAAATTCGGTGTGTACAAATCTCTAAATGCTTGGAAACACAAAAATGTGAGGTTTTTGAGATATTTACTTTACAAGGGTAAATGAGGAAAAAGGGATAAATATGGTACCAACAATATATACCCGTTGTGTATATTCCTCTGATCGCGTAGGCGCGCAACAATAAGGATTTTTCAAAATTTAAACTTTTAAGGGGGAAGAGGGACAAGAAGGGATAAAAATGGTACATATCAAATTGGGTGTATATAATCATCTGTCTATTCAAACACAATTGAATTTGACATTTTTACTTTTTAGTGGGGAGGGGGATAAAAAAGTACCAACTGAAGTATTGCAGCTAGAATTGTAAAATTCAGTATGTATATCCCCTGAACTATATAGGCGAGCAGCGTAAATTTTTCGAAATATGAACTTTACGGCAAGCGGGACGAAAAGGGGATACAAATTGTACTAACCAAATTATTTCAGCCAGAATCTTGATAATCTTTGTCATAATTACTCTTTCCTCGTTGACGCGAGACTTAACGAAATGTTTACTTTATAGAGGGAAGCTGAAGAAGATAGTACCATCCAAATTAAAGCTGGGATCATCATGTGTACATCCCTCAAAATGCATAGAAGCGCAAAATATGGGGACTTTTAGAAATGATTACTTTAAAAGGATACATAGTACCAACAACATATATTCGATGAGTATACTCCTCTCATCGTGTAGACGCTCAACATAAAACGATTTTTCAAATTTTCATCTTTTAAGTGGGAAGCGGGACAAAAAGGGGATTAAAATGGTACGTTCCAAAGTATCGAAGCAGGAATCGTTAAATTTGTTGTTTAAAATCATCTGTCTATGTTAATTCAAATTTTATAAAATTTTATTGAAATATTTACTTTTAAGTGGGATGAGTACAAAGAGGGATAACTGTGTATCCAGACGACCAACATATATGAATTATTCGAAATATGAAATTAGCTGCAAGAGCAATGAAAAGGGGATACAAATTCTACTAATCTAATTATCTCAGCCAGAATCTTGATAATCGTTGTGAACATTGCTCTGGCCTCGTTAACGGGCACCATAACGAAATGTTTCGATCGGTTGGGATCGAAAGTGGGCGAAATCGGTCCAGAGGGACAATTTCACTAACAAGGACTGAAAATATTTCCTCATATTAAGACTATTTAAGAATTTTTTTAATTTCCGCTTTATATGCACTAGAAATTTGTGGCGTACATTCCTCTTGATGTGTAAAAGCACCAAAAAATAAATAAAAGCTTTAGCGGGCGAAATGGGACAAAAAGGGTCAAAAATGTTAGCAGTTATACGACAACAGCTAGAAGCATGGAATTTGGAATTTACATCCCTCTAATTGCGTAGATACGTAAAATAGAGCGATTTTTCAAAATTCGTGCTTTTAAGGAATACAATTGGAAAAGAGTGGTACCAACCAAACCGTTGAAGTTGAAATCATGAAATTCGGTTTATATATTCACCTGATTGTGAAGATGCGAAACAAAAAGGAATTTTTCAAAATTTGTACTTTAGGCGGAAAATTGGGCGAATGGGGATAAAAATAGTACCAAACAAAGGGCTGTAGCTATAATAACGAAAATCGGTGTGTACATTTCTTGGACTGCATAGACACGAAAAATAAAGAGATCTTTCGATATTCCTACCCTCAGGATCCGTGGTGGAGGGTATACAAGAGTCGGCCCCGACGAACTTAACGCCTTGTTACTTGTTTTCTCTAAACAAATGTATTGAATGCTTAGAGTCGACAGTGAGTACCGAAGCATATGGCGTCCATGATTGAGAGAAACTCTCCTTGTCCCCTTATCACTTTGGGAATCATTATTTGAATCTCCGTGTGAATCATTGTTTTTACCACGAATTCCTTAGTATATATTTGACTTCAAAGACCAAAAATGTTGAAAAAGAAAGGCTTAAAAAAAGAGCAATTTTTTCCCCCGCACGTAATCAAAAATAACAAAATACCAGAGAAAAATCTAAATTAGTCACATTAAAAATGTTTTTAATGCTGATGAACGCTGGCATTATCAATTTGATCACTATTCGACAAAGGGCACATGTCTGTCTAGAGTGTAGACTCCTCTCAGGTTTTACTAGTTTTAGTTGTATCTGCTATCGGTTATCTCAATGGTTTTAAATAAATTATCAGACAACTTAATTTGTTTGTTTGTTTTAATTTGAATATCAATTAGCAGATATTTAACGAATGTATTTTTTTTTTTGAATTTAGCAAAACTGAAAAAAAAATATTCCAACATTAGTTTTGTGATGACGAATATTCGTTACAACCCAATGTCGTGATTTAGTTTATCATTTGATTTCATTTCATTTCTAAATTTGATAAAGACAACAAAGAAAATTTATCTACCCAACAAAAAAATATACACAAAACCAAATAAGCATCGCTGTACACGGGCTATTGTGAACTCTCAACGTACAGCTGCGATTTAGTATCGCTTGAGACGTGATCATGGCAGAAACGAACGCTGACTCTATAGAAATATTAACTGACGCGGATTGTTTAACGATTGTAAAAAACCACTTAAATGTGACAAATGACAATGATTTTGAATTGAAGTCATACAAAGTTGTAAAGGCCTCCAAAGATTTGGTGGGATTTATGGGGGAATACTATAAACTGAGGGTGAACATTCAACGAAAGGTAAGTATAGAAGGTGGGGTTGATAATGGTCTACAATATGGCAGCGGTTAATATTTTACGACTTACTTCCCTTACCTCTTCTATATATTCAGAAAAATAAGTGATTGAATTATAAGAGGGTCATCCATCAGAAATCAAGATTTGATTGTTTAATTATGATCTGCAAAATATGTCAAGCCGCCTATGAGCTAAACGCCTCTAAAAATCCCGTGTAATTTTTATAACCTTCACTTTAGGATAGGGGTATATTCATTTTGTCATTCCGTTTGTAACACCTTGAAGTATTCATCGGAGACTCCATAAGGAATATATGTTTTGGGTCGTGGTAAAATTCCGTCAACATAAAGACAGACAAACGACTTTATGTTGAAAGCATGCCGAACGAAATGAGCTAATAGGTTCAACGTTTCCGTAAATATGTCATGTCGTTGCAGATCGGTTAGGATTGAAAGTGGGCGAAATCCGCCCAGAGGGACAAAATTTTCCCTAACAAGGACTGAATATTTACACTATTTAAGTAAATTTTTTGAAAATTTCTTCTTTTTATCCAATAGAAATTTGTTGTTTACATTCCTCTTGTAGCGGGAAAGCCAAAAAGTGTATCAGCTGAAATGGAACAAAAAGGGATACAAATTGTACCGATGATTCGACAGCAGCTATAAACATGAATATCGATGTGAACAACTCTCTAATTGTGTAAATACTTTAAATAGAAGAATTTTTCGGAAGTAGTACTTTTAAGGGATACAATTGAAAACAAGTAAGGCAAGGCTAAAGTCGGGCGAAGCCGACTCTATGATACACTCCATCTATACGAATACAATTCAATTATTTGAAAAAGTGAAAACGGGAAGGTTTTTTTTATCCTGTAAATGTATGTTTTGACAAAAACTGTTAAATCGGAAAGGACATTTGTATGAGGATATATTGAAACCTGGAACGAAATAGGTGAAATATAAAATGTATAGTTTGACCAAAATCGGTTAAACTTTTGGGAGCAACATTTGTATTTGGGCTATATTTAAATCTGAACCGAACTTACCCACTTTCACCATAGTTTTGTTTAGTTGGACTATAAGATGTTGTGCCAATTTTAAATAAAATCGGGGACAATATGAGCACAAAAGTCAAATCGGGAGCGACATTTGTATAGGGGCTATATCTAAATCTGAACCGATCTTACCCAATATCTGCATAGGTGTTTCTAGTTGGATTATAAGATGTTGTCCCAAATTTAAAGAAAATCAAGTACAATATGTGGCTTTTAAAGCGGAAAAAGTCAAATCGGGAGTGACATTTATATGAGGGCTATATCTAAATCTGAACCGATCTTACCCAATATCTGCATAGGAGTTTCTAGTTCGATTATAAGATGTTGTGCCAAATTTAAAGAAAATCGGGTACATTATGTGGGTTCTAGGGCGGAAAATGTCAAATCGGGAGCGACATTTATATGGGGGCTATATCTAAATCTGAATCGATCTTACCCAATTTCTGCATAGCTGTTTCTAGTTGGATTATAATATGTTGTGCCAATTTTAAAGAAAATCTGGAACAATATGCGGTTGCTAAAGCGGAAAAAGTTAAATTGGTAGTGTCATTTGTATGGGGGCTATATCTAAATGTGAACCGATCTTACCCAATTTCTGCACAGGTGTTTCTAGTTGGATTATAAGATGCTGTGCCCAATGTAAAGAAAATCGAATAGAATATGTGGTTTCTAGAGCGGAAAATGTTAAATCGGGAGCTACATTTGTATTGGGGCTATATCTAAATCTGAACGGATTTGCCTTAAATTAAATAGCGTTCGTCCTCGATCCACAAAACTTGATTGCGACCTGTAATTTGATTACAACAATAAATGGACAGACGGACATTGCTAAATCGACTCAGAAAGTGATTCTAAGCCGATCTGTATAATAAACGATGCGTCTAACTCTTTTCCTTTTGGGTGTTACAAACAAATGCACAAAGACATAATACTCTCGTGGAGTGTATAATAAAGTTGAAATCATGAAATTAGGTGAATGCATTCATCGGACTTTCTACACGCGAAACATAAAGGAATGTTTCCAAAATTGTACTGTTATATGGAAAGTGGGACGAAAGGAGATAAAAATGGTACCAACCAGAAGGCTGCATTTGGATTAGAAGATTCGGTGTGTACATTAGAGTGGATCGAATTTGTTTTATTGAGCCTCAATAACTGTAAAAGACAAAATTTCATGGAATTAAAAAAAACTTTATCGTTTGGAAAACATTGTGAATTAGGTGGATAAAAACCGTGATTCCCCTTCTAGAATTTGACGTCGGAGTCAAAAGTGATCAAAGTAGAAAATCTAGCTGTTGTCATTCTAAGAACAATAATATGTCACACGTTACAATCGGACTATAAATGGAGACACAGGAAACCAAAAACAAAATGCGCGGGGTCGAAGTGCATGGCAAAAAAAAAATAAAAAAATTAAATCGTATTCAAATTATCTTTAATTCTAAGGTATCACTTTATTTTTTGCACGGGTTGCGACCCGGTCTAGTGTAAGTGCATATAAAGCAGATATTTTGATTTGAAAAAATTGTTAAATAACACTGTGGAACACAATACAAAAAATGACAAGGTTCTCACAAAGGATTCTGATAAAGGGTGGTATCGGCGTTTTGAATGTTTACGTGTAGCGGTCATTTTATGATGAATGAGTGATCTTTACCTTTTCTAGCGTGTGTTCAGCAATATTACTTAAAAACTACAAGAAACATTTTAATTCTCTACACTCAGAAAAATAGCATTCCTAAATTTGAGTAAAATCCATACTCCAATTTAGTTCAACAATTTTACTCCAGTTTAGTACAAATTTCCTTGAAAATGGGGAAATTAACTAAGTATGAGTAAAGATTCCTTATTTCAAAGTCATAGCAAATATTTCATTTACTAGAAATAGGGTAGTAAACATACTTAAAACATTTCATTGGATCTAATAACAAATTCTTACAATTGAATTAATTCATACTTGTGTGGAACAAAATTTCCAAGGTTTTAAGTAAGAACAAGTATGGAAAGGCTAAAGTCGGGCGGGGCCGACTATGTGATACACTCCACTTTCTATCCGAATACAATTCAATTCGTTAACAAATTGAAAACGGGAAGGATTTTTGTATTTCCTAATCATGGGCTAATATGACCTGACCCAATTTGTCAAATCGAGAAGAATATTTGTATCGGGGCTATATCCAAATATGGAATAAAGAGACTAACATCTAAAATAAGTTCTTCCAGTTCAAATATAACGTGTTATGCTCAGTTCGAAGAAATTCGTTGAAAATTCGTGGTTTCTGGTGCGGAAAAAGTCTATCTGGGAGCGATATTAGTATTGCAGCTATATGTAAATCTGAACCGATCTGACCAATTTTCACTATGGATGTTTCTAGTTGAAAAATAAGATATTTTGAAAGATTTGAAGAAAATCTGTTAAAATATGTGGTTTATAGAGTGGAAAAAGTGAAACCGGGAATGAAATTTGTGTGGGAGCTATATATAAATCTGAACCGATCTGACCCATTTGCACCAGAGGTGTTTCTAGTTTAAATATAAGATGTTTTGCCAAATCTGAAAACAATCTGATAAAATATATGGTTTCTAGAGCAGAAAAAGTCAAATCGGGAGCAAAATTTGAATGGGAGATATTATAAATCTGAACCGATCTATCACATTTTCACCACAGGTGTTTCTAATTGAAATATAGGATATTTCGCCTAATTTGAAGAAGATCTATTAAAATATGTCGTTTCTAGAACGGAAAAAGTCAAATCGCGGGTGAAATTTGTATGGGAGCTATATATAAATCTGAACCGATCTGACCTATTTTTACCATGGGTGTTTCTAGTGGAAATATAACATGTTTTGCCAATTTTGAAGACAATCTATTAAAATATGTGATATCTAGAATTAAAAAAGTCAAATCGGGAGTGAAATTCGTATGGGGGCTATATCTAAATCTGAACCAATTTTCTTCAAATTAAATAGCGTTCGTAGTGCCGAGTTCTTCATACATTTAAGTATTAATGAACTTATAAAAAATCACTTCACATTGTTTAGAAAATTCTTGAATATTAATCTAAGAAGTAATTCTCATTCGTTTGAATACTTCAAGTATTATTCTAAACAACCATAGCGAAGGTTGCCTTCGCAGCAATTATGGAATAATAGCTCGACTATTTATGGCAGAGGTATAATGATTTTTTTGAGAAATTTTCATGTTGCCAATTTTTGTATCAGTTTTGCAAGCAAAATCATTTTTGAAGCAAAATCATTTGTTTGAATTATTTTTAGATAAGTTGAACTTATTTTATTGTATCAAGTAAAATTTGTTCAGTTCAAGTAAAAATGTACTCGTTTTGAGGAAAAATTAGCAAAATTGTCCTCAATTTAAGTAAATATTTACTTGCTTACTTTACTTAGTTAAAGGAAAATTTCAGCAAAATTTGACTTAGATTTAGTAAAAATTTACTTGGTTTTAGGAAAAATTTACTTAGAATTAAGAAAATTTTACTTGAATTTAGTAAAAATTTACTTGGTTTTAGGAAAAAATTACTTAGATTTAGGAAAATTACAGCAAAATTTTACTTAAATTTAGTAAAAATGTACTTGGTTTGAGCGAAAACTTACCGGAATTTTCCTTAGTTTGAGTAAATATTTACTTGGTTTGGGGAAAATTGAACTGGAATCAAGTTCAAAGCATGTATTACTTTCAAGGAAAAGTTTGATATGAGGACGTATTGCTTTAGTGCTATACGATGTTCAATTTTCCTAAATTTTAGTTCATTTTAACTTGTTATATTGTTCACTTTTTTCTGAGTGTAACTCCTCAATATAGGGGTTGTTTTGGTGCCCTTTGTGCAAAAGGGTATAAAAGCGTTTCAAATGTTCTACAAAAATATTTGCCGTACAATTTTACTATAAGTCTCTGAATTAAAAAATTGATTTTAGGGTTAACCCAAAGTGCTGTAATTATTTTTTTTCGAATTTTGAGATAAATCTTTCATGTTATCAGTGCACTATGGTCCCAAATCCATTTTTTTTTGGCAGAAATTCAAAAAAATTAAAACTGGAAAGTGGTAAATGTGTATATATTTTCTTTATGGCAACACTCCAAGCAATCAAGAAAATATACTGGAGAAAATTAGGTGGCAACTCCACAAGCCTGAATGGTACTTAAACATTGCGGTTCAAAAAAAGTGGGAATTATTTTGATATAAAGCAGTTTTACAAATTAATTAAAATCAAGACTTAAAAAGAAAATAATAAACTGACTATATTATAAAAATTGACGGCAAGAGTTATTAGTTGATAAATTCTATTTAACATTTTATGATTATTGTGATCTTGTAAGTATTCATAGGTATTTGATAATTTTGTGATTTGTAGAGAACATAATCTATAAATGTCGTATGACTCAACTTGACTCAAAGTGTAAATATGAAAGTGTTCGTCCGAGGTTGTAGTTCATGGTGGAATTAATATCTCGTCAGCATTTTTCGGCAAACTCCAAAAATTGTCATTTTAATTTAGCACAGTTTTTGATTAGCCATAGACATATATATGATTATATCTCTGAATTAGTTTTGTGTACGAGACCCATCAATATTCATTCACCTTTTTGTACACATGTATACATTTTACTTTATTTCTTGAAATAATTATTTAAATTGCAGTTTAAAGTATACTATTTGTATGCTATATTTTGATTTTGTAATAATGTTTAGAAAAACACATTTCTTCAAAATAAACAACTCTTCATTCTTTTAAGCTTTCATAAAATTTTGTTTTTGGCCACCCTGTACCAATACAGGGTGATAATTATGTTGGTTATATATTGAGTTTATATGGGAGGTGGTAGTGGGCGTGGTCCGATCGGCACAATTTTATTTTTATTTTTTGCGTATGATATGTCTAGCAAATGTGCAAAATTACAAGACTGTACGTTTATTTTTCGACTTTATGCCATAAAAAATGGATTTGGGACCAGTGTGCAGTGGTCCAAACCAGATGCTTTGGTGAACGTATGGTCACGCTAGCACCATTCGGGTTAATTTCGATCTTTTTCCGAATTGGTGCTAAACTGCCCCACAGAACTGAATTTTAGAGGGGTGGTTTGAATAAAAAAATATTCTACGTCAAACTTCACTATAATCCATCTAACAAAAGAAAACTGTAGATATAAATATAGTCACCAATTCGGTTATTTAAACAAGAAATTAATTATCAAATTTTTCTTTTCGCTCTTATATGTATAATGCCTTTATAGAGTTCTGCAATAGGTGCACATGTTTAATGAAATCGTTGACCTTGTTTATCGGGCTCTTTTACCAACGGATCCTCGACATAATCCATATGAAAATTAAAAAAATTAATTTTCGTTGGCATAGTTTTTCAATAATTCCACCAATAAATTTTTCTAAGACAAGAGTAAAAATTTATATATACAGTGCAAAATATAAAGGGTATATTAATTCATAAAAAAGTTTGAACAAACAAATTACACTGCGCTGAAAGAATTATGCTCATACAATTTATGATTTGTCTTAACCTCAGTGAAAATTGTCATTAAAAAGAAACACTTCATAAAACCTATCAAACATGTTTCATAAACCACAAATCTATGAAAAGTGTCATAGAATTTATTTTCTTAGAAACTAGCAGTTCTTCATTCAATGAACTTTTGTCATACAAGATCTTTATTTTTTATGATACGATTTATGAAAATTTTCATAGATTTTAAAAAGAAACTTCATAAATTTTATGAAAAAGTTTCATAAATAGTAATAACTGAAGTTTCCAATATAAAAGGTCTGACTTGTTGACTAACCAATCAACACAGACCATCATTGCGAAAGTCTTTGCAATGAATATGTCTTTGACCTAAATCAGAGTACATAGTTATGTTAGAACTAACAGAGGACAAATGAGAATTGCTAGCATTTAACCGAATAAAGTCGACACACTAAAAATGAAGTTGTAACATATGAAACATTTCATAAAAACTATGAAATCCTTCATTATATTTATGAAGACATTTCGTAGCACAAATATTTTATTGGTATGGAATGTTTCATAATATTTAAGAATTGTTTCTTTAATACAATGACTAATTTAATACAATTTACAATTTAAACAATTTTGTTTTATGAAAATGAAATGTTTATGAATAATTGTATGAAACATTTCATTTTATTTATGAATACATATTAAGAAAAATTCACTAAATTTATGAAAAACCTTTTATGAAATCGTTTCATCAATATTATGAAGGAAAATGCTTTCTGTGTGGAACACATGATTTTTACGGGTGTTTTCAGGAGCGTTTAACTCACAGACGGCTTAATCTAGGAACGAAATATTTTGCAAATCAGCATCCAAAAATTAATGACAGATTATTTTTTTATTTGTATTGACCACATAATAATATACATATTTCCTTTTCTCCGTGTTGTAGAACTGTGTTAATATCGAGACATTGAATTATTTTGTCAAAAGTATTCCTGTAACAAATCCAATCTTTCGCGACGAATGTGAACGTAAAGGGTTCTTCTACAAAGAATCAAGTATCTACAACGATATTTTACCCAATATTCAACGTTATGCGGACTCACCACTCTTTCCCAAATCATATTTAGCCCGTCCAGATATAATAGTTTTGGAGGATTTATCTCTGCCTGAGAAAGGCATCGCACAACTGGTAGAGGGTCAGACATACTCTCGAAAACATTATCAACTATTTTTGCAACATTTGGCCAAATTGCACGCGGCCAGTCTAGCATGGCAGTCGGCAGATGCCATTGATATTGGCAACAAGTTCAAGAATGTCTTGTTCGAACTGCAAATTACGGCGAAAAATGAATGGTATCTAACAGGAATAAAGGTAAGCTAAAGTCATGATAAGACAATTACACAATATTATTTTCGAAAGTAATTTAAAATTCAAAAACTCACCCTAATAGGGTGGGTCATTACAGAACCAATATAATTTTGTAAAACAACTGCACAAAAAATTAAATAAATTTAAAACTCCCTTTCGCTTCCAGGGCGCCTTGTATCTGGCCCAACATCATCCAAAATTCCAATACCCCGAGGCTCAGACTTTCATCAACGGAAAGCTCTACGACATCTTCCTCGAAATGGAAGATTTCGTCAATTCCTCAACCAGTCTTCGCAATGTCTTGTGTCATCGTGACTCCTGGAATGCCAACATATTTTGGGAATACGACCAACACACCCATGAACCCATAGCTTGTCGTATTGTAGACTTTCAACTGGTGCGATACAGTCCACCCGCCATTGATGTTCTAAATTTCCTTTACAATAACTTCGAGGATGCGCAGCAGAGAGATGAAGAAATGCCTGGCCTACTGCTACATTATCACAACTCTTTAAAGGGTGAATTGAAGCGCTTAAACTTATCGGAGGATTTAATAACACTGCAAGAATTTGATGAAGATTGTCGTAGAGCTCTACTGCCAGTCCTGACTATGAAAGCGATTTGTGTACCTCTGATGACGTTGCCCAAAGGATGGGCCCAACTAATGCGCTCTACAGAACAGGAGAAATTCGACATTTACCTGAACAGCGACCGAAGGGAAATGTTTGAGAGGGTATCCCAAATAGATGTCACATACCGGGAAAAAATACTGCTACCCATTCAGGAGTTAATGGAATATTTTGGATTAAAAGCGAAGTAATAAATATACATACATATATGTATGTAGATAAAGAAGCGAATTTTAACTAGAGAGCGTCTTCCATTTCATAAAGTGTATCATAATGAAAATATTAAAATTATCTGCACTGAAGCCTACAATTATACAATTAACTAGTAAATTTTTTTAAAAAATTTTTTTTTCAAATCCATGCTTTATGCAAGCAGAATTCTATTGGGCCTAGAAATTCTTTTTTAGTTATCTTTTGTAGAAGGAAAAATTACTGCGTTATCAGGAGCAGAAATAATAGATTTTTAATTTGTGGTTTGTATGGGAGGTACCACGCCCCTTTGTACAATCCCGCCCATATTTGCAGCAGCACTTAAAAAATCCACACCAAACCGACGTACCAAATTTTGTTCAAATACCGTTATCAGGAGCAGAAATAATAGATTTTTAATTTGTGGTTTGTATGGGAGGTACCACGCCCCTTTGTCCAATTGGTCAAATTTTTCCATTTCCTTGTATTGTCATCGAAAATGATTAAGTGTGCAAAATTTGAGCAAAATTGGTTGAGAAAAAAGCTTTCAAAAATTGATTTCAAATTTTGTGGCACACAAACATATATAGAAAGTAACCTTATATAAAGCATGGAAAAAAATAAAATAAATATCGATCACTTTGGCTAAAAAAGAAAATAAATAAAACAAGTAAAAATGTGTTAAGTTCGACCGCTACGAATCTTATATAGGGTGGGCCATTAAAAACTTTAAATTAGAATCGTATATAAAAAGTACTGATTATTTCTTCAAATTTCTAGTTTATTGGAAAGGTTGAACTTTGTCATTTAATAATGCAACACAATATCATTCATAAGACTACCTCGACACTACCCATCCGAATAACCCAATTTTTCAGTACAGCTAGGGTTTGGGGTTTCCCGGACTTTTTTCATTTCCCGGGAAAAAGTAATTTATTTATAGGTATATCTAATCTAATCTAATATTCTAAACTGTAAAAACAATAGAAACATAAAAAATTTAATATTAATTTAATAAATTCATAAAAAATAAAAACATTGAAATAATCCAGTCATTAGTTCTTACTAAGAGTCATTTAAATATACTATCAGATTTCACTTGAAAGTTTCCAGGCGAACAATTTTAATCGTAGGCCATTTCTTACAGGTTTCATAAGTAAAGTAAATTGTTCTTTAAGAAGATTTTCACATTTTATATCGTCGATTCTTCTAGGAAAACAAGAAATTTAAGTATTGGCATTATGTAAGCCATAGTATTGTCGGTATGGTATTCTTATTTCACAATAATTATTATTCCCTAGCTGAATTTCGCAAAAAAGACTACTTACCGAATTTAAAAAGTTTTGTTTGTAGTAATATAATATAAAGAAATACTCATTATTTTTGTCAGTAATGTAAATACAGTGCGAGCTCGATGATCGCAACCACCTATTATCGCATGTGCTCGTTGTTTGCAACTAACTAAATATTAGCATTGGAGTCTTTATAAGCGCAACTTCTATACAAAAGTTGCAATGTTCCTTTTCTATTTTCTAGATAGATGAAGATACTTTGAATTTAACCAAGGACGAAACTGAATTAGAAGGACCGCGCATTAGTAAGAACACATATAATCGTCCCAGTAGACTTGGATGTGAGGAAATGTACGGCGATATTTACAAGAATTGATGCTATCGAAATGAATATCATTGCGACTGTAATTGAAATCATCGAGATATAGAACATAAAATCATGTATTTTTACTAGAAACTAGTGCAGGGTGTAAACTCGGCCAACTGTAGTCATTCCTTACAGTTTTTTGCTTAGTTTATTTCCTGATTCATACTACACTAACATTATTGTCGGCGATCCGTTAAATAGATGATTTGGACAATTGTGGTCTGCAGATTGCAAATCTCGTTAGAGTATCCTCAAATTAAATCAAAGTTTTATTGAAATCAAAATTTCAAAAGGAAAGGTCTCCGGCCTAAACTATCAAAAGTTTATATTTTCCAGAGTTTATATCGAATTTTTCAAAATCCAATTAATGCATTTAGAATTTCTGAGAGCTCATTCGAATCCTAATTATCCAGAAACAATTCGCCGACTCCAAAATCTAGATACTTACTTTCATACCTTTGCATACCTCACCAAACGAAAGGCTGTAAACAGTTCAATAAACGTATTAAGACAATTATTCAAAGGTCAATTTGGGGTTTGGTTATCGCAACTATTCGCATGGACAGTAATTAGTTGCGATCATCGAGCTCTGTATATGAATTTGAAATACATCTCAAAATTCCAATTTATATAGTAAAATTAAATTATTGATCAACATAATCAATAAATTATTTTTTTAATATTTCCCGTATTCCCGGGAAATTGAAAATTTTTTCCCGGGAATTCCCGGAAAAATGTGTACGGGAATTCCCGGATCCCAAACCCTAAGCACAGCTCAAAATCCACAGCAAACTGTGCCTCGTTGTGGATGCATTGGCTTCTCAATAGTCACGTGTGGGGGTCTCTGAACCCCATATGCGGCAATTTTGCTTATTGGCATAGCCACCGAGATGAAAATGTGCTTTATCAAGGCTGAACTGAAGGCCGATCTCTTCTCAATCATTTTCCTACTACTAAACTACTTTGAAAGTTTGATTTGTACCTAAAATTTTCCTTTTTATATCATTTCTAAAATATCCATCTGCTTAAAGGTCTACGCAATTAGAGATATGTTGTCATTTGATTGGTACCCTTTTTCCCTTTTTGAACCAATTTGAATTTTTTGAATATAAAGAGGAAAAGTCGAGGTCAAAAATCGTACCGCTTGAATTATCTAAAGATGAGATGGACGAATCGTCTGACAATGACAGCGAGATAGAAGGCGACTTGGATGATATCGAGGAAGACGAAGATGTAGGTGGGAGCAAATTTTATAAAAATTCAGTTTGCAGATAGAGGGTATGTGTGTTCGGGGAAAATATTTGGGAGTGAAAATCAATGGCGGTCGGTCTTACTTTTAACCCCACTAAGGGAGTTTCTCTTTTCTTTCATAAAAGGGTTGAAGAAAGGTATGGTCTGAGAAAAGGTGGGGATTTAAAAAATATTGGGATCGGTCATAAATTTGACTACTTTGGGGATCAAATTTTATAAAGAATAGTTCTTACACTTAACATTTAACTCTGGGTCTTACATTTAACCCCTTCGAGGAAGTTTCGGACCTTTCTTTCATAAAAAGTTGTGAATAATAAAAACTTCTTATGGGGGCCACATAAAGGGTGGCAAATAGAGGGTAGGTATGTTCTGAGAAAATGTTTTGAAAACGTTTTGGTGGTCGGTCATACATTTGAGACCACTAGGGACTTCCTTAGAGCATTGGGAGCAAATTTTATAAAAATGTATTTTTGAATGGGAGCGCCCTCAGGGAGTGGAGATAGGGTGTAGGATTGTTTGGGGCAAATGTTGGGAAGGAAAAATTAACGGCAGGCCGTTTTGAGGCATTTAGTTTTTTTATCCCTTTTTCCCAGCACCCCCCCCCCCCCCCCCCACCATCATGCATTTTTTCGAACCTCACAAAATTAAAAGTTCGAAATCGAAAATTCGTGCACTACATATTCCTCTGACTGTGCGGATTGTTAGAATTGAAAAAGGGCGAAATCTGTCAAAAGGGAAACATTTCTTCGTTAACTATGAAAGAAAACACTGCCAACAATCTTTTTTTTTTGAAAATGCTATAAAAAAACTACTGAATATTTTCTCAAATTTATTTTTTATTTGAAAGTACAATCCTTCCGGTTAATAATGGAAAAAATTTCATTCAAATGGCTGCCTCGGGCACCCCACAAATAATAGACCAACGGCTGAATAGTTAAAAAACGTTAGATGGCGGACCCCATACCAATGTCTCCTATGATTTACTTTTTCCGCTCTAGAAACCACATATTTCAACAAATAACTTTTTTTTTTAAATTCTATAAAAAAACTACTGAATATTTTCTCAAATTTCTCTTTTTATTTGAAAGTACAATCCTTCCGGTTAATAATGGAAAATAATTTCATTCAAATGGCTGCTGAGGGCACCCCACAAATAATAGTCCAACGGTGGAATAGTTGAAAAAAAAAACGTTAGATGGCGGACCCTATATATATTTTTAAATGGCTTCAAAATAAAAGTTGTCGATGTTCTCGATTATAATGAAATACTGGTTTGTTTTATGTGTTCGCCCAAAATATTTCAGTTTTTTCATTGTCTGTTCGTTAGCTGAATACGTTCAAAATAACCTCTATAAATCAGGTTTCCCCTGAAAAGAATTCACGGTGAGAATGGTATTGAAAAAATCTTTTTCTTTATACATGATATTTATTTACTAATACGAACCACGACAGATCAAAATAAATTTCAAAAATGTCGTTATTTAAAACAAAATTGTCGACTTGAATATGGTTTTCCGCACTTTTTTAAAGCTTTTTGATAAAAATGCCGAAACATAATATGTGCATTCTGATGATTACACTGTCCAACAGCATTGAGTAGATAATAGACCTTTTTGTAAGGACTTTTTTGATTTTCTCGAAAAAGGTCTAATTGACTTATACAGAGCGGAGCTAGAGGTTTAAGATCTTCCACAAAACTGATCCTCATAAAATTCCACAATATAGCTCTGACAACAAGAATTCTCTCAGTCATTAACTTACAACACTTTTCTCACTTAGTACAATGGTTCCTTCGACCAAAAAATGAAAACTCTGACCCACTGTAAAAAGAAACTCAGACCAGCTGGACTATATGTTTATTCTGCACAAAATGGTCTACTCAAAGTGCCCTTTCAGAATTAACCGAACTTAACCAGCTTTCATTTGTTTATTCCTGATATGGGGGCTCCAATTAGAGTGATCAAACCCGTGACCGAAAACCGGGTCAACCAGGTTTCTTATCTGAGACCGACCGTCGGTTTTTTTAAATCGCAGTTTTTTGCAAATCGGGAAATATAAAAAACCCGGTTTTTTAGGTCGGTCTCAACCGGTTTTTCAAAGTGCAAAAGAAGCCTCTTTTTCAATGAGAATTTGTTTATAATATATATACATTTCTTAAGGGCAGCGACAGCGTCGACCATTTGCTGCTAAACCCGAAATTGTGAAAAACCGGGTTTGATCACTCTAGCTCCGATTAAAACATATCACGTTTTCGGAAATTGTTATACCCCCACCTCCAGGATGGGGGTATACTAACTTTGTCATTCCGTTTGTAACACCTTGAAATATCGACCTGAGACCCTATAAAGTATATATTCTTGATCGTCATAAAATTCTAAGACGATCTAGCCGTGTCCGTCCGTCTGTTGAAAGCACGCTAGCATCTAAACGAAAGGAGCTATGAGGCCCAAATGTTGTATAAATACGTCTTATTGTCATAAATCGGTTGGGATTGAAACGGAGCAAAATTGGCAAAATGGGAAAAATGTTTCCCTCACAAGGACTAAAAGTACCCATAATAATCCCTAATATTTTAGTGTATTTAAGTATGTTTTCTGAATATGTCTGTTTATATTTAATTGATATTTGGTATGCGCATTCCCCGTATACCAAAAAAGAGCACCATAAAGTGATTCTTATTTGTAGGGGGTGAAATGGGGCCAAAAAGGGATAACAATTGTACATATTAAACACCAACAGCTAGTAACACGAAATTCGGTGTTTACATTCCTCTAATTGATAAAAGTAATATAAAATAATAATACAAAAGTATTTTTTCCAAATTCGTACTTTTAAGGGGTAAAATGGGAATAAGGGGATATAAACGTTACCAACCAAACGGCTGTACCTAGAATAATGAAATTCGGTGTATACATTCCTCTGATTGCATAGACAAGTAAAATACATGGATTTTTCAAAGTTCGTACTTTTTGGGGTGAAAATGAAAAAAGGGAATAAAAATAGTACCAATCAAATGACCGCAGCTAGAGTCATGAATTTCGGGGTATACATTCCTCTGAGTGTTTAGACACGGAAAATAAACTAATTTTTCGAAATTCGTACTTTTTGGGGTTAAAATGAAAAAAGGGGATAAAAATAGTACCAATCAGATGACCGCAGCTAGAGACATGACACGGAAAATAGACGATTTTTTTTAAATTAGTACTTTCAAGGGTTGCAATGGTACAGAAGGATAAAAATAGTACCAACTAAACGACTACAGCTAAAATGATGAAATTCTAATTGCGTAGAAACGTCAAGGGGGTAAAAATGGTACCAACCAAATGGGCGCAGCTGGAATCATGGAATTCGGTGTATACATTCCTCTGACTGCATAGACACGCAAAATAAAAATGTTTTTTTTCCAAATTCGTACTTTTTCCTTTAAGGCAAAAATTGGTTGAATTATGAAGTGAGGTTATTTTGCACTATGTACGTCTGATAATGGATTTTCAAAATTTGTACTTTTGGAATTAAAATATAATGGAAATACAACCAACTGTAGCACCCACTATCTACCAATATTTTTGGCTTTGAAAATATAAATACAAGAATATTTATTTTTTGAATTGACGTATTGGTAGCATTACCATATAAGCGTGGATTGAAATAATAAATGTCACCATGCCATTTGTAAATAAATTTGCATTCTATTAAATATAGAAGCAAAATGGTCTTGAGCCAGGACAATATCCCAGTTCAAATCAAATATTATATTTATTTATAAAATTAATTTTTCAATATTTGTATTTGGTTTGGCTATATTAAAAAAAAATTTTTCTGCAATATTACTGCACTTCTACGAAAACCGACAACCTCTGTGGAATGCAATCCATGGTGGAGGGTATATATATATATAATATATATATATAATATAACGCCGTTTTTACTTGTTTTATATAATTTTAATATTTTTTATATAATTTAAAATTTTAAATGTGTTGTAGTGAAAAATAAAGAAACGAAAATCCACTTAAGTTGTTTTCCCCTGTCGCCACAGAATATGCACATTGATCAGATACAACTCAGAATGAAAATAATACCCTATTCCACGAAGTGGTGTAGGGTATAAAGAGAGCTATGAAAGAGAGTAAATACTGTTATTACTCTGATCATTGCAATTATACTCAAGTTCTCTTTGGTTTAATTGGTTAAATTGTATTACTCGTAAAACCGATGTTTAGTTGCTCACCTCACTGAAAGCAAGCGATCATGGAAGAAGACAACAGCGACTGTATGCGATTGCTAAGCGAATCAGAATGTTATGAAATTGTTAAAAATGATTTGAAGCTAAAAGATGAGAAGAACAATTTTATAAAATCATATAAAATTGTTAAGTGTTCGGCAGATTTGGTGGGCTTTATGGGTGATTATTACAAGTTGATGGTGGACATCGAACAAGAAAAGGTAAGGAAAAGACAGCATTAAAGGATATGGAAACGAATTTTATGACAGGCATCACACAAAATCCCCTCTTCACCAAACTTTTGCAGATCAAAATATTTGGTTCCCAAGGTTGCGGGCAAGCTGCCAGTAACCATGTTTCTTTACTTTTTGAATAAGACTTTGAAAAATAACGACGATTTTTTGAGGCCAGATTCTTGTTTGGTAACAGTTTAAAAAATTGAAGTTATTCAAACAGAAATGCATTTCTTTATCGAGAATGATAATTACCATTATAAAAATATTTAATTCATTTTTTAGAATTGCGATAAAATTGTGACGCTGAGTTACTTCATTAAAACGCTGCCCTTAGCCAACCCCATATATCGAGCGGCATTGGAACAAAAGCGTGTCATTGAAAAAGAATCCGATGTCTATGGCAAGATTTTGTCGAATATTCAGCGATATTGTCGCACACCTCTATTTCCGGAATCATATTTAACACGTAAGGATTTAATGGTCTTGGAGGAATACTCTCGACCCGGCGGGAAACTGCAACAAATGCCAGAGCATGAAGTCTATACGAGCAAACATCATCTGGTGTTCATGCAACACTTGGCCAAGGTACATGTAGCCAGTTTGGCTTGGGAAATAAAAGAGTCCCTCAATATTGGTCAAAGCTTTGAACAAGTGTTATTTGAACTGGAATTGACAACCACAAATATCTGGTATATAACGGGAATAAAGGTAAGCCACTTTCAGACACTTTAATTTCAAACACAAACTGATCTCCATTTCGCGAACAGGGTGTTCTATATTTGGCCCAAAAACATCCAAACTACCAGTACTCCGCAGCCCAGGAGTTCATCAATCAAAAGCTCTATGACATACTCTACCATATGGAAGAGTACACCACACCTTCGCACACTCAACGCAACGTTCTGTGTCATCGTGACTCCTGGGATCGCAATATATTTTGGGAATATGATGCTGCAACCGAACAACCGACGGGATGTCGCATTGTGGACTTCCAGCTGGCACGTTATAGTCCACCGGCCATCGATGTCCTGTACTATCTTTGTAATTACATTCAAGATGCCGCTCAAAGACAAGAGTTTTTGACACACTACCATGAGTCCTTGAAATTGGAATTGCAGCAATTGGATCTGCCGCAAGATTTGATAACAAAAGAGGAATTTGAGGTGGACTGCCGGAGGGCTTTATTACCCGTGCTAACCAATCGTTCGATATGCGAGCCATTGATGAAATTACCCCCGGGTTGGTCTCAGATGGTACGTGAAACCGAACCAAAGCAGTATGACTCGTATATGCATTGTGATCGCACCGAAATGTTCGAAAGGGTCTCTGCAATTGATCCTACTTATATGGACACGATACGGTACCCGGTGCAGGAGATAATGGAATATTTTGGTTTTGAGAAACAACAATGAAATGAGAATTCGAAGTGCAACAACAAATAAAAGCTTTGTGTCCAAGACATAAAAATATATTGTTGTGTGCATTGAGACATACTGACCAATAAAATCAACAAAAAACAATAAATAGATATTAAAATAATTTAACTAAAATTATAATTACAAATAAAGAAAAAATCTAAAAATGTTTAATTTTTTATACCCTCCACCTCCAGGATGGGGTATATTCACTTTGTCATTCCGTTTGTAACACCTTGAAATATTCATCGCTCCATAAAGTATATATATATTCTGGGTCGTGGTAAAATTCTAAGACGATGTGGCCATGTCCGTCTGTTCGTCTGTCTGTCTGTTGAAAGCACGATATCGGCCGAACGAAATGAGCTAGAAGGTTCAAATTTTTCCTAAATGTGTCTTATGGTTGTAGATCGGTTGGGATTGAAAGTGGACGAAATCGGCCCAGAGGGAAAAATTTTTCCCTCACAAGGACTGAAAATACCTCTAATATTTAGAGTATTTCAGCATGTTTTTTGAACATATTAGCTTGTATTTACTTGATATTTCCAATGCGCATTCCCTTTATAGCATAAAAGGACACAATAGAGTGGTTTTTATTTGTAGGGGGCGAAATGGGACAAAAAAGGGATAAAAATAGTACCTCTCAAACGACAACATATAGAAACACGAAATTTGGCGTGTACATTCCTCTAATAGAGTAGATACATAATATAAAAGTATTTTTTCTAAATTTGTACTTTTAAGGGGTTAAATGGGGATAGAGGGATAAAAATAGTACCAACCTAACGGCTGCACCTAGAATAATGAAATTCAACATATACATTCCTCTGATTGTGTAGACACGTAAAATAGAAGAACTTTCCAAAATTCGTACTTTTTGGGGTTCAAATGGAAAAAGGGGATAAAAATAGTACCTACCAAATGACAGCAGCTAGAATCATGAAATTCGGAGTATACATTCCTCTGACTGCGTAGACACGAAAAATAAAACATTTTTCCCAAAATTCGTACTTTCAAGGAATACAATGGCTACAGGGGATAAAAATAGTACCAACTAAACGAATACAGCTAGAATGATGAAATACAGTGTGTACATCCCTCTAATTGTGTAGATACGTAAAATAGAGAGATTTTAGATAGTCGTACTCTTGAGGGGGCAAAATTGGAAAAAGGGGATAAAAATGGTACCAACAAAATGGCCGCTGACAGAATCATGGAATTCGTCGTATACATTCCTCTGACTGCATAGCCACGTAAAATATTTTTTTTCCAAATTCGTACTTTATTTTGTTGCTTTTACGACAACAAATGGTAGAATCATGAAGTTGTCTTATACTGCGTACATGAGAGATAAGGTATTTTCAAAATGTATACTATTGAAATTAAAATAGGATGGAAATACAACCAACCAAACGACTGTAGCTGAAAATACACTCTCTATCCCCCAATATTTAGGGTATTTATGATTGCTCCCTTATATTTACTTTATGAATTGAAGTATTATATCCATTATATATATAGTATACAAATATTGGTAGCCTTGGCTTATTAATTAAATTTCTTATTTTCATACAGTTAAAATTTGTTGCGGACAGTCCTCTTGTAGCTTGGAAGCACCACAAAGAAAATAAAAGTTTTAGCGGGCGAAATGGGACAAAAAGGGATAAAATATGGTACCAATGATAGGACAACAGCTAGAATCATGAAATTCGGTGTGTACATCCCTCTAATTGCATAGACACGTAAAATAGAGGGATTTTTCGAAATTCGTACTTTTAAGGGATATAATTAAAAAGAGGGATAAAAATGGGACCTACCAAACCGCTGAAGTTGAAATCATGAAATTCGGTGTATACATTCTGACTATGAAGACTCGAAAAAGGGTTTGGGGATATCTTTAAAATTTATACTTTTCTTATCAATTTGTCTGTATCTGAAAATGCTTCTTTCTAATGGCGACTGACAATAGCTTTTTATTTATATATAGTAGTCGATTTTAAACAGTGCGCATAAGTATACATTATAGTTTGAAATAGTAAACAATTATAATAATGTGCATAAAAATATCACAATTTTCGTAATATGGTACTGTGCTTCTATGTAAAGTCGACATCCTTTAATCTGCTGGTAATACTGTGGAATACACTCCGTGGTGGAGGGTATATAAGATTCGGCCCGGCCGAACTTAAGGCTACTTACTTGTTTCTTTTGATTTTTACTTTCTCCGATTTAAACTTTATAAATTTGAATAAAGCAGACTGAGGTCCAAAGATCTATCTGTCTATATTTTATATATAGACAGAAAAAAATGGTTTGCTTCTTATCGATAACTTGCTTAGTTATCGAGTTATCCGACATCGAAAGTCAAATTAAAAAGAAGGAAAAAATAAAATTAAAATTTTAGTTTAGTTTAGTTAGTTATCGAAATTAAAAAAAAAGATTTTTTAAATTTTTCATTATTTATTTTTATTTTATTTTGAAAAAAAAATCAGAAAAGGCTGACTTTTACAGACAATTTAAAAATAGGCGGAAAAAGTAAAGTAAAATTGTTCGATAAGTGGCGTAGTTATCGAGATATGGCACAATGTTCCCGAAAAAAGTGACCCCACCAAATGTGAAATAATTTTAAATGATTAGCATAAAATAAAAAATTGGAGTAAATCGCTCGCTATTGTTACATTTTATATTTGGGCTACCATTTTCGATCAAATTAAAAATATTTGGACTACAAAAATTTCCATCATTGAATCGTTTATTTATTTGACAAAAGCAAACAAAGAGGAAATTGAGTCGATTTTTTTAAATAATTTGTGTTATATTTTTTCACATCTAAAGAAGGACGCAGACACTCTTGCTTTTTTAGTCATGTACAATTTTAAATAAGAATCGGCTATAAAAATTACTAATTATTTATTTTTCAAATTTCTTGTTTTATTAGAAAGGTTGAACTTTGTCTTGTAAAATTTTAAATAAGAATCGGCTATAAAAAATAATTATTTATTTTTCAAATTTCTGGTTTTATTAGAAAGGTTGAACTTTGTTTTTTAATAATAGAACACAATATCATTCATATGACTACCACGACTTGCTCGGCAGCCCAAAATACACACCAAACAGTGAATCGTTTTGGATGCATTGGCTTCGTAATAGTCACGTGTGGGATCTCTGAACCCCATAGGCTGCAAATTTGCTTATTGACATAGCAACCGAGATGAAAATGAGCTTCATGTAGGCTGAACTGAAGGCCGATCTCTTCTCGAAAATTTTTCACGTAAATTTCTTACAGTTTGCGTTAAAGACTTACCACTTTAGAAGTAAGTTTTTAACATTTCGCAATTTTGTTCGAGCGCATAGCGTCCCATTTTGCAGATGTCAAACATAAACCTGAAAGTGTAATGAATATTATAAAAATTAATGTTATTCTACCTTTCAAAGTCAAAGCAATCGTTAGTTCAAATTCAAAATTTTAAATGGCTCACCCTATAATAATTATTTTTGTTATTGAACTTCTTTGTATATTAAGAGTTATATCGAAAACATGCCGACCAAACTTGTTCTTATTTTGAGGCCCTTTATCCAATCTTGTGGCCTCGGATTATCTTATGACGTATGGGTAATCTTAAAAATTGTTCAACTTTTTTGTTGTATGGGATACAAATATATATTTTTTTTAATTTGAAGCAAATTTCGTATAGTTTTACAGAAAATTGCCAAATCTTGTTTTTTTTTTTTTTATTTTTTTATACATATTTATTTTCTATACATTTTATAAACAAAAAATATGCCTTCGATTTTTGTAAAATAAATTTTATTAATAGATAATTGATTTAGAAGCTCCACAAATTAAATTAAAATAATTATAAACATGATTGCTGGCGAAATTTAATATAAGACACAAATGGACAGTGATAATGCCCAAATATTTTAGGACAATGCATTAAACGAAACAAAGATTCATTTTAGTCCACAACTTTTTTGAAGCCAGCATATAGCAAGATATTTTAATCATTTATTTTATTTTTTAAATCGGGAAAAGCATCTTTTTCGTCATATAGTAAAAAACATATGTATTTGGAAAAGTTTATGAAAATCGGAAAGAAGAGACAACTTTTTTCTTATCGCTTCACATGAAATTACTCATTTAAGAAATCTATGGATGAATGACGTCTTTGTAGACGTAAAAAAAAATTTCTTTATTTTAATTTTTGGTTTAATATCGCGAAAAATCTCCCTTACAGTGAATACTTTGTTTTATTTAAACAAGGCCAATATGCAGAAAATCTATGGACAAATGTAGAAGTTATGTCCCTTATTATTTGTTTCTAATTTCGCCAAGTAATAGAAAAATTAACAAGTAAACGAATAAAATGGGCATCGTCGTATGATAACCATTGTTGCCACTCTAAGTGTTTTTAGGTACCAGCATTTCCACCGTAATATTAAACATTTTCGATCATAGCCTTATTCAGAAAGTTTTGTCTTTTTAGATCGATTTGGGTTCTTTACATATACTTTAAAATTGTGTCTGACAAAAATATGGAATTCACTCGTGAACATTTTCGTGAGGCGATTTTATTTTAGATTTCCGATGTGAATTAAGGGGACAAGAATGTATCGATGAAGTTCCATCATTTGTCACCGTGAAACATGTGAACAATACGGTGATCTTTTTGTACCAACCCGCCACATGATAATAGCCACTTATGTACCCTTAGAATAATTCCGTGCGAATCGGAAGATAAATTTTCCTTGGGTTCTATGATTTTATGAATTTAATGAGACAGCAAATTTGTATCTCTGGATAAAACAAATAATGCTGCATTTCCCGATTTTCAAAAAATATATTGACACTAGGGTGGATCGAAAATCTGTATATTTTTCTTAAGATAATTTTAAAAAAATCATAACTTTTTGGTGGTACGAGGGAGATACAAACATATATTTTTTGCCGAATTCCAATCAAATATCTTCTAGTGTAAAATAAAATTATCAAATCTTTTGGCTAATTTCCTGTATTTTTTATATAAACAAAAAAGTAAGTAAGTACCTCTTCGATTTTTTTAATAAATTCTTATTAAAAGCTCCATAAGTTTCATGATGGAGTTCCTGCCACTTATTCTAAAACAATTATAAACTTGACAGCAGTCGAAATTTAAAATATATAATAATAGAAAAAATTAAAATAACTTACTTCAAAAAAGTTGTGTATTTTCCCCACTATAATTAATCTTTAGTTTGTTTAATGCGTTGACCCATACTGTTTTGGTTTTATCACTGTCCCTTCGTGAGATATCCAGTTTTTTACTATTTTAGTGTATTTTTATCAAATCTAGGGGATTTCCACATTTTTAACCCAATTTGTATTTTAAAAGTTTCGTAATTAATGATTGGTTTATGTTAATAATACCCCCAAAATATATCGCCTATATATTTTAACTAGAGCGATTTAACATTCATAATATGATGAGTAAAAATTAAATAATTAAAATATAATAAATATATAATAAAATATAATAATTTACCTTCCCGTAGCTGCGGCAATTTTAAATACACAGTGTAATGAGTAAAAATTAAACAATTAATATAAAATAATAAAAAAAATATTCTAAATGGCATTGAGTATGGAAAGCAGATGCCTTATCTCAGCGTCACCAAACGGAAAATGTGACAAGATAATAGCATGTTATCTATTCATTGGCATTTGTTTCAAAGAAATTCCACTGAAGTGATAAATGGCCATATTGACATCTTGGTATGCTACTAAAATGTGCTTCCAGTGGAAGTATTGGTTGGAAACCTCACCCACAGTGTCCATATACCGAACATCAGTATGAAAGTTAAAAGGGTTTTTATTTTACATTGGGTAGGATTATTTGTGTAGAAGCGCATTACAAATGTTTAAAACTCCATATTTATAAAAACATGAGCAAAAATTACATCAGGTTGGATTCCAAGTGCCGTTATATAAATTATAAAGGCATTAATTTTACGTAAAATGAAGACATTTATGTGGGAGGAAGAGTGCTGCATATGTAAGCTGAGAAATAAAATGTTAAAATTTCACTCAAAATAAAAAAATAATTTTTTTTTTAAATTTTCGCCAACACAAATTTTTAAAAAATTATTGTATGTTAAAAATTTTGGACTAAGCCTGGATAAATATCCAGTGTAAATCAAATTTATGGTTATCGAAGGTACAGTGGTGGCCACGAGTTTATCACACTTCACATGTGCTGTTTATAATAGCAAATAATTTGTTCTGATAATGAACTCTGCGCAAAATATTTCTTTTTTAGTGTTGCTTATGGTGTGATCAGTAAGCCCTATAATTTTTTCGTATTCTTTTGTGCCTTTTTCTCGTACTCTGATGTTTTTGCAAGTAATTCGTAATCTGGGCTGGACACAAATTTAGCACATTTGATAAAAGTTGTTACTTTCTGTCTCTTTTTGCGTTTAAAAAATTTAATTAATTAACTGAACGGCAGAGGAAGTACAGCTGGGGATATTGCAAACATTCTAAATTGATCCAGACAAATAGTATACAATATACTAAGCCATATTGACACTTATGGGAGCTTCAAAAATGTCGCACAATATCTTACGCCGGAAAAAACAACCATTAAATCTGATTTTTTAAATTATAGAACCTGCGTAGCAGCTCCAATTAAAAGCTCAACTGTGATTCAGAGAGACCTTTCGGCCAAATTTGATTTTAGCATTTCCTCAAGAACCTTAAGAAGAAGAACCAATGAAAAAATTATTTGGATGCATTGTTCAACATAAGCCACACGTATCAAAGCATTTAGAAAAATCCAAGATTTTTGGGAAAATATCGCCTGGATTGGCAAATGGAACACAATTCGGTTCGGATCTAATAAAAATACGAATTATGCCCCCCAAACATGCAGCACAACCCGAAGTACAAATATGAGGCGGTAAAGCTTGTTGGCGAAAATCTGATGGTGTATACTGCGTTTTCTGGACACGGCGTTGGTCCCATACACAAAATCTATGCACTAATGGATCAGTATATTTACAAAAATCTACTTGTTGATACAATGATGACATATTCAGATAAAAACATGTCAATTAAGTGGCATTTTATGCACGACATCCAACCAAAACACATTTAACGCCAGTGAAGAGCTGTTTGGAGCTGAACAGAATAGATTTTTAAAAATGGTGCAGAACAGTCACCGGATCTCAATCCTATTGAGAATATATGGAATGGACTTTAACAACATATTATAGCAATAAAACCAAAAAATTTGCCCGATTTGTGGAATGAAACTCAAAATTCCCGATATGCTATTATGTCTCTAGTGAAGAGTATGTCCAGAAGATGTACAGCTATTACTCAAAATAGTGGTTATCGAACCAAATATTAAGTTTGTAATAAAATGTATTGGTTAGTTCATTTTTTCCGGTTTGATCAAAGTTTTTTTAATTTGTGCTAAATTACTGTCCAATCACTTTTCGTACTATTTGTACTTTAAATGGAATAGAACTAAAATGCAACAAAAGAACCGAACAAAAACAACGTTAAATGGTCATCTTATCGTACGTAATATTGGTGAATGTGCTAAATTCGTGGCCACCACTGTAAGTCCAAAAAAGTCAACACAAAATATTTTTTTAATTTGTTATGATACAAATATTTGTATTGTAGTTGTGATTTTTTTATTTTGAGCAAAAAAATAAATTTTTATTAACGTTTTCAATATTATTATATGTAATTCCATTTAAAAAACTATATCTCTGTCAGTAGATAAACCACTCAAACCATATAAACAACTCATTGTCTGAGTGAATCACGAATATATGATTTTTTAATTTACTATAAAATTACTCTTACTCCACGACCAGCACATCTTTCTCCCTCTTTCAAGCTCTCTCTCTCTCTCTCACTCACACAATCTCGCATTTAAATTGATTTATAAAACCCAAACCAAACGATAGTTAAACTTGCCTCTGATAAAATCATCGTTTTAATCATAAAACCCGACCGTTGCTCGCACCACTCTGTTTGTTGCTCACTAATACTATCTTATCTCAATTATAAATTCAAACAAACAAAAAACTAGCATCGAAAGACTGAATAGGGAAGTGGCCGACTTGCATATGCTCTACACCATCGTTGGAGCAAAAAAGCAAGCGGCAGTAGGGGAATCTATCCTGTCCAAACACACATACAAAAATAGTTTTGAACATGGTCTTTGTCACCCGGTTCAAATTTATAATTTACATTTAATTTGTGTTGTTGTAATTCCTTAAAATATATGCATAAAATAGCAAATGTATCTACAACTACTTTGCTAACAGAGAACCAACTATAAATCGAACACTACTATCGTGTGAATGGAGACTACAATGGTAGATGCTTGATTAACATAAGCTGACTTCACGTATGTCTACCGGAACATAGGACCTATATACAAACTTCGAACCAGCAGAAAATCGTTGTCAACCAAATTATAGGCCCTATCATCAATCATCCTAAATACAGGATGGTTGATGAAGGTTGCTACATTAAGAAACCCACTTTTATTTTATCTTTGCTCATTTCATACGCAATCAAAGGAATGTATACTAGACCGGGTCGCACCCCATAAAAAAGCGCCTGTCACCCCTACGATGTATTACGATGTATACCATAATGTATACTCCGAGTTTCATTACTCTAAGTGAAGCAGTTTGGTTGGTGCCATTTTTATCCATCTATTACCATTTAGCGAATTTGAAAAAAAAAATAGTTTTATATTATGTATCTACTCAAGTAGAGAAATGTACACATCGAATTTCGTGTTTCTAGCTGTATTCGTTTGGTAGGTACCATTGTTATCCCTTTCTAACCCTATATATAAGAATCACTTTATTGTGCGCGTTAATGATACACGGGGAATACGTATTCCAAATATCAAGTAAATACAAGCAGACTTATTCAAAAACACATGCTGAAATACCACAGGGTGGCGCAGAATGAGCTATATGATTTGAATTCTTTATAACCTTTTTAATTATTATTCTTTCTTTGTTTTTTTTCTGTATTTTGTGAAGGAGATTTGAGGAATTAATGATGAATCATTACACGATCGAACAACGTCACAAAATTCACAATTTGGTAATGAGAGATGAAGCCCATTTCCTATTAAATGGGTATGTGAACAAGCAAAACTGCCGGATTTGGGCTACGGAAAATCCAAGAGCAGTTCATCGGCGACAATCACACCCACTTAAGTGTACTGTTTGATACGGTGTATCCTCCGAAAGCATAATTGGCCCATATTTTTTAGAAAATGAAAGTAGTGTCTCAATCTCTGTTATGGAAAATATGGCATCGACTAGCGTGCTTTCAACATACGGACGAACATGGCCAGATCGTCTTACAATTTTATGACTATCAAAAATATATACTTTATAGTGCGACAAACTTAGTATACCTGGTCTAAAAATGCGAAGTTAAAACCCATACGAAGTTAAAACCCATTTTCGAATATATTCCGTTCTATGGCAGATACAATACTGAAATTTTGTGTAAGTGCATCTAGCATCAATTTGCGTAACTGTGCCAAAAAATGGGAGATATTGGAAAAAATTGCGTGGTACCTCCCATACGAAATTAAAACCTATTATCGAATATATTCAGTTCTATGACAGCTACAATACTTATCTTTTGTGTGAGTGCATCTAGCAGAAACCTGCGTAGTTGTGCCAAAAATGGACGATATTGGGAAAGTGGGCGTGGTACCTCACATACGAAGTTAAAACATATTATCGAATCTGGTCAGTAGGTGTCATAGACCTAGAGTGCTGAAATTGTGTGTGAGTTGATCCAGTGTAAATAGTTGTGCAAAGATGGGCGTGGAACTTCCCATATGAAATTAAAACCGGTTTCAGAGTATTTCGACACCGTGATGGGCGGAAAGTGGCCGTGACCCTTCGCATATTAAATTAAGAAAATGTTTTTGAGTATATTCTACACCGAGATTCCTATATTGTTGTGTGAGTTAATGTAGTTGTAACCTGCTTAGACAATATACAAATGGGCGGGATTTGAAAGATGGAGCATTTTTGATTTGAATTTTGTAAAATTACACGTTTTCTGTGGATTTTCTTAGCACAATAGTCATGAAAGGTTATAAAAAGAGAAATATTCATTCGTCTACTGCCGACTTAAGTCAAGAAACGGAAATTATATTATTTTTTTAGTTTTTCTGTTGTTTTATTAGTGAATAATTTGATTGATTTTATATGTGTTTAGAATGTAATGTAACTTTTTCTTACGAATGAAGTTTTTTGTTCAGGTAATGGAAAGGAGGAGAATAACAATCAAAATCAATTTTGATTTTGACATTTTTCCATTATTTTCCGTATACTAACGTTCTCCGTGGAACACATCCATTTCTTTAGTATCTCAGGGAAGATCCTTGATTATAATTGGTCCATATATTATCGATCAGGACAAAAAATAATATGAAAGCAGATTTTAATTTTTCGTTTGATTTTTTTTGCCTGGCGAAGCGGGCGGGTAATATTTTGAGCTATGGTAAACGCTATAATAACCGCAAACACTAGTAGATCAGCAATATGTGCCAAATTTCAACAAAATAGAAGAATGTCAAAATCCACACTGGGTCGAAATCTTGGAAATCGTGGAATTACCCTGGACAAATTCATGTTTTACATGAGCGAAATTTTATAGTTTTCCCTGAGTGGACCTACAGTCAATATCGGAAAATTATTAGCGTTATTTCATATTATAATGTCACAGAATAATGAAGTCACTGATAATATTCTGGAAATGAAAGATTTTATTGAAGTAGGAGATGGGTTGGGCTTACACCCCTTAGATTCATAGTGTTAAAAATTTAAGATCCATAATATTCTACTCAAGAACAATAAAAATAAGTTTTGATCTATCGACGGTAATGGTGCTCGATATCGCATATACAAATGCGCTAATCATATATTGCAAAATTAATAATTGAGCCCGTTCTCTTGGAATAAAATATAAACATTTATTCTATAAGTAATATATTGTAGTCCATTGAATTAACAATAAAAGAACTCTGCGACATTCGATGTATGAGTAACACAGAATATTAGAAGAAACTTGCACCCAGAATTTGTTGTTAAATGATAGCTTTTTAAAATATTTATAATAATCTGGGTCAAATAACTCCGCAAAAATGATTTATTTAATCTGACACTTTAGATTCGGATTGGAATATACATACTTGTGACATTGGTGACCCAAAATAAGATAAGTGAACTATCTACATATGTCATTATTCATTATTTATTTATTAATTTAAAAATGAGTTTAATCATTGTTATATTTCATTATTATATGATAATTAACTGTTTTTAATCACGCAATGCAATGATTCTATATTTTTCATTATTTTTGTAGCTATGTTGAAAACCAGTTATTCCCGGTTTATCTGGCTTTTCGATAAAACAATAACCGAAACAGAGTTTAAATTGCATTTTCAATTAAACCGAAAACCTTTTCGATTAAACCGATTTTTTCCTTTCGTTTATAGTCTGCTCATGTTGGAATATATCTCAACGGTGGTTCAGTCAAAGAGTATCTCTGCTGAATTTTATTCGCGGTATTACAAACGCAATGATTAACTTAATACGCCCACCAGGCCATGGTGGCCGATGTAAAAAAAATGTATTTCGAACGACACATTTTAGCACGCAGTTGTATTTCTGAACTCGTTCGTAGCGGATCATTGCGTCGCTGGGAATACAAAACGAGATATCACGTGCTGTTGTTGTTATAAAGAAAAACAAACTAATTTCCATCAACACTAGTAATAATGAGCGATACACCGAATAACAAAGAATTAATCGACAAACACAATCGACATGATTTGGTTACGCGAGATGAATGTGAGCAGATATTGGAGACGATACTGAAGGAGCAAAATGCCGTGGGCACGTTGCGGGACTATGAAATTGTACCGGAATTGAGTACGATCGGATATTTGGGTGAATATTTCCATTTGCATTTGAAATATCAGAAGGGAGAGGTAAGACAGATGGCATTCTGGGAATTAATAAACAAATTACGACATATGTATCACCCCGATAATTAACTGAGCGAATCAACAGATTGCAATCTGCTATGCACAGTGGTTCGGAACAAAAAAAGTGGTAGAATCATATCAATCTAAATTTTGTACACCTTCACTTTGTGCAGTTGTTTTTAACACCCAAAACAAAGATCGTTAATCGTACCGATCGAATTAGAATCACTTTCTGAATCGTTTAACTATATATATATTGACTGTCATACAAGAATAGATCAATATACAGACAGCAATTGTTGTCCGATCTCAACAAACCTGGACACAGCCGATTTGGTGAAACTTGACACTGAAATTAAAAACATCTATAGGGAAAGTGCGTTATATTGGTCCATGTTTTAATATAGACGAACTCCATGGAAAAATAACGACAATTTTTTGAAGGATGTTTTCTTATGTTTCATATATTGATAAAAGTAATTATAATTACTACAAATGTTGCGAATATCACTATCACATAAAAACTTTGGTTTTAGAGCAGTTCCAAATATTTGAAAAACTTGATTTTTTTAGATGTCATGAAACAGCTATAAAAAATCGGAAAAAATATTTTGATTTACTTTGTAATTGCTAACACTCTAATGAAGAAAATAGTATCTGCATGTAAAATATCTATGGATAATTGTAGAATTTATGGTCTTCTTTACAGTCCAGCTGGTCTGAGTTTCTTTTTATCGCGGGTCAAAGTTTTCGTTTTTTGGTCGAAGAATGCTAGGATTTTTTTTTTGGCATATGATTGCTGACTAAATAGGGAATATTTGTGACAGAATTGTTTCAGAAACCCAGATAGAGAAAGTTGAAATAAATGCAATTACATCCGCAAATTTTGGATTTTTGCAACAATCGCAGTTTTTTCACGACTTCTGCATATATGTCACAAGCGACATTGGTTCTTAATACACATGCAAGACATCAGCCGGATCCATTGGATAGATCGCGAGAAACTTAGGCTTAAATGCAGTTTACCCACACAACTCTGATCTTCTTCAAATTTTCACAATTAATAGAACTTTTCATTCTTGTTCCAAATACAGTAGTGTGCAGATTTCAAAAGGTTCTTCGTCCAGAAATTAATTTTCTTCGACTTCCTCACTTTCTTCTTCCAATTCACGACTTAAGACTTCAGACGAAAGTTCGTTATTTAGAAGGATGTGGATTAGACCCTCGTCTTGAAGCAAAAGGGTGGCTAATGGAAAATCGTCCTCTTCATCTCTTCTGTTGTGTAAAAAGCTTATTCCAGTAATTAAGGGTTTAGATAAAGTTTTATGAGTCAAAGCTATAATTTGAAATGATCATATAATTCGGAGTATTGCGCCCTTGACAGGAATATTTTTATGTTTGGCTTGGAACCATGGGAACAGTATTGTTTCCATCCTAGCAAATTCTCCTATTTTCATTGAACCTCTGTTTTTATACACTTCACGAGAGTATTATGTCTTTGTGCATTTGTTTGTAACACCCAAAAGGAGGCGAGATAGACCCATTGTTAATTATACCGATCGTCATAGAATGACTTTTTAAATCGATTTAGCAATGTCCGTCTGCCCATCTATTGTTGTAATCAAATTACAGGTCGCAATTATAGTCCGATGTTAAAAAAATTGACACAAGTAAGTTTTGTGAATCAAGGACGAACGCTATTTAATTTGAAGCATATCGGTTCAGATTTAGATATAGCCCCCATACAAATGTCGGTCCCGATTTGACATTTTCCGCTCTAGAAACCACATGTTGTACCCAATTTTCTTTAAATTTGGCACAACATCTTATAATCCAACTAGAAACACCTATGCTGAATGTGGGTAAGATCGGTTCAGATTTAGATATAGCCCCCATACAAATGTTGCTCCCGATAAGACTTTTTCCGCTCTATAAAGCACATACAGTACCCGATTTGCTTCAAAGTTGGTTTAACACCTCATAATCTGACTAGAAACAACTGTTGCGAAATCGGGTTAGATCGGTTCAGATTTAGATATAGCCCCCATAGAAACGTCGCTCCCGATTTGACTTTTTCCGCTCTATAAAGCACATATTGTATTTAAAATTGGCACAACATCTTATAATCAAACTAAAAGCACCTATGATGAAAGTGGGTAAGATCGGTTCAGATTTAGATATAAATTTATTTATATACAAACAAATGTTGCTCCCAAATGTTTAACCGATTTTGGCCAAACTTTACATATTATATTTCACCTATAAACATACATGGTGAAAGCGGGTCACATCGTTCCATGTTTCAATATACCACCATACAGATGTCCTTTCCGATTTAACATTTTTTGTCAAACACATAAATTTACAGTATAAAAATCCTTCCCGATTTCACTTGTGTACTGAATTGAATTGTAATAGGATAGAAAGTAGAAACATTTAGTTTTCTTTTTCCACGTTGTTGTGTTTTGTACTTTTTTGTATTTTGTATGCCATCGCAATACCGAGTACAAAATTTTGAATAATCATCGTAATATAAGGTACACAATATAATCGAAATGCTCAATCGTAAAATCGCGAAATCGTTAAACCGGAGTACCACTGTATATATAAAAAAAATTGTCGGCGGCCCACAGTTCCCGAGATAAAAGGCATCCAATTTTAAATATGCATTTCGGTAAAGTTGATAATATATAATACAGTTTGTTATCGGATCGGCACAAGCCATGTGTCTGAAAGCTATGTGAATGCTTATGAATCCCTCTTTCCAATGATGTATGATATGTCTTTGTCCGACTACCCATTGCGGTGGGTAGTCGAAAAGTGCTTATTAACTCATAATTTTACCTTTATGAGATGCATTTTTCTATATAACATGAAAGAGGAGACGTCAAGCAATCATTTATGGCAAATAAAAAACATTTATCAATTTAACAAAAAATCACACTACAACAAAAAATACTCTGCGTAGTTATACCCCAGAGGAGAAAGTCTTTAACCCCAGCCGAAGGCCGGCTACGCAGAAAAACTTTAGTCTGCCTAGCCGGTTTTGGACATACCACAGAGGAGAAAATCTTTAAACCCGGCCGAAGGCCGGCTGCCCAGAAAAACTTTAGTCTGCGTAGTCAGTTTTGGACATACATTGAAGGACGGCTACACAGAAAAAACTTTAGTCTGCGGAGCCGGAGAGGATAAAGTTTTCAAATAAACTTTAGTTTGCTTAAAAACACCAAAAATTGCTGCATTGAGTAAACCGATTTGGGTGTATTATATATCATTTTGAAGACAATGAAATCAATGTCACTCCGATCCGATGGAAATTGACGAAGATATATCATATTATATGGAAATATTTATTAAAAATTGGAAGGCCTATATCTCGGGAACTATGGGCGTCCGACAATTTTTTTTGCGTTCTTTATAATATGCTTCGGAAACCCTACGACTACAAATTAAAAAAAAATGGACGTGAGTGGGTAAAGTGCATTTGTTCCAAAAATGTCATGCATACAAAATCATTTTAGCCATATCTCCCGCGAAAATAAAACTTTTGCAAAAATATCCAATTTGTATTTTTTGTTTACCGAAATACCCACATTTTTGTCGAAAAAGATCGATCTTCCAAAAAAACATGGACCAATTTTAACCCCAGTAATTTTGTTGTATAAGCTGGCGTGTAATTTTGCTATTTAAGCGGGAAGATCATTATTTACAACTTTGGTGTCATCGGTGACTCCCACTGAAATTTTCCGGCAAATTTTTTCGTAGAACATTTTAATCCTTAAATGTCCTTTTTAACAGGACTTTTTTTGATTTCCTCGAAAAAAGGGTCAAATTGACCCATAAAGAGAGGAGATAGAGGGTTAATATATACTACAAAAATAATCCTCATAAGATTCCACAATATAGTTCTGACAATAAGAATTCGCTCAGACCTTAACTTACAACACTTTTTGCGCTCCCTTCGACCAAAAAATGAAAATGTTGACCCGCGATAAAAAGAAACTCATACCAGCTGGACTATAAGTATATTCTACAAAAATGAGCTACTCAACAAGCCCATTCAGAAATATAGGGTCGATATCCTGTTCCATTCAAAAAGTCTTAATTTGTTGGATAGTGTTATTAGCGATTATTATGGGTGTTTTCAGTCCTTGTGAGGGAAAAATTTTCCCCTTTGGACCGATTTCGCCCAGTTGCAATCCCAGCCGATTTACGACTATAAGACACACTTATGCTCCTTTTGTTCAGATGCTAGCGTATTTTCTACATACGGACGGATCGTCTTAGAACTTTATGACGATTAAGAATATATATACTTTATAGGGTCTCTGGTCGATATTTCAAGGCGTTACAAACAGTATGACAAAGTTAGTATACCCCTTCCTGTAGGTGGAGGGTATAATAAAATAAAAATATAAAATTGAGATTTTAGACTTCACATTGATTTTCGTATTCCAACGCATATCCAAATTGCACAAATATAATAAAATCAATTAACTCTGAAAAAAATTGATTTTAAATATTTTATAGGACTAACTCGTAATATTAGCTATAGGCAACACTGGGCATGAAAGGGTTACAAATATTATTAAATACCGTAAACATTACAGATTATTGGTGGAATTTTAATTCAATGTTAGAGCAAAACTTTTTCATTCAGGACCGATTTGCAATTTCAAACTTCCGCACAGTTTGAGGTGCATCCATATCGAATTTCGTTTCACAGTGGAATTTGCACACCTAAAAAGGCTTAAAGTCGAATAAATAAATAAATAAATAAATAAATAAAAATAAAAAAAATAATTTCAAGATTTGATAGGCGTCATATAGCGCGTCATAGAGAAATGTGTGAATCGAATTTCATAATTCTAGCAGCAGCCATTTTGTAATTGGTACCATTTGTATCCCCTTCCGCTCCGTTAAACATAAAAGTAGAAATTTCCAATTTACCTTATGTGGCGCGTCTCAGAGGAATGTACACACCAAGTTGTATAATTCTAGCTGCAGCCATTGTGTTGGTACCAATTTTATCCCTTTTAGTCCGCTTTGACCCTAAATGTACGAATATCGAAATATCCCTTATTTTCGAGTACGCAGCGATTCATTATTATAGCTGTAGCCGTTTGATTGGTACCATTTTTATCCCTTTTACCCCATTTTGTTCCTCAAGGTACAAATTTCGCAGAAATTCTTCATTTTGCACGTCTATACAGTCAGAGAAATATATTCACCGAATTTTATTATTCTAGCCGCAGCCATTTGATCGGTACTAATTTTATCGCTTTTGCACAGTTCCCTCTTAAAAGTACAAATTTCGAAAATTTTCTTTATTTTTCGAGTCTATGCAACCAAACGAATTTTCATTATTCTAGATGCAGCCGTTTGTTTGGTATCATTTTTGTCCCTAAAAACAAATATCAAAAAATCTTTATTTTACGATTAAAGGGATAGTCGTTTGATTGGTGTCATTTTTATCACATTTTACCCAATAAAATTATGAATCACTTTGTGGTGCGCGTTCACCCTATAAAATTATTAAACCAAATATCAAGTAAATACTAGGCAGAAATGTTTTGAAAAATGTGCTTAAATACCGAAGTATTGGGGTAGTTCAAGAATGTCTTGGTTTTAGTCCACTTTGGAGCTAAGTAAGGATCAATCTTCCCCAGATTTAGCTGATGTTTACTTAATTCGGTGTACACTTTTTTCTTGAGTGTACAACAAACAAGTGATTATTGTTATTTTACACTGTTTGTAAAACGTTTTGGGACTAAACATTTTTCAAAATAATTAATCCAAACTTCCCAAGAAGCAATTTCTGGCAGACAAAAATTACCCTGAGAAAGTAGGGAACACTCTTATGTTTCTAAATATATGAAGGTTTTGTTTAAGAAAATAACTTTCTAATGTTTGAGAATCATCTGGAAACCTATTTAACTCCCATTTTTTCTTCCAGGAAACTGAGGTGACACAGCTGCGCCTATTTGTGAAGACCAAACCCTACCAAAATCCCGATATGTCCGATTTCATCGAACGTTCAGGGATGTTGAAAAAGGAATCGACTCTGTATCAGCAGCTATTAAATGAGCTCAAGAAACTAAGTAAGTTCGACCGAAGTTACCAACCTTACCACGCCTTACTTAATACACGCCTTACTTAATTTGTCTCACCAGCTCCCAGTATCTGGTGTGCCCAGTGTTATCTTGTGAAACCCGATCTCTTTGTCATGCAAAATATAGTCGATCTGGGCTATGAACCGCTCAAAGATTCATCTGTGTTCTTGGATAAACCACAACTCTGTTCGATACTCAAAGGATTGGCCAGTTTGCATGCCTGCAGTGTGGGCTACGAGCAAAAGAATCAAATTAAAATCGGTGATTGGCTCAAGGATGTGCTGTACGAGGTGACGGTGTCGCCCAAAGTTGTTTGGTATACGGCGGGTATAAAGGTAGGCATGGGATTGGAATATCTTGTTATGGCAACACTGGCACAACACGAATCTTACACTTACAGGCTGTTTTGGCAGTGGCTCTGAAACATCCCCTCTATCAGGCGGAGCTTTTGCAGAATTTCATCAAAGACCGTTTGCCGGCCATTCTGGACACTGTCTACGACATGGTGAATCCCTCTTCCAAATATTACAATGTCTTTTGTCATCGTGACGTCTGGGGTGGCAATGTGTTTTTCGCCAAGGATCAGCCCTACGAAAAGGGGGCGGCATTTGTGGACTTCCAATTGTGTCGTTATTCGCCTGCAGCCATTGATATTCTGATGACCCTCTACATGAATATACGACCCAACGATCGCAGAGTGATAGAAAAGGATTGCCATAAATTATATTATGAAAATTTTTCCGCAGAATTGTCACAGATGTCCTTGGATGCTAATGATTTCATGACATACGAACAGTTTGAAAGCTCTCTGAAGGACTTGGCCTTATTTGGTGCCTTGTACAATTGCATTGCGGCCACAATTCTAAGAGTTCCCGGCGATTATTTGAAGGATATGAAACTAAATCGTCCCGATGATTTTCATCGCTATACCAATGTGGATCGCACGGACGAAGTATTGGAATTGGTTAAGATCGATGTGGACTTCAGAGGTTATATGTTGGAATGTATCGACGATATGATGGAGTTGGTATTGAAGGATTATTTCTATAGTGGCAAATAAAGGATGTGAAAATTAAACGATGATGAAGATATACATTGGTTCTGAAAGATTTTCATTTTGGAAAAGGGCAAGGTAGGACCATTGGCATTCTGAGGCAACTGATAGTACTAATCGATTGTATTGTTATCCTTGGTGTACAGTAGGCGGGGTCGCTGTCCACACAAACGGAAAACCAATTGCTAGTCCCCTCACGAAAATAAACTTTGCATTGTTTAATTATTTGCAAAATATTTCATCTGTTGATCAAGCCGTCTGTGAGCTAAACGCTCGTGAAAATACCCCTAAAATCATGTTTTTCCCGTGAATTTTTTGTGTTGCATTTTTTTTCAATTTTTTTTTTTCTGAAATATTAGACCCTGAAAGCACTTTAAATATACATATTGATTCTACTCTTAGAGTAACTTATTGGTCGAATTATGGGATATTTGTTGTATTTTTTATGGTTTTTCATAGTGACAACTGAAAACTTTTTAGCATCGGAATGAAATTGATTCCGCAGCGCTAATTTTTGTAAAAATGATTTCAACATTTTGGCTCTGAAAACCATCTCTGGCATTAAATTATGTCACAAAAATTAAGTCAGTGTCGTCATTTTTCGTCCGATATTCATCATTTAGACATCATACGAAAGGTAATTTATTTATTTTTATTTCTATTTCTATTTATTTTTCACCTTTTACAAAATGTTTTCAAGAAATATGAGTTGTTAACTGTTACCTTAAAAACCACAAAAAATCAATATTAAAGTCCAATAATACGACCTATGAGTTATTCTAAGGCAAGAATATAAATTTTATAAGTTAAATGTGATTTTTTGATTTTCGGCCTATATTTTTAATTTATTATTTAAATATTGAAAATTCAAGCTCGAGGCCAATTTTGGTTTTTGTTATGTTCTTTATTTTTGGACCAATATATCGTTCTTCTTTGAAGAACATCATCAGGGTACTACAAATAACATAAAAAGAAAACATAACGATATGTACAAAACATGACATCTTAACATAATTTACGTATTCACTTACTAAAGTAATAAATCAAAAAACAACACTACACGTATTAAATATACGTCTGGTTCCGTCCTCGAGCTTGAATTTTCAATATTTAAATAATAAATTAGAAATGTATCACAGCTTAGTTGTCCAGTCTTAAAGATCAGATCCATTTAATACAAACCCATTGACAACAATACTGCCACCTTATCAAGTCGTTTTAAAAAAAATCCCTAAAAAGGACAGGAAATATCCCCAAAAACCCAAAATATTTCGAGTATTTAAACAAATATCTTGAAGGTATCTGTTTGATATTTGGTAAGTTCAATCAAAGTTATCCATACTTCTAGTGGGTGAAATGGGACAAAAAAGGATAAAAATTGTATCACTTTAACAACAGTAGCTAATAATGTTATATTCAGTGTAGGATGTATACACTTTGTACGTATACGTAAAATAAAGGAATTTTTCGAAATTCGTATTTTTAAGTGGGAAATGTGGAAAAAGGGATAAAATTGGTACCGACCAATATGCTTCAGCTTGAAAAATAAAATTCGGTGTTTACATTCCGCGTACTGTATAGACGTGCAAAATAAAGGAAATTTTTGAAATTTTTTACTTTTTAGGGGAAAACGGGGATAAAGGGTATAAAATAGGTACCGCTGAAACTGAAGCTAGAATTAATGAAACTCGGTGTATATTTCGCTCTGGCTGGATAGACGCGAAAAATAATGCAACTTTCGATACTCATACTTTTAGGGTCAAAATAGACAAAAAGAGATAAAATTGGTACCAATTAAGTAGCTACATTCTGTGTATGCATTCCTCTGACTGTATATGAGTACAAAATAAAAGAAATTTTCGAAATTTGCACTTTTAGAGGAAAACGGGGAGAAAGGGGATAAAAATGGTACCAATGAAACTGGGGTAGCTAGAATAATGAGCATCGGTGTCTACTTCGTTCTGACTGTGTAGACGTACTTTTCGTACTTTTAGGGTCAAAATGTACAAAAAGGGATAATATTGTTACCGACCAAATGTCTGCAGCTAGAATAATAAAATTCTGAGTATACATTCCTCTTACTGTATAGACGTACAAAATGAACGAAATTGTCGAAATTTGTAATTTTAGGGGAAATGGGATAAAAATGGTACCAATTAAACTGCAACTAGAATAATAAAAATCGGTGTATAGTTCGCTCTGGCTGCATAGACCCGAAAAAGAAAGCTCTCTTTCGATACTCGTTCAAAATGGGAACTTAAATTGGACCTTAAATTGGCACCGACCAAATGGCTGCAGCTGGATTAATGATATTCGGTGTGTAATTTCCTCTCATTTTAAATGGGTAACATAAAGAAATTTTTGGAAATTTATACTTTTAGGTGAAATTTATATATATTTCGTCTGGCTGCGTAGACGCGCACAAAAGAGTTTTTCTACAAATTCGTACTTTTAGGGACTAAATAGGGCAAAAACTAGGGTAAAAATGGAACCAACCAATCGGTTGTGGCTGGAGCGTGTTCTTCTGACTGTGTGGAAGGCTGGAATAGAAAATGGGCGGGTCGAATGGGCGGATGAAAATACCGCCAATGAACTCAATGGCACTACGCCCAAAAAAGAAAAATTGGCTTGGCCGAAATATTAAAAAAAAAACTAAAATTTTAATTGTCGTCGTATGTACCTTTACTATTTGTACTCTTATTTTCGATATATTGGTCCGATCGCACCCGCTTCAATTAAAGGTAGTCATGATGGCTACAAAAATACAAATTTCCGACAATTTGGGATTGTTTTGACACGATAAAATAGAAAAGGTCGGAAAAAAACTATATTGTTTTATTTTTTGGGTTGATTTGTCCAATAACAATCCATGTTCATGAACTCGCATCACAAATTGAAGCTCAAACTGAACTGAAGGCGAAAATCACTTAAAATTTACCTATAAACGATTTATTTAATTGTATACGACGCCTTTGGTAAGTCGAGGTGTATATATAAAATTTATTCAACAATCCATCCATATTTTATTTGTTTTCATAAATAACTTAACACATCTCTCAATAGGTATCGCATTGTATAGACATATCCACCACTGCTTCAATGACATCCTCCACACACTCTTCCATCAGCAGACGGAATTCCTCGTTTTCCTCCATGTACTCCAGTAATTGCTGAGATCTCTCAACATTCTTGTACTCATCCGTGACTAGTTCTTTGGGTACCTTTAAAATCGTAGTCGCCAAAGCGCGATAAACATAACCGAACAATTTGAACTCTTCAAAGGATTCCAGGAACTCTGCCTCAGTTAGGCCCCAACTTCCGTCCGCCTCCTCACCGCCGCTTGCAAAAGTCTGCAATTGCAGCCAATAATACTGCAGATATTCCGTTTGTCTTTCCAAACGTTCATCTTTGCTCAGATTCATGAACAACGTGAATATCACATCGATGGCGGGTGGGCAATAGCGGCAGGTTTGAAAGTCCACAAAGATGGCTGGAGCTTCGGTATCATCGGGGTTTACGAAAATATTACCACCCCAGGGATCGCGATGACACACAACATTGCGATATTTCGGCGAGGGATTCACCATAAAATAAACCGATCTCAAATAATGTGGCAACTCGTCGCTGATGAATTTCTGTGACACTTCCGCTTGGTACTGCGGATGACTCTTGGCTATTTCTAGCAGAGCTTTGATGCCGGTACTAAACCAAGGTATTTCCGGGTACACTGTGATCTCTTTAAGGCAATCGCTGTGAGCGTCTTCTATCGACTTGTCGTACAGTTCATACAGCAGACTAGAGGCATGCATTGAGGCCAGACCCTTAAGTATGGGCAACATCTCCGATTCATCGAGGTTTTCTTTGTCAGCTAAAGAGTGGTAACCGAGTTCGTTGAGATCTTGTAAGACCAGAAGATTTGTGGAACACAGATAGACTTTTGGGCACCATGGCTGAGAAGCTGGAAAGAAGAGAAGAACAAAGAGATTATTCTCAAAGTTCGCGAACAATTACACTAGACAACAGCAAAAAATATGACCGAGACCTAAAAAAATATTATTAAGGACATTTAATATTTGTACCCATATTGGAAATACAAGTCTGATCACCGCCGCTTATATGTTTAAGCAGTGCCCGCCACTTTGCACGCAGAATACCCATTTATTTGTTATCAGTTTTATCTATTGGTGAATATAGATAAATATAAAATAATAATTTCGAAAACTCCTATTAGATATCACTCATACACAGAAGCGGTGGGATAGTGTTGTATGCGAATTTTAGAAGTTCTCGATTTGGTTATGCTAGAAAAGGGGTAAAAATACACAAAAAGCCCCAAATCTGCCTCGGAGTCATCCCCAATATTTTTTTCGAACACACATACCCCTTATCTCCGATCGTTAGAGTGGCTCCCACACAAATTTTTTTTTTATAAAATTTGTTCCCACCGCTCTAACTGCCCCAATAAAGCTCCTAGTTGTGTCAAATGCATGACCAACCCCCTTTTTCAGCCTCAATATTTTGTCAGAACGTACATACCCTCTATTTTCAACCCTTAAGGTGGTCCCCACACGTTTTTTAATTTTTTATAATTTTTTTAATGAAGGAAAGACTCAAAACAGCCCCCTAGTCACCCCAAGAGGGAAGACATGTAGGACTGGTCCCCATTAATTTTCTCTCCCCCACATTTCCCGGAAAACATACCTACCCCCTATCTCCACTCCGTAACGGGGCCCCCATACAAAAACTACATATTTATAAAATATGCTCCAACCACTTTAACTGCCCTAAGGAGGGGCCCCTAGTGAAGTCAAATGTATGACTAACCCCTAATATTTTGAATTTATTTTCCAAACCTCACATAATTATGGGTTCTAGCACATAAAAAATCGAAAAGTCGTGCACTATCCCACCTCTAATACACAGTCAAAGGAATGTGCTTGTCGAATTGCACTATTTTAGCTGAACTCCCATCGTATGTATCACTTCTATCATTATCAACCCGGCTTCGAACAAAAAATTTCGACCACAGAGCCTTTCATATCCTCATGTTTCTAGATGCCAAGAGCCATTTTAAAACTTTTTGCACCTCTTTTCCAAAAAGTACATATTTTGAAAAATCACTATAGGATAGGTACCTTATTTGCTACCACGTTTATCTCTTTTCGTCCCGCATCCTCCTTATAAGTACACATTTTTAAATATCCATTTTGTTCCGCGTTTACGTAATTAAAGGGCTGTACACCAGTTTTATCCCTTTATATCGCGCACCCCTTTAAAAAAATTTCAAAAAATCCAATTTGATTGCACTTCTTCGTAGTCAGAGGAATTTACATACGATACACGATTCTAGTTGCAATACTTTTGTTGGTACCAATCTTATCCCCCTTTGTCTCTCTCACCCCTTATAAGTAAAAATTTCGAAAAATCCATGCAGATTGCGCTTCTACGTTGTCAGAGAAATTTACACACCACATTTCACAATTATAGCAGAAATGTTTAAATTGGTACCATTTTTATCCCATTTTGTCCCGCCCACCATATTTCGAAAAATTCAATTTTACTGCGCGTTTACATGGTCCAAATTTCACGATTCTAGCTTTAATACTTTAGTTGGTACCATTTGTATCCGTCAGAGGAATTTACATACGATTCGCGATTCTAGCTGCAATATTTTTGTTGGTACCAATTTTATCCCTCTTTGTCTCTCTCACCCCTTATAAGTACAAATTTCGAAAAATCCATTCAGATTGCGCTTCTACGTTGTCACAGAAATTTACGCACCACTTTTCACAATTATAGCATCAATGTTTAAATTGGTACCATTTTTATCCCATTTTGTCCCGCCCTTGAAAAATTCAATATTACTGCGCTTTTTCATGGTCCAAATTTTTAACTAAAGCTAACTAAAGTAGGTACCATGTGTATCAGTTTTGTGCCGCTCACTCCTTAAAAGTACAAATTTCAAAAAAATCATTTATGTTGCGTGTCTACGTGGTCGGAGGAATGTACCCGCCGAATTTCACGATTCTAGCTACCTATAATACTTTAGTTGGTACCATTTTTTATCCCGTTCACCCCTTATATAGGGTCCGCTATCTAACGTTTTTTTCTTCAACTATTCAACCGTTGGACTATTATTTGTGGGGTGCCCTCAGCAGCCATTTCAATGAAATTATTTTCCATTATTAACCGGAACTTTCAAATAAAAAAATAAATTTGAGAAAATATTCAGTAGATTTTTTATAGCATTTTCAAAAAAAAAGTTATTTGGCGGACCCTATAGATACAAATTTCGAAAAATCTATTTAGATTGTGCTTCTACGTTGTCAGAGGAATTTACATACCAAATTTCGCGATTATAAGGGACTTTTTGTCCCTCTCGACCCTTAAAAAAAATCCATTTATGTTGCAAGTCTACGTTGTCAGAGAAATGTAAATTTCCATTTTCACGAATATAGATGCGTTACTTAAATTGGTACAATTTTTAATCCCTTTTTGTATCTTTCCTCCTTTAAACGTACAAATATCGTAAAATCCACCGAATTTAATTTTTCCAGCTACTGCCGTTTAGTCAGGACGAAAGTTCGATGTTTATCCACTTTCGGTCCCATTTTACCGCGTACGAATTTCGTAAAACCCTTTCTTAGTCCACGTCTCCGTCATATTTGGGAATTACCCGGAAAATTTCATGACCCTGGCTTCAGCCGTTTAGTCTGGGCGCTGATCAATTATAAGACAGTCAGTAACGCAACTCTTTTATATACAGACTAGCAGTACCCGCTGCTTCGCACGCGAAAAAGCAAGTTATTCGTTAATTTTAACCGTCTCTGTTTTAGGATAGTATTTATTTAATTTTCTTTTGGTGGATATAGATAAATCTAAAATAGTTTCTATTAGCTAGCACTCACACACAGTCAAAGGAATGTGCTTGTCGATATGCACTATTTTAGCTGAACTACTTCGTATGTATAGTTTTCTACTAAGTTTTGAACAAAAAATTACAACCATTTATATCCTCGATCTCATGTTTCTAGATTCAGCAAGCCAGTTTATAACTTTTTGCACCTCTTTCCCAAAAAGTACACATTTTGAAAAATCACTATAGGTAACATGTGTTTTTTCTCCCCTAAATATATGTACTTTATTTGGTAACACAGGATTGTATAGCATTTTTATCCCTTTTCGTCCCGCGTACCCCTTAGAAGTACAAATTTCGAAAAATCAAACTACTGCGCTGCTATATGATCAGTGGAATTTACACACTAAATTTCACGATTCTAGCTGTAATACATTAGTTGGTACCATTTTTATCCCTTTTTGTCCCGCTCGTCCCTTAAAAGTACAAATTTCGAAAAATCCAATTATACTTCGATTCTATATGGTCACAGGAATTTACATTCCAAATTTCACGTTTCTAGTTGCAATACTTTAGTTGGTACCCTTTTTATCCTTTTTGTTCCGCTCGTCCCTTAAAAGTACAAATTTCGAAAAATCCAATTTTACTTCGTTTCTATATGGTCAGAGGAATTTACATACCAAATTTCACGTTTCTAACTGTAATACTTTAGTTGGTACCATTTTTATCCTTTTTTGTCCCTTTAATAGTACAAATTTCGAAAAATCCAATTTTACTTCGTTTCTATATGGTCAGAGGAATTTACATACCAAATTTCACGTTTCTAACTGTAATACTTTAGTTGGTACCATTTTTATTCCTTTTTGTCCCGCTCGTCCCTTAAAAGTACAAATTTCGAAAAATCCAATTTTACCTCGTTTCTATATGGTCAGAGGAATTTACATACCAAATTTCACGTTTCTAGCTGTAATACTTTAGTTGCTACTATTTTTATCCCTTTTTGTCCCGCTCGTCCCTTAAAAGTACAAATTTCGAAAAATCCAATTTTACTTTGTTTCTATATGGTCAGAGGAATTTACATACCAAATTTCACGTTTCTAGCTGTAATACTTTAGTTGGTACCATTTTTATCCCTTTTTGTCCCTTTAATAGTACAAATTTCGAAAAATCCAATTTTACTTCGTTTCTATATGGTCAGAGGAATTTACATACCAAATTTCACGTTTCTAACTGTAATACTTTAGTTGGTACCATTTTTATCCCTTTTTGTCCCGCTCGTCCCTTAAAAGTACAAATTTCGAAAAATCCAATTTTACATCGTTTCTATATGGTCAGTGGAATCTACATACCAAATTTCACGTTTCTAGCTGTAATACTTTAGTTGGTACTATTTTTATCCCTTTTTGTCCCGCTCGTCCCTTAAAAGTACAAATTTCGAAAAATCCAATTTTACTTCGTTTCTATATGGTCAGAGGAATTTACATACCAAATTTCACGTTTCTAGATGTAATACCTTAGTTGGTACCATTTTTATCCCTTTTTGTCCCGCTCGTCCCATAAAAGTACAAATTTCGAAAAATCTAATTTTACTTCGTTACTATATGGTCAGAGGAATTTACATACCAAAATTCGCGTTTCTAGCTGTAATACTTGAGTTGGTACCATTTTTATCCCTTTTTGTCCCGCTCGTCCCTTAAAAGTACAAATTTCGAAAAATCCCTATTTGTAGCTCGTCTGCATGGTCATTGCAAGGAACTCACCGAATTTCATGTTTATAGCTACTGCCGTTTAGTCAGGACGAAGGTTCGATGTTTATCCCTTTTTGGGCCATTTTATCCCTTAAAAGTACGAATTTCGTAAAACCCTTTCTTAGTCGACGTCTACGTCATATTTGGGAACTACCCTGAAAATTTCATGACCCTGGCTTCAGCCGTTTGGTCTGGGGGTTGGTCAATGATAAGTCAGTCAGTCAGTCAGTCAGTCAGTCAGTCAGTCAGTCAGTCAGTCAGTCAGTAACGCAACTCTTTTATATATATAGATTAAATGTAATTGTGATCTCCTAAAAATTACGAAAAAATTGAAAAATCGTCACTATATCAAAAGCCTTTTTTTGGTGGATGGAAACCCTCCTGAACCATTGTGGATTGTGATTTTTTTAGAGTCTTTTGGGGCTTTCACTAGCTTCTACGAAGTCCAGTATTATTGATTGATTCAATACTTACAATATTCTGCTAATTCCGGTAGCAGGGTGCTGTGCAAACTGCTTTCCTTGCGAAAGCTAATAGCGTGTTCGTGCTCTTCATGAACCAAGGGTAGCTTTTTAATTAAAAATTTTAATATTACGATGTCATCGTCGATCTCATCATCTTGGACTTCTTCTTCTGACTCTTCGGTGGCATTATCATCCTCTTCATCCGGTAACTACATACAGAGATACGAGGATAATTGCTTTTAAAGAAAACATTAGCTAACTGATTATGAATAGCCAAGAAGTATTTTTGGAAGTTCTAAACATGAAAAATAACCTTCAACATTTTTTTCGTACTATTCTTATTTTTTCCATTTTTGCGGCTAAAACAAGAAAGTTTTACTATTCGACTCGACTTAGAGTAACATACAGGTCGAATTATTGGACTTTTATAGTATTTTTTGTGTTTCTTTTCATAGTGACAACTGAAAAAATTTCTTATTTGGTGTTAGTATTTTATAAAAAAATAAATAGCGGCAGCCAATTCCTTTCGAATGATGCCTAAATGATGAACATCATTTTGTAAAAAAAAGTATGAAAATTTTGGCTTTGATAATACATCCCCTGTATTTAATTATTTTACAAACATTGAGTCAGTGACGTCATATTTCGTCCGATATTCATCATTTAGGCATCACTCGAAAGGTGATTTAGTCCTTCCATATATTTTTAAAAACACCTTTTACAAAATGTTTTAGCTGCCGCTTTGAAAAAACACAAAAAATTAATCTAAACGTCAAATAATACGACCAATAAGTTATTCTAAGTCAAGAATAAAAATTTATATTTAAAGTGTCTCCAAAGGTCTATTATTTCAGGAAAAGTTGGACAAAAATGCAACATAAAAAAGGACACGGTAAAAACATGATTTTTGAAGGAATTTCAGGAGCGTTCAGCTCACAGATGGCTTGACCCATTGACGAAATATTTTGCAGATCATCATTAAACAATCCAATATTCATTTATGGGGGTTGACCGCTGCAATTTATTTTCGCAACCCATCCTAATATTCATAGGCTCTGTGGGCCAAGGCCTGGTGAATTAAGTCTTCGGAGAACAGGAAAACGTAATTTTAGATGCCGAAAGTGCTTTTAAAAAGGTTGGCTAGTGTCTCCACCCAACTAAGCTTTCTACAATCTCACCTCTTGCATATCCCCCACTCTGCATCGGATGATCAAATGAAAATATTCCCTCAACAAGTCGTCAGCTTCTTCGGTCGGTAGCACAGCATAACTCAGCAATTTCAAATCCGTATCATGATCTTCGTTGTATTTTCTCAAAATTTGTTTACACTGTCGGGCACTGATAAGAGTTGCCAAATTTATGTCCGCCATGGCGTTAAAAAATAAATCTTCCTTATTCTTATTATTTTTAATTTCTTATTGTTTTTTCCGTTGTTGTTGTCTACGTTTCTCAGTAATCTGTTCTGCGGTTCGATATTGTTCTGTGGGACGTCTACCCCCTGAGACTGGTTAAAATTCACTGAAATAATTTTTATTTCTTTCTTAATCTAATCATTTGCTCAAGTGTACATACGAACGTATATTTGAATTCAATTGAATTTATTGGATTCATTTATTAACCCCAATTGATATTAGTGGTATTTTGATAACCCCACCGTAGGATGGAGTGTATGCCTATGTCATTGCAGTTGCAACACCTTGAAATATCAATAATGTATACAAAATTTAAAAATTATAAATATAATATCAATGTTGTAAAATGTAGTAAACAAATATTTGTTCAAACATATTGATGAACTTCCAATTTAACTTGAAATCTCTTTCGTTTTCGTATTATAAACTTGAAAATTAAAGTAAATTAGCTATGTTGTTGCAAAAAATTTAGAAAGCAAATAATAAATAAATAAATACCAATTAAACCTTAACAAGTAAGAAGGCGTTAAGTTCGGCCGGGCCGAATCTTATATACCCTCCACCACGGAGTGCATTCCACAGTATTACCAGCAGATTAAAGGATGTCGACATAGAAGTACAGAACCATATTACGAAAATTGTGATAATTGCATAAACAATGCAATTATAATGTATACTTATGCGCACTGTTTAAAATCTACTACTATAAATAAATACAATGCTGTAATTGTGAAAGTGAACATGCCGAAAATATTAGGCGATTGTCAGTCGCCATTAGGGAGAAGCATTTTCAGATACAGACAAAGTGACTGCATTATTTTGATAAGAAAAGTACAAATTTTAAAAATATCCCCATTCGCCCCATTCTCCGCCCAAATGTACAAATTTTGAAAAAAACAAACTTTTTGTTTCGAGTCTTCATAGTCAGACCACCGAATATATACACCGAATTTCATGATATCAACTTCAGCGGTTTGGAAGGTCCCATTTATATCCCTCTTTTTCAATTATATCCCTTAAAAGTATGAATTTCGAAAAATCCCCCTATTTTTCGTGTCTATGCAACTAGAGGGATGTACACAACGAATTTCATGATTCTAGCTGTTGTCGTATCATTGGTACCATATTTTATCCATTTTTGTCCCATTTCGCCCGCTAAAACATTTATTTTCTTTGTGGTGCTTCCAAGCTACAAGAGGAATGTCCGCAACAAATTTCAAATGTATGAAGATCAGAAAATTAATTAATAAGCCAAGGCTACCAATATTTTTATACTATGTATATATATATAATGGAAATAATACATCAATTCATAAAGTAAATATAAGGCAGCAATCATAAATACCCTAAATATTGGGGGATAGAGAGTGTATTTTCAGCTGCAGTCCTTTTGTTGGTTGTATTTCCATCTATTTTAAATTCAAAAGTATAAATTTTGCAAATACCTTATCTCTCACGTACGCAGTATAAGACATGATTCATGATTCTACCATTTTTTGTCGTAAAAGCAACAAAATAAAGTACGAATTTGGAAAAAGCAATTATTTTACGTGGCTATGAACTCAGAGGAATGTATATGCCCAATTCCATGATTCTATCTGCGGCCATTTTGTTGGTACCATTTTTATTCCCTTTTTCGCATTTTACTCCTTAAAAGTACGACTTTCGAAAATTTCATCATTCTAGCTGTAGCCTTTTAGTTGGTACCATTTTTATCCCTCTGCTCACATTGAATCCCTTGAAAGTACGAATTTGGAAAAACGTTTTTTTCGTATCACTCAATCAGAGGAATGTATACAGCGAATTTCGCGGTTCCATTTGTTTGGTACAATTTGTATCCCCTTATTCCATTTTAAAAGTACGAATTTCGAAAATTTCCTTTATTTTATGTGTGTACGCAATCAGAGTTTCATTATTCTAGATGCATCCGTTTGGTTGGTACAATTTTTATCCCTCTATCCCCATGTAACCCCTTAAAAGTACAAATTTAGGAAAAATACTTGTATATCTATATATATATATGTATCTACTCTCTTAGAGGTATGTACACGCCAAATTTCGTGTTTCTATCTGTTGTCGTTTAATAGTTACTATTTTTATCCCTTTTCGTCCCATTTCGCCCCCTACAAATAAAAATCACTCTATGGTGCCCTTTTATGCTATAAAGGGAATGCGAATTGCAAATATAAAGTAAATACAAGCTAATATGTTCAAAAAACATGCTGAAATACTCTAGATATTAGAGGTATTTTCAGTCCACATTTAGGAAAAAAAATTTGAACCTCCTAGCTCATTTCGTTCGGCCGCTATCGTGCTTTCAACAGACAGACGGACATGGCTATATCATCTTAGAATTTTACCACGACCCAGAATATATATACTTTATGGGGTCTCCGATGAATATTTTAAGGTGTTACAAACGGAATGGCAAAGTGAGGAGGTGGAGGTGGAGGGTATAAAAATAGGATTTTAGAAAAAAAAACTTTATATTATGTATCTACTCAATTAGAGGAATGTACACGCCGAATATCGTGACTCTAGCTGTTGTCGTTTCATATGTACCATTTCTATCCCTTTTTGTCCCATTTCACCCCCTTACTTTATGGTGCTCGTTTCTGCTATTAGAGGAATGCACCTACCCAATACAAAGTAAATATAAGCAGACATTTTGAAAAAACATGCTTAAATATTAGTCCTTGTGAGGGAAACTTTTTTCCTTTGAATCGATTTCGCCCCAATGCAATCCCAACCGATCTGCGACTATAAGATGCACTTGTGGAAAATTTGGACCTAGCTCCTTTCGTTAAGATGCTAGAGTGTTTTCAAACAGAGGGACAGACGGACGGACGGACATGGCTAAATCGCACTATAATTTTATGTCGATCAGTAATATCATATTATAGGGTATCAGGTCTATATTTCAAGGTGTTACAAACGGAATGACAAAGTTTGTATACCCCTATCCTGAAGGTGGAGGGTATAAAAATATATATGTATATTATTCCTTAGCTCCTTTCGAAAGTTTTCGTTTACACCGACTTTCGTTTACACCGGCATTAAACAAACCAAATATTAATTTTGGTCAGTAACATCACTAACTTTTTTGTAGCCTACTCAAAGTAAGATGTTTTAATTATTCCTATTAAATATTTTTAATTTCGACAAAAACCACGTTTATAACTGTTAATATAAGCGAGCGTCTTATTTACTATTATTTAATATAAATTTATTTAAAAAAAATCGAAGAGGTATTTTTTGATAATTAAAAAATTACTGGGAATATGTACACAAAGCTCCTAAACATCTTCATTACTTACAATATTGTTGCAATTCCGCCAGCAGCGAATTGTACAAACTGCATTCTTTGCGAAATATAGAGACCAATTCGTGTTCCGCATGTACAGAAGGAAGTTTCTTACTAAACAATTTCAATGTCGTGATATCCCGGTCATCGTTATCAGTGGCAATATCATCATCCTCGTCGACTTCCGCTGGCTTTTTGCACACAAATATTTGTTGTTAACTACCATAAAATAAGCTAAATATTCCCCATCTTACCTCCTGCATCTCTCCCAATGTGCATGTGATAATCAACTGATAATATTCCCCTAAAAAGCCTTTAGCTTCTGTCGCTGGCCGCGCATAATATCTTAGCAATTTCAAATCGGAATCTTCATTAAATGTTTTCAAAATTTGTTCACACTGTCGGACACTGAGAGAAGGATAGTGATCTATTCAATAATATTTCAATATTATTATTTATTTTTGTATGTTTTTTTAATGCTTTGTAAGATGTTCTACTCTCAATGACTTGTTGAAATGTACTAAGTTTTCCTTTGGAATTATTTTTTTCTCGTTCAGTTCGGTTCAGTTCATTTTAGTTAATTTTCAATTTAGTTTATTCGTCGCTTTATCTAATCATTTGCTTGCATATTGTCAGACCAATGCTGGTGGTAGTTTTTATTAGCGTTTATCATAAGTTTAGTCCACATCTTTAGAATACACTGAAATATTTATGATTTTGTCTTAATGTGCATTAAAAAGTCGCCAAAGAAAAAATGTTCATAAAATGTTTGAAACATGTTTCATAAAGCACAAATCAATGAAAGGTGTCATAGAATTTATGAAAAATTTCTTAGAAACTATGAAATGCAGTTCTTCATTCGTTGAACTTTTGTCAATCAAGTTCATTATTTTTAATAATATGATTTATGAAAATTTTCATAGATTTTATGAATAAACTTTATTAATTTTGTGAAAAAGTTTCATAAATATTAATAGTTTATACTGAAGTTTCCAAGATAAACAAAAAAGCAAAAAAAGTCCGACTTATTTACTAACCAATCAACACGCACCATCATTGTGAGAGTATTTGGAATGAGTATGTCTTTGACCTAAATCAGGGTAAATACTTATGTCAGAGTTAACAGAGGACAAATGAGATCTAGCATTCAACCGAATAAAGTCAACACACTTAACAATTTTATTATGAAACATTTCATAAAAACTATGAAATCCTTCATTGTATATTTGAAGACATTTCATACCGCAAATATTTTATTGGTTATGACATATTTCATAATCTTTAAGAATTGTTTCTTAAATACAATGAAATCTTTCTTTGATCTTATGAAACTAAGTTTCACTAATTTAAAATTTTGATTTATGAAATATGAAATGTTTATGAAGAAATTGTACAAAACATTTCATTTTATTTATGCATTTTTCATACATATTAAGAAAAAAATCACTAAATTTAGGAAAATTCTTTTATGAAATCGCTTCATAATATTATTTTATTAAATTTCATATTTTTTGAAAATTTGTAAAATTTCATTGAAATCGGAGAGTAGAGACAAAATTTGTGTGATCGCTTCACTCTTGTGGGCCGTAATGAGTGTTATTTAATACAATTTTAGCCGCAAGTTGACACAAGAAGGCGTGGTCCCAGGGACGTGAAATTTTTTGGGAGTCAGTTTTGCATCATTGAGGGGTGTCATATAAAATATTTCGATTTTTGAAAATAACGGACATACATACAATATACATAAATTTATTCATCGATATTGTTATACCCTCCACATAATGATGGGGGCATACTCACGTTTGCAACGGCTTAAAATGTTCATCGGAAACTCTATAAAATAACATATTCTGGGTCGTGCTGGTCAGTCTGTCTGTTGAAATCACGCTAGCCGCCGAACGAAATGAGATAGAAGGTTCAAATTTTCCCTAAAAGTGTCTTATGATTGTAGATCAGTTGGGATTGAAGGTGGGCGAAATTCCAATTTCCGCAACAAGGACTGAAAATACCCCCAAATATTTAGATTATTTTTTAAATTTCTGCTTTGCATTTGAAATTTGTTGCGTACATTTCTCTTGGAGCGTAAAAACAACAAAAAGTAAATAAAAGTTTTAACGGACGAAAAGGGATAAATATTGTACAATCATACAACAACAGCAAGAAACATGAAATTTGGTATGTACATCCCTCTAATTGCGTAGATACGCAAAATAGAGGGATTTTTCAAAATTCGTACTTTTAAGGGATCCAATTCGAAAAGAGGGATAAAAATGGTACCAACCAAACCGCTGAAGTTGAAATCATGAAATGTAATGGTGTATACATTTAATTGACTGTGAAAATGCGAAACATAAAGGATTCTTTCGAAATTTGTACTTTTAGGAGTAAAATGAGGCGAATGGGGATAAAAATGCTACCAAACAAACGGTTGCAGCTGTAATAATGAAATTCGGTGTGTACATTTCCTTGGCTGGGTAGACACGATTTATTTTTTACAAAATCAACCAGAATTACAGTGAAAAATCATCAAAATTTTAATTTTTCATTAGTTCATACACACAAGGTATAAAAACAATGAAAAATACAAGAAAATATTGGTTTAGGAAAAATATATTTTTTTTTCAATTTTTTTCTGATGGTGCATCTGACATTACCAAAAAAATGAAAAAAAAAATAAATTTTTCCTAAACCAATTTTTTCTTGTATTTTTCATTGTTTTTATACCTTGTGTGTATGAACTAATGAAAAATTAAAATTTTGGTGATTTTTCACTGTAATTCTGGTTTTTTTTAATAAATCGAAAAAAACTCATAAAAAATAGAAGCCATAATTTCACCACTTCCAAACTTACACAGTCGCTTAAAGATAGACCTAAGCACACTACTCAAAAATTTCAACAAAATGGATTGGTGTAATCATTTCAAAAGATCAAAATAAAAGAACTAAATTGTAAAAACTTTAAAAAATCTAACCCTGCTATAACACAACACCTTAACATTTTAAAAGTAATTGAAATTGCCTTTAAAACGAGGTATAACACAATAAAATCGGTAAAGTCTTTCAGGAGTTACAAACGATTGAATGAACACACCTTTTGAAAAAATTTGTATGTTTTTATATCCTCCATCTCCAGGTTGGGGGTATACTAACTTTGTCATTCCGTTTGTAACACCTTGAAATATCGACCTGAGACCCTATAAAGTATAGGCCATTTGAATGAAATTATTTTCCATTATTAACCGAAAGGATTGTACTTTCAAATAAAAAAGAAATTTGAGAAAATATTCAGTAGTTTTTTTATAGCATTTTCAAAAAAAAGTTATTTTGCGGACCCTTTATATATATTTTTGATCGTCATAAAATTCTAAGAGGATTTAGCCATGTCCGTCTGTCTGTTGAAAGCACGCTAGCATCTAAACGGAAGGAGCTAGGACGTCCAAATTTTTCATAAATGCGTCTTATAGTCATAGATCGGTTGAGATTGAAACTGGGCGGAATCGGCCCGAAGAGAAAATTTTTTCCCTCACAAGGACTAAAAATTCCCATAAAAACCCTAATATTTTAGAGTATTTAAGCATGTTTTTCATTATGTCTGTTTGTACATATTTGATATTGGGTATGCGCATTCCCCTATAACAAAAGCGTGCACCATATAGTGATTCTTATTCGTAGGGAGTGAAATGGGCCAAAAGGAATAGAAATGGTACCTATCAAACGAAAATAGCTAGAAACACGAAATTCGGGGTGTACATTCCTCTAATTGAGTATATACATAATATAAAAGTATTTTTTTCAAATTCGTACTTTTAAGGGATAAAATGGGAATAGAGGGATAAAAATGGTACCAACCAAACGGCTGCACCTAAAATAATGAAATTCGGTGTATACATTCCTCTGATTGCGTAGACACGTACAATAAATGGATTTTTCGAAATTCGTACTTTTTGGGGTCAAAATGGAAAAAGGGGATAAAATTCGTAGTATACATTACTCTGACTGCGTAGACGCGAAAAGTAAAAGGATTTTCCCAAATTCGTACTCTCAAGGGATACAATGGGTACAAAGGGATAAAAATAGTACCAACTAAACGACTACAGATTGAATTCGATGTGTAAATCCCTCTAATTGCGTAGACATGATATTTTAGAAAGTCGTACTCTTAAGGGGGTAAAATAGGAAAAAAGGGATGAAAATGGTACCAACCAAATAGCCGCAGCTAGAATCATGGAATTCGGTGTATACATTCCTCTGACTGCATAGACACGCAAAATAAAAAGATTTTTCCAAATTCGTACTTTTTTAGTTTTACGGCAAACATTTGTTAAATCATGATGATAGGTTATATTGCACTGTGGACGTGTGATAATAGATTTTCAAAATTTGAACTTTAGGAATTAAAATAAGATGGAAATACAACCAACTGTAGCACCCACTATCCACCAATATTTATGGTATTTAAGGTTTTTGAAAGTATAAATATAAGAATATTTATTTTTTGAATTGACTTGAAGTATTATTTTGATGTGTAAACGTAGATAACCTTGCCTTATAAGTGTGGTTTGAAATAATAAAAATTTTATATTTATTTATAAAATTATATTTTCAATATTTGTATTTCTTTTGTTTTGGCTATATTAAAAAAATGTGTAAAAATTTCCTGTAATATTACTGCACTTCTACGAAAATCGACAGCCTTTGTGGAATGCAATCCATGGTGGAGGGTATATAAAGTTCGGCCCGGTCGAACTTAACGCCGTTTTTACTTGTTCACTGTTGAATAACTCGTGAAACAAATTTTTTAAATTTTTTTCAAAAATACGTCTACAATATTTTTAAGAGAAGAATACACACGTTCAAAACAATCGCAGCTATCGAGGTCAAAAACCGTACTGCTTGACATGGAATGACTCATATTCAATGAATTTTGAATGAATATTATTCATATACAGTAATGAAGCATCAATATTATAGTAATGAAGCATCACAATTTTCCTAATATGATAGTGCACCTCTATGTAATGTCGAGAACCTCTAATCTGCCGGTAATACTGTGGAATGCACTCCATGGTGGAGGGTATATACGATTCAGCGCCGACGGACTCCACGTCTTTTTAATTTCTCAAATATGGTTAGAAAACCACCCACTAAAAATTACTCAAAATTTTTCTTTTTTCGAATTTTCAGCAAAAGAAATGATATTTAAACAAGTAAAAACGGCGTTACGTTCGGCCGGGCCGAACTTTATATACCCTCCACCATGGATTGCATTCCACAGAGGTTGTCGGTTTAGCCAAACCAAAACAAATATTGACAAACTAATTTTATAAATAAATATAATATTTTAATTATTTCAAACCACGCTTATTAGGCAAGGCTGCCAATACGTCAATTCAAAAAAATAAATATTCTTATATTTATATTTTCAAAAAGCTTAAATACCATAAATATTGGTAGATAGTGGGTGCTACAGTTGGTTGTATTTCCATTTTATTTTAATTCCAAAAGTACAAATTTTGAAAATCCATTATCAGACGTACATAGTGCAATATAACCTAACTTCATGATTCAACCAATTTTTGCCGTAAAAGAAAAAGTACGAATTTTTATTATGCGTGTCTATGCAGTAAGTATTTTTACCTCCTTAACGCTTGTACGCAATTAGAATTTCACCACTCTAGCTGTAGTCTTTTAGTTGGTACTATTTTTATCCCTCTGTTCCATTCTATCCCTTGAAAGTACGAATTTCGAAAAATCCGTTTATTTTCCGTGTCTACGCAATCTGAGGAATGTATACTACGAATTTCATGACTCTAGCTACGGTCATTTGATTGGTACTATATGTATCCCCTTTTTTCATTTTAACCCCAAAAAGTACGAATTTCGAAAAATCTGTTTATTTTAAGTGTCTACGCAATCAGAGGAATGTATACAACTAATTTCATTATTCTAGATGTAGCAGTTTGGTTGGTACCATTTTTATCCCTGCGTACCCATTATATCCCATGAATGTACGAATTTGGAAAAAAAACTTTTATTTTTCATGTCTACGTAGTCAAAAGAATGTATACTCCGAATTTCATGACTCTAGCTACGGTCATTTGGTTGGTATTATTTTTATCCCCTTTTTCCATTTTGACCCCAAAAGTACGAATTTCGAAAAATCAGTTTATTTTCCATGTCTACACAGTCAGAGGAATGTATACTCCGAATTTCATGACGCTAGCTGCGGTCATTTGATTGGTACTATTTTTATCCCCTTTTTTCATTTTAACCCCAAAAAGTACGAATTTTGAAAAATCCGTGTATTTTACTTGGCTATGCAATCAGAGGAATGTATACACCGAATTTCATTATTCTAGGTACAGCCGTTTGGTTGGTACCATTTTTATCCCTATATTCCCATTTTACCCCTTAAAAGTACGAATTTGGAAAAAAATACTTGCATATTATGTATCTACTCAATTAGAGTAATGTACACACCGAATTTCGTGTTTCTAGCTATTGTCCTTTAATAAGTACCATTTTTATCCCTTTTTTGCCCCATTTCACCCCCTACAAATAAGAATCACTTTATGGAGCACGTTTTTGCTATAAGGGGAATGCGCATACCAAATATTAACCTACATATTCAAAACAACATGATGATACGCTAAAATATTAGGAATTTTTATGGGTATTTTTAGTCCTTGTGAGGGTAAAATTGTTCACTTTGGGCCGATTTCGCCCCGTTCCAATCCCAACCGATCTACGACTATAAGACGCATTTATAGAAAATTTGAACGTTCTAGCTTCTTTCGTTTAGATGCTAGCGTGCTTTCAACAGACGGACGGACGGACATGGCTAGATCGTCTTAGAATTTTATGACGATCTAGAATATATATACTTTATAGGATCTCAGGTCGATATTTCAAGGTGTTACAAACGGAATGACAAAGTTAGTATACCTCCATCCTGGAGGTGGAGAATATAAAAATTGGGACCCATACCTAAAATTGGAACTTAATATTGGAATCAATAAAATATTGTTGGTATTGATTTTTTGGAACACTAAGCCTCAATGCACATAATTTGAATAGTTTGAAAAAAATGTTTTTATTTTTTGTTTTTTAACATTTAAATTTATATAATTTCTCTAGATCGAATAGATTAACATAAGCCGACATTGCAGACCTAACTAGAAAACGCAACCCAACGCAAGAAGTCACTTAAGTGAACCCTTGCATTTCAAATTGAAAATTCATGCAAGCTAGAATTGCGGAAATGGAGTGTTGTGTTTTAGAAAATCAAAAAATATCAAACATCTACTTTACTTACAACATTCTTGCAACTGCGTCAACAGCGAACTATATAAAGCACATTCTTTGCGAAATATTGCCACCTTCTCATGTTCTTCAGGGACACAAGGAAGTTTCTTGATGAACAATTTCAATAACGTGATGTCCTCGTAGTCGGCCGTCTCGTCGCTAAGATTATTATTATCAGCACCGTCGTCATCGTCGTCTTCCGCAAACTATTTTTACATTCATTCATAATTATTTTTATTATCAGCCTTAAAGTATGCTGCGATATTTTGTGTCTTCTCCGATCTCACCTTTTGTCGATCCATCGATCTGCAGCTGATGATCAAATGAAAATATTCCCCTAAAAAGCCTTTAGCTTCTATAGCTGGCAGCACGGAGTAACTTAGCAAGTTCAAATCCGCAACTTGTTCTTCGTTAAATTTTCCCAAAATTGATCTACACTGCTGGGCACTGATGAGAGTTGCCAGATTTTCGTCAACCATTGTGTGTATTGTGAAATGCAGCAATTCGTTAATTTGGCTTTTATCCAAAAATGTTTTGAATATAATTTGTATTTTCTATTTTGTTGACACTTGTTGTTGTTGTTGATATGTTATGCTTCCCGATTCTCTCGATATGGTCGGTTCTGTGTTTGTTCTGTAAGGCGTTCGTTCCACTCTATTCGACTTGCAAAAATTCACTGAATGAGTGCCACAATTTGATTTGCTCGATATGTTCGCTTTTCTCTGGGACACTTTTTCATCTCATTCTGTTCAGTTCAGTTCACTTCAGTTCATCTTAATTCCATTTTATTTTCAGTTTTCTCTATTCGTTGCATAATTCAATCAACTATTTGATATAGTTGGTGTAGTGCAGCAAACAATTTGTAATCAATTGGTTCTGTTTAATGGTGGTCCCAGCGATATCGCTGTTTTTTCTCCGACAGAGAAAAAGACCGATAAATCTGTGTTTATTTTTGTGCAAATATTTGTTGCACTGGTGCCTGAAGAAGAGGATGAGAACGAGGATGTACGGAACAATTCAATGTTACGCGGAACAATATACTTACGAGTAGTAGTTATCTAAAACCGTATCTGCAATAAAATGCTTTATGATTCCACATTACAGAAGAGTTGACAGGGTCGTAGTGAAAACCCACAGAAAGTGGGTGGATTTTAAGAGGCCCACCTTATTCCCATACTACTACGATTGTAATAAAAAATGATTTGAAGCGATTTTCACAGGGTAAATTTCTGTCGAAAATCATGCAAATTCCCCCATAAAATGGGGGTGTACTACGTTTATCATTGCGTTTGTACTTCTTGATAATTCGGATCATTGTCAGGTTTCAGAATCCTTTTCATTTTTCGCCCTGCTTGCCGCTTTGCCAACCCAAATGAGGACTATGCAGTCAGAGACTAAACTTTTCAAATTTGGATTAGGTTTGTGCCAGGCTTGTGCATGTTCAGCTCTTCCAAACACATTTTATCCATCAGTAAAAAACCTATTATGAAATATAATTAAACTGCATACTTGGAAATTTAATGGAATAATTTTTTATTTAAATTTGAAAAATTTAGTCTCACTGATTCATCGTGAGGTTTGATCACCAGAAATTAGGAAAAAATTGAAGAGTTACACCTCTAAAAATGAATATTGAAATGTTTTCTGATTATTCTTAAAATATTTCGGCTCTATCAACATCCACTGAGAAGAATTTAATCGTTGCATGCGAAAACCAAAATGTTTAACCGGTACTTTGTTGTTTCGAAAAACGTATGTCCCGCTTAGGTTATTGACACTTTATTCGGTTTATGAAAAAATGGCCCTTAAACTTTCATTACACAATTAAAAAAATCGCGTGGATTTGAATTGTTCAATATAGGGTGGACACACTTTAAATTTGAACTATTGACTTTGACTTGACTTTTCAGGCTTATGTTTGACATATGGTCATCTCCCAGTGGCCCGGACGCGACATTCGCACGCCTTAAACTACGCCAAAAACCAAAAAGAAACTGAAAAAGTCGATCAGCCTTTTTATACCCTACACCTCCAGGATGGGGGTATACTAACTTTGTCATTCCGTTTGTAACACCTTGAAATATCGACCTGAGACCCTATAAAGTATATATATTTTTGATCGTCATAAAAAGGCGATCTAGCCATGTCCGTCCGTCCGTCTGTTGAAAGCACGCTAGCATCTAAACGAAAGGTGATAGCACGTTCAAATTTTCCATAAATGCGTCTTATAGTCGTAGATCAGTTGGGATTGAAGCGGGGCGAAATCGGCCCAAAGGGAAAAATATTTCCCTCACATGGACTAAAAATACGCATCATAATCCCTAATATTTTAGAGTATTTAAGTATGTTTTTTTAATATGTCTGTTTATATTGGCTTGATTTTTTGGTATGCGCATTCCCCTTATAGCAAAAACGTGCACCATAAAGTGATTCTTATTTGTAGGGGGTGAAATGGGGCAAAAAGGGATTAAAATCGTACATATTAAACGACAACAGCTAGAAACACGAAATTCGGTGTGTACATTTCTCTAATAGAGTAGATACAAAATATAAAAGTATTTTATCCAAATTAGTACTTTAAAGGGGTAAAATGGGAATAGAGGGATAAAAATGGTACCAACCAAACGGCTGTACCTAGAATAATGAAATTCGGTGTATACATTCCTCTGATTGCATAGACAAGTAAAATACACGGATTTTTTAAAATTCGTACTTCTTGGGGTTAAAATGAAAGAAGGGGATAAAAATAGTACCAACCAAATGACCGCAGCTAGAGTCATGAAATTCGGAGTATACATTCCTTTGACTGCGTCGACACGGAAAATAAACGGATTTTTCAAGGGATACAATGGTACAGAGGGATAAAAATAGTACCAACTAAACGACTACAGCTAGAATGATGAAATTCTAATTGCGTAGAACTGTCAAGGGGGTAAAAATGATACCAACCAAATGGGCGCAACTGGAATCATGGAATTCGGTGTATACATTCCTCTGACTGCATATACACGCAAAATAAAAAGTTTTTTTTTTCAAATTCGTATTTTTTCTTTTACGCAAAAATTGATTGAATCATAAAGTTAGGTTATTTTGCACATGTACGTCTGATAATGGATTTTCAAAATTTGTACTTTTGGAACTAAAATAGAATGGAAATACAACCAACTGTAGCAACCACTATCTATTAATATTTATGGTATTTAAGCTTTTTGAAAATATAAATATAAGAATATTTATTTCTAGATTTGAAATAAATAATGGTTTGAAATAATTAAAATATTATATTTATTTATAAAATTATTTTTGCAATATTTGTATTTGTTTTGGTTTGGCTATATTAAAAAATTTATATTTTCCTGTAATATTACTGCACTTCTACGAAAACCGACAACCTCTGTGGAATGCAATCCATGGTAGAGGGTATATAAAGTTCACTCCGGCCGAACTTAACCCCGTTTGTAATTGTTAGTATTCCAAAGCGCTTAAAGAGTACTATATTTTAAAATATATCGTCAGGATTCAGTACAAATTAGTACAAAATTATAAACAATTTTACATTAATTTTTTTTACATAAATTTTTTTTAAAAAACAGAAGTACTTTTGAAGGTCTTATACAAATATACAAAGTTCTGCGATTTTTTGAGAACTTTGCTTTTCCTTATATACATGTAAACGAAGGGCAGAGGATATATTTTGTTCGTAGATTTATGAAATATGAGAATTATCTCTTAATTTTTTTAATTAGGTACAGCAGAAATACGGAGGGGACAACAATTTTCACTCGTAGTAAAACAATTTAGTAATTTTCGTTATAACACTTCAACTTTTAATAAAAATAAAAGAGAACAAGTCAACTTCAAGTTTCATAATAAAAAATGTTGTCGAAATAAAGAAATAAATAAAGTTAAAAGCTATTAGTGTGGTCCGATTTAATTTTTTTGGTAGACCTTTTTTGGGAGATGCCCATGTGCAAAATGGGACGCTATACGCTCGAACAAAATTGGGAAATATTAAAAACTTACTTGCAAAGTAATGAGTCTTTAACACAAACTGTAAGAAATTTAGAATTTCAGTTCAGTCTTCATGAAGCTCATTTTCATCTCGGTGGCTATGTCAATAAGCAAAATTGCCGCATATGGGGTACAGAGAACCCATACTGAGAAGCAAGTGCATACACAACGAGTCACAGTTTGGTGTGGATTTTGGGCTGTAGTGAAAAATTTGGTTGATCGGATGTGGATGCTGAGCCAGTCGTGGTAGTCATATGAATGATATTGTTTTCCATTATTAAATGACAAAGTTCAACCTTTCCAATAACACCAGAAATTTGAAAGAATAATCATTCCTTTTTATATCCGATTCTAATTTTTAGAAATGGCCCATCCTATATCTATTTCCATGACGCGTGGAATAAACCCTTTTTAAACTTGCATACCGTGCAGGGTCTTCACAGAGCGTTGGAGGCTAATAACCCTGTGAATTACCATCCGATTACTGAAGGGCGATTTTTTAAAAGCTATAGAAAAGTTAAAAAACAGAAAAATGCATGAAATCTTTATTTGAATCGATAGTACGCTCCATATAATTTAATGTTTGAAGATTATTTCATGCAAATGTTGTCGCTTAGTCCAATTTTGGCATTTCCACGTTTTTGAGTAACAGAGGCCCAATTGCTGCCAACGCACAGTGTGGTAGATCGCAAATCTAGCTGGACAAAATTAATAAATCGCGTTGGTTTCACTTCTCACTTATGAATTATATAAAAAATGAGTTCAAATATATAAATTATTATCAAAAATCAATTTTTTTTAAAAAAGAAGATTTTTTTAAATAAAATTGAGGTCAAAAATTAATTTTTAGTATTAAAATAATTTTAATATTTTTAATAAATATTTGATAATAATTGTTTTCGTTACTTATTTTTCCTTTATTACATTGATAATACAGATAATAACACATAAATACACATAGAGATTTTAATTTATTCACTTTCATATTTATCGTTAAGATTCTTCCTCCTCAAAAGCATCAACAGATAATAATGAAAGAACTTCTTTTGTTATCAAACCTTGAACTCGAAAGGGAGTGTGACGCAAACTTGCGATAAAGGGATCTGAAGAAATTAAGAGACGATTGAAAAGATCTGTATTTGTGTCTATTCTCGATGTTTTTCTCGTAAACAACTCTCTAAATTTCCTCGTGTCCTTATTTCTTGCTTCTTGAGCTTCTTCTGACAGCTGTCCTATAGGAAGAATGCAAGACTTTATTATGTCTTTTCCATGAAAAAGGATTTTATGGACGCTAACTGGCATAATGTACCATGGGTATTCCTTTAAGTATAAATTTCGTGTGACAACAATAAAACTTTCGAAAGCATCTTCATCAATAGGGTAACCACTACCTAAAGTTTCCAAAATAATATGAAACCGTTCAATTAATTCTTTATTGACACCAGTGATTTCTGCACTCTTTTCTGCTGCTCTAAAGAACCGTCTAGCAGTATTACCGTCATTCGTATTACCTCCGTGTTGTGTTGGCATGTCTACAAGCAACCCCATCTCATTTCGAAATCTCTGTTGAATATTTTTTTTTACTTCAGCCACTTTTGCTTTATTTTCCGGTCCTCGAGCTTGCCAGGTCATTATAGGAAGCTTATATGCTATGTGTAATACACACTCCATAAAACGGATCCATGAATGTAGCGGAGACATTCCAAAGGTTAAAGATCGTTCATCGACAATTTTGTTTAAAATCACAGAAGGTTTATTTAGTTCACTCGGTTGCGCTCCACATATGAAACACGTTTGAGAAGAAGAAGTTAAAGATGATAGTGCAGTACAAATTTTACCGACTATCATAGTAAGCATAAATGTAGACTCAACAAGAAAACTTTGTTCGCCATTTCTGATAAGAGTTGGAGACAAATCTCTAATTTCTTGCTGTACTAAATTAACTTCTTGAGTAATTAACTCAGTGGACTCTTTGGCAAAAACAAACTTGATAGGACGGCAGTATCTTGTAGATGAAGGAGCAGGATTTTGCCATACAATAATTTTTCTTTGTGTAGAACTTAAATTCATTTGAATAGGAACTATTGAAATACTAAATAAACTTTCATCTGTATGGCCCTCCTCCGAAGAAAACTTCTGTTTATACTGCTTTTGCTGAGCCCCATCGCATCCCCATTTTATCAAAATATTAAGACGATTTTCATCAGTTTTCAGTTCATCAATACCGAGTAAAACCTCTTTTTGAGCCAAACAAAGCCTTTCAACAGTATGATTCACTAATGACTGGAGTGAACTTTTTGCATACATCTCAGTGATTACTGTTTCAGCTGGATAACAATTTTTCTTAGCTTTTTGAACATTAGTGTAGGAGGGAAAAAGATTTTTGCATTTTGCGTTGACTTTTTGCCGAATAACGTCGTATTGATGTTTCGACAAATTAGCATCAACCATTAAAGATAAGGCTTCATCGGGAGAAAGGCTCACTAAAGGCACAGGCTCAGAGCTAAATCTCTTACAAATTTTTTTCACTTCCGTACCTTTACTGGATGAAGCTTCCGACAGATCTTTCACAAGTGTGGCTGAATCTCGCTTTCCCATTTTGCGAAACACTATCTCGCTAGCTTTAATAATTTCTCGATGGTCAGTTGAATCTAAAAGACTTTGTATCTTTCTTTTTTCGATTTTTCACTGCAGTCATCAAAGTTTTTCGGTTTTCTTCCAGCTTTTTCACATCTTTTCGGTTGTACACTTTCAGGCAATACATACGGTTCATCAAGCCAAACTGAATTTGATTTTAAAAAAACGGCCATGATGTCTTCCACTTTTTATCCATTTTTCGCCTAGCTTAAAACAAATAATATTTATATTTGCCTTAAGATTTGTTTTCACTTCTTCTGGTATATCTTGAAGACCATATCTATCCATTATTAATGTCAATAAGGCATCTTTGCGCTGTATTTTGGGAGTTTTTAACCATTCTTCAAAAATTTCCTTTCGCGAAAGAGTGGAGGTCATACTGGAAAAGTGAAAAAAAATGTATGGCGGTCGCAAAAAATCGCAATGGGTTTTTGATTTACCTTAAAGTGAACACTTGAAAGATTCACCCAAATATAGTTTTACACCGGAACTATGCGTAATAAACAGCTTTAACTCTACTTGAAAAAAGAAAATGTTTTATTTTTTTCACTTTCTGAACTTCTCACAAAAATAAAATTGTTTTAATACTTACAATGGAAATAATTAAATGCAATTTATAATATATTTCCTTGAAATATCGCTTAATAATAATAAAAAAAATTATGACAATAAAATCACCGTAGCCTTTTCAATCACAAAACAAAGTCACACAACAAATACGCTTCTCTTTGAAATCTGAATGCACGTGTTGACAACAAGTGACTTTAAAGTTTAGTTTTTCTAATCAGAGCTAAAAACAAACAAAACAAAACATGAATTACAGTTATCTATTGTATTGACAAGCTCATTAAACGATCAGAAGGAATGTTGCCAGACTTTTTTTTTATTTTGTCCAGCTAGATTTGTGATTTACCACAGTGTGCAACGGCGACGAATCGATAATTGATGGTCATGATTAACACTGGCAGATACAGCTGCGATATTTTTTTCAGTTCGCACTCTACGTAAGCGTGTTGGTGGTTTAATGTCCAACAATGTAAATTTGGTGCGAAATTTAGTCACAATAGCCCGAATAGCCGCTTCAGTGGGTCGATTAAACTGACTATAAAATGTAAGCGCGCGATGAACTTTCTTAACAGAGCACGCATTTTGATAATAAAATTCAATAATTTGCAAGCGTTGTTCGTTTGTAAGACGATTCATGGTTAAATTATAGACCAAACTGAAGATGTTTGACAGTGAAACAAAACACGAAACGTGCGTCAGCTGTTTAAACCAGTGTTGCCAAGAAGATAATAGCTAAAAAATCACCCTTTACTTGATGTGTGATCTCAGTTCTTTCTCCCTCACTTTTACATATTTTCATTGACGACCTTTTGAAGCAGACTTTGATCGCAGGCCATGTCTTCGCGAAATTTAAAACAAGCATTAATGGATGAGACCTTTAGCCAGAATTTATTGACCATTGTCGAATGGAATCGAATTAATAAAGTGGATTTTAATGCAGTCAATTTCTATGAACGCTCTTGATGTTCTGGGCATGAAGATACAATGTAATGTTCGTTGGACAAAATATGAATGTAGTAAAAGTGTCGAATGAAGTACTTACGTGTCTAGGGTTTCTAAAGCCTCCTTCTGATTTTCTTAATATCTACACCATCTACAGCAGGCCAAAGATGGTCAGGTGCACGAAAATCATCCTTGCAGCTATCGGGTGATTCATCGTGAGGTTTCGCAATACAGCTGAACAATTTGCAAAAAAAAGCCACGATGATCCACCCATTATATTAGTGTATTTTAACCAAATATTTCTATATTTCTTTCTTCTATATTTAGTTATTCAATACTCATAGGTCCGTCCGGTTTTTTAAAATAGAAAGTATTGAAATAGTGGATCATTTGTCCCACTACTGAATAACAATTTTAATTTATTTTTTTTTCCAAAATAAATCATGTGACAACTCCATGTTAAATTCGTTGTTGAAGGTATAACTGCAGATTCACAAAATGAGCATCTTTTCCACAAAAGTTCTTAACTTCCATCCGCCAACGCCATACACCGAAGTTATAGGTGACATCACCTGAGCGTTGTTCCAATAAAGAGGAAGTTTTCCAAGAATATGTGTAATAGCAGTTGATCAGTCGGGATTACGTGTAATAGTAGTTGATCAGTCGGGACGAAATGTGATCAAATGATACCAACGACTGCAACTACTCGCATGAAGTTCTGTGTATGCACTACTCTGGCTGCGAGGATGCCCAAATAAAATTGATTTTCCATATTCCCATTTTTTAAAGTCAACAAGGGGAAAGGGTTTAAAATAGTACCTAGCAAACGACTTTACATTCCACTGTGGACTCACAATATAAAGTATTTTGGAAATTCGTACTTTTGGAATAAAAATTGTACCATGCAAACAGCCGTAGATGGAATTATTAGCCGAATAGTGGGAGCAAACAATCATATACTTTATTTTATTTATGTTTGCTAGTTAAGACCATTTGCATTTTACTTAAAGCACATACAATCTGAGAGTTTTTTGTTTTATTTATTTTGTTGTGATGATCAGTGATAGTAAAACAAAGAAGGTGTAAAATTGTGCTAAATTAAAAAGTCCATGATCATGGAGACAATACAGCAGCGACTTCGCACATGATTAGATTGCACTCAGCTTAATTAGGAGATTCCCAGCTGCCTGTGTTGGCGTAAAAGACGCTTCTTAGTCATCATGCTGCCATAGGGACGTATGGTGAGATAGTAGACGATTTCCACAAAGCTCAAAAGGCTAGCACCCACGAAGAGGCCAGTGGTGCCGCCAATGGATACTGAAAAAGAGAGAGAGAGAGAACAAAATGTAAATAAATTTCCCAAATTTAATTTGTTTCCCAAACTCACCAACCAAATCCAACTTTCCTCTAACCAAATTGCGTTTGTAACGTTCCGTGGGTAATTCTACCAAAGCTATTTCCACCTTGGAAAATGGTACTTGGCTGTTGATACTAAAGGAATTGGGAAGAAATTAGTTACAACATTTTACCGCCCCACAAAAGAATGGTGACACTCACTTATCTTTACTGTCCACCGCCGTGGTTATGTCCACCTCCGTGCACGAGGGCAAACAGTCACACACCAAACCTCTGCGGCTCTTCGACCATTTTGCTATAATCACCGATAAATCCTCATAGTTACGATTCAAACACTCCAAGCCGTCCATGTTGCACATCTGATGGCTGGGGGTATTCGGTGCCAAGTGACTGGAGCAGTTGCACAGCTCCAATTGTCGATCTTTGCGACACTGCACCGTGCAGGCACTGTAGCTGTAATAGCGATGGACGTCCAAATTGTTCTCATCGTTGAAACGGCAATTGCGTTGGGACACCTTAGTGTCGCGGATTTCTTCATCGTTTTGAATGTCACGCTTGGCTATGTGGCGGCTGTTATGCAAGAAAATATGCCGAGGGAGGGAGGAAAGAGGAATCATGACTTACAAAAAGTTTTATTGGTATCTTCCCCAAGCATACATACACAAAGGATATGTAAGGACCCACTACCAAATAATCCGTTTTCGGGGTGACCAATGTGGGTACCTCCTCTTCGCCCAAAATGAAAAGCTTTAACAAAGTATATAAAACGGAATTAGAAAAATAAAGAAAATAGTTTCGGAAACTGGATGTCTTTAAAAATAATAATTTTAGCACATTTTGTACATTTTTATACCCTCTACCTTAGGATAGAGTGTATTTTGTCATTCCGTTTGTAAGACCGTGAAATATTCATCGGAGACCCCATGAAGTATATATTCTGGGTTGTGGTAAAGTTGTAAAATTCTATGACGATCTAGCCATCCGTCCGTCCGTTGAAAGCACGCTAAATTCCGCTTATAATTGCTAATAGTCCAGAGGGAAAAAATTTCCCTCACTAGGACTGAAAATACTAATATTTCGAGTATTTTTCTTTTTTGGAAATTTCCTTTTATAGCGTGAACGCGAATCATAAATTTATTTCATACTTCTAGTGGGTGAAATGGGACAAGAGGGATAAAAATGGTATCAATCAAACGGCAATAGGTATAAACATGAAATTTACTTTATACATCCTTCTAATTGCTTAGATGCACAAACTAAATGGATTTTTCGAAATTCGTACTTTTAAGGAATAAAATAGGAAAAGAGGGATAAAAATGGTACCAAACAAACGGCTGAAGTTGAAATCATGAAATTTGGTGTATTCATTTCGAAATATGTACTTTCTGGGATTAAACGGGAGGAATAGGGATAAAAAGGATACCAACCAAACTGTTGTAGTACATTCCCCTGAGTATGTAGACGCGCAAAAATGATTTTTCCAATTTCGTTCTGTCGGGATCAAACTGGGAAAAGAGGGATAAAAATGGGACCAACTGAACGGCTGAAGTTGAAATCATAGAATGTTGCGTTCCCCAGACTGTGTGGACGCACAAAATAAGGATTTTTTTTCGAAATATGTACTTTCTGGGGCAAAACGGGATGAATATGGATAAAAATGGTACCAAACAGTTGCAGCTAGAATCATGAAATACGGTATGTACATTCCTCTGAGTGTGTACCCGAGCAAAATGAAAGGATTTTCCCAAATTCATTTTTTTGTGGTAAAAATGGGAGAAGGGATACAAATAGTACCAACCAAACAATTGTAGCTGGAATCATGAAATTCAGTGACTCTGACGGTTTAGACTCGCAAAATGATATTTCTAAATTCGTACTTTTGTGGTCGAGATGGGAAGAGAGATAAAAATATGGTACCAACCTAACGTCTGTTGCTAGAATCATAAAAAAATCATTTTTACATTCCGCGACTGTTTAGACTGTTTATGTCGAAAGTTTACAAAAAAGAAACCAAATGACTGCAACTAGAATCATGAAGTTCGGTATGTACGTTCCTCTCACTGTGTTCACGAGGAAAATAAAAGGACTTTACAAATTAGTACTTTGGGGTCAAAATGGGGTAATTGTACCAACCAAACGACTGTAGCTCGAATAATGAATGAATCAGTGTATAGGTTCCTCTGACTGTATAGATGGTTGGGAATGCAAAATCATACAATTTTTCGATTTATCTGTAGGTGGTCCAAACTTTGCTTCTGAATTAATACCCTTGATCCTTGATATATAATATCAACTTTTTTGGGGGATTTTCAAAGTGTCTCATAAAAATTTTTTTAGTTTAATAAATTTGTATTCTTCCCCCTCATTATTTGGGGGGTTTTACAAGTGACTCATATTTTTTGAAAACATTTGCTAAAAGGTGTTACGAAAAATAAATAGAATTAATGAATACCTTTGAATACCACTGACTCATATAATACCAATTTAATTTCTAAACATTTGCAAATTGGGTTTAAACAGAAGAACGAGTTTGAGAGTCTTTTTAACATTTAAATTTAATGGGATAAACATTTTTACACCAACCACCATAGGATGGAATGTCCATTAATTTTGTCATTCCGTTTGCAACACCTTCAAATCGAGAGTGACGGGATTTGCTTCAAATTAAATAGCGTTCGTCCTTGATCCACAAATTCGTTCTTGTGCCAATTTTTTTGCGATATGAAAATAATTGCGACCTGTACTTTGCGTCTTGTAAAGAGTAATATATTGCACTGTACAGGGCTACCTTATGCAGAGTAGGTGAAATCTGGCAAGATGATAAACTGGATGTAGTCGCAAAGGATGAGATTCCGTCTCGTCCCTAGGCTCTGACTTGCGTCTCAAATGCCGAAACAGTGCCGTCTAAGATCCATGAACTATCTGAAGTTAGTTTAATACAAGAGATTGTTTCTCAGAACCAATGAGCGCTGTGTCAATTTTTTCCCGATTTCCATCATTTAGACTTCAATATTTTTGAATTCAGTTTTATTGTATTCTAACAACTTCTTCATGCGAGACGGCTTGATATAAAAACGAAATATTTTGCAAATCATCGTTAACAATGTTAACCTTATCCACATTTTCTGTTGAAAAAGATCGATCTTCCAAAAAACTTTGACGAATATTTAAAGGAGTTATTTTGTTGTATAAGTTGGCGTATAATTTTGATATTTAAGCATGAAGAGCTTTATTTACAACTTTGGTGTTTTTGGTGACCCCCAGTGAAATTTTCCGGCAATTTTTTTCGTAGAACATTTTAATCCTTAAATTTCTTTTTTGAAAGAACATTATTGATTTTCTCGAAAAAGGGTCAAATTACCCAAAAATGGAAGAGCTGGAGGGTTAAGGTCATCCACAAAAAAGATCCCCATAAAATTTCACATTACCTTACAACATTTTTTTCACTCAGTATAACGCTGTCTTCGACAAAGAATTTAAAACTTTGACCCACTGTAAAAAGAAACTCAGACCAGCTGGACTATAAGTTTATTCTACAAAAATGATCTACTCAACATGCCCTTTCAGAATTATAGGTCTGTTCCAATCAAAAAGTCTTAATTTGTTGGACAGTGTTGATGAAACCAAATTTCATAAGTTTTTAGGAGAAGCAATCAGCATTCAACGAAGTTCGTATTGAGTTAATAAATTCTAAATTTTTAAACGTAGAATCTTATGAATCAGACATTATGTAGCTCAGTCATATGCAAATACAAAAAATAAAATAAAAATGTAGATTTTATTGTAAAAGCTAAAATATTGCTACTTTACGAAAAAAATATTTTAAAATGTTCTTTATAGGAATTTCTAATTCTTGGCGCAGAAGTCTATTTTTTTGGTAAAAGAACCGTAATAAATCCAAAATTCAATTTTTTTCATGTTACTTTTTTGCCTTTCAGGTGACGATATGCGCTTGTAGAAGATTACATTTATCCGTCATTATGCCTGTAATAAACAATTTTCTTCTAACTAATATTTTTCATATATTTGTTGTCTCAAAAGAAAATAAAGAAAAGTGATCTCGAACTTGAGTATATGGAAACAAATTTATGAAAATTAACAGATCGACAAAACAAAACGAAAACGACTAATAAATCTCATATGAGAAATAAATTTGTTGTATTTTTTGAAATTCTTATATCCGTTATCTACTTTATTGCAGTACACTTCTACGAAAATTCTGCAATCTGCCGGTGGAATTTACTCCAAGGTGGAGGGTATATAAGATTCGGTCCGACCAAACTTAACGACTTCTTTACTTCTTCTTTTGTTGCATAGTGTAATCTGTCAGTAATACAATGAGATTCGGCCCAAACAAACTAAACACTTTTTTCTTATTTATATTGCGATCACCCTAGTGTAAAGCTTACACTTTAATTATAATTTTAAAGAAAGTACTCCCAAAGTATTACTTCTCATCATAAATATCTTCCTTCAAAAATTTTTAAACGGAATATCATTTCAAATAAAATGTTTCCTCAAAATTAGTTGAAACTTACCACAGCTTCCGTGTGTATATCCAGCTTCAAATTACCGGGACCTGTGTAGCGATTCGACCACATATTCAAACGGGCACCATCGTTCTTCCTAAAAATAGACCCCATACAAACGATTACAAATGATTCATATCGCGCTCTATCTATGGAGCGTACCCCGCCTGCAACGAATTGATGGCATAGCATAGACCCAGTTCCGTTTCCATGCGATGAAAATAGCGACAACATTGGAATGGTTTATTATTCCACATGCAATTCTTGATGGTACTCTGGCAACTGCTGCGCACCAATTGCGCATAATACGAGAAATTGGTGTAGAAACAATTGTCCGAGGGCTCCTCGTTGCCACACTCGTGCACGGTGTGATAGGATTCACCGCGAAAGAAGGCTATCTCACTGAGCACTTCCTCCAAAGTGAAATCGTGATCGGCACCCCAGAGTCTTGGAAGAAAATTAAATATAGAATTAAATATTGAACTGGCAAAGTGATAGATAGTTGGCATTTGAGAACTTACTGCTCGGCCACCTCTTGTATGCGATCCATATTTTTCGATTCACATATTACTATGGCCGGAAAGTTGGTCTCCCAATCCCGATAGCTGGACTCGACACCAAAACTAATGGCATTATTTTCAAAAGCAACTGAAAAACAATTTTGCCAAAAATAATTTATACTCTCAAAAGAATTTGTCAGTAGCAACAGCAAAAAAAGTTTGCTGAACAGGGGAAAATATTTGTCAGCCAACCCAAGGAAGTAAAGTTCCAAGCGTGTTCTTAATGAAGTATTTCGTCCCTGGGCCAAGCTGTCTGTGAGCTAAGCAATCCTGAAAACACCAATGTTCAATTATCTTCCGAATTAATAGTCAGAGGTCTATTTAAAATAGCACTATATATTATATTTTTATTTTTATTTTTATTTTTATTTTTATTTTTATTTTTATTTTTATTTTTATTTTTATTTTTATTTTTATTTTTATTTTTATTTTTATTTTTATTTTTATTTTTATTTTTATTTTTATTTTTATTTTTATTTTTATTTTTATTTTTATTTTTATTTTTATTTTTATTTTTATTTTTATTTTTATTTTTATTTTTATTTTTATTTTTATTTTTATTTTTATTTTTATTTTTATTTTTATTTTTATTTTTATTTTTATTTTTATTTTTATTTTTATTTTTATTTTTATTTTTATTTTTATTTTTATTTTTATTTTTATTTTTATTTTTATTTTTATTTTTATTTTTATTTTTATTTTTATTTTTATTTTTATTTTTATTTTTATTTTTATTTTTATTTTTATTTTTATTTTTATTTTTATTTTTATTTTTATTTTTATTTTTATTTTTATTTTTATTTTTATTTTTATTTTTATTTTTATTTTTATTTTTATTTTTATTTTTATTTTTATTTTTATTTTTATTTTTATTTTTATTTTTATTTTTATTTTTATTTTTATTTTTATTTTTATTTTTATTTTTATTTTTATTTTTATTTTTATTTTTATTTTTATTTTTATTTTTATTTTTATTTTTATTTTTATTTTTATTTTTATTTTTATTTTTATTTTTATTTTTATTTTTATTTTTATTTTTATTTTTATTTTTATTTTTATTTTTATTTTTATTTTTATTTTTATTTTTATTTTTATTTTTATTTTTATTTTTATTTTTATTTTTATTTTTATTTTTATTTTTATTTTTATTTTTATTTTTATTTTTATTTTTATTTTTATTTTTATTTTTATTTTTATTTTTATTTTTATTTTTATTTTTATTTTTATTTTTATTTTTATTTTTATTTTTATTTTTATTTTTATTTTTATTTTTATTTTTATTTTTATTTTTATTTTTATTTTTATTTTTATTTTTATTTTTATTTTTATTTTTATTTTTATTTTTATTTTTATTTTTATTTTTATTTTTATTTTTATTTTTATTTTTATTTTTATTTTTATTTTTATTTTTATTTTTATTTTTATTTTTATTTTTATTTTTATTTTTATTTTTATTTTTATTTTTATTTTTATTTTTATTTTTATTTTTATTTTTATTTTTATTTTTATTTTTATTTTTATTTTTATTTTTATTTTTATTTTTATTTTTATTTTTATTTTTATTTTTATTTTTATTTTTATTTTTATTTTTATTTTTATTTTTATTTTTATTTTTATTTTTATTTTTATTTTTATTTTTATTTTTATTTTTATTTTTATTTTTATTTTTATTTTTATTTTTATTTTTATTTTTATTTTTATTTTTATTTTTATTTTTATTTTTATTTTTATTTTTATTTTTATTTTTATTTTTATTTTTATTTTTATTTTTATTTTTATTTTTATTTTTGACATTTACAAAATTGGACAAACTGTAAAAAATTTACGTGGAATTTTTTTGTGTTTTCAAATGAAGGTCATTTTCATCTCGGTGGCTATGTCAATAAGCAAAATTGCCGCATATGGGGTTCAGAGAATACACATGTGACATTTGAGAAGCCAATGTATCCACTGTTTGCTGTGGTTTTTGGGCTGGCGTCAACATTTGGTAATGTACTGAAAAATTGGGTTGATCGGATGAGATACTGCCGAGCCAGTCGTGGTAGTCATATGAATGATATTGTGTTCCATTATTAAATGTCAAAGTTCAATCTTTCCAATAAAAACAGAAATTTGAAAAAATAATCAGTACTTTTTTATAGCCGATTCTAATTTAGTAAGCGTGCGATTGTCACGGCCGTGCTACTGTGAGATGGCCATATTAAGTTTTTTGGGTAACTATTCATAATGGAAAATCATCCAAATGATAAATATGTAATATTGTCCACAAATTGGGTGATTTTTCATATATCAACCCAATCTCTGTAGGATTTTGGTTTGTTTTTCATATTTTTAGGTGAGTTTTCTTAGCCACAAATTGAAAAAAATCGTCAACTCGGGAAATTCGAAATTTTTTCTTTTTCCTCAGCCAAAACACTACAATCGACTTATAAACGTTTTCAAATTATGTTTGTAAAAATATTTTTTTTTAAATGTGCTCCACACTTGTTTAGGTTTTACGAAAATCCTGGATGTTCTGGAACGATTGACCGATTTGTATGAAATTTGTGTCATTTAAATATTTTCTATTTCTTGTTTCATATTTATTATTTTTGTGAGTTGATCGTGTTAAAAATTTGTCTAGAATATCTTTAAATCTACCCGTGGATATATGAAGGTGAGTTCTAACTTACACAGTGAGGCCTTTATCAATTGCCATGAGGCATACCACGACATCAACAAACACATGACCCAAAATATCTTCTCTATCCAAGTCAGTTCCTTGTCCACGATGAAACGTGCTCCATGTAAAGTGGAATTTTCCAAATATTCCTCAGCCACATCACGTAAACGCATCATCCTGTTTGAGTGTTTGAGGCACCTCTACGATGTACGACCACCTTTCACGTTGAACGACCAAAGTTAAACTGTGCAACGCCTTCAGTTGGACATTCGTTTTTAGGGGTTTCCTAATTGCTACCGAATGGCGTTAAGTTTTCGGACATGTTGTGTGGTTGTGGTCTGATTGCTTAATTATCCTGTAGATGGTTTATCTTGAAAATGTTTGCAACAGTTGTTGGAATTCTCACGATTGCGTTAATGTTGACGTTACGTTAGTTAGCCAATGTTACGGAGGTCAGCCTCATGAGTGATTGTTTCCTGTGGAAAACTAAATCTTTGAATGGTCTACATTTTTAGGGCTAAATTGTTGCTCAGCTTGCCAATACATTTGTCCGCAGTTATTTAAGCCACTCGGTTGGTCGTATTGTTGAGGGTGTTGCTTGTCGCAGTTATTGTATTGTTCGTGATGTGATTTGTATTTTGGTTATTATTAGTAATCAAATCAAATGTTTATTAGTAAAGTTAACGTGTACATTGTGAACGAGGGGATAGTTCTAAAAGAACACAAAACGAATGAAAACAAGTAAGGAAAGGATAAAGTCGGACGGATCCGACTATATGATACACTCCACATTCTATCCTGTTACAATTCAATTCGGTAAAGAAGTGAAATCGGGAAGAATTTTTGTATCCTGTAAATGTATGTGTTTAAAAAAATATTAAATCGGAAAGGACATTTGTATGGGGGTGTATTGAAACATGCAACGATGTTACCCGCTATCACATTTGTATGGGGTCTATATCTAAATCTGAACCGATCTGCTTCAAATTAAATAGCGTTCGTCCTTGATCCACAAAACTTACTTGTGCCAATTTTTGTTAAGATCGGACTATAATTGCGACCTGTAATTTGATTGCAACAATAGATGGACAGACGGACAGACATTGCTCAAAATCGACTCAAAAAGTGATTCGTTTCCTTTTGGGTGTTACAAACAAATGCACAAAGACATAATACCTTAGTGGAGGGTATAAAATACGAATTTATTTTCTCAAAAATAACTTTCAACATTTTTTAATTTTTTTTAAACATATTTTTATATAATTTTTTATTAGGTAAAATATGTCACCTGTAAAAATATTGCAATATCGTTCACACATAAAAAGATATGTCTGTTTGAATGAGCCCCCTACCTAAAAATAAGCAAAATTTCATAGTTTCTGGGTTGCTACCTTTTTCAATAAAAAAAAATAAAATTAAAAATTAACATTTGTATAACATAAGGAATTGCAATACCAACTTTCATCAAAATTGGAAAACTTAGAAAATATCTCATTTGTTGAACGTAGAATTCCACCTAAGTAAAATATTTTGTTATATGGACGGTAGGCGTTTCTATCTTTGAACTTCATCCAGTTTCATACCATATATAGTGTGCACCGTAATATAAGGCTTAGAACATATGGACTTTTGTCAGCAACATTTTGATGACCGTACACTATGCGGCGCTTTCACCTTCAAACAACATTTCAAAGTTAAAAAATTATTGAAAACGCTTCTCACATTCTTCAATTTATTGTTCTTTATAAGGCTGCACTCTTCAAAAAAAAGCATAAATACCCTAAACACTGGGGGGTGTGGGTGCATTTTCAGCCGTTTGGATTGATGCATTTACATCCTATTTTAATTCCAAAAGTAAAAAATTTTGAAAATATATTATCTTTCACATACACAGCGCAATATAACCTAACTTTATTTTTGCCGTAAAAGTAAAATAGAATGAATTTTATTTTCAGTCGGTACCATTTTTATCACTTTGGGGAGCCATTTTACCCTCCTAAAAGTACGTCTTTCGAACACATCTTTATTTTACGTGTCCAACGTAAATAACATAACCAAACTATATTTCATTCTAGCTGTAGCCGTTTACTTGGTACCATTTGTATCCCTCTGCTCCCATTGTATCCCTTAAAAATACGAATTTTGAGAAACCTTTTTATTTTTCGTGTCTACGCAGTCAGAGGAATGTATACTCTGAATTCCAAGACTTTAGATGGGGTCATTTGGTTGGTACAATTTTTATCCCCTTTTTCCATTTTAACCCCAAAAAGTACGAATTTCGAAAATTAATATTATCCCTCTATTCCCCTTAAAAGTACGAATTTGGGAAAAATACTTTTATATTATTAGAGGAATGTACACACCGAATTTCGGGTTTCTAGCTGTTGTCGTTTGATAGGCACCATGATACCCCATTTCACCCCCTACGAATAAGAATCACTTTATGGTGCACATTTTTGTTATAAGGGGAATGCGCGTACCAAATATCAAGTATGTACAAGCAGACATATTGAAAGTCACGCTTAAATACCTCATAAATATTAGGGGTCATTATGGCTATTTTCAGTTCTTGTAAAGGAAAATTTTTTCCCTCTGGACCGATTTCTCCCAGTTACATTCCCAACTGATCTACGTCTATTAGACGCATTTATGGATAATTTGGACGTCCTAGCTCCTTTTGGACGGACATGGATAGGTCGACTTAGAATTTTATGACGATCAACAATATATATATACTTTATAGAGTCTCAGGTCGATATTTCAAGGTGTTACAAACGGAATGACAAAGTTAGTATACCTCCATCCTGGAGGTGAAGGGTATACAAATATATATATATTCTATAGAAAGATTTAGTCGAAAAAACCGTGCAGACTACCCAGCAATCAAGAGTCGAGAAGAACACAGAACTTCAACAGTTAAGCGTGCAAAGAGACTCCTCAAGCAGATAAACTCCAACTCTTGAAGGCAAACTCAATAAATAGATGAGGACAGAGAAAATGATGATGATGTGTAGCTAGGAGTTCAAGATTCAGCTCTGTTCTCGATCTCCACATGATAAGAATGCTACTCGCTCCAACGCCCAGAGCGTGAGCAGCACTTGTTGCTCTAACTTTTCGCCAAACAGAGTTTTAGTCTTTTTGGAGTTTCGTTTTTTACTCTCCCACGGAAGTTATTTCCCAGAATCTACAAACAATAACACAATTTCGTTTTTTCTAAATAATTTTTATTTCCTCTCGGTCAAAACATAATTATCGACGAAATCTTCCAACATATCCGTCAGTCTTTCACGGTACACCTGGTCGCCATTAAAGGCCTCCAAACATATCTGAACTCTTTTGCGTGCAAAGAAATCACTAAAACCGTCCGCCGACGAGGTTAAGCTTTGTGTCAAAGCCGCCGGTAGAATGGTTAAATGCGAGAAGAGACAACTTTCGATTAGGCCACAAATCCGGAAATCTTCAAAAGTTTGCCAAAATTCGGTGGTGCTTAAAAAGTCTGCTAGTGAGAGCTCTTCCCGCTTTAGAAACTCCTCCATGAAACGATAATAGTCGTGCAGCAAGTCCATCAGATACTTTGAGCGAAATTCCCGCGATGTAGGTATGGTGAGCAATGTGATCAAGTCCAACATGGGCGGAGCATAGCGGGCCAATTGGAAGTCCACAAAACGGCTTTCTATGGGAATTTCACCATATTTGCCATAAGCGAACATGACATTATTCGCCCACAAATCACCGTGAGAGAAGACATTGCGTAGAGTCTGGGAGGTCTGGGCCAGTTGGAAAATCACCGACATTTTGTCGTGCAGCTTCTCTAATATAAAGTCTAGGTGTGGCTGATACTTGGGCATTTGTTTAATCAGTTCGGCGAAAACTTTGACGCCATTGGCGAAATTCTGATAGCGCACATGTTGCGGCGTACAGGGATAGGGATAAGCGTTTTCTTGCACAGCTTGCGGAAATACCTGAGCCAACTTCCGCTGTCCCCTGACCTCGTAAACTATGGATGCAGCATGCAAGGCGGCCAGATTTTTTACCGCACAATTCAAATGACTGTAGTCCAGCAGGCCGTCTCGTCCCGCCGCCATTCTATAGCCCGGCTGCTGTAAATCTTCGAAGACCAAAAGATTGTTGCCGGCATAGTAACATCGGGGCGCCACTGCTGGGAATATTTCCTGCAAACGTGGCAGTACATCGCGGTAGACTATGATTTCCTTTTTGAAGACTCCAAACTCTTCGAGATATTCCATGCGCGAGGCGATCTCCACCGGAGCCGACTTGGTAAAGAAACGTATTTGGTTGATCGGCACTATTTCCGTTTCCGCTTCCTTTCCTTTGGCGTTGTCTTTGACTTGTACATCGACGATCAGGAAACGATGTAGTCCCAAAAATCCCGAAGGACTGTCCGAGATGGGTTTAAGTTTATATTTGATGATGTGAAAATTGGAGTCTGTTGCTTTGGGTTCTGCTTCCGCGGTAGGGTTGTGCATAAAATATCGTTGGCATAGATTCTGCACCTCGGTCGAGGACAATTCTGTAGCTGTGGCCATGATTGCACTGTCAGATCTAGATCCGTGTTAACGTTGTTCGCGACTCTTCGAGATCACAATTCAAAACATAATGGAGATGATCTTGAAAGTTGATATCACTTTATCTAACACTGCTTCCCTGCTGCTACATTCCGCGTGAAAGACTGACAGCTTTAAATTATTTTATAAAATTTTGTTGGGCATTTCTTTTTATCTGACATAACTACTATTTGCTTTGTAAATTCATAAAAGAAATCTGTTTTATATACAGTTTTACTATTATTTACCCAGTTTTTCTATAGTATTTGTTTCAACAAACTTTTAGGTGATACCAGCCACACGCTCTTGCTTTGCTCTAATTGCTATAAAAGTATTTTACACTCAGAAAAAAAATAACTATAAAATTATTATATATTTTATTATAACTATAAATTATTATGGGAGCATCAGGAGTGAATTCCTGGACTTAACTGGAGAGAGAATTTCCAACAGATCCAAGTACACTATTTCAATTTGGATTTAAGCGAACCCAATCCACACAGCACGTTCTGTTAAAATTCCATGACGATGTCACAGTGAAGTTAAGTAAAAGATTGGTAATATCACTGGACGTTGACAAGGCCTTTGATGTAACATGAAGTAGATCCTTTTCTAGTAAAGCTCCTCAAGTGCTTCTTCACAGAACACAAATTTACAGTCCAGATCAATGGCAGTTATTCTTCTTTCCTTTATTTAAGTAGCGTTCTTCTTCAGAGAAGCATCTTGGCTCCACCTCCAGGATGGGGGTATACTAACTTTGTCATTCCGTTTGTAACACCTTGAAATATCGACCTGAGACTCTATATATGGGCAAATCTACGGTATAGTACGATTCCATGTCACTCAGGCTTCTAACCGCTTTAAGAGCAATATATAATATTTCTGAGAGTGTCATAATTTTCAAAACGACGAGTTTAACCTCGCCAACATCCTAAAGTTTTAAAATTATGCGATTAATGTAGTCTACTGAGCTAAGGTCTACCCTAATTTACCCTATTTTTGCTTGTAACTTTCGGGAGTTGTTCAACTCTTTTGGCTATAACTTTTTCAGCATAAGAGAAAATCATTCTGATCTTTTGTGGATGATAGTAATGATGTTGCGGAATCTTCTATATGTTGAAAAGGGCGTGTGCCATCACTGAGGAATAAATGGTAGCTCTTCAAAATCTGTCACTCTGTTTTTGCATAAAACGAAAATTGATACAATTTTCTTTTTTGCGCTTTCAGCGTGAATGTAATTGCAAATTTTTTAATATTGGATTGTAAACGACAGAGATACTAACAAAAGGCGACCGGACGATTTGGTGTGCCTTCAGCGACAAGGAGATTATGACAGTACGAACATCATCAGGTCGATGCGTGCAGATCATGAAATTTCATATTTTTTGAAGAGCACATCCGCAGTTTGAAAAATAACTGGTGGCAACCCTGTGTGATCGGTGAATATGGGTACTACTAATAATGTGTGTAAGTGCTAAATAGATCGAATTATTATTTTGGTACCGAGAGCCATTTTAGGTTAAATTTTGTTGATTTTCATAGGGTTTTCAGGCTTAACTTGCAATAGAACCAAAAGGGACAATCCGATTATAACTTCTCCAGCACTTGAAAAAAATGATGCACGCGAGCACATTATTTATATTTAATGTATTTTTAACAAGTTGACGCTAAAATAAAACGTGTGCCTCTAATTTGAAATTTTTAATTTTTCAAAGATTTTCCCATATATTCTTGATCGTCATAAAATTCTAAGACGATCTAGCCAAGTCCGTCCAAATTTTCCATAAATGCGTCTTATAGTCGTAGATCGGTTGGGATTGAAACTGTTTGAAATCGGCCCAAAGGAAAAATTTTTTCTCTCACAAGGACTAAAAATTCTCATAATAACCCCTAATATTTTAGAGTATTTGAGCATGATTTTTCAATATGTCTGATTGTCCTATTGGGTATGCACATTCCCCCGATAACAAAAACATGCACCATAAAACGATTTTTATTCGGGGCAAAAAGGGATAAAAGTGGTACCTTTCAAATCGCAACAGCTAGAAACACGAAATTCGCTGTGTATATTCCTCTTATTGAGTAGATACATAATATGAAATTATTTTTTTCAAATTCGTACTTTTAAGGGATAAAATGGGAATAGAGGGATAAAAATAGTACCAACCAAATGGCTGCATCTAGAATAATGAAAATCGGTGTATACATCCCTCTGATTGCGTAGACACGTAAAATAAACGGTTTTTTTCAAATTCGTACTTTTTGGGGTTAAAATGGAAAAAAGGGATAAAAATAGTACCAACCAAATGGCTGCAGCTAGAGTCATGAAATTCGGAGTATACATTCCTCTGACTGTGTAGACACGGAAAATATATATATATATTTTTTCAAATTCATACTTTCTAGGGATACAATGGGTACAGAGGGATAAAAATAGTGCCAACTAAAAGACTACAGCTAGAATGATTAAATTCGGTGTGTATTTCCCTCTAATTGCGTAGGCACGTAAAATAATGAGTTTTTAGAAAGTCGTACCCTATTAAGAGGTAAAATAGGAAAAAGGTGATAAAAATGGTAGCAACCAAATGGCCGCTGCTAGATTCATGGAATTCGGTGTATACATTCCTCTGGCTGCATAGACAAGCAAAATAAAAATATTTTTCCAAATTCGTACTTTTAGTTATACGGCAAAAATTTGTGGAATCATGAAGTAAGGTTATTTTACACTATGTACGTCAGATAATGGATTTTCCAAATTTGTACTTTTGGAATTAAAATAGAATGGAAATGCAACCAACTGTAGCACCCACTATCTACCAATATTTATGGCTTTGAAAATATATTTGAAAATATAAATATAAGAATATTTATTTTTTGAATTGACTTGAAGTATTATTTCGATATTTAAACGTATTGATAGCCTTGCCTTGGTTTGAAATAATAAAAAATTTTACATTTATTTATAAAATTATTTTTTCATTATTTGTATTTGTTTTTGGTTTCGCTTTATTAAATTAGTTATATATTCCAGTAATATTACTGCACTTCAACGAAAATCGACAGCCTCTGTGGAATTCAATCCGAACTTAATGCCGTTTTTATGTTTTGTATGGCTAATCAATGAAATATTAATATTTAAATATTTTTACACAGTTTTATATTATATTTTATAAATTCTCCATGAAAACTAGATTTGATCCGATTTGATGATTTGTCCGCTTTCTAAATGAAGCAATGGAAAGGTTTTTTATGTCTTTCTTACTAGATTTTTTCCGGTAAAGACAAAACAGTGGCATCACTACAGTGAGCCCCAATTAAAGTAACCATAAATTGTTCAGATAAATAGTACCGAATATAAAACAGTTTTTATCGCCTCATTTGGAAAGCAAATATGTACTTGCTTACCAACAATATCTGCGATAGTGTAGTGCTAATTTCATAAAGTGAACAATAACGCTTCGTAGATATGGGTAGATAAGTGACATTCACTTTGAAATTCATGACGTTACTATTTCAAATTGTAACGTAGCAACAGAGGGAGAAAATAAACTGCAAATAGGTAAAAGTACCATGCAACAAAATTACCGCAGAGCTATGTAAAAAATTTTCCGATGTATTTTGGCTGCCTAAACTTGAAAAATATGTTAAAAAAATTATAGATAAATTTAAATTCAAATTTTCGCCGAAGTTACCTTTGAAAAGTGAAACGGGAAAATTGTTTGTATGTTTCCTAATCACAGGCTAATATGACCTGGTCCAATTTGTCAAATCGAGAATAATATTTCTATCGGGGCTATATCCAAACAAGTGACTAACTTTCACAATAAGTTCTTCTAGTTGAAGTATAACGTGTTATGCTCAATTTTAAGAAATTTTCTGAAAATACGCGGTTTCTGGGGCAATGAAATTTGTATGAGAGCTATATGTTAATCTGAACCGATGTGACCCATTTTCACCATAGGTGTTCCTACTTTAAATATAAGATATTTTGCCAATTTTAAAGAAAATCTGTTAAAATATGTCGATTCTGGAGCGGGAAAGTTCAAATTGGGAGTGAAATTTGTATGAGTGCTATATATAAATCTGAACCGATTTAACACATTTATACCAAAGGTGTTTCCAGTTGAAATATAAGTTTTTTTTGCGGATTTAGAAGAAAATCTGTTGAAATATGTGGTATCTAGAGTGAAAAGGGTCAAATCGGGAGTGAAATTCGTATGGGGGCTACATCGTCGTTCGTCCTTGTCTCGAAAAACTTCGTGGTGCAAAGTTTCGTTTGGTTCTGCCTACAATTGCGACCTGTATCGTGATTACAACAATAGATGGACAGACGGACATTTCTAATCGACTCAGAAAGTGATTCTAAGCCGATCGTTATAATTAACAAATGGTCTATCTCTCTTCCTTTTGGGTGTTACAAACAAATGCACAAAGACATAATACTCTAGTGGAGTGTATAATAAGATACAGAATGAGCGTTCTAGAGTTAAAAGCCATTCAGACTGACGGAACTTCAATTTCTATAAGCTCGTGACAATATGACTATAATAAAATATATATTGATTATTTTGAGCACTAATTTAGTTTTACTGTACAATTGGGAAATTATTTTTTATATATTTAATTATATTTTATATATTTATTTATATTTTAAATTTATATATTTACATTATTGACAATAGTAATGAACATTTCTTTACTGAAAAAAAAACTTTTTAAATTCGCTAAGTCTCTATTTTTTGGTAGCTAGGGGAATACACACTTTTTATTAGAATATTTGCAGGATTTTTAATAAAGGGCGATTTTTTTAAAAGCTATAGGAAAGTTTTTCAAAAAAAAAACACATAAAATTCAGAAAAATGCATGAAATCTTTATTTGAATCGGTAGTATATAATTTAATGTTTGGAGATTATTTCATGCAAATATTGACCTTGACTGCGCCTCAAATGGCCCATCCGCTTAGTCCAATTTTGGCATTTCCACGTTTTTGAGTAACAGAGGCCCAATTGCTGCGAACGGCGACGAATCGATAATTGATGGTCATCATTAACACTGGCCGATACAGCTGCGATATTTTCTTCAGTTCGCACTCTACGTAAGCGTGTTGGTAGTTTAATGTCCAACAATGTAAATTTGGTGCGAAATTTAGTCACAATAGCCCGAATAGCCGCTTCAGTGGGTCGATTAAACTGACCATAAAATGGAAGCGCGAACTTTCTTAACAGAGCACGCATTTTGATAATAAAATTCAATAATTTGCAAGCGTTGTTCGTTTGTAAGACGATTCATGGTTAAATTATAGACCAAACTGAAGATGTTTGACACTGAAACAAAACACGAAACGTGCGTCAGCTGTTTAAACCAGTGTTGCCAAAAAGATAATAGCTAAAAAATCACCCTTTATAAATCGAAAATATCATACTGACAATACTATGGCTGACATAGTGTCAATACTGTGCTATCTGGTTTAACTTTAAATTTCTTGTTTTACCAGAAGAATCTACGAGATAAAAGGTGAAAATATTCTTAATGAAGAATTTATTTTACATAAGTAAAATATACCAGTAAGAAATTATATACCAGTAAGAAATGGTATAAAAATAGGGAAAACATTAAAATTGTTCACCTGGAAACTTTCGAGAGAAATCTAATAGGAATAGAAATATGTATATCCTACGGTATATTTAAACGACCTTCTGTAAGAACTAATGACTGGACTATTTCAATGTTTTAATTTTTTATGAATTTATTTAATTAATATTAATTTTTTTATAACGTTTATATTGCTTTTATAGTTTAGAATATTTCCCCCCCGTTGCTGTTAAATATTTTCGTCTCTAGACGAATGAATCTTCTAAATTGAAGACGTTCTCAGCCATACGAGTTATTGTTGTCAGGCACTTGTGCCTATGATTTAAATGTCCAATTTTATGACGACAATTAGTCTAGAATAAAATATTTGTAAAATGTAAAATATTTTGACACATTCGCTTTTAATTTGTAATATGACAGTATTTTTAAAAAGCACATCCGTTACTAAATATTGTTATTTTAAACCATATTGGACATACCTAAAATAACTTACTTTCCCGGGAATGAAGCTTTTCATTCCCGTTTTCCCGGGAAATGAAAAAAGTCCCTAGTTAGAATACAAACGAAATATGATAGATATTTCTGAAAAAATATTATTATAATCGTTAATATTGTATACAACTTATATTTTGTAAAAAAATTGCAGATTTTTTTAGTGTTCGAGATAATTTGTATTTTATGTACAATAAATCTTAAAATGTGAACTCTTTCAAGAGTTATTTGAATGCTATGACAATAATGGTTAAGGGGAAGAATAGGAATTTTTAATTAAAAAATAAACATAACAATTTTAAAAATAAGATTTGTTCTTTGTTTTTTTTTAAATTTATATGTCCTACTCTTCTATACATATGCTTAAAGTTTCAAGATAACGGTTTTTATTTCTTTCATGATATAATTTTCTTTTCAAGATATGAGTATAATTTTGTCCCAAAAAAACAGCAAAGAACTGTTTGCTTTGTTAGCAGGGACAATCTGCTGCATTTTTTCAGCAGAAAATCTGCTTTTTTCAGAAGTCTTTTTGCTTTCTTTTACTACGAAATTCTTTTGAGTGGGGAAAATATAGAAGTTATGACTCTCTTTGTAGACACAAAGGATTTTTTATATATTTATTTTTGTGGTTAAATAGCACCGCATTACAAATTAGATAACCGAATATTCTTTTTTATAATAGCAGACATCTTGATGACGAAAACAATGTCTAGTTGAAGAAAATCTTTAGATAAATGTTGATGGTTTCGCTCTTCTTGTATATGTCTCATATTGACAACAATGGACGGTGTAGAACGTATTTGCGTGCCGATCATCTGGTGTTGGCAACTATTTCCCTTACATTGGCAGTAATGGACTCTGTGGAACGAGTGTGCGTGCCGATCATCTATTGTTGCCAACTATTTCCCTCATATTGTCAGCAATGGACTCTGGGGAACGAGTATGCGTACCGATCGCCTGGCGTTGCCAGCCCTTTCTTAAATCAAATAGGGTATATGTCCATGCTAAACTCATGTTGCATCCAACAAAAAATATTCGCCGACTTTTTTAATACGCTGATGTTATGATCGCCATCTAGAAGTGGATAGTTGCAAACTCAAACAGAATAAGGTACTTTACAAAGTTAATTGTCCATGCATAAACACACATAAGTATACTATAGGGTGGGCCATTTTAAATTTGAACTATCGATTACTTTGACTTTGAAAGGTAGAATAACATTCATTTTTATACCCTCCACCTCCAGGATGGGGGTATATTCACTTTGTCATTCCGTTTGTAACACCTTGAAATATTCATCGGAGACCCCATAAAGTATATATATTCTGGCTCGTGGTAAAATTCTAAGACGATATAGCCATGTCCGTCTGTCCGTCTGTCTGTTGAAAGCACGATAGCGGCTGAACGAAATGAGCTAGGAGGTTCAAATTTTTCCTAAATGTGTCTTATGGTTGTAGATCGGTTGGGATTGAAAGTGGACGAAATCGGCCCAGAGGGAAAAATTTTTCCCTCACAAGGACTGAAAATACCCCTAATATTTAGAGTATTTCAGCATGTTTTTTGAACATATTAGCTTGTATTTAGTTGATATTTGCAATGCTCATTCCCTCTATAGCATAAAAGGGCACCATAGAGTGATTTTTATTTGTAGGGGGCGAAATGGGACTAAAAGGGATAAAAATGGTACCTATTAAACGACAACAGATAGAAACACGAAATTTGGCGTGTACATTCCTCTAATAGAGTAGATACATAATATAAAAGTATTTTTTCTAAAGTCGTACTTTTAAGGGATTAAATGGGGATAGAGGGATGAAAATAGTACCAACCTAACGGCTGCACCTAGAATAATGAAATTCGATTTATACATTCCTCTGATTGCGTAGACACGTAAAATAAAAGAACTTTCAAAAATTCGTACTTTTTGGGGTTCAAATGGAAAAAGGGGATAAAAATAGTACCTACCAAATGACAGCAGCTAGAATCATGAAATTCGGAGTATACATTCCTCTGACTGTGTAGACACGAAAAATAAAACGTTTTTTTCAAATTCGTACTTTCAATGGATACAATGGCTACAGGGGATAGAAATAGTACCAACTAAACGAATACAGCTAGAATGATGAAATTCAGTGAGTACGTCCCTCTAATTGTGTAGATACGTAAAATAAAGAGAGTACTCTTGAGGGGGCAAAATTGGAAAAAGGGGATAAAAATGGTACAAACAAAATAGCCGCTGATAGAATCATGGAATTCGGTGTATACATTCCTCTGACTGCATAGCCATGTAAAATATTTTTTCCTGCGTACGTGAGAGAAAAGGTATTTTCAAAATAAAAATATAGTAGCTGAAAATACGCTCTCTATCCCCCAATATTTAAGGTATTTATGATTGCTCCCTTATATTTACTTTATGAATTGAAGTATTATTTCCATTATATATATACATAGTATACAAATATTGGTAGCCTTGGCTTATTAATTAAATTTCTTATTTTCATACAGTTAAAATTTGTTGCGGACATTCCTCTTGTAGCTTGGAAGCACCACAAAGAAAATAAAAGTTTTAGCTTGCGAAATGGGACAAAAATGGATAAAATATGGTACCAATGATACGACAACAGCTAGAATCATGAAATTCGGTGTGTGCATCCTTCTAATTGCATAGACACGTAAAATAGCGGGATTTTTCGAAATTCGTACTTTTAAGGGATATAATTAAAAAGAGGGATACAAATGGAACCTACCAAACCGCTGAAGTTGAAATCATGAAATTCGGTGTATACATTCTGACTATGAAGACTCGAAAAAAGGTTTTTTTTTCGAAATTTGTACAATTGGGCGGAGAATGGGGATATCTTTAAAATTTATACTTTTCTTATCACTTTGGGTGTATCTGGAAATGCTTCCTTCTAATGGCGACTGACAATCGCCTAATGTTTAGTCATGTTCACTTTCACAATTTCAGCATTTTATTTATATATAGTAGTCGATTTTAAACAGTGCGCATAAGTATACATTATAGTTTGAAATAGTAAACAAATATAATAATGTGCATATCACAATTTTCGTAATATGGTTCTGCACTTCTATGTCGACATCCTTTAATCTGCTAGTAATACTGTGGAATGCACTCCGTGGTGGAGGGTATATAAGATTCGGCCCGGCCGAACTTAACGCCTTCTTACTTGTTATGTTTGACATTTGCAAAATGGGACGCTGTACGCTCGAACAAAATTGGGAAATATATTAAAAACTTACTTCCAAAGTAGTGCGTTTTTAACGCAAATTGTAAAAAATGTCCTTGGGAAAATTTCAAGAAGAGATCGACCGAGATCAGTTCAGCCTTTTTGAAAATAATTTTCATCTCGGTGGCTATGCCAATAAGGTTCTAGGTTCTAGGGCGGTAATTGTGTATGAACCCATATATTTGACTTTCATAGTAGCTGCTTCTAGTTGAAATATAACATGATCTGCAAAATTTGATAAACTTCTGATGTAAAATGTGGGTTCTTGAGGGGTAAAAGTAAAAAATGAGAGTGTTACATTAAAAAGTGGACCCATACAGATCACTTTCAAAGTAGGTATTCTTATTTGATGATCTGCAATATATTATTAAGATCCAATGTAATATGTAGGTTCTAGAGCTGTAGTAGTAAAAATTGGAGCCCATTTGTAAGGGCGCTACATCAAGAAGTAGACCCATATATATATATATCACTTTCAAAGTGTGTATTCTTAGTTGAAATAAAACATGATCCGGAAAATGTCTTCAAGATCCGATGTTAGATGTGGGTATTAGAACGATAATAGTGTAAAATGGGGACTATACCAAACAAGGTGTTTCTAGTTTAAATATAATACGATGCGGTCCAGATCCGATTTAATATATGCACTTTCGAACAGTAATAGTGTAAATAAGAGGTATATTTGTATGTGGGCTATATCAAAACATGGTCCTATGTAATCCACTTTCACGTTAGTTGTTTCTAGTCCAAATATCACATGATCCTGAAAATGTTATCAACATTCAATATAAAAAAATTGGAGAATAAATGTTTGGATGGTATATCTAAATCTGAACCGATTTCCACAAAATTCAATAGCGACCATCTTTTGTCAAAACAATTTACTTCTGCTTAATTGCATGGCAATCGGGCAATAATAGCAACCTGTAATGTATGAATAAGCTTTAGATGGACAGCAGACGGTCAGGCAGATGGACGGACAGACATCGACTCAGCTGGTGACTCCAGCTCTTTGTTGGTGTTACAAACATTTGGTGCGAAACTAACTAACTACGGAATGTACACACCGAATTTTATGAGTCTATCTACAGCCATTTGCTCGGTATCAATTTTATCCCTTTTTGTCCATTTTGACCCTAAAAGTATGAATATCGAAAGATCGCTTTATTTTTCAAGTCTACGCATCCAAAGCGAAGTATACACCAATTTTCATTATTCTAGCTGTTGCCGTTTGATTGGTAACTCTTTATCTTCATTTTCCCTTAAAAGTACAATTTTTGACAATTTTCTTTATTTTGCATGGCTACACACGCAAAAAAAATATGATTGGGGTGATCATAATGGAAGGGTATCACGCATGATTGTATCCAATCATGATATTATCCCAATAAGCATACAGTTCTCATTATATGATTCCCACTCAGTCATAATATTGTCCTTAAATTATCATAATATGATCAACTTGTAAACAAAATATGGTCCCCGCAATCAGATTATGATCACCAGATAGTCCTAGTGTGATCCACCATCAATAATATTATGATCCCAAGTGAATCATAATATAATCTTCTCGTAATCATAGTATGATTATCATATGCTATAAATATATATAATATATAAAATTATTTTGTTGTTTTCGATTATAAAAACACATTAGAGGTTTTCCAATCATGTTATTATCCCAATAAGCATACAGTTCTCATTATATGATTCCCACTCAATCATAATATTGTCCTTAAATTATAATAATATGATCAACTTGTAAACAAAATATGGTCCCCGCAATCAGATTATGATCACCAGATGGTCCTAGTGTGATCCACCATCAATAATATTATGATCCCAAGTGAATCATAATATAATCTTCTCGTAATCATAGTATGATTATCATATGCTATAAATATATATAATATATAAAATTATTTTGTTGTTTTCGATTATAAAGGGTGATTTTTTAAGAGCTTGATAACTTTTTTAAAAAAAAAACGCATAAAATTTGCAAAATCTCATCGGTTCTTTATTTGAAACGTTAGATTGGTCCATGACATTTACTTTTTGAAGATAATTTCATTTAAATGTTGACCGCGGCTGCGTCTTAGGTGGTCCATCCGCTTAGTCCAATTTTGGCATTTCCACGTTTTTGAGTAACAGAGACCCAATTGGTGCGAACGGCGACGAATCGAAAATTGGTGGTCATCATTAACACTGGCCGATACAGCTGCGATATTTTCTTCAGTTCGCACTCTACGTAAGCGTGTTGGTGGTTTAATGTCCAACAATGTAAATTTGGTGCGAAATTTAGTCACAATAGCCCGAATAGCCGCTTCAGTGGGTCGATTAAACTGACCATAAAATGGAAGCGCGCAATGAACTTTCTTAACAGAGCACGCATTTTGATAATAAAATTCAATAATTTGCAAGCGTTGTTCGTTTGTAAGACGATTCATGATGAAATGTCAAAGCATACTGAGCATCTTTCTCTTTGACACCATGTCTGAAATCCCACGTGATCTGTCAAATACTAATGCATGAAAATCCTAACCTCAAAAAAATCACTCTTTAAAAACACATTAGAGGTTTTCCAATCATGTTATTATCCCAATAAGCATACAGTTCTCATTATATGATTCCCACTCAATCATAATATTGTCCTTAAATTATCATAATATGATCAACTTGTAAACAAAATATGGTCCCCGCAATCCGATTATGATCACCAGATAGTCCTAGTGTGATCCACCATCAATAATATTATGATCCCAAGTGAATAATAATATAATCTTCTCGTAATCATAGTATGATTATCATATGCTATTATTTTGTTGTTTTCGATTATAAAAACACATTAGAGGTTTTCAAATATTACTAACCTGTTCTGTTTCCATTTATATATTCACTGAATTTCTTTCTTTTTTAATAGACATGACGACGATAAACGAACTTACTTCTTCCACACTTAGAAATTAACTTAGACAAAAATATAAATTTTTCCGTAAAACTGATAATTGTATGATTGAAGATAACTTGATAATAGTATGGTTGATATGTGACTATAGAATTGTTGGGCAATTATCATGTTTTTTTTTTCATAACAATCATATTTTTATTTTTAAGGATCACAGTTCTATTATGATAAAATATCAACTATGTTATGATTGCCCAAACCATAACATATAATAGTCGCCATGATCATGTTGAACCATATTTTTCTTTGCGTGTACAGTCATGTCACACAGACATGGCTAGACGATCAAGAACATATACTTTATAGGGCCTGAAGTCGATGGTGTTACAAACGGAATGACAAACTTAGTATACCCCCATCCTATGGTGGAGGGTAAAAATATATCACATAATGGTTTGGGTTTTGGGCAATTTATGATTATGAAAAAGACCCAACTTTTTGGTTTTTTTGGGGTTATTTTTTCATAATTATTTGTGGGCTATTTTGGCCCCATTCGGAGCCGGCTCTACACCCCAGATTCCTTTCGATGAGTACAAACATCACATCGTGCACAGCTGAGAGATTGAGAGTAGGTTTTCTACTACTGCCTGCTGAAAACAACCGGGAGTTTGGTTTTTTGGGTTTTCATTTAAAGTCAACTTGTTTTTGTACGTACTTTGCTGTCTCTGTGGCTCAAACTTGTTGTGTGTGTTTTAGCCAAAAGAGACGAACGGTGTTTAACTTCCCTACTTGCCACAGTCGCTACACAACAATCGTGAGTGGTGCGCCGTCGCGATGTACTCATGAAAATTTGGGGGGTTTTTACTTGGAACAAAAATTAAATTTGAAACAGTTGTTTCTGAGACGCGTTTCTTTAAACTTCGTTAAGCGCTTAAGCAGCGAACAATAATAAAACAAATAAAAATAAATAAACAAAAAAACGGAAAAAAATAAATCGGAAAACATCATAACAATAACAACAATTTAAACGGATTTGATTTTGTGTAAATTTGTTATAACAACAATAACATTTGTAACGGTTTTTATATAGTTTTTTTTTTCATCTTTCCTTTGCTTTTTTTTGGGCCATTTTGGGTTTTGTTCGATTAACCCCCACCTGCAAACGTTTGTTTTGGTTTCAGTTAAACGGATTTGATAGCGGCAGCAGCCACGAATTTTGTGTGTGAATCTCTCGCAAAAGATAGCGAACGAATACTTTGTTTATTTTTATTCGGAAATTATTTGTGTGCACACCGAGAAGAAGAAAAATGTGAGTTTCGAAATAATCAAATGGAATTTGTTTGAAAGTGTAATGAAATTTTGCACAAGTTACAAAAGGAAACAATAACGACGAAATATACAAATTATAAGTTAAGTTTCTAGCGTGTAAATATATGAATGCGCTTAAACGTTGTTGACCAACTCTCAATCAATGAATGTGATGAGATGTCGGATATGCATACGCTGGCCGCTGTATCCGGCATATCATTGCTGCGGTATCTAATCGATTATCTTTTGATCAAAATAAAATTTTGCCAAATTTGAAACAAGTGGATAATATAATATTGTCGCTGTCTCCCATCTCAAGTATGTGCAGTAGAGTGGGTCCGGGATCATGGCCTGTGAGCACAGCAGTGTCTTATTAAAAATGTACTTCGGTTTGTTTTATGGGATTACATTTCAGGAAATACTGTTCTTGAGTCTTTTATTTATAGGACATAATTGGTTGGTCAAGAATTTTCAATCCAAAATTCGTTAGAACTCTTCACTAAATTCAATTAAAATATTAATTGATTCAATTATACATTTAATTCATTCAATTCAAATATTAATTGAAGCAACTAATAAATTAATTGAATCAATAAAAAAATTAGAATTATGAATTATGTTCGATTAAAGGAAATAAAGACTGTGGTGATTTAGAGTAGTTGTCAATTCGAAAAAATACTTTCTTTTGACATGAAAAATCCATAAAAATAGAAAAAATCTAAAAAACGTTTTGTTAATTATATAATAGCTATCATTCTAACAAAGAAAATGATATCTATAAATGTAGATGTTATGACTCTTTGTAGACGCCAGAGTTTAAAAAAACGTGATTTCTTTAAATATGTTATTGCGTCTACAAAGATAGAAGTATCCTATCCAAAGATCTATAACAAAAAGTCCTGGGTTTCTTCGTTATAATGTCAGCTATTGAACGAAATATTTATTCCCTCTTTCTCCACTTTTATGGTATTTTTCGTGGCAGAAAAAAATGATTTCTTTCAAAAAAATATTTGTCAATTTTTCGCGACTCTTCCTAGAACACGATTTCTGCGTTAAAGTGATATTTAAATTATTAAATTTCAAATTACCTTTAACCGATATCAAAGACACTTTTAAAATAAATTATCCATAAAATATTTTAATTTAGTTTTCGAGTTTAGGAAGCCAAAATACATCAGAAAAATACACTGTCCCTTGACAAAATGTCTTTAAACTATCGTTTTTAATTGAATTACTTAAATTAGTAACTGAAACGATAAAATTATTTTTTGAAACCATTAATTTTTTAATTAGTTAATTATATTAGTTAATTAATTATATTAATTAATTAATTAATTAATTATATTAACAAGTTATTGGAGTACCGTCTCGAGTTTAGGAAGACAAAATACATCAGAAAATATTAGCCCTTCGACAGAATATTTTTTAATTAGTGTTATTGAAGCGATAAAATTATTAATTGAATCAATTAAGTTGATACATGAATCAATTAAATTATTAATTTATTAAATTAAAAAATCATTATTATTAAATTAATTGATTTAATGAAATTGTTCAATGATTCAATTACAAACTTAGTGCAAACATTAAAATAAGTGTTGAAAATTTTTTATGTTTACTACTTTTTGCCCAAATATTACGCTAATCAATTTAAATACTCTTTTGAAATTTAAACATTACTTTGAAACATAGCACGGTATATAAATTCAATATATATCCCTTTTTGTTCAAACTCATCGTCAGAATTGTCCATTGCATCATCTATTTCCTCATCAAAAGAATCTAAACGTTCTCTATTCGATGTTAGAGACAACATAATCTCCAAATTCTCCGTATATACAGTTGGTTCATCTAGTGTAAATAAACTTTCCTTTTTTATCCTCTAGAAATTGCATTATTACTTAGGGAACCAACAACATGCTTGCAAGTGTTACTTAATTGTGGTTTTGGACTAATTATTTCAAATATCTCAATAACAATAACACCAGTTATCGAAAAATGTTACTTTACTTTTTATACCCTCCACCTCCAGGATGGGGGTATATTCACTTCGTCATTCCGTTTGTAACACCTTGAAATATTCATCGGAGACCCCATAAAGTATATATATTCTGGGTCGTGGTAAAATTCTAAGACGATATAGCCATTTCCGTCTGTCTGTCTGTTGAAAGCACGATAGCGGCCGAACGAAATGAGCTAGGAGGTTCAAATTTTTCCTAAATGTGTCTTATGGTTGTAGATCGGTTGGGATTGAAAGTGGGCGAAATCGGCCCAGAGGGAAAAATTTTTCCCTCACAAGGACTTAGAGTATTTCAGCATGTTTTTTGAACATATTAGCTTGTATTTACTTGATATTTGCAATGCGCATTCCCTTTATAGCATAAAAGGCCACCATAGAGTGATTTTTATTTGTAGGGGGCGAAATGGGACAAAAAGGGATAAAAATGGTACCTATCAAACGACAAAAGATAGAAACACGAAATTTGGCGTGTAATAGAGTAGATACATGATATAAAAGTATTTTTTCTAAATTCGTACTTTTAAGGGGTTAAATGGGGATAGAGGGATAAAAATAGTACCAACCTAACGGCTGCACCTAGAATAATGAAATTCGATATATACATTCCTCTGATTGTGTAGACACGTAACATAAAAAAACTTTCCAAAATTCATACTTTTTGGGGTTCAAATGGAAAAAGGGGATAAAAATAGTACCTACTAAATGACAGCAGCTAGAATCATGAAATTCGGAGTATACATTCCTCTGACTGCGTAGACACGAAAAATAAAACGTTTTTTTCCAAAATTCGTACTTTCAAGGGATACAATGGCTACAGGGGATAAAAATAGTACCAACTAAACGAATACAGCTAGAATGATGAAATTCAGTGTGTATATCCCTCTAGTTGTGTAGATACGTAAAATAAAGAGATTTTAGATAGTCGTACTCTTGAGGGGGCAACATTGGAAAAAGGAGATAAAAATGGTACCAACAAAATGGCCGCTGATATAATCATGGAATTCGGTGTATACATTCTGAAAAGGGGAGGAAAAAGAGTTTTTTCGAAATTTGTACATTAAAATTTATACTTTTCTTATCACTTTGTCTGTATCTGAAAATGCTTCTTTCTAATGGCGACTGACAATCGCCTAATATTTAGGCATGTTCACTTTCACAATTTCAGCATTTTATTTATATATAGTAGTCGATTTTAAACAGTGCGCATAAGTATACATTATAGTTTGAAATAGTAAACAAATATAGTAATGTGCATAAAAATATCACAATTTTCGTAATATGGTACTGTGCTTCTATGTAAAGTCGACATTTTTTAATCTGCTGGTAATACTGTGGAATGCACTCCGTGGTGGAGGGTATATAAGATTCGGCCCGGCCGAACTTAACGCCTTCTTACTTGTTCTGACTATTTTTGAGTTTTTTATATTTTTAGTTTCGATAAATCGAAATTTATCGAAAAAGATTTACCCGTTTTTTTCGTTTTTTTTTTTCAAGTAAACTAAAAATAATAAAAAATCATTAGTTTTTATTTTCAATTTTAATGTTTCGAAAAATTTTATTTTATTTTTCTTTTATATTGACTTCATTTTGCACAAAAAAATATTTTTATCGATATATATATTTATATATTTGTTATCGATAATTTTTGCTACAATTTTGTTTCGGAAATTTTCCTTCATAAATATAAATATTTTCGAAAAAATTTCGAAAAATTTTCTCTCAAGAATTATTCACTATGACCAATGTTTGTTTCTCAAAAGAGATTTCCAAAAACAATTTTTATGAAGACTTTTTTCTATGTTAGTGTGTTTTTTTGTGGGAGGTACCGTGGCAAAACCATATGACACGTTCGAATACAATTGTAAAATTATAAAGGGTGATTTTTTAAGAGCTTGATAACTTTTTTTTTTTTTAAAACGCATAAAATTTGCAAAATCTCATCGGTTCTTTATTTGAAACGTTAGATTGGTCCATGACATTTACTTTTTGAAGATAATTTCATTTAAATGTTGACCGCGGCTGCGTCTTAGGTGGTCCATCCGCTTAGTCCAATTTTGGCATTTCCACGTTTTTGAGTAACAGAGACCCAATTGGTGCGAACGGCGACGAATCGAAAATTGGTGGTCATCATTAACACTGGCCGATACAGCTGCGATATTTTCTTCAGTTCGCACTCTACGTAAGCGTGTTGGTGGTTTAATGTCCAACAATGTAAATTTGGTGCGAAATTTAGTCACAATAGCCCGAATAGCCGCTTCAGTGGGTCGATTAAACTGACCATAAAATGGAAGCGCGCAATGAACTTCCTTAACAGAGCACGCATTTTGATAATAAAATTCAATAATTTGCAAGCGTTGTTCGTTTGTAAGACGATTCATGATGAAATGTCAAAGCATACTGAGCATCTTTCTCTTTGACACCATGTCTGAAATCCCACGTGATCTGTCAAATACTAATGCATGAAAATCCTAACCTCAAAAAAATCACTCTTTATTATTATTTTAAGTACTTAGTCGCACCCTATGATAACGATATTAGTGTCAAATTAAAGAGGAGAATATCTGTTAAGAATACTTCGAATATTATGGGTTTATCTGTATTAATTCAACATTAACACCCATTTCAAATTTAACCCTTAGTTTATTCAGTTTATTCATATTTTACTTTTTAAGAGGGAAAACTTGAAACGGTTATCAATGCTAAACTAATACATATAGAAGCTACAAATTTAAAGTATTTTTAGGACATATTTTCTACCTATAATATGAAATTTATACCGGAATCATAGGGTGAGAAGATGTATTTAAAATAATTTTTGAAAAATGTTATACTTTGGAAATGTGTCCTTTTACGTGGTAACAGGATGAGGAAATGGAATATTAAAAACGCCAATTAACTCAATTTCACGTATTGATTCAGGCGTATATCATTTAATTATTAATTTATTCATTCATATGTCTATGGAGTAACAATCCTTACATACAAGCCAAACTTAAAAGTAAATTAAATCTAGAGTTTCCTTAAATCTATTTAAATTATATGACAAAAAAAATTCATTATGCCTTAGGCATATGGATGGAACATTCACGAGTATGGATTGTCGGACAGTGTAATGAGACATATTCGAGTTAAAATTTATATGTTAATATTCTAATAATCACAGCTTTTTGTTCAAGACTTTGAAAGAAAAATCCAGGAATTTAAAAAATTAAAAGCGATATCAGTGATCAATTGGCTGGCCTATTTCGAGCAATGATGCGTTCGCCAATTCTTTTCCTCAATAAGCGGATTGTTTACAAACTTTATAAAGATTAGTCCGTCCTGATGGCCTCAACATTCCATTCAATTGGGGCACGGAATAATCGCCAATTATGGCTATTGACACTGGGGTTTGCTTTCTTTGAAGGCTTGACCAACTTGATCTAAGTGAGTCAGATGAACTACCTGTCGATAGGACACAAACGACCGGTTACATCAAAGTCAACATAACCCCTCGAATCATCAATGATAATGGAGATTTCGTATACACGCCAACCAGACAAGTCTAGGCGACCACTGAGACAATGTTATATTCAACATTCTATTCAATTGGGGCTCGGAATAAATAATTTGCAATTATGGTTTTTCGACTGAAGATTAGATTAGATTCACAGGGTTCCAAACGCGTCATTCCGTCAACGCATTTGAAGTGAAAAATATAAAAATTAAGAAATCTCAATATATTTAAATGCGGAAGATAGATTTAGTCGATTTGTTGTTTCTAATATATTGTGGCTATAAATATGGGACCCCAAACTTGACAAAAAAACTGGAAATACCCATATATCTATAACACGGTTCAATCGAATGAAACTTCATTTTGCAAGAGTATGCGTAGATTGCATCCATCGATCGGTATATTCATCCAAAACCGAATATTGTTTAAAATGTGGCAATACAATTATGCAAATTGTTTAAAACAACAATACCCCCACACAATGATAATTTGCTAATATTTCGCTTCCGAATTATAAAAACAAAACGCGCATACCACCACCACCACAACAACAACAATCTTAACAACAATTAGAGGGTAATAAATTAACAAATGTAATTCTACCATTGACCATCATGATAGCCAGCAAAACATCGTCAACATCGCCAGCATAGGACGGCAAACAACAATGCGACAATATGACTACCAAAACGGTGGCGGCGGCTATGACTTGCGTACATTGTGATGATGATGATGGTTTACATGGTATGACAGGTATGTGTCCCGTTTACACTATCCCATCGGCAAGTAAGAAGAGTGAGATATTTTGCTAAAAAAATTCTCCTTAGTACTGGATCGTTTATTCATAACGTATGAAACACATGCAAATCGGAATATCGAAAGGGTTTCCAATAAGAACGTGTAGACTATGACTATTCATAACGATACGATAAAACTTGACTATCAAAATGCCTGTTCTCTTTCCCCTCTCTACAATTCCAGCCAACTAATCAACGTTTGGTGCACAATTTGTGGCCATCAGAATCGGAGACAGTCAATTCCACGCCGAGCACAACAATTTGGCGTACTTGGCTGAATTTACAGCACGTTTCAAGCCTCCTTATACCACCTCCAGGATGGGGGTATAATAAGTTTGTCATTTCGTTTGTAACACCTTGAAATATATATATATTCTTAATCGTTATAAAATTCTAAGACGATCGAACCATGTCCGTCAGTCTGTTGAAAGTACCTTGAAATATCGACCTAAGACCCTATAAAGTCTATATATTCTTGATCGTCATAAAATTCTAAGGCGATCTAACCATGTCCGTCCCTCTGTTGAAAGCTCGCTAGCATCTAAACGAAAGGAGCTAGGAGGCCCAAACTTTCCATAAATGCGTCTTCTAGTCGTAGATCGGTTGGCATTGCAATTGGGCGAAATCGGTTAACGGATCCCTTAACGGGTCCCTCACAAGGACTGAAAATAAGCATGTTTTTTTCAATATGTCTGATATTGATATTGGGTTAAGTTATTTTTAATTGTAGTGGGTGAAATGGGACAAAAATGGTACCTATCAAACGACGACAAGAACTAGAAACACGAAATTCGGTATGTACATTAGAGCGTACCAGGTTACAAGTAAAAAAAAAAAGTTCGCCGTACACCTTCGAATATGAAGTATTATTGAAAGGTAGTTTCAAAAAAATTTTTTTTATTTTTTTATGCCGAACGTAGGGGTCGCGCTTTTACATTTTTCTATATAACTTCTGCATTTATAAACGGATTTTAAAGTGTGATACATCGATGTTTTTGTCCGATTTTTTTGTCTTTGAAGTCATTGAGCTCAAACATGATTCATGATTTTATGCGAGCTTTAATTTTCGATTATTAGAGTGGTACATTAGGGTAGTAGCAACTGAGAAATGATGGGTAAGTACCAGAAGGGGGTGCTTGAGCTCAATGACTTCAAAGACAAAAAAATCGGCCTCGTCGAGACAAAAACATCGATGTATCACACTTTAAAATCCGTTTATAAATACAAGTTATATAGAAAAATGTAAAAGCGCGACCCCTACGTTCGGCATAAAAAAATAAAAATTTTTTTTTTGAAACTACCTTTCAATAATACTTCATATTCGAAGGTGTACGGCGAACTTTTTTTTTGAGGTACGCCCTAATGTACATTCCTCTAATTGATTAGATACAAATATAAAAGTATTTTTTTCAAATTCGTACTTTTAAGGGATAAAATGGAAATAGAGTGATAAAAAAGGTACCAACGAAATGGTTGCACCTAGAATAATATTCGGTGTATACATTCATATGATTGCGTAGACACGTAAAATAAACGGAAAATTCCTACTTTTAGGGAGTAAAAGAGAAAAAGGGGATACCAATTGTACCAACCAGCAGCTAGAGTCGTGAATTTCGGACTATACATATCACTCACTGCGTAAACATGAAAAATAAAATGTTTTTTTTTCCAAATTCGTACTTTCAGGATACAGTGGGAACAGAGGGACAAAAATTGTACTACAGCTAGAAAGGTGAAATTCGGTGTGTACATTCCCCTGACTGCGTAGATACGCAAAATAAAAAGATTTGTCCAAATTTCATGCTTTCAAGGGATAAAATTTGAACATAGGGATAAAAGTGGTACCAACCAATCGCCTACAGCTAGAAAGATGAAATTAAGTGTGTACATTCTCATAATTGCGTCGACACGTATAATAAAGGGATTTTTCAAAATTCGTACTTTTAAGTGACTGACATTGGAAGAAGGGGAAAAATGGTCCCAAACAAATGGCCGCAGATATAATAATGACAATGAAATCTTCTTGCATAGACGCACAAAATATAAAGATTTTTTTTAAATTCGTACTTTTAATTTGTAAAATGGACATAGAGGGATAAAAATGGTACCAGCACCTAGAATGATGAAATTCGGTGTGTACATCCCTCTAAATAGACATCCCTCTAAATAGAGATATTTTTCGAAATTCGTACTTTTAGAGGGTAAAATGGAAAAAGGGGATAAAAATTGTACCAACCGAACGGCAGCAGCAAGAATCATGAAATTCGGTGTATACATTCCTTCCGACTGCGTAGACACAAAAAATGAAAGGTTTTTCCATATTCGTACTTTCAAGGGATACAATTGGAACAGAGGAATAAAAATGATACCAATTAAACGGCTACAGCTAGAATTATGAAATTTGGTGTGTACATCTCTCTAGTTGCGTAGACATGTAAAATAGAAAGATTTACGAAAGTCGTACAAGTCCTATACATTCCTCTTCGTGCTTTCCAAATTCGTATAATCATTAATCATTGGATTTTTCAAAATTTGTACTTTTGGAATTAAAGTAGGATTGAAATACAACCAACCAAACGGCTGTAGCTGAAAATGCACTATCCCCCAATATTTAGGGTATTTAAGCTTTTTTGAAGATTACTGACTTATATTTACTGTTTGAACTGACTTGAAGTATTTTTTAGATATATGTGACCTGGTCTACGGAAAGGGGGCTTAGGTGTCAAAAAATCAATTTTCACTTTTTGGTTGAAAGCAGAAAGTGGTGAAAAGCAGAAAGTCCTAACTTGCTTAGAAGTGTACTAAAAATGTAGAGAAAGAAGAGTAAAAATGCGACAAAATATAATTTATTGGTAATGAACACACTAGCAACTTACACGATGAACTATAATAATATTCCGACCAACAACAACACTTACTGGACGTCCGGCGCGGAGAACAATTAACGAGATAATGAGAAACTGACGAAACGAGTTGCTTACTTTTAACAGCTTTTTCACAGAAAACTAGTTTTCGCACGTAAGCTCCCTTTTCGTAGACCAGGTCACATATATATATAGTAGGATGGGTCACGAAAATAAATTGCAGCGGTCACCCCCCAGAAATGAAGGTTGGATTGTTTGATGATGATCTGCAAAATATTTCGTCGCTTGGTCAAGCCATCTGTGAGCTAAACGCTCCTGAAAACACCTGTCATGAAAACACCATGTTTTTCCCGTGTATTTTTTTATGTTGCATTGTTGTCCAAACTTTTTTCTGAATTAATAGTCCTTGGAAGCACTTTAAATAAAAATTGTTATTCTTGTCTTAGAATAACTCATTGGTCGCATTATTGCACGTTTATATTGATTTTTGTGGTTTTTCAAGATGACAGCTAAAAACTAATATTTCTTCGAAACATGTTGTAAGAGGTGTTATGAAAAATAAATAGAAGGAATCAATACCTTTCGAATGATTCCTAAATGATGAATATAGGACGAAAAAAGAGGTCACATGTTTGTAAAATAATTCAATAGAGGAGAAGGATTTTCAGTACCAAAATGTTCTAACTCTTTTTACAAAAATGAGCGCTGCGGAGTCAATTTCATTCCGATGTTCATCATTTAGGCATCATTCGAAAGGTATTGACTGTCGCCATTTATTTTTTGTAGAATATTAGCACCAAACACGGAAAATTGTTCAGGTGTCACTACGAAAAAACAAAAAAAAAATTTTTTTAAAGGTCCAATAATTCGACCAATAAGTTACTCTAAGACAAGAATCAAAATTTATATGTAAAGTGTTTTCAAGGATCTATTATTTCAGAAAAATAATTTGAGAAAAATGCAGCACAAAAAAAAATCATGCGAAAAATATGCTTTTTATGGGAGCGTTTAGCTCACAGACGGCTTGATCTAGGAACGAAATATTTTACAAATCATCATTAAACAATTCAAACTTTATTTTCGAGGGGTGACTGGAATTTGTTCTTCCATTTGTAATGACCGCGACCCAGCCTAATATATAGTATAAACATAATGGTAGTCCCACCTTATAAGCGTAGTATAAAATAATTCAAATTTAAAATTGATGGTCATCATTAATACTGGCCGATACAGCTGCGATATTTTCTTCAGTTCGCACTCTACGTAAGCGTGTTGGTGGTTTAATGTCCAACAATGTAAATTTGGTGCGAAATTTAGTCACAATAGCCCGAATAGCCGCTTCAGTGGGTCGATTAAACTGACCATTAAATGGAAGAAGCGCGCGATGAACTTTCTTAACAGAGCACGCATTTTGATAATAAAATTCAATAATTTGCAAGCGTTGTTCGTTTGTAAGACGATTCATGGTTAAATTATAGACCAAACTGAAGATGTTTGACAGTGAAACAAAACACGAAACGTGCGTCAGCTGTTTAAACCAGTGTTGCCAAAAAGATAATAGCAAAAAAATCACCCTTTATTTCCACTAGAAACACCCATGGTAAAAATGTGTCAGATCGGTTCAGATATATATGTAGGTCCCATAGACATTTCGCTCCCGACTTGATTTTTCCGCCCCAGAAATCACGTATTTTCGAGAATTTCTTAAAATTGAGCATAACACGTTATACTTGATCTGGAAGAACCTATTGTTTGGATATAGCTCCGATACAAATATTCTTCTCGATTTGACAAATTGGGTCAGGTCATATTAGCATATGATTAGGAAGCATACAAAAATCCTTCCCGTTTTCAACTTTTTGCCGAATTGAATCGTATTCGGATAGAAAGTGGAGTGTATCATATAGTCGGCCCCGCCCGACTTTAGCCTTTCCTTACTTGTTTATATTTTTATTTGTTTTGGTTTCGCTATATTACAATTTAGCATTTCCTGCCTCTGTGTAATGCAATGCATGGTAAGGTTCGGCCCGGCCGAATTTAACGCCCTTTTTTTCTTGTTATAAAGTTATATTATAAAGGAAGCGAAACAGACAAAAAATCTAACCTAACTGTATTAAAAGCCTTTTATGGCTATAGCACTTTTCAAACATATTTGATTTTATATAAAAATATTGTTGGGCTTATTGCACACATACGACTCGCATTAGTATAGTGTAATCGGGCCTTAAATCGATATTGGCACAGTGGCACGGCACATATTATTCATATCATTCATTCAGGCATGGCATGGTTGGTGGCAGCATGCAAGTCACATTTATTTGCATAAAAATTATAAACAAAAAAGACGACAACATTTTCTTTATTTGTTTGTTTGTTTGTTTTCCAATAACGATTACAAAAATAATTAAGTAATAAAATTTACTATTTACAAATCATACGCTGCTAGAGCAAAAGCCGTGCGGTGTGTATACGAAAAAAAAACGCAAAAACACAAAACCTTCATTAAAATGCCGACCGGCAGACATTAACAACCAGCCAGCCAGCCAACAAAAAAAGTGGAACCGTGAAAACAAACCAAGAGAAGGAAAAAAGTAAAATACTTAGCATTCGCAATTTATCGGAAATCATTAAATAACATCATCACCAGACTACACACGGTCTGACTGTAAATGAGGAATGTGGAGTGTAATGGAGGGAGGGATGGATGGCTGGAAAGTCAATTGTAATATAGGCCACTGTAAGGTGAACTCCACTTCACTCCACTCCCCATAACCATTCATGGTTTGGTATAATATGTAAATAGTTTGGCACGTAACTGAAGTCAGAATTTTGGGGTTTTATTTCCATGGGAAATACTCTCGTAGTAAATGTGGGTTACCTACGAATGATTGGATGGGTGGTGGATGGTGGTATGAGTAATAGGCCAATGTTAAACACATCGTTGGGCATGCGTGTTATGTTTTTTTTTTGCTCGTGGACGTGAAGTGCATTTTAAGTGGTCATCTTTAAAACAAAAATGTTGGTGGTTTGTTTTTTTCCTCCAATTCTGTACAGTAGCCCATCCGCATGATTTACAAGTATTAAAAAACATTAAATCGCAGTGACCTTGAGTAACCACAAATGTTTTGCTGTTCGTGTTATTGTTTTTAAACGGATTAACATTACCAGTGGCTAAGTTAAATACATACAACAAAGCATATGTGCATACATGTGTCTGTGTAATGACAAACATATTTTTGGAAAGCATGGCCAAATATAACCGCTAAGAGGGCAAACCAAAATGATAGATGGAGTTGGTTGCTATGATTATGTTTGAGGGAAAATTTTGGATTTAAAGTTAATGCAACACATAACACCAAATACTTGTGGCGAGTATTTAACAAATTTACATCACGTAAAATTTCGTTGGGGAACACCCACCAACCACTTCATTAAATTCCTAATATGTCTCAATCTGAAGCCCTAACCTTCAAACGATTAAACGCCGTTGGGAAAATCCCAAGTGTAATAAAACGTCAGGAATTTCAATTCAGTCAATTCTTTCTGGTAATTTTTGTGAGTTCGAATTTGAAATCATAACATTTTTAACACAGCTTTTGAACTTGATTTTTAGTTACAATGTTGGGTTGATTAATGTTCGATTTGATTGATTTTTAGGTGTTTTTTCAATGTAATACATTCGAATGCCAGTCATTTCGATCAAGTTTTTTTCTTCTTACGAAGGAAATTTTATGTTTTGTTAATGGAAAGAAGGGGAACCACACTTAAAATAAACAATTGTTGTTTAATAAAGAATTATTAATTTTTATATAGGGTCCGCCATCTATTCAACCGTTGGACTATTATTTGTGGGGTGCCCTCAGCAGCCATTTGAATGAAAATATTTTCCATTATTAACCGGAAGGATTGTACTTTCAAATAAAAAAAGAAATTTGAGAAAATATTCAGTAGTTTTTTATAGCATTGTCAAAAAAAAAGTTATTTGTTGAAATATGTGGTTTCTAGAGCGGAAAAAGTAAATCATAGGAGACATTGGTATGGGAGCTATATAAAGGGTCCGCCATCTAACGTTTTTTTCAACTATTCAACCGTTGGACTATTTTTTTGTGGGGTGTCCTCAGCAGGCATTTGAATGAAATTATTTTCCATTATTAACCGGAAGGATTGTACTTTCAAATAAAAAAAGAAATTTGAGAAAATATTCAGTAGTTTTTGTATAGCATTTTCAAAAAAAAAAAAAAAGTTATTTGGCGGACCCTTTATAAACGATTGTGCCAAACATCTTGTTTTAAGTATTTCCACAAGATTTCGACCCTCTTCGATTTTGATGAAATTTAACACACTTTTCAACATCAAACCCGGCCTCTATAAGGAGATGATTCTCACAAACGAACGAGAAGCACAACTCACTTGCCGAATTTGCAAAGATACAAAATGGTCTTGAGCCAGGACAATATCCCAGTTCAAGTCAAATATTGATTACAGACCAAAAAATACAAACTAAAAAAATAATTTTAATTCTTGAAAATCCTGAAAAAACATATATCTAATTTTTAATACCCTCCACTAGGGTATTATGTATTTGTGCATTAGTTTGTAACATCCAACAGGAATCGACATAGATCCATTGTTAATTATACCGATCGATTTAGAATCGCTTTTTGAATCGATTTAGCCATGTCCGACCTTCCATCTATTCTTGTAATTAAAGTACAGGTCGCAATTATTGTCCGATCCTATCCGAAGCTGGAACAAGTGAGTTTTACGGTCCAAGGAAGCCTATTTAATTTGAAGTAAATCGGTTCAGATTTAGATAATGGTAATAAATGGTTTTAGTTGAATTGTAAGATACTGTGCCAAATTTGAAACAAATCGAATATACTATTTGGTTTCTAGAGCGGAAAAATTCAAATATGGAGCGACATTTGTATGGGGCCGCTCCATATTTGACTTTTTCCGCTCTAGAAACCAAATAGTATATTCGATTTGTTTCAAATTTGGCACAGTATCTTACAATTCAACTAGAATCATCTGTGGTGAAATTGGGTCAGATCGATTCAGATTTAGATATAGATATAGCCCCCATACAAATTTCGTTCTCCATTTAAATGTTTGCGCTCTAGAGATCGCATATCTTAATCAATTTTCTTCAAATTTTACAGAAAACCATATATTTCAACTAGAAACATCTGAGGTAAAAGTGAGTCAGATCGGTTCAGATTTGAATATAGCTCCCATACAAATGTCGCTCCCGATTTGATGTTTTCCGTTCTAGAAACCAAAAAGTATAATCGATTTGCTTCAAATTTGGCTTATAATTCAACTAGAATCATCTATGGTGTAATTGGGCCAAATCGGTTCAGATTTAGAGATAGCTCTCATACAAATTTTGTTCTCCATTTATCTTTTTGCGCTCTAGAGATCACATATATGAACCAATTTCCTTCAAATTCGGCACAAGATCTTATATTTCAACTAGAAACATCTGAGGTTAAAGTAAGTCAGAAAGGTTCAGATTTAGATATAGCTCCCATACAAACTTAGCTCCCGATTTGACTTTTCCCTTCTAGAAACCACATATTTTAACCGATCTGCTTCAAATTTGCCACAATACCTTAGAATTCAACTAGAATCATTTGTGATGAAATTGGCACAGATCGCTTCAGATTTAGATATAGCTCCCAAAAAAATTTCTGTTTCCATTTTAACTTTTTGCGCTCTAGGAACCACATATTTTAATCGATTTTCATCATATTTGCCATATCAACTTATATTTCAACTGGAAACATTATGGTGAAAGTGACCTAAGAAAAATGTCGTTCACGATTTGAATTTTTCTGCTATAGAAACCATATAATTTAATCGATGTTCTTCAAATTTGGTAAAATACATTATATTACAACTAGAAAGTGGGCCACATCTTATCAGGTTTTAAAACAACCCTCATACAAATGTACTTCCCGATTTAAGTTTTTTCTCTCAAGAGGTTACAGATTTTGATAGTATAGCACTTTTTAAAAGGGGGAGAAAGTGGAGGGTTTCATATAGTCGGCCCCGCCCGACTTTAGCCTTTACTTACTCATTTTAATTTGTTTTATGTTTTATTCTCTACAAAATATAAAAAATTTAGAGTGGGGTGGCCATAGGTTAAGAAATTACGGCTATTTTCCAAAGTATTGCGGTATTTCCGCAAAGCTAACATTTTTCATACATTAAAAGACGGTGAATGGCTTTGAGAAAAAAAAACCGCTAGAAATTAAAATCTGGTCCGAGCCTTGTCAAATCATAACTTGGTTTTAACAACCACTTAATGTTTTCCACATAAAAACTTTTATTTTGATTATTTATGTCTTAATTTTTAATGAGGAGATTTTTAAATGATTGTTAATGGCAAACTATTGCATATAGAAGCATGAAATTTGAATTATTTTTCACACACATCCATCTCTTTCAGTTGATACCCGTTGTTTCACCGTTCTATATGTATTAGTACTAAATTAGGTTAGGTTGAAAGGGTTGCCCGCTGGTAGTGTTTACAACATCATATGTATAAGCAACCAAACGAGTTCACTCGGAGACTATTTGTCCATTGTGCTACCCTTGACAGATAACTATAGAAGAAATATATTAATGTATAGAGGAGGAGGATTATAGAGGGAGAAGAGAAGTTGATAGCAAGGAAAGTCCGGAGGGTTCATCATAGTGTCAGTCGTTGTTAGATTGCCTGGTGTTTCTACTGGAGAACCAGTTGGCCTTATCTATGAATTTACATAGGGGTTTTGGAGGAACGCTTGCTTCTTCTGCCAGACTGCTAAAGAACCTGCTTCCAAGATAATGTAGCCTAAGCACCTGCAGTCTATGGCATGAGCATAGCGGATGTTCCACCGACTCCTCTTCTTCTTCGTCGAGGCAGCTTCTGCAGTAGTTCATATGAGGGATTCACATACGCTCTGCCATACGGCCTATTGCGCAGTGCCCTGTAAGGACTCCAATGAGGATGCTAGTGTTTCTTTTGCCGAGTGCCAGTAGTTCCTTTGTTCTACTAGGGTTGATTGTCGGCCATAAGTTACGTGTTATTTTGCAGTTATGAATGGAGTCCCATCGCATCTTTATTTCTCGGTCTGCTATTTCGTCTATTTGATTGAGTATTTTCGATGAAAGGCGTGCGTATGTTCGGATTAAATGGAACTTCCGCCTCCTTGGGGCCATTCCATGCACATTCGTCTGCCATTTCGTTTCCAGGTACATCCGTGTGACCCGGTACCCATACAAGTGTGACGTCATGTATTTGGAGTCGGTCTAGAGAATCTAAACAGTCGTGTACGCATCTTGATCTGATAGTCTTGGAGTTTGCCATACCGTTCACATAAATTCTGAATTTTGATGGATCGATGTCCCGTTCCGGAATATTTCTCGCGGCTATGTTGATGGCATATACTTCTGCCTGTAGTACTAAATTAAATTATTGAACATCTACATCCTTTGGAAGTTAAAAGTACTTTAAAAAGGACAAACGGCCATGATATAAAAAAATTGTATTGAATTCAGTTCTATATAGCCTCGTTCCCCCCAAAGACCAAAATATCAGATTTCTTCCAAAAATTAGCTTCGCATAAGACTAGAATGTGTTTACGATGCAAATGACCACATATTTCAGTTTTTAATTCACATTTAACCCATTGTGGACAGTTTAAAAAAATGGATTAAGAAAATTTTCAATTGGCGATCAATACCTCTCCACGAGCGCCTTAAAACACAAATCGGACTAAAATTATGGAAATTATTGCGGATTTTATAAATAATGTATCAAAATTTGCACATCGTAAAAATATGCCCTTTATACTGGACCATATTACACGTTTTATGACTTAAGGCTCAGGCCAGATTTTAATTTATGGACGATTTTTTTGGGAGAACACACAAACAAACCAATCTTTCATGTTAGTCTGAAACATCGACAAAATTCCTCGCAAAAGAAACCACTCTAATATAATTATTCCAGCTGCAGCTGTTTAAATGGTATCATTTTTATCCCCTTTCTCCACGTTTTCCCCTAAAAAGTAAAAATTTCTTACAAATTACGTGTAAAATAAACGTTTATACAGTCAGGAGAATGTTCACACAGAATTTTATTATTCTAGCTACAGTCATTTGGCATGTGAGTCATTCCATGTCAAGCGGTACGATTTTTGACCTCGAAAGCTGCGATTGTTTTGAAAGTTTTTGTATGTATGCTTCTCATAAAAATAATGTATATATATTTTTGGAAAAAGTAGAATTTTTTCACGAGTTATAGCCAATTTAACAATGAAAAAAATACAATTTTTTCAAGAAGGTGTATTCATTCAATCGCCCGTAACTCCTGAAATACTTGACCGATTTTAATATATACATTGTTTTGAAGGTAAATATTAAAGGTGTTATATTTATTTAAAGTTTTTACAATTTTATGCCATTTATTTTGATTTTCAAAATTATTATATCTTCCAATTAAATTTGCATCATAGTGATCGTAGGCAGTCAAAGATGAAAATTCGAGAGAATGTGAAAAAATAATTGTTTTGATATTTGTGCAAAAAAAAAAATAATGAATGGAAATAGTTATTGAAAATCAAATAAAAAATTAACAACTAGCTGTAGAAATGTACTTTCAAAAAATATAGGAACAATTCTTCGTATGATTAGACCTCCCCCCACATTCATACATCCATACATAGTGTCAATGTTTAGTGCGAATGCACCTTTCCGAAAATCATATCAATAACTTTAATTTTGTGAAAGAATGAAGAAGTCCTCATAAAATACCTTCCGACTTTACCTATAAACACAATTCGAACATTTAGCGCCGCATAACTCTCTGGCTGGCTATCAACCGGCTTCTTTGCATTCTTCTTGCATTCGTGCAACAACAACAAAAAAAAAACAAAATCATGTTATTTACGCTCACCTCAAAGCCTTACATAATAATGCAATTTGAAGTGCCAATTATTGTTGTTGTAGACATTTGTGCGCGGTGGCATACAACAACGACGACGGGCAGAGCCACTTCACTCTGCTCCCCATACAACAGGAGCCGAAACAACCCAAGAAGTGGGGGAGATGACGAAGCGACTGCAACCGAAGAAAACGACAACAGATTTACTACAAAGAAAAACCATCACCGCACAGTGGTTACATAGAAAAAAGTGACAGGCTTTTAGAAATTTATTTATTTAGCACATGCTAAGGTTTTCCTCCTGATTGGCTCGTCTCTAAAAACCGATTGCTGTGGATTCAGGTTCTGCTGAAATTAGACTAGACCGAAAATATACATATGAGTTGTCCTATGGAAAATATCATTGAGTACATTACTAACTGGCTGACTGGCAGACAGCGCCCAGACCAAACAACTGAAGCCAGGGTCATGAAATTTTCAGTGTAGTTCCCAAATATGACGGAGACGTGGACTAAGAAATTCGTACCTTTGGGGGGCGGGTAAAATGGGACAAAAAGGGATAAACATCGAACCTTCGATCTGACTGAAAGGCAGTAGCTAGAAAATGGGATTTTTCGAAATTTGTACTTTTAAGAGAGGAAAGACACAAAAAGGAATAAAAATGGTACCAATTTAAGTAATGCAGCTATATTCGTAGAAATTGGTATTTACATTTCTCTGACAACGTAGATTTGCAAAATAAATGGATTTTTCGAAATTTGTACTTTTAAGGTGCGAACGGGATAAAATGGTGCAAACTAAAGTATTACAGCTAGAGTCGTATGTAAATTCCTCTGACCATGCGGACCATGCTGAAGGGCAGTAAAATTGAATTTTTAGTAAAAATGGTACCAATTTAAGTACTGCAGCTATAAATTCCTCTGACAATGTAGAAGCGCAAATGGATTTTTCGAAATTTGTACTTTTAAAGGTTGAGCGGGACAAAAAGAGATAAAAATGGTACCAAGTATTGTAGCTATAATCGTGATATTTCTCCGACCACGTAGGAGCGCAACATAAATGATTTTTTTTTGCAATTTGTACTTTTAAGGTGTGAGCGGACAAAAAGGGATAAAAATGGTACCGCCTAAAGTATTACAGCTAGAGACGTGATATTTGGTATGTAAATTCCTCTCACTACATAGAAGCGCAATATGAATGCATTTTTTTCTTTGAAGGGATGAGCGGGACAAAAAGGGATAAAAATGGGACCAATTAAGGTATAGTAGCTGGAATCGTGAAATTTAGTATTTAAATTCCTCTGACCATGTATAAGGACAGTAAAATTGGATTTTTATTAATTTGTACTTTTAAGAGGTGCGCGGGACAAAAATGGTACCAATTTAAGTACTGCAGCTATAAATTCCTCTGACAACGTAAAGCGCAAATAGATTTTTCGAAACTTGTAGCTAGAATCGTGAAATTCGGCGTGTACATACATCAGTCCACGAAGACGGGCAACATAAATCTTTTTTTAATTTGTACTTTTAAGGTGTGAGCGGGACAAAAAGGGATACAAATGGTACCACCTAAAGTATTACTGCTAGAGTCGTGCAATTTGTTATGTATATTCCTCTGATCACGAAGAAGTGCAGTAAAATTGGATTTTTCAAAATTTGTACTTTTAAGGCTTGAGCGGAACAAAAAGGGATAACTATGGTATACACTCCTTACTTACGGAAACGCGGAACATAAATGCATATTTCAAAATTTGTACTTATAAGGAGGATGCGTGACAAAAAGGGATAAACGTGGTACAAATAAAGTACATGCTTTTAGGGTAGAAGCAAGAACACAGCGATTTTGGGAAAGAAATGAAAAAAAGTTATAGGGGATATAAAAGGCTCTGCGGTTGTAATTTTTTGTTCAAAACTCGGTAGAAAATGATAAAAATGAGACATACGAAGAGAGTTCAGCTAAAATAGTGCAATTCGACAAGCACATTCCTTTTACTGTGTATGAGGAAGGATGTGATCGCATTTATATTTACAAAATGAGGAAAATATAAATTTTTCAATATAGCCAAACCGAAACAAATACAAATATTGAAAAAATACATTTATAAATAAATAGAATATTTTTATTATTTCAAACCACAATAATAAGGCAAGACTACGTAAACGTATTTACATATCGAAATAATACTTCAAGTCAATTCAAAAAGTAAATATAAGACAGCAATCTTCAAAAAAGCTTATATACCATAAATATTGGCAAATAGTGGGTGCTACAGTTATAGGGTGATTTTTTATCAATTATCTTTTTGGCAACACTGGTTTAAACAGCTGACGCACTTTTCGTGTTTTGTTTCACTGTCAAACATCTTCAGTTTGGTCTACAATTTAACCATGAATCGTCTTACAAACGAACAACGCTTGCAAATTATTGATTTTTATTATCAAAATGCGTGCTCTGTTAAGAAAGTTCATCGCGCGCTTCCATTTTATGTGGTCAGTTTAATCGACCCACTGAAGCGGCTATTCGGGCTATTGTGACTAAGAAAATATATAATATATTGTGAACTGAAGAAAATATCGCAGCTGTATCGGCCAGTGTTAATGATGACCATCAATTATCGATTCGTAGCCGTTCGCAGCAATTGGGCCTCTGTTACTCAAAAACGTGGAAATGCCAAAATTGGACTAAGCGGATGGACCATTTGAGGCGCAGTCAAGTTCAACATGTACATTAAATTATATGGAGCGTACTATCGATTCAAATAAAGATTTCATGCATTTTTGAATTTTATGTGTTTTTTTTTTTTTTTTGAAAAACTTTCCTGTAGCTTTTAAAAAATCACCCTTTATTTCCATTCTATTTTAATTCCAAAAGTACAAAATTTTGAAAATCCATTATCTGACGTACACTGGGCAAGATAACCTAACTTCATGATTCAACCAATTTTTGCCGTAAAAGTACAAATTTGGAAAAATCTTTTTATTTAGAGTGTCAATGCAGTCAGAAGAATGTAAACACCGAATTCCATGATTCTAACTGCGGCCATTTGGTTGGTACAAGTTTTATCCCCTTTCCCCCCTTAAAAGTACGTCTTTCTAAAATCTCTTTTTTTTTTTACTTGTCTATGCAAATAGAGGAATCATTCTAGATGTAGCCGTTTAGTTGGGTACCATTTTTATCCCTTTTCCCCATTTTACCTCCTTAAGAGTACGACTTTCTAAAATCTCTTTATTTTACGTGTCTACGGAACTACAGGGATGTACACTAGGGCGTACCTCAAAAAAAAAAGTTCGCCGTACACCTTCGAATATGAAGTATTATTGAAAGGTAGTTTCAAAAAAAAAATTTTTATTTTTTTATGCCGAACGTAGGGGTCGCGCTTTTACATTTTTCTATATAACTTGTATTTATAAACGGATTTTAAAGTGTGATACATCGATGTTTTTGTCTCGACGAGGCCGATTTTTTTGTCTTTGAAGTCATTGAGCTCAAGCACCCCCTTCTGGTACTTACCCATCATTTCTCAGTTGCTACTACCCTAATGTACCACTCTAATAATCGAAAATTAAAGCTCGCATAAAATCATGAATCATGTTTGAGCTCAATGACTTCAAAGACAAAAAAATCGGACAAAAACATCGATGTATCACACTTTAAAATCCGTTTATAAATGCAGAAGTTATATAGAAAAATGTAAAAGCGCGACCCCTACGTTCGGCATAAAAAAATAAAAAAAATTTTTTTTAAACTACCTTTCAATAATACTTCATATTCGAAGGTGTACGGCGAACTTTTTTTTTTTACTTGTAACCTGGTACGCTCTAATGTACACACCGAATTTCATTATTCTAGCTGTAGCCGTTTAGTTGGTAACATTTCCCATTGTATCTCTTGAGAGTACACATTTGGAAAAACCTTTTTATTTTTCGTGTTTACGCATTCAGAGGAATGTATACTCCGAATTTCATGACTATAGCTGCGGTCATTTGGTTGGTACTATTTTTATCCCCTTTTTTCCATTTTAATCCCAAAAAGTACGAATTTCGAAAAATCCGTTTATTTTACGTGTCTACGCAATCAGAGGAATGTATACACCGAATTATATTATATTATTCTAGGTACAGCCGTTTGGTTGGTACCATATTTATCCCTCTGTTCCCATTTTACCCTTTAAAAGTACGAATTTCAAAAAAATACTTTTATATTATGCATCCACTCAATTAGAGGAATGTACACATCGAATTTGGTGTTTCTAACTGTTGTCGTTTGATTGGTACCATTTTTATCCCTTTGACCCATTTCACCCCCCTACAAATAAAAATCAGTTTATTGTTCACGTTTTTCCTATAAGGGAAGTTCGCAAACCAAATATCAAAGAAATATAAGCAGACATATTCAAAAACCATTATGAAATACTCTAAATATTTTCAGTCCTTGTGAGGGACTGATTTGTGGCCATTTGTTTGTGGACCGATTTCGCCCATTTGCAATCCTAACCGATCAGCAACTATTAGACGTATTCAAACAAAATCCTTTCGTTTAGATGCTATCGTTCTATCGACGGTCGGACATGGTTCGATCGTCTTAGAATTTTATGACGATCATGAATATATAAAGGTCGATATTTCAAGGTGTTACCAACGAAATGACAAAGTTATTATATCCCCCATCTGGAGTTGAATGGTATAATTTAAAAAAACATGAATTATAAAATCGTTTCCAAGTACAGAATTTTGCCTTCGACAAAATGGGATCTGATACAACTCAAAGCTGAGGAGTTGTGAGGTAATCCGATCTCTTTCAAATAAGCGATATAGAGACTTTGTTGGATATTATAAAGCGCCTTAAACTCCTCTTGGAGGATACAACATGAAGTAATAAATGTTGGGGGTACGCATGAAATGAAGAAGATAAATGACGGTTGGCTGTCAACATAAAAAAACAAATGACAATCTGACTTAAAGCCGGCTCAGCGGCGAAGACGGTTGCTATCATTCGGCAGCCACAGTCAGGCACTCAGTGAAGCGGACAATGAGGACGGACAAAACGCCACCACCACCACAACAAAATAATTGCATCTTCTACTCTGCTCAAGCTGGAATTTGCTGCCACATGCTCGGGTGGGGGACCACTGCTGAGGCACAGACACTATGGATGCAGGCTGTGCCGAGTGAATGCAACCACTGTCGTTGCATGCCGCAGACGGTAGTGATGATGTGCAGTGTAGAAATATCGAAGCCAGTGTATTATGCAATTATCGTTTATTATCAGTGCAGCAGCGAGCGTTTCTTTTTTTCGTGTGCAGAGTATAAAAGTGAATTTTTTTCTTATGCTGTATGGATGCGGTTTGCATAGCTTCCCTTCGCACCTCTTTCTCCCCTCTCGCGCCGTCTTCTTGTAGCGCCTGTCCACAATTCACTTTTTGTATTACATTCAAATTGAATGGAGAATGTTTAAAGTTAGTGGAGCGGCGATGTGTTCATCACGCTTTTTATTGGCGAGCCGGGGCGATTATGTTACTGTCTACATACAAAAATCCTATGAAATATTTAGGTCACTGGGTTCGAACGAGTCTGGGTACGAATGGCTGGCATAAAATGAACAAGGACATATAGGCAGAGCATAAACTAGTATGAGTGGAAGAATATACAGTGGGTCAAGACCAACTGGATTTTATGATGCGCTGTTTAAATTGACAGAGGACAGTTAGACACATTCAGCTGACCTCTTGGAATGCAATTAATTTAAAATATCTTCTTATGCTGCGGAGTTTTGGGTACAAATACAAATATTAAATAATTACACTGTAATCGGTGATCGGAGTTTGTTTACGAGATATACACGATTCGTGACTTCATGATTTTCTCAGTTTCAACCCTTTGCAGGGAAACTTCACAACAGTGCCCAGTCGGTCGTCCGATATTTGTCCATTGTAGGTAGGTATCCACTTATTTTATGGAAATTTCTTTTTTAATTTTTTACTAATATTTCAATTTTAGGAAAATTTTAGAAATATAAATCCAATAACACCCGCTTATATGTTCAATTAAAGGTTATTACGATCGCTATATATATATGCACAATGGTTCAAGAATAATCACGTGAGAATTGATATTTTTTTGTGGCTCAAAAAAACATAAAATAGAAAAAAAATGTTTTTTTTTTTTATTTAATTATTAATTTAATTTTTAGAAGACTGTTTGCAAACCACCGTTTCTATGTGAAAGTGAACATAACATAGCCATCATAATTACCTTAATTGAATATATATGAGAGTTTGATCGGACTTATATTTCAAAAATGAGAGTACAAATATTAAAAGTAGCTTAGGCGAAAAATTGAATTTTATTAAAAAACTAGCTGAACCCCGCCCGCTTCGCCAGGCAAAAACACAAATGGTAAAATTAAAATTCATATTGATATTATCGTGGTCAGTAATATATACGTTCCAATTTTCAGCCTTCTAGCTAAAAGACACTTTTGCCACGCCCCAACTACCCACCAAACGAAAATTCAAACTCCAGCATCATAATTATCTTTCTTGTGGTCAGTAATATATACGTTCCAATTTGCAGCCTTCTGGCTCAAAAAAACACTATTGCCACACACATAAAATGAAAATCAAAATTTCGGCATCATATTTATCATTCTCGTGGTCAGTAATATTTATGTACCAATTTTACATCCTATGTCCTTCCTTGGGCCAACACGAATTCATCAAGCCCAAAATCGTGAAAATCAGACGATCCGTTATAAAGTTTTGCGTGTTCACACGGACGGCATTCTCTTTTATAAATATAGATTAAATAAAAATATCCATATTTTTTAATATCGTTTTCGAATGTGTATAGCCCTTCGACAATTTTTTTGTTGCATAATGTAATTGTCCACTTAAGGTTTCACTGTATTGTTTTAAATCGATTAATATCGATTGAAAATCATCTTTCGTAGAATATACATCAAATAGCAAATATTTGAAAACTAATTACAACGATTATGTCAATTTCACTGCCGGTTCCACGAATAGCGAAGCGTATGAGCTATATTATTCTCAATAAAAACTATAACGTATACGCCACCCATTAATATTAGGAGAATTGTACAATTTAAAACAGCGATACAAGCCGTAAGATTTTAAGCCGACAATCCGCCGCCGCCGTACGTTTCCGAACGAGCCGCGCCGCCGCCGATTTCATCGTCTCACATCGACTTTAACCACGCCGCCGATTTCATCGACTCATATCGACTTCAACCACGCCGCCGATAATTGTTTAGATCTGAAGGAGGTCTAACTCCATCAAATCTTACTACCAAAATATACAACCCACTTAAAATTACAAAAGAAAATGTAACTGTAGACTTAGATAACATACTACTGGCCAATATACTATAGTAAGTTGACTGATTGTATTTCGATTTGAAAGTCGCATTTCTTTGACCACTCTTGTGTAGGACAGAAAGCCACGAATCTCGTGACGATGATCTTCGTCGACACACACATGTATATATAGGACATGGAGTTGCACTGTCCTCCGACTACAATACCATTTGCACTATTCGGACACTTTTGGAACATGAACCTTAATATTGTGCTTCTTTGGTATGTTAAAGTAGGTAGAGCTTTACCATTCTTTGAAAGGATTGTGATATTCAGAATGTCTGGTCAAATATGCCTCACATGAAAAGCTGTAATTCCAAAAGTTATTAAATTCATCCATATTATAAAAATTTTGGGATGGATTTCCACTCCCAAAAAATAATTGTATGAGATAATAATATGAAATTATGGGAACATTGGCTAATATCGAATAATATTAACAAATATTGAACTACTTGCCAAAAAATAAAAGAAAAAGTATTAAAAACCAATACAAATTGTTCCTTCCCTTTATCCAAAATTGGCAAATAATTTTCGTAAATCAGCCGAAAGCCGCCGCCGATAATTAATAATGGTTCGGCTTGTAACTCTGATTTAAAAGCGCTTACATTCAATTTGAAATGTCTAATGATCGAGTAGATGTCCTAAAAGGATATATTTTGTTGATTTTGTGTTATATGTATGTATCTCGAAAACAATATATGACGAATCGCCCAAAATAGGAAAATTATATTTTATAAGAATTGTGCAATTGTTCACTCTATTTGGGCGTTTTGACATTTTTAAATATTTGTATTTGTGTTCAAAGAAGTACTGTTCATATTTCTAAAAATGCAAAATTGTTCAATTATTATATTTTTATTATTATATGCGTAGACGTCTGTCTCTAATTTATAGATACAAGAATTTTATTTCGTAATATTTATGAAGCGATGTCATAATTTCATAATAATAAATCATAAAAAATTAACGAATGCTTCTTAATATGTTTGAAAAAATGCACAAATAAAATGAAATATTTCATAAAAGTTTTTCATGAACATTTTCGATTTCATAAAATAAAATTTGTAGACTCTAGGGTGGATCGAAAATAAAGTACTTTTGTCATAAGGTAATTAAAAATAACTTTTTTGTGGTATGAGATATAAATATATATATTTTTTTCCAATTTCTAACTAATCTCTTCTAGTTTTATAGATGTCAAAGATTAAAAAAATTGTTGTTTCTAATTTTATAAACAAAAATATATTCGATTTTAGTAAAATCAATTTTTTATAAATAAAAAATAAACAAGAAAAAATTAATAAAAATATTTTTTTAAGATTTTCTGTAATACTAGAACAAATTTGCTTGATAATAGAAAAATATATATTTGTATCTCATACTACAAAATAAAATTATAAACGTATAGATTTTTAAAATTTACCTTATGGCAAAAATACATAATTTTCGATCCACTCAATTTCAATTGTAATTCAAAAGACATCACTTGAAATTAAAAAGACACCAGTTGAAATTCAAAAATTCCATTTGCAATTCAAAAAATATCACTTGAAATTCAAAAATACCATTTGAAATTCAAAAAATGTCAATTGGAATTCAAAACTCGTCATTTGTAATTCAAAAGACAGCATTTGAAATTCAAAAGTCGTCATTTTTGCAGAGAAAAGTGCTACACCACCTAATGTATATTTTTCTTAAAAAATTTTGTTTACATTTTTGAATTTCAAATGGAATCTTTTGAATTTCAAATGGAATAATTTTTGAATTTCAAATGAAAACATTTGAATTTCAAATGAAAACTTTTGAATTTCAAATGAAAACTTTTGAATTTCAAATGAAAACTTTTGAATTTCAAATGGTGTATTTTGAATTACAAATACGAGTTTTGAATTACAAATGACAAGTTTTGATTTACAAATGACGAGTTTTCAATTTCAAATGACGAGTTTTGAATTGCAAATGTCGAGTTTTGAATTTCAATCGATGAATTTTGAATTTCAAATGATATTTTTTGAATTTCAAATAGAATTTTTGAATTTCAATTGTCATTTTCTGAATTTCAAATGGAATTTTTGAATTGCAAATGGTGTCTTTTGATTTACACTTGAAAATGGTGTAGAGTTTAGAATTTCATATTTTTTGAAAATCGGATAATGCAGCATTATTTCTTTTAATTGGAAAATTATGTTAACCACAACAAAATTACTATCATTACAATTATCATTCTGAAAAATTTTCACTGAAATACTGGTTGATTTTCCAAAAAAAATCGTAAAAAATAGAATCCACCAGATTTCACCACTTCCAAAATCACACAGTCAATAAAAAATACATCTAAGAACACTACTTTAAAGCTTCAAAAGATTAATCAATGTAATCATTTCGAAAATCAAAATAAAAAAATGTAAAAACTTTAAAAAATATAACGCTGCTATACCATCCCACTTCAATATTTTAAAATTGCCTTCAAAATAAGGTATAGTATATAAAAATCTCTCAAGCATTTTAGGAGTGACAGGGATTAAATGGCCACACGTCTTTGGAAAAGTTGTATTTTTCACTGTTAAATTGGTATAACTCGTGAAAAAAATTTCTATTTTTTCCAAAAATACTTATGTCTACATTTATATGAGGAGAATACATAAACAAAAAATCGTTCCGCTTTCTGGTAGCTTAAATACTTACATGTGTAAGCATATTCTTTGTAGATATTCACGAAAAAAATGTGAAAAATGTCTTTGGTACCGTGACGTAATATCACTTTTTGGCAATCATTTCAAATAATGAGAAATTTCGTCCACATATCTTTTTCCAAATTAATTCCATAAAAATCGATTTGGAACCATTATGTGTCCTCTTATTTATATTTTCCCAATTCTACAATATAAAATAGGAGAAATATAATAAATATGAAAACATAAAATCTGCTCGAATTTTGAACTGAATTCGAGAGGAATATACGGTACGATTTTTGACCACGATAGCTGCGTTTGTTTTGTATTCTTCTCATAAAAAATTGATATACGTATTAAAAAAAAATAGAAAATTAATTTTCACGGGTTATGACCAATTTAACAGTGAAAAATAAGATTTTTTCAGAAGAGTGTGTTTATTTAAACGCTTGTAACTGCTGAGATACTTGATCGATTTTAATGTGCTATACCTTATATGTTGTAACCAAATTATATTTTTAGGGTTTTTATTTTTTATTTTATTTCTTTTATTTTGATTTTCGACATGATTACATAAATACATTTTTTGAAATTTTAAGGTAGTACTCTTAGGTCTCTTTTTAATCGAATTTTTATTCGATTTTTTTGCAAAATCAACCAGAATTTCAGTGAAAAATCGTCAAAATGATATTTTTCAGTAGTTTATTAACACAAGATATAAAAACAATGAGAAATTTAAGAAAGATAGGAACGCTTGACATGGAATTACTCATATGCATTCCTTATCATACCACCCTCCACCATTCAAGGAGTCGTTTACCTTTTTGCATTTGCAGCTGAAAACAAAACATGTTTCTCAGATTATTTATTTTTTTACTCTTCTGGTTGGTCACAAAACATGACATACAACTTGGAAGTTTCCGCTCGCGTACTTGTCCGCAAGTACGAATGTGTATTAAATTAAGAAGGGTTCATGTGAGGTTCACTATGATTTGTTGTTTTTTAATTAAAACCTTGATACCACAACGCCATCGCCATCATCATCAAAAGCATCGATTATTTATTTCTTTTTTTTTTCGTATAAATTCCCTCTTCAAAATTTTGTTTGATTACCAGCAACCTTTAGCGTCCGTCCGTCCGTCGTGTCGCACCGTCTACTGCGTGCTGCGTCTCTTCAGGCTGTCCGCCAGTCCGTCCGATATTTGAAATGAAGATCATCGCCATTCATTCATTATTGCTAATTGTTCGAATGGAGTTGGTTTGTTGTTGTTGGTGTAAAAAACGCACTCGAAAATATCATTCGAATTCAATTGATTTGAATGTTTGTCTTAACATTTAAGCACTTTGTTAACAACAGCTCCGAACATAAACTCGCACAAGTATTTCTTGTGAATCATTAGAAGAGGGGAAAAACACGAAAAACCAAAACTCAACCAAAATGATGTTGGAAAGGTCAGTAAATGAATAATTGCACGGTGGTTATTTCTTTTTCTACCCCCTTTAGGTGTTAACTAATTTAACGATGTGTTACTTTTGTACGAGCAGATAGATATTAACAATAATTATAATAGCCAGATATATGGTAGAGTTGATAGTCTAAATTAATACGATCAATAGATCGTGTTCAATGATAAACGCATTAGATTAAAAAATAAAGTAAGTCATTTAAGGTGCTGCGAGCGCGTGCAGGGCTTTAAAATAAAGATGAGTTTTTATTTTTTAATTCAAAAAAGGCTTTTTTGATAGATATCCAGAAAAGGCTTATAATTGCTGCCAGAATTTTGATAAACTAAATTAGCCAGGATATCTAGGATATGTTCGCGTCATTAGAGTTTTTGCTTTGAAATTGATTATAAAGGGTGGTTTAATTTTATGGGCCGATATTGATTTTGAATAAAGTACAAATTATTTAGGAAGTTATTGTCATTTCTTTTTGTTATGATAATATTGGTATGGTTAAATTATGTATGGAACAAAATATCGGCCAAATTGCACACCTGGTCCAAATTTTCGATGACGCTGAGGCATAATTGAGGTTCTGTGCCGTTAATGTCTAAATCATCTCATCCAATTGACATCGCCACCACGTGAGAAAACACGGCCATTGAATTTGTCGCGCAAATAGTCATTGTTTCGTTAGCTGTGTGGCAAGTGGCACCGTCCTGTTGAAACCACATATCGTCCACATCCATATCTTCCAATTCGGGCCATAAAAAGTTCGTTATCATCTCACGATAGCGAAGGCCATTCACAGTAACTGCCTGAAGGACCTCATTTTGGAAAAAATACGGCCCCATGATGCCACCAGCCCACAAACCGCACCAAACTGTCACTCATTGTGGGTGGATTGGTTTTTGGACAATCACTCTTGGATTAGCATTCGCCCAAATGCGGCAATTCTGCTTATTGACGAATCCACTGAGGTGAAAATGAGGCACATTATGCATATCGTGCACGATATGCATTTTGATTTGAAAGCCCATTTTCATAATAAGCCTGAATAACTTTAAAGCGTTGCTCGATTGTGTATCTTTCCATGGATCAAATTGAGTTAGTCTGAAATTGAGAAATGTCAAATGAAATGCAGAAAAAAACTTGACGTTTAGGAATGGTTGACATTCAACGTCGGTCCTTACAATTTAACCACCCTTTAGTTAATTTTTCCTAAGCTAAAGAGAACAAGTAAGTTTCAGTTGGTTATAACGACATATATAGGGTGGGCCATTTAACATTTTAAATTTGAACTACCGATTAGAATAACATTAATTTTTATACCCTCCATTTTGTCATTCTGGGAAAAAAATCGCTAACAAGTACTGATAATACCCCTAATTGCCCCTATCGCGAATAAAATTTTCCCGGGAATGAATTGTTCCCTTAAATTTCCAATCGCGATTTATGGTGATTTTTTCATGTTTCTTCGCTTTCTTATTTGGATTTGATCGCCTTATATCTAAAACAAATCAAAGAAGTGAAATTTATTCTCGATTTATATTCATATTGCCATCCTACGCCGATAGGGAAATAGAAAATGCCACGTGAACAAATTCCCCTTTTATTCGCGATAAGGGTGAATATATCGACTATTTAAGAAACTTTTTTTAAAATTTCTGCTTTCTATGCACTTGAAATTTTTTGCGTACATTTTAAAGCACCATCAAGTAATTAAAAGTTTTAGCGGGCGAAATGGGACAAAGAGGGATAGAAATGGTACCAATGATACGACAACAGCTAGAAACATGAAATTTGGAATGTACATTCATTTAATTGCGTAGATACGTAAAGTAGAGGGATTTTTGAAAATTCGTACTTTTAAGGGATCCAATTGGAAACTAGGGATAAAAATGGTACCAACCAAACCGCTGACTGTGAAGATGCGAAACAAAAAGGATTTTTTCGAAATTTTTACTTTTATACGGAAAATGTGGTGAACGGGGATAAAAATGGTACCTACCAAACAAACGGCTGCAGCTATAATAATGAAATTCGGTGTGTACATTTCTTTGAGTGAGTAGACGCGAAAAATACAGATATCTTTCGATATTAGTGCCCTCATGATCTAAATGAGATCAAATTTGGCACCAAGCAAGCGGCAGTGGCTAGAATCATTATATTCATATTGGATCTACAATATTAGAACTTTTGCTATCAAAATGGTACAGATATTTAGGATGTTACAGGAATCAAGAAGTTTCAAATGGGGAAATCAGGCTTGAGGGAAATTGTTTCTGACAATACACCAAATGTTTAGGGCATATATATAATATTGCTGCCTCATGCCCACTTATTGAATTTTTATATTTATTTATAGTAGAGGACTATTAATATTATAATAATGAAGCGTCACAATTTTCCTAATATTGTTAAGTATTTCTATATAAAGTTGACAACCTCTAATGGCCGGTAATACTGTGTAATGAACTCCGTGGTGGAGGGTATATAAGATTCGGCCGGGACAAACTTAACGCCTTCTTATTTGTTATTTTTAGGTTTATGTTTGACATTTGCAAAATGTCGAACAAAATTGGGAAATATTAAAAACTTACTTCCAAAGTAGTGAGTCTTTAATGCAAACTCTAAGAAATTTACGTAGAACAATTTCGAGAATATATCGGCCTTCAGTTCAGCTTTCATTAAGCTAATTTTCATCTCGGTGGCTATGTTAATAAGCAAAATTGCCGCATATGGGGTTCAGAGAACCCAAAAGTGACTATTGAAAAGCCAATGTATCCGTGCGAGTCACTGTTTGGTGGGGATTTTGCCGAGCCAGTCATGGTAGTCATATGAATGTTTCATTATTAAATGACAAAGTTCAACCTTTCCAATAGGGTTTGCATTTTCCCGTACTTTTTATTTCCCGGGAAAGGGGAATTATTTTTCAATTTCCCGGGATCCCGGGACAGCACGGTAAATCGTCAACATACTGTTTACCATGAGTTAAGCTTATTTTTTCCACTGAAACATTCACAGTTTATTAAAGTAAAATAAATATATATTTCACAACGAACCTGTTACAGAATTCATATAATAATGCGCATTGTGAGATCAATTCAAAAATCTTTTCAAGTTTCAAAATTAATTAAAGATCAGATATTTCTTATTTAATTGGAAAATCTGGATGCGACGGAGAACGATCGTTCACATTAATAGTGAGTAGAGTATTAAATGAAATGTTTGTTATTTGTCCTGTCGCTTCGAAAACTTTAAATTCTTAATTTTTGGCGTTCGGATACACGCCCAACATTTATTTTTCCCGGATTTTTATTTGTTTTCATATGGAGCTTGACAGGAAAAATCCGAAAAAGTGGATGTTGAGCCTACATCCGAACGCAGCTAAAAATAATTTGTCATCCAACTTCAATATTTGACATACCTGATTAAAAGCGATGTGATCTAAGTTTTTATACAACATTTTTAATTTGATTGTGGAAATGATGAAAAAATATGCGAAGATTTCTTCGAATTTTTTTTGTAAAATTCCCGTACGAATTTCCCGGGATATGGGAAATGAAAAATGTGCGAATTCCCGGTAATTTTCCCGCGGGAAATCCCGGGATGCAAACCCTACTTTATATTGACTTTATATTTGGAATGAGCATTCCCCTAATTGCATAAACGTTCACCATAAAGTGAGCCATATTGGTGGGGGTGAAATGGAGCAAAAAGGGATAAAAATGGTACCTATCAAACGACAACAGCTAGAGACGAGAAAATCGGAGTATACATACCTCCAATTGAGTAGATGCATAATATAAAAGTATATTTTCCAAATTCGTACTTTTAAGGGATAGAGGGATAAAAATAGTACTAACCAAACGGCTGCACCTAGAATAATGACATTCGGTGTATACATTCCTCTGGCTGCATAGATACGCAAAATAAAAATATTTTTCCAAATTCATGCTTTTTCAAGGGATAAATGCGAATAATGGGATAAAAATGGTACCAACCAATCAGCTACAGCTAAAACGATGAAATTACGTGTATACATTCCTCTGATTACGTAGACAAGTAAAATAAATGTATTTTTCGAAATTTGTACGTTTTGGTATTAAAATGGAAAAAGGAGATACAAATTGTACCACCCAAAATGGCCGCAGCTAGAGTCATGAAATTCGGTGTATACATTTCTCTGGCTGCGTAGACAATGGTGCAAACTAAACGGCTACAGGACGGAACGGCATTGTATAGACACGCAAGATAGAGATATTTTCGGAAGTCGTACTTTTAAGGGGGTAAAATGGGAAAAAGGCGATAAAATTGATACCAACCAAATGGACGGTGTATATATTCTACTGATGCAAAAATAAAAAGATTTTTACAATTTCGTCTTTTTTCACTTTTACGACAAAAATTGGTTGAATCGTGAACTTAGTTTATCTTGCCCTTTAATGGATTTTCAAAAGTTGTACTTTTGGAATTAAAATAGGATGGTTTAACAAAGTTAAAATTTTATATTTATCTAGAAAATTATTTTTTCAATATTTTTAATTGTTTTGGTTTGGCTATATTAACCCATTAACGTCCAGAAAAAAATTGTTGTTCATATGTTTTACACTAAACAGGAGTCCTCATATGGGGACAGAGGGCGATAATGGGTTAAAAAATCAACATTTTTTTGTAATGGTACCGTACTTCGACGAAAATCGACAGCCTCTGTGGAATGCAATCCATGGTGGAGGCCGAACTTAACGCCCGTTTTACTTGTTTTTTATATTACATTTATAAATAAATCATGCTTAATTTTGTACAATTTTAACAATTTTAAAATTTTTGCTTAAAAAATTCAAATTTATTGATTTATTAATGTATCTTAAATATTTCATTAATTAATTTGTTCATTTGCAAACCCATTTTCACTACTTCCAAATCACAAGATGGACATCTTATTCACTTCTTTCGGGGGCTCTCTTTTTTCTGGGGATTTAAGTTTTCATAGGATAGGGACAATTGTGTGGGAGGTGCTAGAAGGGGCGTGGCTAAAGCGTAAATATTTTTTATTTAGGTTTAAAGTGATTATAAAAACATTTTTAAATATAAAATTGTAACTGATTTAATTTTACGTGGGTTAGTGTAGTGATTCGTGTGGGAGATACTAGAAGGGTGATTACACCGTGCGACAATTTTATATTTATTTTATTGGACCTGAGCGAGACAATATCTTTGTGATACTAGAGATCATATGTAGAAAAACTGTGTACTCAGTTTCTCATTTGGCGAGCTTTTCTCCTTTTTACAGGATTTTTAATTTCCAAAAGATATAATAATTTATTTTCATACCTTCGAGAGCCATACACAGTCGATATGGGTATCAAATGAAAGAGAAGAATATCTGCTAAAAATAGTTTAAATATAATGCCTCTATCTGTATTAGTTTAGTATTATCAATAATTTGAAGATTTCCCTCTTATTTATTTAGTTTATTCAAATTTTACAATTTAAGGGAGAGAACTTGAAATGGATGTTAATACCAAACTAATATATATAGAGGCATGTAATTTTTAGTATTTTTAAAAGACACTCTACTCTTTCATTTGATACCCACATCGTCTGTGGATGTCTCTTGAAAGTAAATTATTAAGACAAATATATCCTTTGGAAATTAAAAGTCTTGTCTTGAAAAGATCACCAAATGAAAAACTGAGTACATAGTTTTTCTACATATTATCTCTACACCTTTTTCAATTGTAATTCAAAAGACATCACTTGAAATTCAAAAGACACCAGTGAAATTCAAAAATTCCATTTGTAATTCAAAAAATATAATTTGAAACTCAAAAATTACATTTGAAACTCAAAAAATGTCAACTGGAATTCAAAACTCGTCATTTGTAATTCAAAAGACAACATTTGAAATTCAAAAGTCGTCATTTGTAATTCAAAAGACATCATTTGAAATTCAAAAGACAACATTTGAATTTCAAAAGTCGTCATTTGCAATTCAAAGGACACCATTTTAAATTCAAAAGTTTTCATTTGAAATTCAAAAATTATTCAATTTGCAATTCAAAAAGTTTAAACAAAATTATTTAAGCAAAATATACATTAGGTTGGGTAGCATTTATTTATTTCTGTAAATTTTAATATTCTGCTGTTTAGAAAACAGATTTACCCCCATTTATATTGATAGATAGAAATTCTGTGGAGTGAGGATATAAAAGTAAGAACATTACCCATTGAGAAATTTGTTTCGTAGATGTTATTTACACCTGAAATATGATCGATATTGCAAGCCCTCTCACATAAATTGGCATAAGCTTTGGTTAAAATAAAACTGATCAGTAACAATTTAATATTGGAAATGGTTTTACAATCACTTTAAAATAGTTATTATTTGTTGTACCTCCCACACAAATAATCCGACCCTAGGTAAAATGCAAGTCCTTATAAATTATATGCAGATGCTCTCTGATGAAGGTTATAAACTATATATGAAATTACCGACATTTTACATCATTATAATTATTCGTTGCTTATCATTTTATTAAATCTGTTTTCAAAACTGCAGAATATTCAAATTTGCAGAAAAAATGCTACCCCACCTAATGTATATTTTTCTTAAAAAATTTTGTTTACATTTTTCAATTTCAAATGGAATCTTTTGAATTTCCAATGGAATAATTTTTGAATTTCAAATGGTGTATTTTGAATTACAAATGACGAGTTTTGAATTTCAAATGACGAGTTTTGAATTTCAAATGGTGAGTTTTGAATTGCAAATGGTGTCTTTGGAATTACACTTGAAAATGGTGTAGTTTCATGTGTATATGGACTTGTTCATGTCCAAAAAGTATTGTCGCGCGATGCTATAAAAACTTTAATAAATATCAAAATGAAGCTGATTCCGAATATCCGCTTGAAAGTTATATGGGTTTTAATTTAACATTTGTGTGGGAGGTACCATAAGGGGCGTGTCAATTTCGCCAATCTTCGAATTTAAACTAAATTTGGGAAAAATATTAGCATGTGCAAAGTTTGAAATGATTCCTTAACTCCTTTCGAGAGTTATCGTGTACACCAGCCAGACAGACGGACGGACGGACATGGCTCTAACAACTCGAAAAGTCATGAAAGTCAGATTTAGTCCAAACATACTTTGGGTCTTAAGTGACTCTTTCTTACGCGCCATCGACCAGGTCGATCGACCGAAAATGTCGCTCAAACTCCATCCACCTCAATTCGACACCGAGCTCAGCAAATTGGTGTCTCCAAATCCACTTTGCAGCGAATTTTGACGAAAGATTTGCATCTTCATGCATACAAAGTTCAATTGACTCAGGAACTGAAGCCAACTGACCATGGGCAGTGAAGGGAGTTCGTTAATTGGGTATTGGAGAGACAACATGAAAATGCTGATTTGGCCGATAAAATCATCTTCAGTGACGAGGCCCATTTTCATCTTGATGGCTTCGTCAATAGGCAGAATTGTCGCATTTGGGGTGCGGAAAATCCTCGAGTGATTCACGAGAAGCAAATGCATCCTCAACGTGTCACTGTGTGGTGTGATTTTTCGGCTGGAGGAATCATTGGACCTTTTTTTATGAAAATGAGGCAGGTCAAGCGTAAACAGTCAATGGTGTTCGGTATCGTGAAATGATAACCAGTTTTTTCTTGCCTAGAATTGAAGAAATGAATGTGGAGGGCATGTGGTTCCAACAAGACGGCGCCACATGTCATACAGCCAGAGAAACAATTCAATTGCTGCATCAGTCATTTCCCGGTCGTGTTATTTCGCGTTTTGGAGATCAGAATTGGCCGCCTAGATCGAGCGATTTAACACCATTAGATTTTTTTCTTTGGGGTTTTTTGAAGTCGATGGTTTACGCGAATAAGCCGACGACGACTCAAGCCTTAAAAGACGAAATTGGACGCTGCATTAATGAAATACCGCAGCATTCATGCAAAACGGTCATTGAAAATTTCATTAAAAGATCGCGTGCATGCCAGCAAAGCCGCGGCGGCGGCACGATATATTGCACGATATATTGTTCCATACATAACCTCATTCTGTCTACTTTACGATATAATAAAGTTTCACGATTTTTTCTTAAATATCTGTGTTTTATTTAAAATTAAAAAATTGCGCTCTTCTTGGGACACCCTTTACTACTAACAGATTAAGGTGGAATGGCTGCTTTGTCGTATCGTTTATATATTTCCAAAAAATAATTTCATTTCATTACCGATCAGTTTGGAATATGTGATTTTTTTGTTCAATACCTTTAAATTAAACTTTTTTCGCAATAGTTTGAATGCACAAAAAGTATACCCGTATAAAGTTAATAATTTATAATAATACAAACGTCCGTATTTATAGTTAATGATGACCTGATAATCAGCCAAATATACACACACATATATAAATATGTACAATCAAATATACATATACATACATTTGTATGTATTTATCTACTGCTATCGAAGTCAATAAAATTCAAATTATCTGCCATTGTTACGACGAAACGCGATACAAAACGATTTTCAAGTTTTCCAGACAGCTTTTGCAAAGAAATCAATCTTTGCATTCGATAAAGATCATGTGCTTTGGTGGAAAATCTATGGATTTCCATGGAGATAAATCTCTTCATTGTGTGTATGTATCCGTTGAAAAACCACAAAATAAATATTTTTGATTTCTCAACCGACAAAGACTAAAAATAAATACACACTACTAAAAAATTACAACATTTTTAACACACACACACATACAAATTAACTGAAATGATTTTCACTTGGGGGGTTTTTTTAATGCACCCCCGATCTTAGTTTGAAGCTTGTATTAGGTTTGTCATAATGTTTGTAACACATCCATTGTGCGACCTTGGACGGGTGATCTTGGACGGGTGAAATGTACAAACTTTTATGCTCAGTACTTGACATGACCTATGCAATAATTTGGTACATTGCTACTAAAAAAGGGCGACTTGGAAATCCAAATTGTCCAGTGAAAATCGCCCCAAAAAAATAAATGAAAAACAAAATCTTTTCAAAGTGAAGAAATCCCAAGACCCAATTCACCCAAATAAAAACTGAAAAATTGTCCAAAAAATTGGGCCATATTTCAAAAGAAAAAATCGTCTATATACATCATTGGCGACATGATGTATATAATGGCTTCACAGAGTAAAGGATTTTTGCATTGACTGCCTTCGGCCGGGATTGGAGATTTCCTTCAATATAAATTATTAATATTTATGAAACTTTTTCATTAAATAAAGGAAGTTTCTTTATAAAATTTTTTAAAAATTTAAAGGTTTTAATAATGAAAAATTATCCAAATGAAATATAATGAAAAAATAAAAAAATAAAATGAAAAAAAAAAACAAGTAAAAACGGCGTTAAGTTCAGCGGGGTCGAACTTTATATACCCTCCACCATGGATTGCATTACACAGAGGTTGTCGGTTTTCGTAGAAGTGAAGTAAAATTACAGGCAAATATAAATTTTTTAATATAGCCAAACCAAAACAAATACAAATATTGAAAAAATAATTTTATAAATAAATATAAAATATTTATTATTTCAAACCACGCTTGTAAGGCAAGGCTACCAATACGTCAAATATTGAAAAAATAATTTTATAAATAAATATAAAATATTTATTATTTCAAACCACGCTTGTAAGGCAAGGCTACCAATACGTCAATTCAAAAAATAAATATTCTTATATTTATATTTTCAAAAAGCTTAAATACCATAAATATTGGTAGATAGTGGCTGCTACAGTTGGTTGTATTTCAATTCTATTTTAATTCCGAACTACAAAATTTGGAAATCCATTATCAGGTGTACATAGTGCAAAATAACCTAACTTCATGATTCAACCAATTTTTGCCGTAAAACAAAAAGTACGAATTTGGAAAAAACTTTTTATTTTGCGTGTCTATGCAGTCAGAGGAATGTATACACTGAATTCCATGATTCCAGCTGCGCCCATTTGGTTGGTACCATTTTTACCCCCTTGACGTTTCTACGCAATAAGAATTTCATCATTTTAGCTGTAGTCGTTTAGTTGGTACTATTTTTATCCCTCTGTACCACTGTATCCCTTGAAAGTACGAATTTCGAAAAATTCGTCTATTTTCCGTGTCTACGCAGTCAGAGGAATGTATACTCCGAATTTCATGACTCTAGCTGCGATCATTTGATTGGTATTATTTTTATCCCCTTTTTTCATTTTAACCCCAAAAAGTACGAATTTCGAAAAATCTGTTTATTTTAAGTGTCTACGTAATCAGATGAATGTATACACCGAATTTCATAATTCTTGGTGTAGCCGTTTGGTTGGTACCATTTTTATCCCTCTAGTCCCATTTTACCCCTTAAAAGTACGAATTTGGAAAAAATACTTTTATATTATGTATCTACTCAATTAGAGGAAAGTACACACCGAATTTCGTGTTTCTAGCTGTTATCGTTTAATATGTACCATTTTTATCCCTTTTTTGTCCCATTTCACCCCCTACAAATAAGAATCACTTTATGGTGCACGTTTTTGCTACAAGGGGAATGCGCATACCAAATATCAAGCCAATATAAACAGACATATTCAAAAACATGCTTAAATACGCTAAAATATTAGGGATTATTATGGGTATTTTTAGTCCTTGTGAGGGAAAAATTTTTCCCTTTGGGCCGATTTCGACCCGTTTCAATCCCATTTATGGAACATTTTGACGTCCTAGCTCCTTTCGTTTAGATGCTAGCATGCTTTCAACAGACGGACGTACGAACGTGGCTAAATCGTCTTACAATTTTATGACGATCAAGAATATATATACTTTATAGGGTCTCAGGTCGATATTTCAAGGTGTTACAAACGGAATGACAAAGTTAGTATACCCCCATCCTGGAGGTGGAGGGTATAAAAATAATAAATATGTGAAACTCACTCAAAAAGCACGTGAATCACGCAGAAATTAGTTTCACGCACAAACTTTTTTCCTCACATTTTTGAATTTCAAATGGAATCTTTTGAATTTCAAATGGACTAATTTTTGAATTTCAAATGAAAACTTTTGAATTTCAAATGACGAGTTTTGAATTTCAAACGATGAGTTTTGAATTACATATGACGACTTTTGATTTTCAAATGTTGTCTTTTGAATTACAAATGACGAGTTTTGAATTCCAATTGACACTTTTTGAATTGCAAATGGAATTTTTGAATTTCACCTGGTGTCTTTTGAATTTCAAGTGATGTCTTTTGAATTACAATTGAAAAAGGTGTAGTACCTCCCACAAACAAACAAATCACACAGTTGACAAAAAAAATAGAAAACATTGATTGGAAAAAATCATTTTTTGTTGACTTATTATTATTATTTTGTTAAGATTTTTAATACCTATGTATAAATGAATTCTTCTTTATAAGAGAATTTTAAGAAATCATTTTTCTAATTTTATAGTATATCATATTTCGGGCACTATAAATACCCATTTAAACCAGAAATTAAAATACATATATTTTTTATTTTCTAATAGCTGGAATCCTAACGAAGAAATTCAGTCCTGATTAAAGAAAATCTATGAAAATCTAGTGTAGGGTGGGCTGTTTAAATTTAAATTAAATTTTAAATTAGAATCTTATAGCCGATAGCCGAAAGTACTGATTATTTTTTTATACACTCCACGAGAGTAGTATGTCTTTGTGCATTTGTTTGTAACACCCAAAAGGAAGGGAGATAGACCCATTGTTAATTATACCGATCGACTTAGAATCACTTTTTGAATCGATTTAGAAATGTCCGTCTGTCTGTCCATCTATTCTTGTAATCACGATTCAGGTCGCAATTGTACACAGAACCAAGTGAAACTTTGCACAACGAAGTTTTTCGAGATAAGGACGAACGCTATTTAATTTGAAGAAAATCGGTTCAGATTTAGATATAGCCACCATACGAATTTCACTCCCGATTTGACTCTTTTCACTCTAGATACCACATATTACAACAGATTTTCTTCAAAATTGGCACAACATCTTATATTTCGACTAGAAACACCTGTGGTAAAAATGGGTCAGATCGGTTCAGATTTGTATATAGCTCCCATACAAATTTCGATCCCGATTTGATTTTTTCCGCTCTAGAAACCACAATTTGTATCAGATTGTCTTCAGATTTGGCAAAACATCTTATATTTCAACTAGAAACACCTGTGGTAAAAATGGGTCAGATCGGTTCAGATTTATATATAGCTCCCATACAAATTTCGAACCCGATTTGATTTTTTCCGCTCTAGAAACCACAAATTGTATCAGATTGACTTCAGATTTGGCAAAACATCTTATATTTCGACTAGAAACACCTGTGGTAAAAATGTGTTAGATCGGTTCAGATTTATATATCTCACATTAAAATTTCGCTCCCGATTTGACTTTCTGCTCTAGAAACCGCATATTTTAAAAGATCATCCTCAAATTAGGCGAAATATCTTATATTTGTCCTATAAACAGCCATGGGTCAGATCGGTTCAGATTTATATATAGCTCCCACACAAATTTCACTCCCGATTTCACTTTTTCCACTCTAGAAACCACATTTTGTATCAGATTGTCTTCAGATTTGGCAAAACATCTTATATTTAAACTAGGAACACCTATGGTGAAAATGGGTCAGATCGGTTAAGATTTACATATAGCTCCCATATAAATTTCGCTCCCGGATAGACTTTTTCCGACCCAGAAACCACGTATTTTCAAGCTAATTTCTTCAAAGTGAACATAACACGTTATATTTGAACTGGAAGAACTTATTGTGAAAGTTAGTCACTTTATTCCATGTTTGGATATAGCCCCGATACAAATATTCTTATTGATTTGGAAAATCGGACCAGGTCATATTAGCCATGATTAGGGAACATGCAAAAATTCTTCCCGTTTTCACTTTTTTACCGAATTTAATTGTATTCGGATAGAGAGTGGAGTGTATGATATAGTCGGCCCCGCCCGATTTAGGCTTTCCTTGCTTGTTTTAATTTGAATTTGGTCAAACTTTGTCATTCAATAATGGAACACAATATTATTCATATGACTACCACGACTGGCTCGTACAGCACAAAATCCACAGCAAACAGTGACTCTTTGTGAATGCATTGGCTTCTCAATAGTAACGTGTGGGTTGTCTAAACCTCATATGCGGCAATTTTGCTTATTGGCATAGCCACCGAGATGAAAATGAGCTTCCTGAAGGCCGATCTCTTTTCGAAAAATTTCACGTAAACTTCTTACAGTTTGCGTTAAAGACTCACTACTTTGGAAGTAAGTTTTTAATGTGTCGAAATTTTGTTCCAACGTACAGCGTACCATTTTGCAAAGGTCAAACATAAAGTTGAAAATAAAAATGAATGTAATTCTACCTTTCAATGTCAAAGTAATCGGTAATTCAAATTTAAAGTTTTAAATGACCCACCCTATATATGACGGATCCTCTTTCCTAGTTATGGTAAAATTGAAATTGTAATTATATTAGTATTTAGGCAGAAAATAATTAATATTACTCATTCTGAGCGTATGAGTAATATTATGTTAATATTATTACGCATACGCCATCAATGTGGCAATTGGAGAATTGCATATTTTATAGCACTTCCACGCAATTTGTAATGAAGTCTGTTTGAGATTTGGGTTTTCCATCGATATATATCTCCGTTAAATGGACGAAAAATCAGAAAAAATGTGTCCTATGATTATATCACAAATATTTCTAGAACATTACACTAATTGAACGAATAAAAATTCCCAAAACTATCCGACCGCCAGATTTGTGAGCTAAATGGGGTGCTTGGTGGCAATTCGGGGATAAGAATATTTTATAAATAATGAATGTTTACCTAAAAATAAAATCTTTAACGACGAGGCTCATTGTCTTTCTAGGACTTCGTTAAAAGTCAACATTGTGGCATTTGCCACATATGATGATGGAGAAAATGTAGAGCATTGTTCTAATGAGTCAAAAGAAACCTCTTGTAAAAATATCCAGTTTGTCACCGCTGGAGGGTGTATAAGATTCGACCCATCCCGCTGCATCACAACTTCGTCCGTCTTATTACATGTTTTTCTTGACTCGTCCGAAGAGATTACATCAACCAGCCAACCACGGCAAGTGAGGACAACAAGAATCACAGGTGTAACAAGCCAGCAAGACCCATAGACGCAAAGATGTTATGGGTGGACGGGTGGATGGACATGACTTGAAACTCCAACAACACCGGCATCATCAGCAACAACAACAAAACAACAATAACAAAAAGTAAATAAGAAAAACTACAACAGAAAATATATGTAAACAAATAATGAGATCTCCATCACTTGGTTTCTTTGGAATATTTTGAATTTCGAATTTAGCCGTTCGTGTTCATATGTTTGGCAAATAAAAAAAACTGAATAAGTACTATCTATGTACTACTCGTACGCTGCCAAGACGATGGCCACCGCGCGCGGTCACCGAACAAAGCGAAGCAAAATTGTGATGAGATGAGATTAAGCAAATGCAGAAAGCCATGAAAAATCAAAACAAAGCGAAATATATGGCTAATTGAAAACAATATAGACATGTATGAAATTGCAGATCCATTTGACCCATTGAGGGCAAAGGTTTTGCTTAAAACAAAAAACATCTGTTGCATGCAACGGAGACATATTCACGTAGAATAGTCCAAAGATTCGTCCCCCCCCAATGATGTTATAAAAAACCACTTACACATTTCGTATAGTGTCAAACACTGACACTAGTTTACAAAACATTATCTTTTTGAGCAGAATCATTAAATAACCAATCGTTTTTTGCGCTTCTACACAGTCGAAGGATTACGCCGAATTTCATAATTTAGCCATAAATCAGCCATTTGGTTGATACCGTTTTTATCTCTCTTTTCCCATTTCGAAAAATCGAAATCGAAAATTTCGAAAGCAGAAAAGTCTGCTGTTTTTAGCAGACTTTGTCTGCTGAAAAAGAGAAAGCGGAGTGGATGTTTGCTGTTTTAGCAGATTTTTTCCTGTTGTTACAGCAGACAATTGTAGCTGTTTCAGCACCATGATTCTGCTATTGAGTTTTTTGAATTTTTTGAGTCTGCTAACCATTTTTAGGCGAATGGAGTTCATTTATTCATTCTAATTCCGTAAATAGCTTCTTGATCTCACTTTATTTTTTATATACATTTCAACATAGTTCTTCGTCAGTTTTGGATAATTTTCAAGAAGACTGCTTACTTCTCTACTTTTCTGCTAGAGATTTCCTCACGCAAAAAATTGCAGTCTAAAAACAAAAAAACTATTAACATTTTATTTATTACTTTAAGGCATTGCTATTTTTATTTTGCGTATATATCAATGCATTTATATTATTTATATCAACGACATATCATTATTTGTGCTGCAGTTTCAGGCTGTAAAATGTATGTGTGCCTAATGGTTAAATTAGTGACACTAAATGAAACCGATCGTTACCGCTAAATTCAGATTATTCTGTCATTGTAAAGGACTCGCAGTAAAATATTTTGAGGACTATCTGAAATTTCGAATATATAGTCTATCAACGGAAAGAATTTAGAGAACTAGAATAACTATTAAACGGATTCATCAACCCACTGTGAGCCAGTTGAATACATTAAACATGCTTTATAGAAAATATAATGCATTTCATTAGCATTTGTCACGGACTAATAAAAATATAAGACCAGGCGCCATTAATCTTTTTTAATTTCAATTAACAGCAACAATTTTCAGCAGCCAGCAAACTGCTGCTGAAGCAAAACTGCAGATAATTTGCTGTTATAGCAGACAATTTGCTGTAGTAGCAGAAAAAGTGTCTGCTGATGACCAGCAAACAATGTCTGTTGTTAATAGCAGTATTTTTATTCTAAGTGTAATTGTATGGTTTTAGAAAAAATCTGTTTATCACACAAATATTGGACGTACCAAATTTCTAGTGAATGTAAGGCAGACATTTTCCTTAATCTTGCTAGGGAAAATTCTTTCCCTCTGGTCCGATTTTGCTCATTTTCAATCCCAACCGATCTACAACTATTAGACAATGTATGGGAGTTTAGACATAGTTAAAATATAGTGACACATGAAGCGCGAAGATGCCTTTGAAAGGATTTATAAAGACTAATAAATAATAATAAAACAATTCAAAAGTACTTTTTTATAATAAAAAGTATTAATATATTAATTTTTAAGAACTAATGACTCTTATTATTTTTATGGGGTTGTTCCATCAAAAACCGACGCAAAAAGAATGATTTTGGATATTCATCATCTACGATTTTGATGAAATTTTGCATATATATATTCTAGTCTTATTGCGGGTTATATGGCGTCAACCTTAGGTCAAAATAGAACGTCGTCCGAGATTTACGGTGTTCCTAAAGTTGATACTCTTGGGCGTTTTTATGAAGAGAAAGATTCGTATTGGTACCATCTAAAAAGTCGTTATCTCCACTTTACGACTCTGAAAGGAAAGTGCTAAGTCCTAGTAGATCAAGGACTCCAAAAATTATAAATATATTTTATAATCTTTGAATATCCTAAAAAACATATCTATAATTTTCTGAACTTTTAATGTATTTTAGCCTAATTTATTCCCTACAAGATATCAACATTTCAGAGTGGGGTGATAATTGGTTCATATATTATATTTCCTTTAAAAATGATTTTCTATTTCAACAAGATTTTTGGAAAAAAGATGTAAGAAGAAAAGTAATACATGGATTTGATAGCACTATATTAATTATTTTGTAGTGCACCAAAATATTCCACTGGCCAAGTCATTTTCTAGATAGGAAAAATCGAAAATACGATATGAAAAATTCGTTGTCATTCACTTGTGAAAATGCTATTCGTAAAAAACGTTTCTCAAAAAAAATCTCAAGTGCGGGAAATATGCAAATTGAGATTTTGAGATGCAACTAAATCGAGATTAAATTAAATATTTTGTGTTTTCTTTCATTTTTGGCAAGGAAATATTATTTTTTCGAATTAAAATAAAATATTTTTTATTTATTTTAGTCAGTATATCCTCTAAAAGTAGTAGTTACCTTAGATTAGTTGGATATAGTAGTAGGATATTGTATGAAAAAAATTTTGTGCTTCGGTGGAAAAATATTTTTCAGTTGACTCAAACAAAAACCATTGCATATCTCAGAACGGATAGTGTGACTTGGACCACTGTCATTCTAACTGGCTCATATAATAACACCAATTCTGGTGACTGTTGAAAAACAGAAAACAATTACAATTTTTCATTTTACCATAATTACTTTTACTTTTTTGAAAATATGCTAATTGGGATTTGTGGATGCGACTAAAATGTGATTCCTAATTTCTCACGATTTAAATGTATGTACTTCCAAGTTTTTTCCATGCTTTATATAAGGTTACTTTCTATATATGTTTGTGTGCCACAAAATTTGAAATCAATTTTTGAAAGCTTTTTTCTCAACCAATTTTGCTCAAATTTTGCACACTTAATCATTTTCGATGACAATACAAGGAAATGGAAAAATTTGACCAATTGGACAAAGGGGCGTGGCACCTCCCATACGAAGTTAAAACCTATTATTGAATATTGTCAGTTCTATGACACCTAGAATGCTGAAATTTTGTGTAAGTGCATCTAGCATCAATTCGCATAGTTGTGCCAAAAATGGGCGGTATTGGAAAAGTGGGCGTGGCATCTCCCATACGAAGTTAAAACCTATTATTGAATATAGTCAGTTCTATGACACCTAGAGTGCTGAAATTTTGTGTAAGTGCATCTACCATCAATGTGCGTAGTTCTGCCAAAAATGGGCGGTATTGGAATAGTGGGCGTACCACCTCCCATACGAAGTTAAAACATATTATCGAATAGTGTCAGTTCTATGACACGTATAGTGCTCAAATTTTGTGTAAGTGCATCTAGCATCAATGTGCGTAGTTGCGCCTAAAATGGGCGGTAATGCAAAAGTGGGCGTGGCACCTCCCATATGAAGTTAAAACCAAAATTACACCTACTGTAATTTTGTGTAAGTGCATCTAGCATTAATGTGCGTAGTTGTGACAAAAATGGGCGGTAATGGAAATGTGGGCGTGGCACCTCCCATACGAAGTTAAAACCCATTTTCGAATATATGCCTTTCTATGGCAGATAAAAAACTGAAATTTTGCAGTAATTTTTCCTTCTACAAAAGATAACTAAAAAAGAATTTCTAGGCCCAATAGAATTCTGCTTGCATAAAGCATGGATTTGAAAAATTTTTTTTTTTGATTTACTAGTTTCTTTAAAGGACATTTAACATTTTAAGATTTTTTTAGTTTCGTTTGTATTTTTTGGTCTGTAAATTCAAAACATTTTAAAATTTTTTTGTAAAGGGTGTTTTTTGAGAGCTTTAGAAGCTTTAGATAATAACAGACGGAATTATTGTGGAATGAAACTTTTATTAAACCAATCTGCTAGATAAATACCATTAAATTTTTGAAAATAACCCCAATAATAATACTTAGAGTATTTAAGCATGTTTTTTTGATTATGTCTGATTATATTCCCCTGACAGCATAAACGTTCATCATAAATTAATTCTGATTTGTAGAGTGTGAAATAGTGCAAAAAGGACAAAAAGTGATACCTAGCACACGACAACAACCAGACACACGAAATTCGGTGTGTATATTCCTCTAATTGAGAATCTAAAAGGATTTTTCAAATTCGTACTATTAAGGGGTAAAATGGGAATAGAGTGATAAAAATGATACCAACCAAACGGTTGCAGCTAGAATCATGAAATTCGGTGTATACATTCCCCCGACTGCGTAGACACGAAATATAAAGAGGTTTTACCCAAATTTGTTTTTTTATACCCTCCACCTCCAGGATGGGGGTATACTAACTTTGTCATTCCGTTTGTAACACCTTGAAATATCGACCTCAGACCCTATAAAGTATATATATTCTTGATCGTCATAAAATTCTAAGACGATCTAGCCATGTCCGTCCGTCCTTCCGTCCGTCCGTCTGTCCGTCTGTTGAAAGCACGCTAGCATCTAAACGAAAGGAGCTAGAACATTCAAATCCATAAATGCGTCTTATTGTCGTAGATCGGTTGGGATTGAAATGGGGCGAAATCAGCCCAAAGGGAAAAATTTTTCCCTCACAAGGACTAAAAATACCCATAATAATCCCTCATATTTTAGCATATTTAAGCATGTTTTTTGAATATTTCTGTTTATATTTGCTTGATATTTGGTATGCGCATTCCCCTTATAGCAAAAACGTGCACCATAAAGTGATTCTTATTTGTAGGGGGTGAAATGGGGCAAAAAAGTGATAAAAATGGTACATATTAAACGACAATAGCTAGAAACACGAAATTCGGTGTGTACATTCCTCTAATTGAGTAGATACATAATATAAAAGTATTTTTTCCAAATTCGTCCTTTTAAGGGGTAAAATGGGAATAGAGGGATAAAAATGGTACCAACCAAACGGCTGTACCTAGAATAATGAAATTCGGTGTACACATTCCTCTGATTGCATAGACAAGTAAAATACACGGATTTTTTCAAAATTCGTACTGTTTGGGGTTAAAGTGAAAAAAAGGGGATAAAAATAGTACCAATCTAATGACCGCAGCTAGAGTCATGAAATTCGGAGTATACATTCCTCTGAGTGTGTAGACACGTAAAATAAACTGATTTTTCGAAATTCGTACTTTTTGGGGTTAAAATGAAAAAAGGGGATAAAAATAGTACCAATCTAATGACCGCATCTAGATTCATGAAATTCGGAGTATACATTCCTCTGACTGCGTAGACACGGAAAATAGACGCATTTTTCGAAATTAGTACTTTCAAGGGATACAATGGTACAGAGGGATAAAAATAGAACCAACTAAACGACTACAGCTAGAATCATAAAATTCTAATTGCGTAGAAACGTCAAGGGGGTAAAAATGGTAGAAACCAAATGGAATCATGGAATTCGGTTTATACATTCCTCTGACTGCATAGACACGCAAAATAAAAAGTTTTTTTCCAAATTCGTACTTTTTCTTTTACGGCAAAAATTGGTTGAATCGTGAAGTTAGGTTATTTTGCACTATGTACGTCTGATAATGGATTTTCAAAATTTGTACTTTTGGAATTCAAATAGAATGAAAATACAACCAACTGTAGCACCCACTATCTACCAATATTTATGGCTTTGAAAATATTTTTGAAAATATAAATATAAGAATATTTATTTTGAATTGACGTATTGGTAGCATTACCTTATAAGCGTGGTTTGAAATAATGAAAATATTATATTTATTTATAAAATTAATTTTTCAATATTTGTATTTGTTTTGGTTTGGCTATATTAAAAAAATACATTTTCCTGTAATATTACTGCACTTCTACGAAAACCGATATCCTCTGTGGAATGCAATCCATGGTGGAGGGTATATAAAGTTCGGCCCGACCGAACTTAACGCCGTTTTTACTTGTTTTTTACTTTTACGGAAAAATGGGAAAAGTGATAAAACTGGTATCGAACAAATGGCTAGAATCATGAAGTTGGGATAATGCATTTTTCAAAATTTTTACTTTTGGAATTAAAATGCAGCCAGTATCCCCCAGTATTTAGGGTATTTAAGCTTTTTTGAAGATCTTTTGAACTGACTTGAAGTATTATTTCGATATATATAGTATAGACATATTGGTAACCTAATAAGCGTGGTTCAAAATAATTAAAATTGTATATTTATTTATATACTTTTTGTTTTAGGGTGGCTATATTTAAAAAATTTAACATTTTCTTGTAATGTTACTGCACTTCTGTAAAATCATCAGTCTCTGTGGAAGTTTCTTCACCAAACTGCCCGATTTTTCAAAAGTACTTTGGACACTTAACATTGATTTTTATACCTTTCACTAGTCTTATACCTTTCACTAGTCTTTTATGTCTTTGTGCATTTGTTTGTAACACCCAAAAGGAAGCGAGATAGACCCATTGACAAGTATACCGATCGATTTAGAATCACTTTCTGAATCGATTTAGCGATGTCCGTTTGTCTGCCTGTCCGTCTATCCGTCCATCTATTCTTGTAATGAAATTACAGGTCGCAATTATAGTCCGATCGTTGCAAAAATTGGCACTATTAAGTTTTGTGGGCCAAGAACGGACTAGCATAGTAAATCGGTTCAGATTTACATATAGCCACCATACAAATTTCGTTCCCAATTTGTCGTTTTCCGTTTCTCTAGAAACCACATATTTTGAACGATTTTTTAACTAGAAACATCTATAATGATAATGAATATAAATGTCGTTGATTTGACATTTAAAAGATTTTTTATTTTTATATTTCACCTGGAAACATATATTGTGAAAGTAGGTATCATCGGTCCATCATATAGGACAAATTCCAAAATCATTACCGTTTTGAATTCCATTGGCGTAGAAAGTGAAGGGCATCATATAGACGGCCTCGCCCGACTTTAGCCTTTCCTTACATGTTTCATATTAAAGTCTGTCTTAATAAATGTAAATCAATTGGTTCAGTTTAGAAAACTGTATGTTAATTGGGGAAATGTACATATTCCTGAATGCAAATCGGTGACAGTTCCTGATCCTTATTCAGAAAAGGAAAATGTCTCTCAGCTGAGACTGAAATACTTTTCGCCAAGAAAATATTCCATATTAACCTTTCGGCCATTTCTCTACCGGATTCAAATACACATTTACCATCCATACATGTACATATATACATACATATGTACGTACACATTTACGAGTTGTACATAAATAAATATTTTTGTTAAATAATTAAAATTCATTGTATAATAAAACCGCATAATTGAAATTTAGATCAAGTTAAATGTGGTTTGTCGCATGGCAACTTTTTTTCTTTTCTTCGTTTTGGAACCCAAAGACCAAAGAAATGAAAACGAAATGGAAATGGAGACAAAAACGATGGCCAAGTCGGCGAAATGGACTCGTAGCAGCAGCAGCAGCGGGCAAAAAGGGAAAAATGTTTGGTCAACATGCGGAAATGTGTTTCTTAACACAAGATGCATTACAACAAAAACGAACGAACGGGCAAGACGACTGTTCGAAATCGAAAACGAAAGTGCGTGTGTCTGCTGCCAGCCAGCCAACCAACAAAAGAGCAGCCAGCGCATGCGCAAACGGCCAATTCCAGAAACTAACTACTTGTACTAGTATCCCAAAGCCAAACTACATACAGACATTAGACAGACACAATACAAGTTGCCAAGTAGCGGTTGAAAAAATTGGAAATTGCCGGTTACAGGCACACGACACGACTGCCCGACACAGTTGAAAGCACTCACTGCTCATGAACGAGGAGCATGAGGAGAGAGTATGATGTACTGGCTTTGGGTGCTCAAACCAGCACCAGCACAGAAGCAGCATTCGGGCAGGACCCAAAAGACACCAAAGACATTTAACGCAATGGCCGGGTAATTATGGGGTATGGACAAGTACGAGTCTCGGCATGAATTGGAGCACATGCATAACGACGCATGCCACCACGCCTCTGCCCTCTGGTATCTGTGTGGCTGTGTGCTGTCCGCCCGCCCCTCCATCATACAAGTTGCATGTTGATGTCGCATTAAATTAAATTATTTACATAATTCATATTAGGCCACTACTAAACTAAAGACTTTGCGTACCCTGCCCTGCCACAGCTACGCGAAACGACGAGGTATGTTTCGAAAAGCTTTTGGGGGACTCTGACAAGTATTCTAATCGGCCGATGGAAAAACCAAAACGACCGTCTTACATAAACGGTATTCACAATCGCTTGTGTACTCGGGTTACTTACAAACATTACCCATATTGGTTGGGTAAGACGTCGTAGTTGAATATTCACAAAATGACAATAGCAAAGACAAATATCAGAAAGAGAATGGAATGGATTGAATGTCCCATACAATAAGCCCCGTCGCACATGACTAATTCCATGTCCACACAAAAACACAATTTTTAACGACTTAGGTTAGGGACGACTTTGGTGAAACTTAGTAAATGTAGGAAAATGTAAAAGAGAATTAAAATAATTGCTTTGCAAGATATTTAAAAATCTTACTTTCAAATACAAGTTAATTTTGTTGTAGAATATAAAGGGTGATTTTTTAAGAGCTTCATAACTTTTTTTTTAAAAAAACGCATAAAATTTGCAAAATCTCATCGGTTCTTTATTTGAAACGTTAGATTGGTCCATGACATTTACTTTTTGAAGATAATTTCATTTAAATGTTGACCGCGGCTGCGTCTTAGGTGGTCCATTCGGAAAGTCCAATTTTGGGCAACTTTTTCGAGCATTTCGGCCGGAATAGCCCGAATTTCTTCGGAAATGTTGTCTTCCAAAGCTGGAATAGTTGCTGGCTTATTTCTGTAGACTTTAGACTTGACGTAGCCCCACAAAAAATAGTCTAAAGGCGTCAAATCGCATGATCTTGGTGGCCAACTTACCGGTCCATTTCTTGAGATGAATTGTTCTCCGAAGTTTTCCCTCAAAATGGCCATAGAATCGCGAGCTGTGTGGCATGTAGCGCCATCTTGTTGAAACCACATGTCAACCAAGTTCAGTTCTTCCATTTTTGGCAACAAAAAGTTTGTTAGCATCGAACGATAGCGATCGCCATTCACCGTAACGTTGCGTCCAACAGCATCTTTGAAAAAATACGGTCCAATGATTCCACCAGCGTACAAACCACACCAAACAGTGCATTTTTCGGGATGCATGGGCAGTTCTTGAACGGCTTCTGGTTGCTCTTCACTCCAAATGCGGCAATTTTGTTTATTTACGTAGCCATTCAACCAGAAATGAGCCTCATCGCTGAACAAAATTTGTCGATAAAAAATTTCGAACCGAACACTGATTTTGGTAATAAAATTCAATGATTTGCAAGCGTTGCTCGTTAGTAAGTCTATTCATGATGAAATGTCAAAGCATACTGAGCATCTTTCTCTTTGACACCATGTCTGAAATCCCACGTGATCTGTCAAATACTAATTCATGAAAATCCTAACCTCAAAAAAATCACTCTTTAGTTATTATATATAGAAAGCCTATTATAAATGGCTGATGGAATTTCAATTTTAATTTAATTGGACCTAGCAGGCAACGTTACCATTTTGGTGATTTTCGCGCTATTTTCGGTGCTTTTTTAGTCTTCGCAAATCCCACACAAATCACTCGAAACTTCTTAAAATTAAAGATGTTATAACTTCCGTACTGATGGTCGGAATACTGTGAAATTTGATATTTGGCAATGCTTTTATAGAAGTTACATTCGCATGGAATATGGGTGATATTGCCACAGCCCTTCTGGTACCTCCCACACAAAGTGGCATAAACTTTGGTTATAATACAACCGACGTAACATCCATACCGGTAGACAAAATCATTTGCAATTCTATATTTGCAAATATTTTAATAATGACTTTAAACCTATAAAATATTTATGCTTTTGCCACGCCCCACAGTGGTTCAGAATCAAAATCCATCGGCCAAAATTCAATAACTTTTGTTCTAGTAGACATTTTTAAGTTCTGTAAAAAACCAAAATTAGACAAAGACCCAATGATTATTTTGAGATATTAGCATTGAATATCGGGAAATCGGATATATTTTTGAAAGCGGCTCAAAGTTGACTACTTTTCGTATTTTTCGATTTTAAAGAAAATTAATTTCTATACCCTCCACCTCCAGGATGGGGGTATATTAACTTTGTCATTCCGTTTGTAACACCTTGAAATATCGACCTGAGACCCTATAAAGTATATATATTCTTGATCGTCATAAAATTCTAAGACGATCTAGTCATGTCCGTCCGTCAGTCCGTCTATTGAAAGCACGCTAGCATCTAAACGAAAGGAGAACGTTCAAATTTTCCATAAATGCGTCTTATAGTCGTAGATCGGTTGGGATTGAAACGGGACGAAATTGGCCCAAAGGGAAAAATTTTTCCCTCACAAGAACTAAAAATACCCATAATAATCCCTAATATTTTAGCGTATTTAAGCATGTTTTTTGAATATGTCTGTTTATATTTGCTTGATATTTGGTATGCGCATTCCCCTTATAGCACCTACGTGCACCATAAAGTGATTCTTGTTTGTAGGGGGTGAAATGGGGTAAAAAAGAGATAAAAATGGTACATATTAAACGACAACAGCTAGAAACACGAAATTCGGTGTGTACATTCCTCTAATTGAGTAGATACATAATATAAAAGTATTTTTTCCAAATTCGTACTTTTAAGGGGTAAAATGGGAATAGAGGGATAAAAATGGTACCAACCAAACGGCTTTACCTAGAATAATGAAATTCGGTGTATACATTCCTCTGATTGCATAGACAAGTAAAATACACGGGTTTTTTTTAAATTTCGTACTTTTCGGGGTTAAAATGAAAAAAGGGGATAAAAATAGTACCATTGAAATGACCGCAGCTAGTGTCATGAAATTCGGAGTATACATTCCTCTGACTGTGTAGACACGGAAAATAAACTGATTTTTGGAAATTCGTACTTTTTGGGGTAAAATAGAAATAGGGGATAAAAATAGTACCAACCAAATGACCGCTGCTAGAGTCATGCAATTCGGAGTATACATTCGTCTGACTGCGTAGACACGGAAAATAAACGGATTTTTCGAAATTAGTACTTTCAAGGGATACAATGGTACAGAGGGATAAAAATAGTACCAACTAAACGACTACAGCTAGAATGATGAAATTCTTATTGAGTAGAAACGTCAAGGGGGTAAAAATGATACCAACCATATGGGCGCAGCTGGAAACATGGAATTCGGTGTATACATTCCTCTGACTGCATAGACACGCATAATAAATTTTTTTTCCAAATTCGTAATTTTTCTTTTACGGCAAAAATTGGTTGAATCATGAAGTTAGGCCATTTTGCACTATGTACGTCTGATAATGGATTTTCAAAATTTGTAAGTTTGGAATTAAAATAGAATGGAAATACAATGAAAATATAAATATAAGAATATTTATTTTGAAATAACTAATGTTTTGAAATAATTAAAATATTATATTTATTTATAAAATTATTTTTTCAATACTTGTATTTGTTTTGGTTTGGCTATATTAAACAATTTATATTTTCCTGTAATATTACTGCACTTCTACGAAAACCGACAACCTCTGTGGAATGCAATCCATGGTGAAGGGTATATAAAGTTCGGCCTGGCCGAACGTAACGCCTTTTATACTTGTTTTTAAATAACCCAGTTCAAATCAAATATTGATTACAGACCAAAAAATACAAACGAAAAAACTAAAACAGATGAGCGTTGGCACGGCAGAAGTATTGCTGGGTAACTATACATGCATATACACATACTTACATATGCAACTCAATGAGATGCTTGTAAGATGGCATGTGTACTTTATTACTTGGTGCTATTTTTTAAACACAAATTCGGCAAGTCAGTTGCGCTTCTCGTTCGTTTGTGAGAATCATCTCCTTATAGAGGCCGGGTTTGATGTTGAAAAGTCGCTGCGAAGCCACTTGAAAAGACTTTTTACATGGAAATTTAGTAAAATTTTACTTGGTTTTAGGATAAATTTACTTAGATTTAGTAGAAATTTCAGCATAATTTTACTTAGATTTAGTAAATATGTACTTGGTTTGAGGAAAATTTAACTAGAATCAAGTTCAAAGCATGTACTACTTTCAACTTAAATTTTCCTAAATTCTGGTCCATTTTTAATCATTATAGGGTTCACTTTTTTCTGAGCGTACCTTTAATATCTGTAATCACATTTTGGGAATATAGGTTCGATGATGGCTACAAATGTTGCAAATTTCAGTTTCGCATAGAAACAATGGTTTATGACAGTCTTCAAGATAATTGATTTTTTTAATTGATTTTTTATTTGAAAAGTTAATTTTTTATTTGAAAAATTGATTTTGTGACAAAATTGGTTTTCTTCTGAATAAAAAAATATTTTTTTTTTCCAAAAAAAGTGATTTTCCATAATAACAGAAAAAATTGAAAAACAAATGATTTGCTTTTTAATAGCTAACATCATTATATCGACGAATAGCTATAACATTATATCGACGAAAACTATGTCTACATATAAAATGTTTTTGGATAAATGTGAAAGTTATTGCTTCCAATCCTACTTGTTGTTGAACCGACACTGCGCAAAGAAAAGGCAGTATTTAGAAGAAACAGATCATGCGCAGACCACATCAATACTTTACGCATCTTCATTAGGGATGGGATAGTGTTGTATGGGTATTTTAGAAGTTCAATTAGGATATGCTAGAACGCCCTAATTTGTGAGGTTCGAAAAATATTCATGAGCCAAAAAATGGGGGTGGTGGGGTGAATGTAAGAGGGCACTCATCGGGGTCAAAGGTGAGGGAAAAGGGGTACAAATACACAAAAGGCGCCAAAAGTTTGTTCGGAAAAAATATTGGGCAGGGAAAATTAGTGGAGGTCGGTCCTACATTTAACCCTGCTAGGGGCGATCGTATGGGGACCATCTTAAGGTTTGAAAATTGGAGGTAAGTATGTCCGGAGAAAATGTGGGGGTTGAAAAAATATTGGTGATCGGTCATACATTTGACTCCACTAGCGGCTTCTGTGGGTCAGTAAGAGCGGTGGGAAAAAATTTTATTAAAAAACAAGAAAGGAAGGTTAAAGTCGGGCGTGACCGACTATATGATACCCTACACTTAGTCATTATACCCTGTGGTGTAGGATATAAAAAGGTCATTACATTTGAACCGGGTGATATACGATGCAGCTATAAGAGGAGAATATACTACAAATTCCATACTTCTATCTGTATTTGTAAGAAAATTTTAACACAAACTTTGAATGGGAGCTATATACAAATCTGCACCGATGTGACCCGTGTTTAGCAAAGATTTTCTAGTTGAAATATTAGACGCTTTCCCAAATTTTATGGAGTGTTAAATATGTGGTTTCTAGTGCGGAAAGAATAAAATCTGGAGCTATATATAATCTGAACCGATGTGACCCACTTTCGCTATAGTAATTTCTATTTGAAACATTAGCTGATGTGGCGAATTAGAAGAAAATCTTTTCAAAAATGCTAATTCTAGCGCGAAACTAATAATATATATATATATATATATGAACTCCTCTGACCGATTTTCACCAGAGCTGTTTTTAGTTGAAATATAAGTTGTTTTGCCAAATTTGAAGAAAATCTGTCAAAGTTTGTGGTTTCTATAGCGGAAAGAGTCAAATCAGAGGAGACAATTGTATGGGAGCTATATATAAATTTGAACCGATCTATCCTATTTTTACCAGGGCTGTTTTTAGTCGAAATATAAGCTGTTTTGCCAAATTTGAAGAAAAACTGTCAATGTTTGTGGTTTCTAGAGCTGTTTTTAGTTGAAATATAAGTTGTTTTGCCAAATTTGAAGAAAATCTGTCAAAGTTTGTGGTTTCTATAGCGGAAAGAGTCAAATCAGAGGAGACAATTGTATGGGAGCTATATATAAATTTGAACCGATCTATCCTATTTTTACCAGGGCTGTTTTTAGTCGAAATATAAGCTGTTTTGCCAAATTTGAAGAAAAACTGTCAATGTTTGTGGTTTCTAGAGCTGAAAGAGCCAAATCGGAAGAGACATTTGCATGGGAGCTATATATAAATCTGAACCGATCTATCCTACTTTCACCAGAGCTGTTTTTAGTGGAAATATAAGCTGATTTGTCAAATTTTAAGAAAATCTGTCAATGTTTGTGGTTTCTAGAGCTGAAAGAGCCAAATCGGAAGAGACATTTGCATGGGAGCTATATATAAATCTGAACCGATCTATCCTATTTTTACCAGAGCTGTTTGTAGTTGAAATATAAGCTGTTTTGCCTAATTTGAGGGAAATCTGTCAAAGTTTGTGGTTTCTAGAGCTGAAAGAGCCAAATAGGAGGAGGCATTTGTATGGGAGCTATATATAAATCTGAACCGATCTATCCTATTTTTACCACAGTTGTTTTTAGTCGAAATATAAGCTGTTTTGCCAAATTTGAAGAAAAACTGTGAAAGTTTGTGATTTCTAGAGCGGAAAGAGTCAAATCGGAAAAGACATTTGTATGGGAGCTATATATAAATCTGAACCGATCTGTCGTATTTTTACCAGAGCTGTTTTTAGTTGAAATATACGGCATTTTGCCAAATTGGAGGAAAATATGTTGAAATATGTGGTTTCTAGAGCGGAAAAAGTAAAATCGGAAGCAAAAATTGTATGGGAGCTATATCTAAAGCTGCTTCAAATTAAATAACGTTCGTCCTTATCCCATAAAACTTCGTAGTGCAAAGTTTCATTTAGTTCTAACAACAATTGCGACCTGGACTTTGATTACAAGAATAGATGGACGGGCGGAAGTGATTCTAATTCGATCGGTATAATAAACGATGGGTCTATCTCGTTTCCTTTTGGGTGTTACAAACAAATGGGTATAAATATTTTTTCTATATTTTGACCCCGAGTGGGTGCACCCACTTACCCTCATTCCACCACCCCCCATTTTTTGGCTCTTGAATTTTTTTCCGAACCTCACAAAATTAGGGGTTCTAGTATATCAAAATCGAAAAGTCGTGCACAATCCCACCGCTAGTCAACATTGAGCAGTCCTTGGATATCTCATGTCCGTAGACTTCAAACGCGCTATCGATACTGTGTCAAGATGTGCACTGTGAGTGGCTTTAGCAGCAAAATGCATACCAAAAAAAAATAATAAACCTAATCAAGGAGCTGTATCGTGATTCAGATATCAGAATAAACTTTAATGGTGCAGTTGCATTATTTATTAACTAAATAAAGTATTGCACTGAAATATTTTGCAAGTCATCATTAAAAAATACCAACTTTATTTCTAGTTTGTTGTTAACCCAACATATTCAAATAGTATTAGTCGAGCCAAAAAACTTATAAACATCAGGAAACCTTTTAAGTATTCTTAAGAAACTAAATGAGTGCTAAATAATCGTTAATTTCGTATGAAAATCGCAGCACGCGCGCTTAAACGTCATCGTCATCATCAATCTTGCAATGGTTCTATGTGCAAAAGTAAGACTGATGACCACACACGATCCTCCTCCCAAGCAGAAGTTTAATCGCGATTAAGACCTTCATGCCAAATTAATGCTTCCATTTATTCGTTGAACTTCTTAAGAATACTAAAATACTTGTGGTTTCAAAATAAACACATTTCGCTGGACATTTCCGCAAAGCGAGGTTTTCAATTTACCTTCCTCATGCAATCCAATCCAATAGACCGCCGCAACGAAATAGGTGTGAAATAAAAACACCCCCCAAACAAAATTACCAATTACCTCATACGTACGTACATACGTGTCTGCACAGTGCGTAACCTCATATTGACCAAAACCTAATGATAATTTTGTTTGTTTATAAAGCAAAAAAAAAAAACGGAGCACACAAAAATGAAATATTTTATCTATTTCATTATAACACTTTCACTGCAAACTAGTGCAAACGGCGATACCATCGAAATGCAATATTTATTTATGGCTCACACTCAGCCATCCAGTCAGGCACCCAGCCGCAAACGGAGTAAACAAGGCCAATAACGTGATTACAAAATATGGCCAAAATGTCGAATCAATTGCAAATCGATTTTTATACCAAAATCAGTCATCGAAATGAACACATATTTTATCACTCTTCCATTTTTCTTCACATTCAATTAGGGGGAGGGGGGGTTGAAATCAAATGATTATTTAATAGTTGAACAAACATTTTTTGCACATAATGACACTAATATTAGGTGTGTTTTATTTCGCATAGCTGTGTATATTATGACATACATGTGCTTATTGACCGAGTTTGTGGTTTAAGTTCGAAAACTTGACAGCATTTCTACAAATTTCCAAAACATGTTCGTTTACCATCTATAAGTTGTACATTAGTGTGGTCCAACATTATTTGGGAAAAAAAACAGCTGATTATGGAAGCTAGTTTTCTTTGTAGTCTACATGGAAAATTACAATCATAAGAGTTGAAGAGTCCAAATTTAAAATGTACTATGTCTCACAGTGGGGAGAAGGACTAGTTTACAATCATTTTGTCGAAGTTCTGTGTATAAGCTAAGTAATATATAATTTAAGTGGTGAAAGGAAATTAATGGGGGTCAGTCTTACATTCTCCTTTTTGGGTCTTTACTTCATAAAACTATAAAAAATAAACAAGTAAAAAAGGCGTTAAGGTCGGGCCGAACTTTATATTCCCTAGACCATGGATTGCATTCCACAGAGGTTTTCGATTTTCGTAGAAATGCAGTAACACTACAGGAAATGTTAAATTGGTTTAATATATCCAAAACAAAACAAATAAAAATGTTGAAAAAAATAATTTTATAAATTAATATATAAATAAAAAAATGCAAACGAAAATACTAAAACAAATGAGCGTTGGCAAGGCAGAAGTATTGCTGGGTAACTATACCTGCATATACACATACTTACATAGGCAACTCAATGAGATGCTTGTAAGATGGTATGTGTGCTTTATTACTTGGTGCGATTTTTTAAACGCAAATTCGGCAAGTGAGTTGTGCTTCTCGTTCGTTTGTGAGAATCATATCCTTATAGAGGCCGGGTTTGATGTTGAAAAGTCGCTGTGAAGCCACTTGAAAAGACTTTTGACATGGTCGAAATAATGATCGTGGTAGTCTACAGCCAAGTAATAAATGCCACCATGCCGTTTGTAAACAAATTTGCATTCTATTAAATATAGATGCAAAATGGTCTTCAGCCAGGACAATATCCCAGTTCATAAATATAAAATATTAATTTTATTATTATTTATAAGGCAGTACTTCAAGTCAATTCAAAAAGTAAATATAAGGCAGCAATCTTCAAAAAAGCTTAAATACCCAAAACATTAGGGGATAGTGGTAGCATTTTCAGCTAGAGCCGTTTGGTTGGTTGTATTCCCATCCTATTTTAATTCAAAAAGTACAAATTTTAAAAATTCATTATCTCTCACGTACAAGATAGCCTAATTTCATGATTCAACCAATGTTTGCCGTGAAAGTAAAAAAGTACGAATTAGAAAAAATCTTTTTTTTTATTTTTCGAGTATATGCAGTCAGTCATTTGGTTGGTACCATTTTTATCCCCTTTTCCCATTTTACCCCATTAAAAGTACCACTTTCGCAAATCTCTTTATTTTACATGTTTGCGCAATTACAAAATTTCATTATTCTAACCGTAGCCATTTAGATGGTACAATTTTTATCCCTCTGTTCTCATTGTATCCCTTTAAGGTACGAATTAGGAAAAACCTTTTTATTTCTAGCGTCTTCGCAGTCAGAGGCCATTTGGTTGGTACAATATTTTTCCTCTTTTTCAATTTTGTCGCCTAAAAGTACGTAGTATTTCAATAAATCCCTTTATTTTACATGTCTGAAAAATGTTTCCCTTTGGACCGATTTCGCCCAGTTGCAATCACAATCGATCTACGACTATGAGACACATTTATGAAAAATTTGGATCTTTTCGTTTAGATGGTAGCGTGCTTTCAACAGACGGACGGACGGACAAACGAACATGGCTATATCGTCGTAGAATTTTACGACGATAAAGAATATATATACTTTATAGGGTCACACATCGATTTTTCAAGGTTTTACAAACGGAATGACAAAGTTAGTATAGTAAGTTAGTTAGTATATAGTGTGGGGGTAAATTTAAGGGCAAACATTGGGGGTCGGTCATGACTCCTCTAGCGGCCTCCTTGCGCCATTAAGAGCAAATTAAAAAACGTAATTTTTGTATGGGAGCCACCTTAAGTAGTGGGGATATGTGGGTATGTATGTTCGAAAAAATGTTAGGGAGGGAAAATTAATCGGGGTTGGTATTATAAAGGGTGATTTTTTAAAAGCTATAGGAAAGTTTAAAAAAACACATAAAATTCAGAAAAATGCATGAAATCTTTATTTGAATCGAAAGTACGGTCCATATAATTTGATTTGATTTGATTTGATTTATTTATTTCAACTTGTAATTCAAAGCCATCGGGCCAATTTAAAACAAATTACAAAATGCATATATAATACTTTTTTTAACATGGCTAAAAAACTACTCAACTAATGATTGAAGATTATTTCATGCAAATGTTGACCTTGACTGCGCCTCAAATGGTCCATCCGCTTAGTCCAATTTTGGCTTTTCCGCGTTCTTGAGTAACAGAAGCCCAATTGCTGCGAACGGCGACGAATCGATAATTGATGGTCATTATTAACACTGGCCGATACAGCTGCGCTATTTTCTTCAGCTCGCACTCTACGTAAGCGTGTTGGTGGTTTAATGTCCAACAATGTAAATTTGGTGCGAAATTTAGTCACAATAGCCCGAATAGCCGCTTCAGTGGGTCGATTAAATTGACCATAAAATGGAAGCGCGCGATGAACTTTCTTAACAGAGTACGCATTTTGATAATAAAATTCAATAATTTGCAAGCGTTGTTCGTTTGTAAGACGATTCATGGTTAAATTATAGACCAAACTCAAGATGTTTGACAGTGAAACAAAACACGAAACGTGCGCCAGCTGTTTAAGCCAGTGTTGCCAAAAAGATAATAGCTAAAAAATCACACTTTATTTCACCCAGCTAGGAGCGACTCTTGGGCAGTTTTGGGACTTCTGCACATTTTTATCACTTTTACCACCTTTTACCCCGTTGAGCGCCCACTTGCACTCACCCCCACCATCCCCATTTTTGGCTCATGAATTTTTTCCAAACCTCACAAAATTAGGGGGTCTAGCATATCGAAATCGAAATGTCGTAGTCAAGAACGTACGCGAAATAGGAGTCAACTACGGCTGAATCTAGTAAAATGCAAAAATCTTCGAAATGGAACGGAATATTCTAAAGCGATTAACCTCTTTATTTTAAAAGAGGATTAATGTAGATTTCAATCGAGATTCTACACAATAAATTATTAGATTAGATTTTAGTTTTTAGCGATTAGTTTTTTAATCGGCTTAAGTACCGGTTCACAGAATATTCTGATGTATTTTGTGGCATTTGGTATACTTGGTGCTACATTCGAAAAGAAATCATTAAAATATTATTTGTAAATATCGATGTTTTTGAGGAATTCAATGATTCACATAATATTCCATGCTATGTACTTAACAGTAGTTCTTAAACAAATTATATTTAACTTTTGTACAAAATAAAATGTATAACACTTAAATAAATAAAAACAAACCTATTTTGGTATCAATACAACATGTCATTCTTAATTCAATCTTACTTATGGATCATTTCAAGTATTATTCGAGCTTAAATAAAGTACTAAATACTTTAAATAAACGCGTTTAGGGTTCAATTCAAAATTGGCCATTCTTAAATTGATCATATTTTCAGCTCGAATTTTTCTTTTGAGTGTACATATCAACACCATAGTGGCAAAGGGTTAAAATAATATAGACGACTTTATTAATGAAATTCAATTCATGTTCTAAAACAAATTTGTTTGAAGAACATGACTCTTTCTTAATATGCTTCTCTCATAGATGACGATTTGTAATTGCAATGTATTTACTATAGTAGTATTTAAACAGGTATTTGAATTTCTTTTTCGATAATATGGATACTTTCGGTAATATGAATGCTTTATGAAAGACAAATAAATAATTTTTAAAAAAGTCGTTGCACTTGAACCGGCTAATATACGTCTGAAACTATAGGGAAAAATTAAGTTAATTGGTGTTTTCAGTTTTTCATTTCTCCATCCTTTTGTCTCTTAAAAGAACTACAAGTTTTCAAAGGATAACATTTTCCATGTAATTGATTTAAATACATATTGGCTACCTATTATATAGATATAAGTGTCAAATTAAAGAGTAGAATTTCTGCTAAATATACTTTAAATTTCATGATTCTATTTTTATTAGTTTTGCATTAACAACCATTTCCAGTTAAAAAGAAAACTGAATAAACTAAATAAACTAAATTATAAATAAATAAACTAAAAATTAATTTTAATGCTAAACTAATACAGATAGAATCATGAAATTTAAGGTGCTTTAACACATATTCTCTTCTTTAATTTGACACTTATACTGGTATCGTAGGTTGCCAATAAGTTTTTATTTTCTTTCTTTTTTTGAAAAATATTATCCTTTGAAACTTTTAAAAGAAAACAGGATAAGGAAATGAAAAACTGAAAACGCCTATTAACTCATTTTTTTTCTAAAGTTTCAGTCGTATATCACCCGGTTTAAGTGTAATATGGACGGTGTAATAAATACAATAGCTTTATTATTTTGAAATATGTTGCGTTTAGATTTTTCATTTTGGTAAACTAATCAACAATGTTCAATTTTTAATACATTTTAGGTCCCAATTATATTCCCTTTTATTACTACTTATCTTCGCCCTCGTTCTCGTTATGGGGCGGCCACAATTAAATCGTTTCCAACACATTGCTGTGATAGAGAATGATGCCTGGGAGCAAACACTGCCGGATTCCCTGAGAAATCCTTTCTACAAGACTCCAAGAGTACGCAGTGCATTGGCTAAATCATCGTGGTTTGGACCCGGAGAAATGCCGGTAATTTGAAAGAAGAAAAAACAATTGCAATTCTCAGTATACTATAATTCTAATGTACATTCCTTATTCTACATTTCAGGTTTTGGATAGACAAGCTGAAAAAATTTCCAGGCGCGAAATCTATAATGTCTTAAGTCATGCCGGTCTCATAGAACGAAGAAAATTCTTCTAATCCTCTAAGTCCAATTTAAGGATTTATAGTTCGAAACATTGTGAATAATTTTGTGTTAAAAAATAGCATTTATTTAGGAAAAATCTGAAATTTGTTTTTGATTATTTTTATACATTTCATTCATTCGGAGTAAGGCAGGAAAAAATATTGTAAAAACATGTGTAAATCATTACGTTAATAAATCATATGAAGCCCAATATAGAGTCATAGAAATAAGAATTAAAAAGAAAAAAAAAAAAAACTAGTTTCATTACATAATAGATTCTTAAGCAAAATCACTCTTAAAATTCCAAAGTGATTATTTGTTTCGCCACAAATCTCAGCTGTGACTCCACATCATCGTTGGCGGGCAGTTGGATACCATTAGATTTTTGTTTACGTTTCAGTTCTTCGGTTGTTCGCATCAGATCTTTGCGTAAATTGATTGCACTGGCCGCAGGTGTGCTATCACCATTCGTCATTTTTGTGTCACCATCAGCGTCACGCTGGTTATTGTCGTCGTCGTCATCTTCGTCGTCGCCTGAATGCGATCCGAAGCCATTTGTTCCCGCATCACCATTCAATCTTGTTGCCAGAACATCTTTGTCATCTGAGTGGGAGTTGGAGTTGGAGGAATTTGTATCAACACTTGCAGCAACTGGTTTAACCATCGATTTGAGGAAATCTTCGCACATAAGACTCATGGGTGGCATAGTGTGAGTTGACATGTCAATAAGCTAAAATGAAAAGAAAAATAGATGAATTGAAAAAACAATTAAATAAAAAATTAATAAAAATAAATGAAACTTTAATTAACAATAAAAGTTTGGAAAATTTGTGTAATTTTGCTACTTAAACGTAAAGAACTTTATTTAAAAATTTGGAATATTTGGTGAAATTTTCCGGCAATTTTTTTCGTAGAACATTTAATCCTTAAATGTCCTTTTTGAAAGAACTTTTTTGATTTTCTCGAAAAAATGGTCAAATTTGACCATAAAGAGAGAGAAGCTAGAGGGTTAAAATCTTCCACAAAAATGATTCTCATAAAGTGTCACAATATAGTTCTGACAATAAAAATTCTCTCAGACATTAACTTACAACATTTGTAAACCTTCCACCTCCAGGATGAGGGTATACTAAGTTTATCATTCCGTTTGTAACACATTGAAATATCGACCTGGGACCCTATAAAGTATATATATTATTGATCGTCATAAAATTCTAATACGATCTGGCCATGTCCGTCCGTCTGTTTGTTGAAAGCATGCTAGCATCTAAACGAAAGAAGCGAGGACGTCCAAATTTTGCATGAAAACATCTTATAGTTGTACTTTTAGGGGATAAAATGGAAGAAGTGAATAAAATTGTAACTACCAAATGGCCGCAGCTAGAGCCATGAAATTCGGAGTACACAGTCCTCTGATGGCGTAGACACAAAAAAAATGTTTTTCCAAATTCGTACTTTCAAGGGATACAATGGGAACAGAGGGATAAAAATGGTACCAACTAAGCGGCTGGAGCTACAATGATGAAATTTGGTGTGTACATCGCTCTACTTGTACAAAAGAAATAAAGATATTTTCATATGTGAGTGCTGGTACTAATATGAACCCTGATTTAAGTCAAATACACACATTCGTTGCGAAAGTTCTGACAAGATGGGGTAGCGTCCATCGAAACTGCGCCGTCAACTTTTAGCTGCAACAATAATGTGCTGAAGACTTCAGCACAACTTTTGGTCTTAACCCAAAATAAATGACAACACAAAAATCCAAATTCGTACTTTTTACTTTTACGGCAAAATTGGAAGGTTGTGTATGATACGATTTTTTGTGAGAGATACGATTTTTCAAAATTTGTACTTTGTAGAAATACAACCAACCAAACAGCTGTAGCTGAAAATACACCCACTATCCCCAATATTTAGGGTATTTAAGCTTTTTGAAGATTAGTGCCTTATATGATATGAAATTAATAAACACAGCGACGAATTTCATATCCAGGGTTTTAGCGATAAGTGACAAAGAATTCCATGAATGTAACAAACAGAAAATACGCACCATATTATGAAATAATGACTTCCAAAACCATACCATTAATTACCTATTGAAACGAGTCACGGATATGAGAAATAAGGACACAGCAACACCAAAAATATACAAATTAATGTCCTTCATACCTGGACTGTCGGAAAGATTTAAACAATCTAATGTCTAAAGACAAATTTGAGCTAGCTCATAAAACACATAATACAGGGTTTTCCAACAAGAGGTGTTATTTTGAATCACTCGGTATTTCGGTAGCTGCCACTTTTGAAGCTTTTATTATTTCATATTTGACAAGTAGAAACTACACCATTACTAAAAATTGAACTATACACGCTTCAACAACGCATTGAAATTATTAAAACTCATGAATGAAAATGATCCGGAATTCCATCGAAAACTCATCTTGACTGATGAGGCCCATTTCAACCTCGGTGGCTACGTCAACAAGCTAAATTGTCGCATCTGGGGCTCGGAAAACCCAAGAGTTATTGTTGAGAAGCCTCTCCATCCCCATCGTGTGACTGTCTATGGAGGACATAGGGCAGCCACTTTGCGATTTGGTTATGGAAAATTTCATGAAAAGGATATGGTCCTGTAAGCGTGGTCGTGGTGGCCATTTGGCTGATGTTGTTTTTCATTATTAACGGCATTCCTTCCTCTTTATTATGAAGTAAACATCCGATCATTTATCTCAAAAAATGACATTTTTCTTTGAATACCAAAATAATACCTCTTGTTGGAAAACCCTGTATAACAAACCAATTATTTAGCTGGACAAAATCATTAGTGCTGAAAGAGGACAGATCTAGTTTGTTGTACGAAATAACTTTCATTGGTGACGCATCTGATATATGCCAAAAGGTACTACAAAGAAAAAATTAAAAACTAGACTTTCATCACACAAATCCGATCTTAAGGCCATCGACAAACCTCTAGAACAAAAGACAGTATTTGCAGCCCACTGTACACTGACATGGAAGAGAAAAATCAATATAGATATAAAGAGAGTGAACTACAAAACTGACACAGATAAATGCTCTCAAATGTATTGATACATTATCAATAAACACGGAAGAAACAAAAGCTAGTTGGTATTGAACTTTCACACAGGACAGCCACAGTTTTCTTTATTTTAAATCTAAATGTAAATAACAATGTTTTTTGTGGTTATTGTTTTTTAAAATGTAAGAATAATTTGTGTTTTTGTTAGATCCCCTGAAGATGAGTCGAAATATTGGGCAACAAAAAATAAAAATTAAAAAAACGAATACTACGTCTTTTTACTCATTAAGGACCTTGAGCTAAGCATTTAAAATTATTAGGTCAATCATCAACATCTACATATTAAAAAAAAAATTAACATTTTCTGTCAGTTATGTATGCCCTTTTGAATTATTTTAACGATATATAGAATACTTTTGCTTAGAAATCACTAGAACTTGGAGTGATTTAAAAATCAATAAAAGTAATAAATTTAGAACACTGTCCATATTTCACTTGAAACAGATGATATACATCTGAAACTATAGGTGAAATAGAGTTAATTGGCGTTTTTAGTTTCTCATTTTCTCATCCTGTTGCCCCTTAAAAGGACTACAAAGTTTCAAAGGATACAATTTTTCGAAAATTTATTTTTAATACTTTTTCACACTCTATAACACCGGTGGAAATGCCAAATCATAGAAGAGAATATGTGCTAAAAATACTTCAAATGTCAAGCTTCTATCTGTATTACTTTAGTATAAACAACCATTTCAAATTTTCCATCTTAAAAGGTAAAATATGAATAAACTAAGGGGTAAACTTCAAATGGTTGTTAATGCTGAACTAATGCAGATAGAAGCATGATATTTGAAGTGTTTTTAAAAGATATTTTTCTCTTTAATTTGACACTAATATAGTTATCATCGAGTTTGAACAAGTATATAAAATATTTTTTTTTTTTTGAAAAATTGTATCATTTGGAACTTTGTGATCCTGTGAGGAAATGAAAAAAATAAAAACGCCAAGTAACTCCATTTGGCCTATAGTTTCATGTCCATCATCCAGTTCAAGTGTAACGACTTTTTTTAAATGTCGTATAGTGTAATATATATAATAAAAATGTATATTACTGAACCATTTTTTTTTAAACGAACGGTCCCAACGCCTCTCACTCCCGCCACTTCCGACCGAGAGGCCACGTCCCCATAACGTAGGGACAACGTACACACCACAGTCCGAACCATGGCGGCCAAACAGTAGAGGGTGGACACCGGCTACAGATCAAATATCAACAGCCGGTATAACAAAAATATTATTAAACAAAATATTAGTATCACATGCAAATAATGGTTATTCTTAAAGTTAGTAACTAAAAGTATTTAAGTAAACATATCATAACAGAACTAAACATCCAAGCAGGAGAAAATCCTGGACTTTATTATATCGATTCCTAATCCGAAATCTATGATGTGACATAATGAATTGAAATCAATACACATTCTACGAATGGGCTCTGTGGAAGCATAATTCGTACGCTGAAAATCAATATGAAGGAACTGATAGTATCTAGAAGGTCTAAATGGCACGTTAAACTTAATCCTAGAAATAGTATAGTCAGAAGAGAAATCATCATTTATAACCTTATAAACCATCACGGTGTTTAACATAACACGTCTGCTTTTTAAGGATGGCAAGTCGATCAACTTCAATCTACTAGTATAAAGGGGAAGAACAAAATCACTATTCCAATGTAAGTGTCTTAATGAAAAAATCAAAAATTGTTTCTGAACTGACTCAATTCTATCAATATAGATACCATACTGAGGATCCCACACTACGGAACCATATTCCAGAATAGGCCTGACAAGCGATGTAAATAGTTGCTTCGTCACGTAAGGATCAGAGAACTCCTTAGCCCATCGCTTAATGAAACCAAGAACACCATACGCTTTGTTAACCATAGTAATAATATGATTGTTGAAATTCAGTTTGGAATCCATTAGAATACCAAGGTCTACGAAAGAATCAACTACCTCTAACTCAGCTCCTCCAATATTATACCTGACAAATCTCGGGTTCGATCTAAAGAAACGCATATGTTTGCATTACCTTAGATTGAGTTCCATGCAATTTATGTCGCACCAGCGTCCAAACTATCCATATGTTTGCATTACCTTAGATTGAGTTCCATGAAATTTATGTCACACCAGCGTCCAAAACTATCCAAGTCAGTCTGCAATGGATGAGAAAATTCTGGCCAATCATAAGAAAAAAATATTTTTACAATCTGTGAGCGATTCGAAAGATACGAAGATATCCACTTCAAGAAGTCAGAGCTAAAACCAAAAGTTCATGGTTCACTTTATCAAATGCTTTACTAAAATCCGTATAGATGACATCAGTCTGATTACCCTGAACAAATTCATCAATAACGTGAGAAGTAAACTGAATTAAATTTGTAACAGTAGAAAAGCCCTTACGAAATCCATGTTGGTATGGGCTCAATATAGAAGAAACCCTATGAGATACCACCTCAGTAACCAATTTCTCAAATAGCTTCGGAATGGCACTCAACTTAGCTATCCCTCTATAGTTTGACACGTCAATTAGACTGCCTGACCTATGGAGGGGGTCAATGCATGAACTCCTCCAAGCTAAAGCGAAATATCCAAATCTCAATGAAGTATTAAATAACAATGTTAGTGGAATAGCCAAACCACTAGCACAGAATTTCAAAATTATACTTGGCACCCCATCTGGGCCAACACTATTCGTGGATCTGCGATTATTCAAATTGGACAAAACCAAGGGTAAATCAAATACAGGGATTTCCAGTTGACTCATTGCAGAGACATTAAAAGGATAAGTGTCATTCGATCGATAAGATCGTTCAGAATAAGTCGTCGCAAAAAACTTCGCAACAACAACAATCAGCAATCGCCTGATCTTCACAAAATTCTAAACCATCCATTCTAATCCTAGTTGGCTTAGATGCGGATCTACGCTTAAGATTCACGAAGTCATAAAAGGATCTGGGGTTCTTCCTAAAATCATTCTTTAGTTTCTCCAAGTAGATCCTATAAAGTCTCTGAGACTCAATGCTATATCTCGACCTAGCAACGGAGTATTTGATATAGTCAGAACTTCTCGAATTCTTCATACTAGACAACTCACGTGAGAACCAAGGTAGCTTTCTAGAGTGCCCAACACGAATTTTCGGTACTGATCGTGACATGAAGTCATTTAAAATTTGATAAAATCTATATTGACAAAAGGAATTTTAAAATCGATGAAAGAAAATGTTTTCTTTTAATATTTATTTTAGTTTTTTAATGTAATACGTTCGAATGCCAGCCAGCCAGATTATTAGACAATAAATGTTATATATTATTTCGTAAAAATACTGTATTCTAGAAAGTATGCATCATTAATTAAATACATGATGGATGGATGCATGCATTTAATTAGATTTGCCTTTGTCATTAAGAGATGTGCATTAAAACGAAACGAAAATTGCACTTACATCCGATTCTGTCAGAATTTACAAAATAATTAAAATTTGTCTTTCTTATGAAGAAGACCAGCAGTAATTATCCTGTGTGCGAGTGTTCAGTTCATGTTTATTTGTTGTTTATCATGATGATGACGGTCTTCTCAATTAATTACAATTTGCATACGGGGTCAGAGTTAGAGTGTCCATGCGTTTACAGAATGGCCCAGCCAGCCAGTTATTAAAAGTAATCAAATCAAACATGTCTCACAATTAGTCACTTTTCATTTCGGGGTATGAAATTTCAAAGAAAAAAAGAAAAATGACGACTGAACTAAATTCAGCGGGAAATTATTGTAGTATGGCTTGAGACGTACATACATACATGCCATCCATACTACATATACATGTAGTATAAACCATCGGCTTTGTTAGCTTTAACAGGCTCGATGTGGTTTTAACAGGTTTCCATTGATACCAAAAAAAAAACAATAACAAAAAACATGACAACTACAACAAAAATAATAATAATTCTAGAAACAAATAATTAATAATATTTTGTTTTTCGTACATGTACGAGTACACATATTTTTGAAAAAAAAAATTGCAATAAACACACAATTTTTGTTTGTTTTTTGGAATTTGTTGTTGATAAGTGGAAATTTTGTTTTCGACGAGGTTTGCGTTTGCGTTTTGATCGCAAGAACAGTCAGTCTGTCGTGTTAAATGAATTTTTTTCTTTGCATTTCGATTAAATTGACTCAGTAACGTATTGAAATTAAATTCTCTTATTACGCCTCCATCAGCAACGGCAATTGTTACAGATAACGCGATGATATTTCTTCAAATTCATTCCAGATGCTCGCATTCAAATCACCAACAAACGGATGACTCTTACTTGTAGGGGTCACACCGCATACATACATCATACTGATGTGTGTAACATCACATTTTCGAATTTGTCGACGCTTGTTGTCATGTGTTTGGAGACTTTCTAAAAATAAATCGTTCAATTATGCCCCCGCACACATAATAGGTCAAGATTCTGTTTATGTTATTCTTTTTTTTTTGCCAAGTGCCAAAAGTGAAAGTTTGCACGTATTTTTTATCACATTTCCTTGTGCGCTTTCAATTGATGTCTCGGCTGACGTTAAGATCAATGAACTCTTTAATTGCGATTGCGCATTAAGATTACTATGATCTTGAAAAGTAATCAGCAGAAAGCGCTATTGAATTACTTGAATGAGAACTTCCCAGGAAAATAACACCACAGATAGCGAAATCTCTGAAGGTTTGTTTTGGAAAACAAGGAAAAAAATTAAACAATAAAAATAAAAACAAGAGTAAAATAATTTACTAGTCATTGTTTTTTATAAAAACAAGATGTAATTACAAATAAAAACAATCTACGAGGGTTCTTAACACATTTGAAGTTTGATTGCACTGTCCAACAAATTAAGACTTTTTGAATTGATCTTAATAGCGACTCTATAATTTTAAAGTTTTAATTTTTTGGTCCAAGGGAGCATTATATTAGGCAAAATTTTCATTTTCGCGGGAGATATGGGTAATATGCATGACAATTTTGTTTTTGTTCCCGCTGTAAAAAGAAACTCAGACCAGCTGGACTATAAGTCCAACATGTCCTTTAAGAATTATATGGTCTGTGGTACTCTGTTTCAAAAATGCTATTGGACAGTGTTATTAATTCCCTGCTACAAAAGTCAGGTCTTGCTTAAAAAGGTATTTGTTTTAGATACCCTCCACAGTATTGCCAGCATATTATTGCAGTAACATTTTAGGTAAACTCTGATAATTTATATGCAAAATTATTATTATAAACTACAAAAGCCCTAAAAGTAAGAGTGGTTTTTTTTTGCAAAAAAAATATATTTTTCGCCAAATACTTTTCAAATTTCTAATGATGCAGCTCTATAGAAAAATGTTTCACTGAGAACAAACCATAATTTGTTTTAGTAAAAAACCATATTTTGTCTTAGAAAAAAGTATTGTAGCACAAAGACTGGTGAAAATATTTTCACAACGAACAATGTAGTTTCGGTTTTATTGAAACACAGCACCTTCCTTCGTAGTTTAGTAGATTTATGCAGATGTTAGTTCCGTCCACCTCCGTCTTCACACTGCAACAAAAACAAGCACAAGATCCTATTCTTTAAATTGATCAAAAAAAACACCAATCGTTGAACTATCTCTGTTCAACATTTCAAGACATTCAGACCAAAAGAAATATTTTTGGAAAAATCTTTGTGAACTACTTGCATTCAGAAAATGATCGGTGCTAAGATTCATCACTCTATGAGTACTCCTTAAATGTTTTGCACTCAAATGTATGAAGCCATCCCACTGTGCGACATATATACCGAATTTCATGATTCTTCTTTGGTACCATTTTATCTCCATTCCTCGAAAAATTACACAATTTCCAAAAATTGTGAATTTTACCCACCGAGCTTTATGACTCTACACCTTTTTCAATTGTAATTCAAAAGACATCACTTGAAATTTAAAAAATATCAATTGAAATTCAAAAATTCCATTTGAAATTCGAAAAATGTCATTTGAAATTCGAAAATTCCATTTGAAATTCAAAAAATTTCATTTGAAATTCCAAAAATTTCATTTGAAATTCAAAACTTGTCATTTGTAATTCAAAAGACATCATTTGAAATTCAAAACTCTTCATTTGTAATTCAAAAATCGTCATAACGCAGTCAGAGAGAGTTATATACAGAATTTTATGATGCTACTCGTTTGGATGGTACCATTTTTATCCCCTTTCCCCTCAAAAATAACGAATTTTCGAAAAATTCTTTATATCGCGCGTCTGTACATTAGGCTGGGTCGCGGTCCATACAAATGGAAAAACAATTGCCAGTCACCCCACGAAAATAAAGTTTGGATTGTTTAATGATGATTTGCAAAAATCGTTCGTTGCATCAACGAATCGGATTCGTTTTTGCCATTTCGTTGCATCAACGAAATATTTCGTTCCCACAACAATCCGACACGTTGATGCAACGATGCGAACGTTTATGGTATGAAACCGATTTTTCGTAGTTTCGTTCCTGCAACAATTCAATATTCGTTGATGCAACGAAAATATTCTCTTTCCGTTTTTTACATGGGAAAACATTAATTAATACAAAAAATCTATAAATTTCTGATCATAATCATTGTTTTTATACAAATCCATATTATTTTGTCAAGTATTAAAATTAATGGAGTTTGGATGCAACACTTTGCCTCAACAACTCATTTGTTGCAGCAACGAAACTGATATCGTTGCAGCAACAATTTATTCGTTGGTGCAACAATCGGAGACACACAAATTATGTGTTTTTCTAGTGTATGTTTTTGGGATGCATTTGATAGTAATTCTCATTCACGTTGTTGGAGTTCTTCTTCTTGAGCTGCTGTTGCGAATAATCACTTCGAAGTCCACTGGTCATCATGGAACTAATTTTGTTTGGTGGCGAATTTTGTTTTTGAAAATCAAAAACGTTCGAGGCCGGGACGAATTTTGTTTTTGAAAATCAACTAACGTCGGCGTTCATTGTTGCAACGATAAAGTTTCTTTGCTGCAACGAAAATGTTTAATTTATTGCCACGAATATTTTCGAAACCACATTGTTTCAGCAAGGAAACCGCGCTGTTGTAGCAACGAAACAGAGTTGTTGCAGCAACGAATCCGAGAACGAACCAATGAATTAGAGTTGTTGCAGCAACGAAATTGCATTGTTGCAGCAATGAAACAGCATTGTAGCAGCAACGAAACAACATTGTTGCAGCAACGAATCAGCATTGCTGCATCAACGAAAAAACATTGTTGCAGCAACGAACATATTTGTTGTAGAACTATAATTTCTATTAAATCAAGATTCGTTGCATCAACGAAACTTTGTTCGTTGCAGCAACGAACTTTCAATGAACAAATTCGTTGCCGCAATGTACAATTCCGTTCCGGTTACGTATGTTTTTCTTTCAGTGTAGATCAAGCTGTTTGTGAGGTAAAAATCATGTTTTTCCTGTGCAATTTTTTTTTGGTCTGCATTTTTCTATTTTTTTTCTGAAATAATAGACCCTTGAAATTAATTTAAATATAAATTTTGATTTTTTTGTGTTTTTTCATAGTGACAATTGAAAATTTGTTTATATTTGGTGTTACTGATTTATAAAAAATAGCGGCAGTCAATACCTTTCGAATGATGATAAAAATGATAAAAATCGGAAGGAAATTGATGCCGCAGCGCTCACTTTTGTAAAAAGAGTTTTAAAATGTTGGCTCTGAAAATCCATACCCTGTATTAAATTATTTTACTAACATGGAGTCAGTGACGTCATTTTTTTTGACCGATATTCATCATCTAGGCATCATTCGAAAGATATTGATTCCTTCTAAAAAATGTTTCAAAGATATATGAGTTTTTAGCTGTCACCTTGAAAAACCACATTTATATTGTGGTCCAATAATACGATGACCAATTAGTTATTCTAAGACAAAAATAGAAAATTTTATTTAAAGTGCTTCCAAGGGTCTACAAATTCAGAAAAAATTGGACAAAAATCCAACATAAAAAATTACACGGGAAAAACATGATTTTTAGAGAAACATGATTTAGAGAACGTTTAGCTCACAGATGACTTGATCCAATGACGAAATATTTTGCACATCATCATTAAACAATCCAATCTACATTTATGGGGGATGAACGCTGCAATTTATTTCCGTGACCCATCCTTCAGTACATTCACACTGAATTTTATGATTCCAGTGCAGCTAAGTGATCATGTTTCCTAAACTTAAGAATGAAGAAAGATTTCTGTATTTTTCGGGTATATATGATGATTCTAGATGGTTGGTACCATTTTCATCCCCTTTCACCCAGTTTCCCCTAAAAAGGTACAAATTTCCAAAATGCGCTTTATGTTTCGCAACTACACAGTAGTGGGAATATACACTCCGAATTTCGTGATTCTAACTGGAGCCATTTGGTCGGTACCAATTTTATCTTTTTTCCCCATTTTGATCTTAAACTTAACAATGTACGAAATATTTCTGCAAGTTTCGGGTATACGCAGTCTGAGCGTATATATATATATTTTAATGATATATCAAATATATCAAATTTAATGATTCTAGCTGGTTGATACCATTTTCATCCCTTTCGCTCTGTTTTTGCAAATTTACAAAAAGTCAATGATATTGCGCAAATAGGAATAAGCACACCCAATTTCATGATTCCAGTACAGCCATTTGGTCGGTACCATTTTTATCCCTTTGTCTTCATTTTGACCTAAAAGTACGAATATGGTATGATCTCTTATTTTATCTCTCGCGTGTACTCTGTCAGAGGAATTTATACACCGAATTCCATTATCCTATCTGCAGCCATTTGTTTGGTACCATTTTTATCCCTTTTTGACCAGTTTTCCCCAAAAAAGTACAAATATTCAAAATTGTCTACATTACTCTTTGTCCTATTTCTCCTCTTAGCAATTTACATAGGGTGGGGTATTTCAAACTTTAAATTTTAACTGCCGATTACTTTGACATTCGGAGAACCCACACGTGACTATTGAGAAGCCAATGCATCCACAACGACTAACTGTTTGGTATGTATTTTGGGCTGTACTGTGTAAAATTCGGACGAGGTACTGCCGAGCCAGTCGAGGTAGTCATATAAATGATATTGTGTTCCATTATTAAATGACAAAGTTCAACCATTCCAATAAAACCAGAAATTTGAAAAAAAACAGTACTTCTTTTATAGTCGATTCTAATTAAAACAAGTAAGAAGGCGTTAAGTTCGGCCGGGCCGAATCTTATATACCCTCCACCACGGAGTGCATTCCACAGTATTACCAGCAGATTAAAGGAAGTCGTAGAAGCACAGTACCATATTACGTAAATTGTGATATTTTTATGCACATTACTATATTTGTTTACTATTTCAAACTATAATGTATACTTATGCGCACTATTTAAAATCGACTACTATATATAAATAAAATGCTCTAATTGTGAAAGTGAACATGCCTAAATATTAGGCGATTGTCAGTCGCCATTAAAAATAAGTATTTTCAGATACAGACAAAGTGATAAGAAAAGTATAAATTTTAAAGATATCCCCATTCGCCCCATTCTCCGCCCAAATGTACAAATTTCGAAAAAAAACCCTTTTTCGAGTCTTCATAGTCAGAATGTATACACCGAATTTCATGATTTCAACTTCAGCGGTTTGGTAGGTCCCATTTTTATCCCTCTTTTTAATTATGTCTCTAAAAGTACGAATTTCGAAAATTCCTCTATTTTACGTGTCTATGCAATTAGAACGATGTACACACCGAATTTCATGATTCTAGCTGTTGTCGTATCATTGGTACCATATTTTATCCCTTTTTGGCCCATTTCGCCCGCTAAAACTTTTATTTTCTTTGTGGTTCTTCCAAGCTACAAGAGGAATGTCCGCAACAAATGTTAACTGTATGAAAATAAGAAATTTAATTAATAAGCCAAGGCTACCAATATTTGTATACTATATCTATATTTATAAAAGAGAATGCCGTACGTGTAAACACGCAAAACTTTATAACGGATCGTCTGATTTTCACGATTTTGGGCTTGATGAATTCGTGTTGGCCCAAGGAAGGACATAGGATGTAAAATTGGTACATAAATATTACTGACCACGAGAATGATAAATATGATGCCGAAATTTGGATTTTCATTTTATGTGTATGGCAATAGTGTTTTTTTGAGCCAGAAGGCTGCAAATTGGAACGTATATATTACTGACCACAAGAAAGATAAATATGATGCTGGAGTTTGAATTTTCGTTTGGTGGGTAGTTGGGGCGTGGCAAAAGTGTCTTTTAGCTAGAAGGCTGAAAATTGGAACGTATATATTACTGACCACGATAATATCAATATGATAAGATCAATATGAAACCTGATTTTAATTTTACCATTTGTGTTTTTGCCTGGCGAAGCGGGCGGGGTTCAGCTAGTATATATATAAAGGAAATAATAGTTCAAGTAAATATAAGGGAGCAATCATAAATACCCTAAATATTGGGGGATAGAGAGCGTATTTTCAGCTACTATAAATTTGGAAATTACCTTATATCTCACGTACACAGCGCAAGACAACTTCATGATTCTACCGTTTTTGTCGTAAAAGCAACAAAATAAAGTACGAATTTGAAAAAAAAAATATTTTACGTGGCTATGAAGTCAGAGGAATGTATACACCGAATTCCATGATTCTATCAGCGGCCATTTTGTGGGTACCATTTTTATCCCGTTTTTCCATTTTTGCCCCCTCAAGAGTACGACTATCTAAAATCTCTTTATTTTACGTATCTACACAATTAGAGGGATGTACATACTGAATTTCATCATGCTAGCTGTATTCGTTTAGTTGGTACTATTTTTATCCCCTGTAGCCATTGTATCCCTTGAAAGTACGAATTTGGAAAAAACGGTTTATTTATCGTGCCTACGCAATCAGAGGAATGTATACTCCGAATTTCATGATTCTAGCTGCTGTCATTTGGTAGGTACTATTTTTATCCCATTTTTCCATTTGAACCCCAAAAAGTATGAATTTTGGAAAGTTCTTTTATTTTACGTGTCTACGCAATCAGAGGAATGTATGTATCTAATTTCATTATTCTAGGTGCAGCCGTTAGGTTGGTACTATTTTTATCCCTCTATCCCCATTTAACAGCTTAAAAGTACGAATTTAGAAAAAATACTTTTATATTATGTATCTACTCTATTAGGGGAATGTACACGCCGTGTTTCTATCTGTTGTCCCTTGATAGGTACCATTTTTATCCCATTTCGCCGCCTACAACTAAAAATCACTCTGCCCTTTTATGCTATAAAGGGAATGCGCATTGCAAATATCAACTAAATACAAGCTAATATGTTCAAAAAACATTCTGAAATACTCTAAATATTAGGGGAATTTTCAGTCCTTGTGAGGGAAAATTTTTTCCCTCTGGGCCAATTTCGTCCACTTTCAATCCCAACCGATCTACAACCATAAGACACATTTAGGAAAAATTTTAACCTCCTAGCTCATTTCGTTCGGTCGCTATCGTGCTTTCAACAGACAGACAGACGGACATGGCTATATCGTCTTAGAATTTTACCACGACCCAGAATATATATACTTTATGGGGTCTCCGATGAATATTTCAAGGTGTTACAAACGGAATGACAAAGTGAATATACCCCCATCCTGGAGGTGGAGGGTATAAAAATTTAAAAGGCCTACCCTATACTCAGGTGGATATTTCTAGAAAGTTATCAAATTTACTGTGCTTTTTTACTCTGTTCCCCAATCTGCATTAAGTACTATATGCATTGTTTACTCTTACATGTGGAAAAATTCCACAAATGTTAGCGCCCCCAGATCTCTCCAATAATAATTGAAGTGTTAATAAAAAACGCGTGCCTCCTATTAATTTATATATCACACACACACACAAAAGTGCACAACCGCCGACATGATTTAACCCCACATAAAATATGCCTTCCCTCTAATACAATCATACTAATTGTGCAATGATAGTAGCGTGTAAATAATCCATAGGCAACGGCAACAGCAAGACGAAGTTAAAAAATAAGAAGAAAAAGTCTCAAGAGGAGTCTAGAACTTTTGTGCGTTGGAAAAGTCAACACACAATAGAACGTGACATACTAAAAAAAACAAACAAATAAACACAACAACGAATTGCAAGTGACAAATTCTTCCGAGAAGGCGGATGCATGGAAAGGGGGAGTATTCCTAAAGCCCCCCCAAACAAAAGGAACAAAATAACACACCACCACCGTCACCATCAGACTTAACTTTATTGACACACTAGCAACACATGTCGTCGTTGGTTGCTATTGCAACATTTCTAAGCGTTTATCTCTGCAACATGACCTATGATGGAAGCCAGTAGCAGCCGAAAGTATCTCGCTTCATTTTTGCGAGAAGCTTGAGATGTTTCGTATCTTTTGGATAGAACCGCTGCGAGTCGGTTTTAGAGATGAGATTCTCATCGACTAAAACAAAACAACTCGAAAGTACAGCGTTCTTTCTCATTCTCAGTTGGAGCCGAGTGTTGTGACTCAGGGGCGGAAAGTGAAGGCAAGTGGAGGCCTACTAGCAGGGCCTTAGTGGTCAGAGATTCGGTTGTTTCAAGATATGTTTTCCACATGATATTAAATTTGTTCAGTAAATAAGTAGCAGAGACATATTTTCTTTGGGGAAATTGTAATATATTTTATTAAGGAAAACTATTTTCCTTTAAAAAGAGAACACCGAGGAAGTGAAAAAGAAAAAAATTTGTATATTCGTCAATGAATTTAACATGGGGTTGTCATAGGAGGGATGTCCTTTATTTTGAATGGCTTAAAAGCTATTTTTCAGTAGTGGCGAAGGATCCACGTTACTATCCATTTTTATTTAAAAAATCCGACTTATTAAAGCAATACATTTTTGAGGTAGAATTGAGAATGGGAAACTTAACAAAATATTAAATTAATATGGACTAATATATAACGCAAATAAATACTAACCCTATAAACATTTGGATGATATATCACCAAGAAGATATTGCGGCAATATCTTCCATTTATCATTTTGAAGAAATTCATCAAAACAATTTTTGTCATATCACCCTTGTATCATTTTGAAGGAATATTGGCGATATTGACAAAAATTGTTTTGTTGTCATATTTCGTGTAAATTTTTCGGAAATAAATAAAATAAAGGAAGAATGCCTTTTTCGTGTTTCGTTTCACATTTTATTGTTACATTGCAAAATGATGAACTAAGACGTTATAAGTAAAGGAGAAGCTGCGAGTTGAAGTTATAAATGAAAATCAAACTGGTAAGTTGACAATTCTTTTGGGTATAACATTTTATCAGACTTTAAAAACTTTGTGCATTTCACAGAGAGAATGTTTTCGAAACGAATTGGAGGGGTGGCATGCAAATTTTATTAAGCACGCTCTCAAAAAGCTTTTCACCGACAGCTTGGTAACCACATTTATTTGGATGGGATTCAAGGAGAAGCCATCGATTACAAATTATAATTTCATTTCTGCAATTATTATATGCATTTTATTTTCAGATGTAAGCTCTGGTTCTCTCCCAAATCCAATTGCAAAAATGTCAACTTTATTAACCAGAAACATTTTTAAATGCGAAAGACCGAATTAATAAAGAAAATAAGGAGAAAACAGCAGTGCTTAATATTTGTTTTATTTTCCTACGATGTCCATCTATTTAACTTGTAATTCTTATTTGTTTTCTGCTTACTTATCATTTATGATGTTATTGTATTTCTTTGTTCACCAATTCATTTAATAATAAATTTTGATGAAAATACGAAAAATATGTAAAATTGAATTTTTATCTTCTATATCCGATCTCCCCTTTATCTTCCAGGTGATATTATGGCGATATCATCCAGATTTCTTCCGGATGATGCTTTCGTATTGCCCTGGCCGCACAAACTTCTCAAATTGAGGTAACTTCCGCAATACGAATATGATAGTTGCCGCAATATTATTTTTCCTCTAGGCGATACGATTTCGAATCGTTTTCGTATTACTTTGCTTGTTGGGAAGTTATATCAGTATTAAAATAATTATTACTATTTAATGTTATTGATATTCTGAACTACTAATAATTAATAAGAAATTAAATATTTGAAGCACATTAATAAAAACAAGTAAAAATGGTGTTAAGTTCGACCGGGCCGAACTTTATATACCCTCCACCATGGATTGCAGTCCATAGAGGCTGTCGTTTTTCGATTTTTTAATATAGCCAAATCAAAACAAATATAAAAAATAATGAAAAAATAATTTTCTAAATAAATATAAAATTGTAATTATTTTAGTTTTTTTGTTTGTATATTTTTTTGGTCTGAAATCAATATTTGATTTAAACTGGGATATTGTCCTGGCTCAAGACCATTTTGCATCTATATTTAGTAGAATGCAAATTTATTTACAAATGGCATTGAGACATTTATTACTTGGCTGCAGACTACCACTATCATGATTACAACCCTGTCAAAGGTTTTGTCAGGAGGCTTCGCAGCGACTTTTCAACATCAAACCCGACCTCTTTAAGGAGATGATTCTCACAAACGAACGAGAAGCACAACTCACTTGCCAAATTTGCGTTTAAAAAAATCGCACCAAGTAATAAAGTGCACATGCCATCTTACAAGCATATCATTGAGTTGCATATGTAAGTATGTGTATATGCAGGTATAGTTACCCAGCCGTGCCAACGCTCATTTGTTTTAGTTTTTTCGTTTGTATTTTTTTGGTCTTTATCAATAAATAAATGTCACCATGCCATTATAAATAATAAATTTGCATTCTATTAAATATAGATAGATGCAAAATGGTATTGAGCCAGGACAATATCCAAGTTCAAATCAAATTTTAATTATTTTAAAATACGTTTATAATGCAAGGCTACCAATATCTTTATATTATATATGTATATCGAAATAATACTTCAAGCCAATTCAAAAAGTAAATATAAGGCAGCAATCTTCAAAAAAACTTAAATATCCTAATTTGTGGGGGATAGTGGGTGAATTTTCAGCTATTTCCATACTATTTTAATTCCAAATGTATTAATTTTAACTATGATTTACCCATTTTTGCTGTAAAAGTTAAAAAAGTACGAATTTGGAAAAATCTCTATATTTTGCGAGTCTATGCAGTCAGATGAAAGTATACAGCTGCGGTCAAAAAAATAGCAGCGACATGTCGACAAAATGAAAAATATCAGTTTTACTTCGAAAATCCTAAAAGTTTTTACGGCGATTTAAAGGTGGTATTATGCCATTCTTAATATGGCTTTAAATAAAAAAATATAAGTTTTTGTAATTTTGAGATAAAGCCTTTAGAACCATTTATGTCAAAAATGAGACCAGTCAAAAAATAGCAGCGATAATAAAATTTAAAAATATTTTGTTTCAATTCACTTTAATTGAAAACTTTTTTGAATAATTACTTAAATAACGATATTTTCTTGAATTTTACACTTAGTTGTACTGACTTTATTGCTACATAACGTCGTTTCTTGGAGTAAACTAGTATTTTGCACCTTTCATGCGGTATTTTTGACCATGCCTCTACAATTTCGTGTCAAATATCATTATTGTTTTTCAGTATTGCTAGTGAGATCTCATTTTAGTTATCACACATAATTTTTTTCATAATATTGAGATGTGGTGCCTGTCCGAACCATTCCATAACATCGATATTATTGACTTCAAACCAAATTTTTGCAAGTCGGCTGGTGTTTTCGGGTTAATTGACCTGCTAGAAGACTCATTTAAGTGGCATTTCATATTTTGCATACGTAAGCGTAATATTAGACAGTATTTGGATGTACTGGACAGAGTCCATAGTAGTTCTGGGCCAATTTATTGACCTAACTCCATAATATGAAAAACAAGCCCAAGCAATTATGCTTGATCCTCCCTATTTGACAGTTTTGTTACTATACCTGGAGATGTATTACGTGTTCTGTGGACGTCTGACAAACTGTCGAGGGACTGTCCCACCATACAAAACAATTTTTGATTCAACTGACCGTTTTGTGGCACCCACTTTTTGGTTGGATACAGCAGGTGTGTTTTGGGAATTGCAATTTTTTTGTGACATGTCTTTTATTTTTAAGTGGGACTTTTCTCGGACTTCTGGCTTATAGATTATGTTTTCTTAGTATTCTACGAACATTTTAAACTCTCAAAGCTGGAGAGACATTGTTTTTTATTTCATTACTATTCGGCGAATGGTTGCAGGTGATATAAACTGATTTTTTACGTGTTTTTGTTTTTTCTTCTTATAATATCGAATTTCTAATCATTTTAATGGAACAGTGAAAAAAATCGTATTTCTCTATATGATTTACCCTCAGATTTCAAACTTTTATATGAACTCGATTTTGTTCTCAACAATGCTCTACTCGCCTTCTTATGAAGAAAAATAAAACAATAACATTTCAGAAATTGTGTACATTTCATAATATCTTATTTCTAACGTCAAATCGAATTGAAAAATTAGATAAAATTCTTTTTTCTTGAGATTATTGAATGCTGACCGGCCCAAAATGTCGAATAGTCCAAAAAATATGACATTTCTAAAACAATTAAAATCATATCACCAAATGAACTATTATTTTGTGTTTATAACCTCATTAAGCAGCATTTAATGCAGTAGTAGCAATAAAAAAATTATCACGCAAATAAATATATGAAAATGTATGATAAGCTGTGGTGCGCTGCTATTATTTTGACCGCAACTGTACATCTAATTCAATGATTCTAGCTGCGTCCATTTGTTTGGTACCTTTTATTATTCGTGTCTACGCAGTCAGAGGAATGTATACTCCGAATTCCATGACTCTAGCTGCGGCCATTTTGTTGGTACTATATTTATCCCTTTTTTCATTTTACCGCCCTAAAAATATGAATATCGAAAAATCCTTTATTTTACGTGTCTACGCAGTTAGAGGAATGTATACTCCGAATTTCATCATTTATATATAGTACCATTTTTATCCCTCTATTCCCATTTTCCCCCAAAAGTACGTATTTTGAAGAAATACTTTTAAATAATGTATCTACTCAATTAGAGGAATGTAAACACCGAATATAGTGTTTCTAGCTGTTGTCGTTTGATAGGTACCATTTTTATCCCTGTTTGCCCCATTTCACGTCCTATAAATATAAATCACTTTATGGTGTGATTTAATGTTATAAGGGAATGTGCATACCAAATATCAAATAAATTTAAGCAGACAATCGAAAACATGTTTAAATATTCGAAATATTATTTTCCGAGACCATCTGGGTACAAAGCGGACAACTAACCTCAGAGACCTCATACGAAAAATGTGTTCCCATTCACTTGTGAAATTGCTATTCGTAAAGTGTTTCAGTGGAATAACCCATTATTAAAATTAAATTTATTAAATTATTACCACACAAAGGCCAGACATTTGATGGCCTGGCTTATTCTGCCACTGGCGTATTGCGGCGATAACACCAGCATGTTGCGTATGCTGGAGATACAGCGACTATAACACTAGTGCTGCTGTTGTGTGTTTTGAATCCAGAGTCTTTCGTTGCTGCTGCTGTTACATTTGTTTTTTTGGAGCAATATAAAATCATGTGCTTGGAAAAATTCTCCGGTCAATCGAAAAAACGAGACTGAACAGAACGCAACTGAACTTGGAGAAGAAATTGCAGCTGAGCGCGTGTATTGTTTAAACTACAACAAGAAAAAACACAACAACAAAATTCACTTCCGCGTATAAACAAAAACAAAAAACTTGCCGGACAAAATATTATTGAATTAAACATAAAATACAAATCGAAGCAAAGAAAAACAAACAGTGAAAGCTTGACTAATCTCAAATACGTTGAGAAGAATCTCAGATTTAAAATGTGGCCAAAAGCATTCAAAGTTTTAGTTGCAACGATGATGATTTTAAGTATTTGCCTTATTCTTATGCCTGCTGCCGGCCAATGTGGCCCAGTGCCAAAAGTGAATGAGGTAAGAGAGAGAGAGGGTGCGGAGCGAAAGCAACAAGGATATGTGGCGTCAGTCCTTTTTTGGGATTTGACTGTAAACTATGTGATTGTGACAGTTACTCGGAGACAAAAAGACAAAGGCCAAAGATAAAGTGATGGTTTTACACACTAATATATAATTTATATATGCATACATATATAGGAGGGAAATTATAATAATATCATAATAAGACATATTTTGTCAATAGAATTGCATATAATTTTAGACACTTTCCAAAGGAAAACAAATTCAATTCCAGTAATGTGAAAATATGTTTTAAAAAAATTAATCTAAAATTAACTTTCTATAGCAAACACATTCTAAGGTGGTTAGAATTAGAAATAAATTGTAATAGTAATCTAAGACACATTTTCAATTTCTGGATAATGAAGGTATATACGATTTGTGTCAAATTATAAGACTACTAAAAGTACTATTAAAAAAATATAAATAATTTTTTAATTTAATTTAAATTTTCACCCCTAGTATTTGCACTATCATGTTTGTAGGATCGAGCCGGGTTATATGTTAATTTAAAGTAATGATGGTTTAGCAATAGTCGTAAGAACTCAAAAATTAGAAAGAATCGGAAATAGAACGTCAGTTTGAAAAATATATGGATAAAATTAGAAGTCATTATTTGTTGTTTATATAGCGTAAATAGCGTTGATATAGTTGTACCTCTGAATAATGGAAATAAAACTGCATTTCCCGATTTAAAAAAAAATCGAAAATCAGAAATATTGGTATAAGGTAATTTAAAGAAATTCTTAACTTTTCTGTTTTTTTTATTTCTATTTTAATATAAAATTATCGAAACTCAAAAAAAATAGTTTTTCCTAAGCTCAGTAATTTTTTAATAAACATTTTATTATTTTTATAAAGGGATTGTAAAAAAATAAGTACTTCCACGCACGCTTCAAAAAGTTGAGAAATAAGTACTTCCACGCACGCTTACGAAAAGTTAATAAATAAGTACTTATAAACGAGTTATATCATACAACTGGCCTCAGGAAGATACAAAATAAGTCACTATTGACAACTATTTTGATAACTTTTTATAAGGAGACGCACTTCGAAAGCATAACAACAACATACTTGTGTGTGCATTCTTTCAACTTGTACAACTTACCTAGTGTGGAAACGGTTCAAGTCAGTTTCTTTTAAGTGCTGTTCACACTTTAAGCTTATTGTACAACTTGACAAATTTTTAAAGTTGCCAAACATTGATATTTTTAGTATTTACCAAATATTCTCAATTAGAAAAATCTTCAGATCAGAACATTTAAGCTACAGAGTAGGCTCTATATATAGTTAGTACAATTTTATTAAGTTATATATTTCGTATCGACTTGAATTCGACAATAAATGAATAAAGAATTTAGGGCTGTTTTTCTTAAAGCCTGTGATAATAACAGCACTGCTATTCTCTGACTCACCACAAAAATTTAGAAAATTAATTTTTAAAATTTGAAGTTCTATTTAACTTACCAATAACTACTTATTTAAACCATTATAAGGAAGTAATTATTTCATACTTCAAAATAATGCAGGGCGTAACGAGCTATCATTACTAGGTAATGCTAAAAATAATGAGGTGTCATTACCAAGTTTTTGCTGGGTAAGTTTCATTTCATTTGAAAATGATTTCATTTTATTTGAAAAAAGTTTCATTTAATTTGGAAAAAGGTTACATTTATTTTGAAAAAGGTTTCATTTGAATTGGAAAAGGTTTCATTTAATTTGAAAATGCTATATATTCTGGGTCGTAAAATTAGGTATTAATTTCTAGAAATCTAAGCCTGTCCGTCCGTTTCGAAGGAAATAAACTAGGGCGTTGCAGATCCCTGGGAATTGAAAATGGGGGAAGCGGCCCAATAGGAAATATTTTCCCACAAACAAGACCTGAAAATACCCCCTAATATTTAGAGTATTTAAATTTAGTACACATTATATACACAAAATTCATAACTTTAGGGGGAAATGGGACAAATAAGTATGAAATTCGGTGTGTACATTCCACTATTAAAAAAAGAGGACTAAAACTGGCAACAAGCAATAGGTTGTAGCTAGAATAATGAAATTAGGTATGCATATTCTACTGTGAACGCAAAAGATAATGGATTTTCGAAATTCGTACTTTTAGGATAAAAATGGCAGAAATCATACCAGCCAAACAGCGGTAGCTTAAATCATGAAATTGCAATTTGACGAAATTGACGCTAAAGGAAAATGTTTTTCCCTAACAAGGACTGAAAATAGATTAATTGATAGATTTCACATTTTGATTACACTTGAAGTACTAATATAGTATATCGAGGGCTGATATTCATAAATGGCTATGAACCATCTGTCATAAAAATTTGGAGAAGAAAATTTTTTTCTAAAGCCACTTTTTTCAAATTTTTCCGATTTGGCTATCACTCACTCGTTATTTTGTGACTGCATAAGTGGCTATGAACATAAAAAAGAAATAAATAGTTAAAAATTGGAGCAACATATAACCGAAGGTTGTAATTTGCTACAACGATTTTGTTTAAAACATTTTTATAGATTTAGGGTATATCGTACTATCAAATTCATCATCATTTCGCCGTTAATAGCATTTTGTTTCAAAAGTTATTAGGCTAAAATAGGATAAATGGTGGCTGTAAAGTCAAAAATTGTGAAAAGTATCTTTAGAAAAACCCGCGTAACTTTTTATTATATTGAGAATAGCAAATGAATTCTGGGAAAATAGTGATATCGCGAACGATTTTTGTATGGGTATTATATATGTGGGGTATTGAGCGGAAGAAAATCGCTCAAAATGTCTGGTTTCTAAAGCGAATAAGTCATATTCGGAGCTATATATAAATACGAACCGATCTGACTCACTTTGACGATAGATGTTTCTAGTTGAAATGTAAGGTGCTGTGGCAAATTTGAAGAGAATCGGTTAAAATGTCTGGTTTCTTGAACGGAAAAAGTCTGAACCGATCTGATTCACTTTAACGGTAGATGTTTGTAGTTGGAATATAAGGTGTTGTGCCAAATTTGAAAAGGATCGATAGGTCTCTAGAGCGGTAAAAGTCAAATCGAGAGCGAAAATAAAATTTTAGTACCGTGCCAAATTTGAAGCAAATCGAGTTAAATGTTTGGTTTCTAGAACGGAAAAAGTCAAATCAGGAGCGGCATTTGTATGGGGGTTATATTTAAATCTGAACCGATTTGCTTCAAATTAAAAAGCGTTCGTCCTAGGCCCGCAAAGTTTACTTGTGCCAATTTTTGTTAGGATCGGACAATACGACCTGTACAGACGGACGGGCCGACAGACGGACATTGCTAAATGATTCTAATACGATCTGTATAATAAACGATGGGTCTATCTCGATTCATGTTGGGTGTTACAAACAAATGCACAATGACATAATAGCCTACCGGAGGGTATAAAAATAAAATTTTTAATATCGTTTTCGAGTTTTGCAAGCCAAAACACATTAGAAAATAATATACACAGGTCGTAGACAAAATTTTTGTAAACTAGAACAATTAGGCACCATTTTTGAGAAAAACATTATTTTTGGAGGTTTGGTAAAATTGATCTAAAACCAAACAATTTTTAATATAGTTTTCGAGTTTGGCAAGCCAAAACACATCAGAAAATGATATACACAGGTCGTAGACAAAATTTTTTTAAACTAGAGTAATTAGAAATCACAGCCAGTATTTTTTGAGGAAAATATTATTTTTTGGAGGTTTGGTAAAATTGATCTAGCTCCGAGTTGCAATAGCCAAAATATTGTGAAATGTATTCGTAAAACTAATCACGTTATCATTTTAAGAGCGCAACATCACTATTCGTTTTCTTCCATACAAACCAACCAGGTTTATTTATTTCTACAGTATCTTAGAATAATCTCATCTCAGAAATAACTGCCCCCAATTCTAAAAATAACACCCACGAAAGAACATACTTTAATTGTATTCCTTTTCGGGAATACAAAAAAAAGACACACGTTAAGATGTACTCGTGTGTCTCGAGGTATGTCTATAAACAAATTGCAGACAATGAATAATTTATAAATAGCCACAGCACAAAAAAAACACCTAAAGTAGATGTATACGAATGAAGGCGACATTATTGTACTCAAATAGTCGAATATGCAAATATAGGTCAGTGCAGATGGACTTACTTCAGCCGTGTGACTGTGGCCGAGGAAAGCAACAAGTTGCAAAAAGTTGAACGATAAGTATCTGGGATAAATACCAAAGAAAGCAAGCAAGAGGCAATGGATGGATATGGATGTTATAACAATAACTACATTTTTCACCTACATCGCACATTTTCCCATCTTAAATTACACATATGTCAGAATTTACACTAATGCATGGTTTATGTTACAACAATGCCTCGACAGATGGCCGAACTTGCATGGAGGGGAAAATCAATTGTATTACCGAATGTGACAAGGAATGTCGCGGAAATTGTTTTGCCCTGCTTAAAAAAACATAATAGATTGCAATGTTTTTCAATGAACTATAAATAAAGACATGCATTTATATTCTCCCAAACACTATTAGTGCTCCTGGATTTCCCGCAACTTCTTTAATAAAGTTATGCTTTTCATTATTATTCTTATTATTTAAATACACCCTGTGCTTGACCCAAAATATAGCCAAGATATAAAGTCACAGAACAAAAGGCCTCCTTTTGTTAAACAATTTAAGTAAATTTAAAAATAACTATTAAACAATGGCATGATAACTGACGATAACTCTGAACTGGACACACTTGACAAAAAATTATTTTGTTGCAAATAAATATAAATAATTTATATTAATATCTTTGTAATCGTTTCTAATTTCAGCACGAAATGTTAATGCCCAAAGTACCACAATGGCACTGTTTGCGCTACTTCAAACACGACGTTCTGATGATGCGACGCTGTCGACATTTGAGAGTACCGACTGCTCCACGTTTGGGTGATGCGAAAAAGTGAGATTATGATCCCCCCCCCCCCACACACACACACACTCAACTAAAAAGTTATAAATTAAGACAAGTACTACTATAGAGAAAATGACAAAATATTCAATTAAATTTTGAAATTTTCATTTGTGTATGATTGTTTAGCTTTAAATTTCTTTTTATTTTTTTCACTTATGTTATTTTATTTTATTTGCAGACTAAGCCAAAGTTTAAATTATAATTTTGTTAAAACGACTGATAACAAGACCTCAACTAATGACAAAGGTAGTTGATAAAATGTTCATAAGAAACAAACACACAGAAACACAAGGATGTAAAAGGGATTAAGGAGTCTAACTGATATATTCATAAAAAAAGAGAATAAGAAGTAATTCATAGAATTTTTTAATTGGAAACTTTATAATAAGAAATTTTACACACACACACAAACATTTAGAAAACAAAACATCCTCTCGAAATGTATTCACACACAAATCACACCACACACATACTACACTTTTGTAACTCCCTTTAGGATAAATACGCCTTTTATGCCTTTGTACTTCATAGCTGTAAGTGCTTTTCTAGTTGATAAGCTTAATTTATTTGAAATAAATAAAATGAAATGTTAAAATATAGTTTGTTTTCGTTCACACAAAAAGCGGATAAAGTATAAAGTGGTATATGAAATTCGAGTAATGCAATTAGGTGCATATTTCGAAGACTACAGAAGAAGACGCTAAAACGAGAACTTGTTCCAATATATTTTCTTCTTTCACAAACTTCTTTCGCAAAAGTAAAAAATGTCCTTTCCATCGAACAAAAGATATGAGTATCCTTCGTTTTTCTACCCATAATTTTTAAGAACCTGTACTGATTATGATTTAAGACATCATCTATTTCAAATAAGACAACTTGTTGTACCGTGTCCCATTCATTTTTCAAAAAATGGACAAATATAAAAACTGTGGTGTATTAGGTATTAGAGAGTACCTCATAGAAACACTTTCGCCAACAATCGTTTTGCTATTGTTTTTTTCGATCGTCACCAATTACTACGGACAACGAATGGCGATTTCGTAGGTTGTCGTATGTTGTAGGTTTCAAATATGACCGAGTAATGTTCTATTTGAACAATATTTGGTCCATTCGAATATTATCTTCAGCTTTACATAGGCAAATATAAAACACATGTAACATTTTGTAAGTATAGGCCACCACCACTTGTTCCCCCTTATAGAAATAGAGGCTAATGTATTGATCCGTTTGATCTACTCCTCGCATACCTTGGATTTAATCGACAAACATTTTTGGTATTTCCGTTCGATCCTTACACAATCGTTTCACTTTTGCTTAGTAGATGTACAATATTGGTCATAACTAAAGTACCTCCTAAAATACATTTTCTTCATATTTTTTACGAAAACGATGATTTTAAATCATCTTGTATATTAAATTTGTTAACTTATATGGTTATTGTTAATATAGAAATTGAAAGTTGAAATTGTTTAAACATTAAAAACCACAAAACTATAGCACCCCCTCATATAAGGGCCGCAAATTTGACCAATTTACTGGAAACATGCTGTATTACTTAACGGTACTTTCCATCATATTAAATTTTTGCAGAAAAAAATAAATAAAGGAAAGTTTATTATATACAATTTAAATTTTTTATAGTTTGTGGTGAGATAAGAGCAATGGCAAGAAATATTTAGTTTAAATGTTTCTCGTCATTGCTCAATTAAACAACATTTAAAATTATCGATGTTGTAATCAGAGGCAGGATTGACGAGACATGTACTCAATAAAAAATATTCATGCTGGCGATCATCAGTACATTCTAGAGGAAACCCACCTAAGACTTCAAGGTATGAATAATCCTTGAGCAAAAGGACACTTCAAAAGGATCCAACTGTATGTTCTAATCAAGTAAGAAGTCGTTTACATTTGTACTTTCGTGAAAGAACGATCCGCAGACGACCTGCAGAAGCCGAATTATTTTTCCGATGACCAGAAAAAACGTCAGCAAAAAATAAGAAAGCCAGACTTGAGTTTGCCAAAGGCTACATCGACTGGAGTGTTCAGAAATATCTCTGACAATCCAAGTATAAATTCAAAAAAATCAGATGGAATAAAAAATGAAAAAAGGAGAAATCCTAAGTGCTGTAAAGCAACCGTAAAGCACGAAAGAGGCACTATAATTGTCTGGGTTGTTATACCCTACACCACTTCGTGGTCTAGGGTATTAAATATAAGTTAGTTTCGCCCCAAATGTTTGTAACACCAAGAAATAATCGAGCTAGACCCGCCTTTAAATATACCGATCGGCTTAGAATCACCAGCTGAGTCGATTTAACAATGTCTGTCTGTCCGTCTGCTGTCCATCTAAGCTTGTTCGCACTCTACAGGTCGCAATTGTTGTCCGATTGTCATGAAACTAGGCAGAAGTTATTTTTTCTGGTCAAGGACCATCGGTATTGAATTTGATCGGTAGGAAATCGGTTCAGATTTAGATATAGCCCCCATACAAAAGTCGCTCCTGAATTGACTTTTTTCGCTCTACAATCCACATATTGTACCCGATTTTCTTTAAATTTGGCACAACATCTTATAATCCAACTAGAAACACCTATGCAGAAATTGGGTAAGATCGGTTCAGATTTAGATATAGTCCCCATACAAATGTCGCTCCCATGCGACATTTTCCGCTCTAGAAACGACATATTGTACAAGATTTTCTTCAAATTTTGCAGAACATCTTATAATCCAACTAGAAACACCTATGCAAAAATTGGATAAGATCGGTTCAGATTTAGATATAGCCCCCATACAAATGTCGCTCCCGATTTGACATTTTTCGCTCTAGAAAAGACATCTTGTACACGATTTTCTTTACATTTTGCTAAACATCTTATAATCCAACTAGAAACACATATGCAAAAATTGGGTAAGATCGGTTCAGATTTAGATATAGCCCCCATACAAATGTCGCTCCCAATTTGACATTTTCCGCTCTAGAAAGACATATTGTACCCGAATTTCTTTAAATTTTGCAGAAAATCTTATAATCCAACTAGAAACACGTATGCAAAAATTGGGTAAGATCGGTTCAGATTTAGATATAGCCCCCATACAAATGTCGCTCCCGATTTCACTTTTTCCGCTTTAGAAACCACATATTGTACCCGATTTTCTTTAAAAATGGCACAACATTTTATAATCGAACTAGAAACACCTATGCTGAAAGTGGGTATGATCGGTTCAGATTTAGATATAGCCCCCATACAAATGTCGATCGCGAATAGAATTTTTCCGCTCTAAAATCCACATATTGTACCCGTTTTTCTTTAAAATTGGCACAACATCTTATAATCCAACTAAAAAACCTATGGTGAAAGTGAGTAAGATCGGTTCAGATTTAGATATAGCCCTCATACAAATGTTTCTCCCGAATGTTTAAGCGATTTTGGCCAAATTTTACATATTATATTTCACCAGTAAACAGACATGGTGAAAGCGGGTCACATCGTTCCAGGTTTCAATATACCCCCATACAAATGTCCTTTCCGATTTAACATTTTGTGTCAACACATACATTAACAGGATGCAAAAATCCTTCCCGATTTCACTTTTACCGAATTGAATTGCAATGAGAATTGTTTGGGTGATGCCCATACTTTGGTATAACTTTGGTATACTACTGTATAATTTGTATTTGTCTGGCGGACAATTGGATCAATTACCATATTATTTACCATATTCGTTAAATTTGACTAAAGTTGAATTTATAGCATATAAATTATATGAATATAATTTATATAATTTGTATGAACTACATAAAATTGCTCCCATGAAATTCCTGGGTTCAGTAATCAAAGCGAGGTACATGCGCAGGGAGTGGTGTAGGGTATAATATAGTGCTCAAGGAATTGGTTTAACTTAGAATATTGATGTAATTATGAATCGATTCATGTATGGTGACATACTATAGGAAGTGATTCGCAATATGCCGACGAAGAGATGCCACTTCAATGGAAATTCTAACAGGATAACGATCCTAAATACGCTTCTAAAGTTTCTAAGACCTGGTTACTGGGCAATAGGATTGAAGTTTTTGGTTGGCCTAGTCAATCCTTCCTTTTCAATCCTATTGCGTTTTTTGGGAGGTTTTTAATATGAATATCAAACAAAAAAAATCATGATTAGTAAGGGGGTTCTTTACTTTTGTCCGTCTTATTTTCTGGTTCTAAATGTTTTTTTAGGTTAAATTTTAATTTATAAAAAAGTGAATTTCGTAACTTTTTTCTGCAATAAACATATAAATAAATAATACTATAATAATTTAATAACGTGATTTTCATAAAATAATTAATATGCGAAAAATATGTACTGAGGGGTTGCTTTAGTTATGGTCAATACTGTATATTAGGATGGATCACGAAAATAAATTGCAGCGGTCACCCCCCAGAAATGAGATTGGATTGTTTAATGATGATCTACAAAATATTTCGTCACTGAGTCAAGCCATCTGAAAGCTAAACGTTTCTGGAAAAACCACTAAAAATCATGTTTTTCCGTGTAATTTCTTTAAGTCACATTTTTACCCATTTTTTTTTTTTGAGTTAATATACCCTTGGAGAGACTTTAAAAAAAATATTATTGCCTTAGAATAACTCATTGGTAGAATTATTTGGCGTTTATATTGATTTTTTGCGGGTTTTCAAGGTGACAGCTAAAAACTCACATTTCTTGGAAATATTTTGTAAAAGATGTAATGAAAAATAAATAGGAGGAATCAATACCTTAAGAATTATGAATAACAGACAAAAAATGACACCACTGACTCCATTTTTGTGAAATAATTTAATGCAGGCGATGGTTTTCGCAGCCAAATTCTTCAAACACTTTTTACAAAAATGAGCGCTGCCGCTTCAATTTCATTCCGATGTTCATCATTTAGGCATCATTCGAAAGTATTGAATGTAGCAATTTAAAATAAAAATTACTATAAACGTCCAATAATTCGACCAATAAGTTACTCTAAGACAAGAATAAAAATTTTCATTTAAAGTGCTTTCAAGGGTCTATTATTTCAGAAAAAAATTGTCTCACAATTTTTTGTCTTAGGGTTATGTTCGGGAGCGTTTAGCTCACAGATGGCTTGATCTAGAATCGAAATATTTTGCAAATCATCATTAAACAATCCAAACTTTATTTTCGTGGGGTGACTGGAATTTGTTTTTCCGTTTGTATGGACCCAGCCTACTGTATATGATCGAAGTTTGTTACCATTGTAAAATTATTATTTCATTATTTTTGCTGTTCTGCTCTTAAACTTTCTTTCTTCATATTGTTTGCTCTATATCTCAAATATTTCAATCCACACAACAAATGGTAGTTAAAAAAGTGGAACTGTAGGCATTTTCACAAGGAGCAATTCAACAACTCCCTCAAGGGTCAGCAGTAATCAGAATATACCCTCCTACTCTGTAGAGTGAGAGTATAACAAATCCACTCACATGCTTCAGTTTTGTTTATACTCTAAATAAATAGTCTACTTATCTTATCTTTAAATTTCACATACAAAATAGAACTGAAACCGAAACTTACCGCCTTTACAGCTGTCTTGTCTGAATTTCCCAATACCAAGGGACCCGATTGTCTGTTGGAAGTATGCTTTTCTGTGACCGACTTGACGGCATATGTACCGAAAGTTGAATAACGCATAGATTCAGAGGCTGCATTGTTGAAAACAATGGGCTCAGGAACATCGGGTTGTTTTTCCGTTGGCGAAGATAACAAAATAATTTTCTGGAATAGAAATTTCCCCATATAAAAAAAATAAGTTCTGAATTTGCCAATGCCATTTTGCGTTTCAACTCACTTGTTCTTGTGTTAAAAAGTACAAAGTCGATTGAGCCTGCCAATCTAAGTTAATGGAACGATGTTTAGGATAACGCCTGGGTATCCAAGCCATGCCATACAATTGTGGCAAGTTTCGACGTTGATAAATGGGTAGGGGGACATTCGGTTGAAAAATGTGCACTGCAAATGAAAAAAAAGAGTATAAGTTTAAACGAATCATAAAATTCATACGGACAAACTTACATTCATCGGTTGTGGTAATTACTGCAATTAGATTGGTTTGGGGGTCAAACGTCAAATGTTTAACGCTTAATTTAAGCACAGACTGCAAACGCAACGTTAACAGATTCCATATCAAAATGCGACGTTCCGTGCACACAACCACCAGATGACCGTATTCTCCGGCCGAAAATTGTACTTGTGTTATTTCTGCTGTAGTTGGTTTAGGCGGCAGAGTCTTTGGTAGGCTCAATTTAGTTCCTTCGGAATCCTTTTGAATGCCATTGTTTAATTGAGGCTGTTTGGTACTTTTATCTAGATTTAACAGGCTCAACAATGGCACCAGATTTCCTGTAATGTTCGCATCATATTTGATTTGTCGTCTTCTATGTTGATCCAAACGATATTTGGCCTTGAAACGATCTTTTGCACTTAAGCGATGCACATCAGCTCGCAATGATGTGGAGCGTAAATGTTTGCTATTTGTTTGGACTGTGCTGTTTATGTAATTGGTAATTTTAGCTACCATTTGCGGATGGACCTTGCAACCGATACCCAGTTTTTGGTAGAGCATTACCTTCTGGAAAAGATTCAGCTCATGCATCTGCAAGATTCTCGTGTACAACGTCTTCTTTTGATTGTCATCTAGTTTGTCCACAGGCTTCAGTTTAACCTCTGTCTCCGTTGTATTTTTGCTATCGACTGTCTTTTGCAATTCTTTCACCAGCGTGTCTTCATTCATATCCAACATATTGGAAAATAGCTTCATAAGTTTATCGCGTTTTTCTTTTAAATCCGTTTTAGCTCCATTGACATCCTTTGAGGGTATACGGATTTGGGCTTTGGTTACACACCCATCCAAGCCACTGGCTCCAGTTAGAGCAGCTTTCAACTTCAAATCTTCAGCTTTATATATACATAGTGTGTTGCCAAAACCAGCAGCCAGTAGGGAACCGTCCTGGGAGAAGGATATCGACTCGACAGGTAGATTTCTGTATGATGCCTGCGCTATGCAATACCACGATTTGCCTTCCTTGTAAATATTATCGGAATCCTCAAGGGACCACATTTTGATTATGTTATCCTCGCCTACGGTAGCACACAGTAGATTATCCACTTGATAGTCATTGGAGAATTCAATGGCTTTAAAGCCACCCTCGTGAGGCATTTCAATGCATGTATTGAGAGCATAACTAAACAGAGTAAAATTGTAACGTTGAAATGATTGAAATAAGTTTTGATCATTAAGAGGGACGATCTGGCTTAAAAACCCAATAGGTTTGCAGCGTTGATAAAAATGCAAAAGTAGAGTACAAAGAGTAAAAATTTTAGATAACAGTTATACCACAAATAATGTACTCGGGAAATAGGGCATAAACTATCGAAAAACTGGGAGGAATTTAATTGGTTTTTAGGAAAACTATATTATTATATACCTATATTATTTATAGGTACATATAATATATTATTATTATAATACCGCAAGGCCAACAAATTTATTTTTCCTTAAAATATTTTTATTCTTAAAATAAACTCAAAAATGTTTTTTTTTTGAAAATCGTTTTTTTCTGGCACGAAAAAACCTATAAAAATAAAAGTAAGGGAATTAAAAAAAAATTGTGCTATTTACAAAGTTTTTGCTTAAATTGATTCAGTCACACGTGATGACGAGACGGATCTCAACTATTAAAAAATAATACAAATTATTCCGTTATACAATTTGTAAAAGATTTTTTCGCACTATTTAACCAAAAATTTAAAAAATCGTTATCTTTTAATTCGTTTGATTCTACAAAGAAGGTCATAATATCTACATTTATCCATAGATTTTTTCGTTGGAATATTATCTATTAAAAAATAAAGCAAGATAATTTTTCTTAATTTTTTACGACTTTTTCGTGACAGCAAAAAATGTTTTTTCAAAAAAGAAAAGAAAATAAAAAATATATATTTTTTTGTTCTTTGGAGACCGTTCCTATGCCCCAGACTATGTGAAATTAAAATTCGCAACATTTGTAGTCATCATAAGTTCCTTTAATTGATATATAAGCGGTTGGTATAGGACTTATATTTCAAAAAAGGGAGTACATATATTAAAGGTACTTTCAAAAAATAAAAAATATCCGAAAAATATTATTTAATATCTTATTCTAGTTTAAAGAGCCAAAATATATCAGAAGATTTTCAAGAGAATCATAGAAACCGATTATTGTCGAAATCGAAATTAAAATCTACAATAAATTCGAGTTTTTTACAGGATCCAAGTCAAAATTGTTCTTTTATCAAAATTGTAAACCAATTCCCATATGATTTTGTGTCGTGAAAACGTATTGTGTTTATCTTGTTTCAAACACGACGTCAATTTAATACCGATTCTGACAACAATCGGATTCTATGACATGACCCTTTGGAACAAAATTGGTTGCATAGTGTAAACATTGCTTTTTAATTTTTTTAAAATGAAATTTATCCTCGATAGTATAGTGATAAGTAGACCACCTCATTTAAAAAGAAAAAACTTACCATTGTGATTCTTCTTGAAATTTCCAAAATTTCAAACGCATTTCCGGCAAATGTTCATTATCATTGAAGACTTCACCAGTAGCTAGCCAATCAATGTTGAATGCGGCCTTTGTAACACGTATATCGTACAAAATACGATCACTCTCCGTGGACAGTACATTTTGATTGACAATATTTAACTGAAATCAAGATGAAAACAATTTCAACTTCAATACTGAAATCCATCGAACTGGCAATACTACTTACATTGTACAGCAAATTCTTTGTGTACGTATTATAGAACTGCAATGAGCCTGTACGTCCATTCAGTACCAACGTATTGGTACGTGGATTGAAACGTAATCCCACCGGGAATTTGCTATTCCCCGTCTTATCGTCCACAACGTAAGTGAACTCTTGCAGATTGTTGAGAATTTTATTCTCAGCTCCCACAATTTGCACACCATTGTCCACAGTACAAACGGCGACTTGTGAATTATCGGGACTCACAACAATATGTTTAATTATCGAGGACATACGCGGAAGAAATTTGCGAAGTTTTGGGTTTTCAACGTTCCATTTGACAAGGACAGCCTCCTCACCGCTGCTGAAGAAATTCGCACCCGAAACTGTGAAAAAGATGCTGGTGACTTTGGTGTGATGCCAATGGTATAGTGTCTGGAAGGTGTACGTACATATAGGTTAGTTATATGATAACATTTATCCAATGAAATTGTGAAGACTTACGGTTTTTACGTCATTTGGACTTGTAAATTCACGCCATAAGAAAATCTTTCCAGTTTCATCTCCGGTGGCAAAGCAGTCTTCGGAAGGGTGTTTTTGAAGTACTGTCACGGGAACTCTGTTCGCGTTCATGAATCTGTAAAAGGTCATAAATTAGAACAAATATTTGAACGAAAATCTTGCAATGTCAAATATAACAAATGTGTTTAATATAAAGTAAAAAATTCCACATTAATCACAAGTTATAATTTTTGTGAATGTGTCGTGGTGTCATAACGTCCAAGGTCGTTATGCCATATCACCAGAGGCACGTTAGTAAAGGTAAGGAATTATCTTTCCTAGGGATTTTTTCTATATGAGAAATAAAATCAAATGTTACATACTTCCTCCAAGTCCACTTTTTGTAGTTTATAAAGTAAACATGAAATCCTTGCACCAGTACTAAATTGGGAAAGTTCTTGTCATCGACCGCCATCAGTGTCTTCGTCGCCCTGTAAGCAAGTAAGAATGAATACATCACATTGATATACAGAGTTTCATTTCGCATTGTTAAATAACTCACGTTAGACTCAAATCAAATGGCACTGGTATAAATTTGCCGTCTGTTCGGTCCACCACACGCCAAGTCATCGTACTCTTTTTGGGCCGTGTAATTGTCATGCACATGAAGGCATATGACAATTTCGAATTTCCCCACAAATTGAGCAACTTAAAATTGGTCACTACACCCTCGTCGACCTTCATTTGGACATTGCTTTTCAGCTCTCCCGTTTTCCAAGACCACGTTAAAATCTCACCAGATTGACTACAGGCTACGATATGATCATCATTATCCAATTCAAATCCATAATCAACCAGCTGTGACTTGGCTCCTTCCATTTTCCGCACCAACTGGCCAGTGGTTGTGGAATATACAGTGATGCCTTTATCGACCAAGAACAATATATGTCTGAATGAAGAAATCACTAGATTGTTAGAAGACACGTTTCGGAGGATTAGTTAATGCCAACTTACTCTCCTGTGTTGGCATATAAAGGTGGATATTCAATTATACTGCCTCCTGCCAGCTCCTGGAACTGCAATCGATCCTCGTTTTCAAAATTCATTTTGTCGGTGAGCGAGAGTATGTTAACAAAGAACTTTTTAATTTATTAGTTCGATAGTTTTACTTCCTTTCAAAAACTTCTGAGTTGAGTGGTGACTTATTTGCATAAACATTAAATGATAACAACCAAAATTCACGTTTTTATTATTTAAAATCAAATATAATCAAAATCTTTCCAAATTTCACGTGTAGCAGAGAACGAAGCCGACTCTACATTAATGACAGCGACGACGTTTACAAATGTCATCGGTGGCGGCTTCACTTTGGATTACTGTGTACACGCAGAGAAAAACTGCTTGAGGTAATAAAGAAACAATAAACAAACAAAAATCACAAAAATTCAAATTCAAATACCAGAATTAAATCAATGTTTTCATAAATAATTAATATTTTGTCATAACATTAAATTCATAAACAATGAAAACTAAAATAAGAATGTCTCGACTGCAAGGGTGTTCACATGCTGTAATGGAAAATAAATGACAAAATTTCCCTTTAAGGTGCATACGAAAATTTCGTGAGTTTTTTTACATGCGTTTCTTATGGAAATGTTCGCATCTCGTCCGTATCTCTGAATAAATAGGCCGTATTAATACATATTTTAGTCTATTGCCCTTTCCAACATGGAAATCAGGCAGTAAATCTGCTGCACAGTCTCAAGTGTCTGTGGCATAATACGGTCTCGATAAATGCCACAATAAATCAAAATACGCATATCGGGCATGCATGCGTTATACGTCCTTTTGCTGTATGCAAGACACATAGTAGGGCTGTTCTTTAAGCCGGGATAACAAGCTGCGATAACAAAAACGTTAATAAAAATTTATTTTTTTGCTCAAAATAAAAAATTATTTTTTCACATTGTCGCCATAAATATTTGTATCAAAACAAATTTTCAAAAAAATTATTTTGTGTTGACTTTTTTGGACTTAGCCTCGATAACCATAAATTTGACTTATACTGGATAATTATCCAGGCTGAGTCCAATATTTTTAATATAAAATATTTTTTTCAAAATTTGTTTTCATACACACATTTATATGCTATTGGCGATAATTTTAAAAAATAAATTTTTATTTTGAGTGAAATTTTAACTTCTTATTTAGGTTTTTCTTATCACAGCTTAGTTATCCATTCTTAAAGAAAAACAGCCTTAGTAAGTACGCTTGAATGATATGAAAACAACCAAATCAGCCGTTTTTACATATCAGCTTCACGAAGCATACACAAAACATAAAAGTTCACCAACTTTTTGTATGTATAATACACACTTTTGGGATGCATGCTTTTAACAGCTGATTTTGTTGTTTTCATATCTTACATGCGTACTTTTTATGTGTCTGACAAACAGCAAAAGCACGTATAATGCATGTATGACCGATATGCGTACTCTGATTGTGTTTTGGCCTTTAAATGCCGGCTGTTAATATTTGATCTGTAGCCGGTGTCCACCCTCTACTGCTTAGCCGCCATGGTTCGGACTATGGTGTGTACGCTGTCCCTACGTTATGGGGACGTGGCCCTCTCGGTCGGAAGGGGCGGGTGTGAGAGGCGTTGGGACCGTTCGAAAAAAAAAAAAAAAAAAAAGTGTGATAATCCAATATTAACAATAGGACTGTTTTTATTTAAGCCGGGATAAAAAGCTGCCACAACAAAAACTCTAATAAAAAATTAATTCTTTTATCAAATTAAACAAATTTTTTTACAACTACAACATAAAAATTTGTAAAAAAAACAAATTTAAAAAAATATTTTGTGTTGACTTTTTTGGACTTAGCCTCGATAACCATAAATATTACTTACACCAATATTTTTTACACAAAATTATTTTTTCAAAATTTGTATTCATACACAGATTGATATTGTTGTTGGCGACAATTTAAAAAAAGATTTTTTATTTTGAGTGAAATTTTAAAATTTTTTTAGATTTTTGTTATCGCAGCTTAGTTATCCAGTCTTAGAGAAAAATAGCCATAATAAACTTCCGGTTTATTGTGCGTGCACTACTCTTTTGGGTTGCCCAATCAGCTGTTCAAGAACAAATCAGCGCCGAAAATAAAAAGCATTGCTTTGCCCGCAGCGTCACAATGATATACGCCCATGTGCTGACAACCGCATGATTTCCAAATCGCATTTTTTTTTGGCGATTTCGAGTCTCTAAATTTTACATTTCTATTTAAAATTGCTATGTTTAACCAAACATCTTCTTCATTTATCCGCCAGTAAAGAAAGAAAACTGAAAACAATTGTTTAAAGTAAAAATGCGAAATTTAGAGACTCGAAATCGCCAAAAAAAATGCGATTTGGAAATCATGCGGTTGTCAGCACATGGGCGATAGCCTTTTCAGTTGGAAATGACATAATAGTCTTGTCACTCTAAGGGCGGAAACTTTGTGAAATGATATCCCATACAAATTTTACATTTGAAAATCTACCTTATGTCATTTCAGCTAGATTTCGCATGCAGTGTGACAAATGTCAAATTTGTATGGTATCTAACTGCTCGATTTCGCATGCAGTCTGAAAAGGCTATTAGTACAAAAATTGAGTGGAGTGAAGAAAAATCAAACACAATTAGATTTTTCGCCAATTTTGGTTGTTCCCTCAACCATTGCGATGAAGGAAAGCAATAACAAATAAATTAATTAATTTTGATGTACTAAATTATATCTATTTTATGCCATTCTTTCATCCAAATTTGTTTTTTTCCGTGGTATTACACACGGCAAGAATTGTGACGTCCGAAATTAAGATTTTGTCCTGCACACCATGAATGCGCATTAAATATAATTGATTGATGTTCGACGCTTTACCGTGTACGCTTTTATGGTCAAGCACACATAAACTACCTTAACGTCAAGCATTTTGAATGGGTAAAAGCCGCTTTAGACGGCATAAAAAGCTCATTTCAGTAGTACGTACTTATACGCCGCTCTTGATGTTTATACACATCATACGGAGCGCGCGTTGATTAGGTTGCACTGTCCATACTTTTGACAGCTGGCTTGAACCGATAGTATAGTCTGAATGCGGCCGCCGCCAGTGCGTTTGATTGTGTTTGGACATTTGGACACAATGTCACACGAAAACGTGAAATCCTTCTCACACATACATAAAATCATTAAATAAAAAACACGCTGAAAAGGTAAACAAAAATATTTAATAAACGAAAAGAATCAGCGAATTCAAATCATAACCATTCAAGCATATCAAAATTATAAGTGACTAACTTTTTCGATTCGCCTTTTTAGAAACAAATATACGCCGAAGGGAAAGAAAATAAAAACAAGTACGTGTCCCATGCGACAGTAGCAGCAGCTTGTTATAAAAATAGCATTTTTTTCAACAAGAATAAAGCCACGAAGCACAACGCAAGCCGATTTCATATTTAGAGCAATAAATCAATGCATTTTAGAACTAAACACAAAATGATGGACTCAACGACTACAACAGCAACGCTGACAAAAATGTTCGGTCTAGTACTTGTGTTCGGATTGTTGATAAGCAGCAGCAGCTATATTTCAGGTGCTGATGCAGCAATTGGCGGTGGCGGCGACTTGCAGGTTATTTATGCCATCAATGCTGGTGGAATTGATCACACTGATAAACATGGGATTATGTACGAAACTGACCCGTTGACCGTAGGCACTGCCTCGGACTATGGAAATCATTTGTTGATAATTGGTCGGGTCTCGGAACAGGATGAAGTGCTCTATCGCACAGAACGTTACCACACATCTACGTTTGGTTACGATTTACCATTGGAAGGAGATGGCAGCTATGCTTTGGTCTTGAAGTTTTGTGAGGTGTACTTCAATGAGCCCAATATGAAGGTGGGTAAAAAGACTAATTAATTTTAAGCATTCTTTTTTCTAGAAATGCTGTCATTTAGGGACTTATCTCAATGATAACGACATGAGTGGATTTATAGTAGTGGACGATAATAGAATGACATCGTTATCAATTTCTATTTAACGAAAAACGGCCCCTCAATAATTCTTGCAAATGTATTGAAATTGTATTCTTCAGCTGGCAAACTGCTGGATTACACAAAGGGTTTATATGCAATACCTATAAAGTTGTCTGCATGTGAGCAAGTGATTATATGTTTGTTTCATTGCAAATATCAAATCAACGTTCAGAAGCTGATTTGTCAATATGACTACAGGAATTCACCCATTCATTGCTTTATGATCTATTGTTTATTCTCATGGATTAGTCGACAGTTATATTAACAAACAGAATAAACATGAAAAGCCACATACTTGTCGCTTATACGGGTATGACATCATACGACGTTCAGAGAGATAGGTAGCTGCTGTGTTTGCATCAATTGAGAGGGCATCGGCAAAATTTTGAAACTAGGTGCTTCCGTACTCCGTCTGACCACTATTGTTGAATTTACGAGTGAAAATTGAATTAAAAACTAATTCACATAGGATGACATAAATCATGAACAAATTTGAAGTTTTTGGGGAAGAGTTCAGATGAATATGAGGACCCAAACCTAAATGAGAATTCCGAGGGAGAAGTTGGACTCCTCCCATTAACAAAAGGGCCGACGAAGTGTTGAAGGATGCGCAAAGAACCGGAATCTTGAGGTTCATATCGCGAACATGTGAATTTTCAGAGGATGCTTCTCAACATTCTCACAGTGTTAGATATACATTTACTAAAGATTATAGCCAGGGAAGATTTCTTGGCATAAACAACATAAAATTAATAAACCGCAGTTAATTACGATCCCGAAGTGTGCCCATGGTCTGAAGATAATGACATAATTCTCATTAATATATTTTTCACAAAAGTTTAGTGCACTTTTTTGGTAAGATTTGGAACACATATTTTTAATTGGTTGAAATGTTCTAACTTATGTACATATATATTTTTTCGCTCCTGGAATCCTCGTCGCCTGAAATGCAAAAGGGCCGAGCTTCGCAAAAATCAGAAATTGGGTTTTCTGATTGGACATTGTACATTACACCAAAATACAAAATTTTAGCTTTCAATTGCCGAAATTAAAAAGATGCTTTAAAAGTTAAATAATGCGACCTACCTTATAATGCATTTGCATTTTTGTGTTTTAAAAATATCCCCAAAAATCAATATTGTAACCCCAATGGTTTTCATATTATTAAGTTTTGCTTCTCCTTTAAAATTTAGGCCTGATTGCATTTTCGTTGACCATATATTTTATTATATTAGTTTGACTTTATTTGAAACACAAATATACCATAATTTCTCTCTTTGCAGATATTCGATGTCGTTCTAAATCGTCAACATGAAATTGTCTCCAATTTGGACATTTTCGCCCAGGTTGGTCGTGGAACAGCCCACGACGAATATATTTATTTCACGGTATCCCGAGGAAAATTGCATTACAAAGATGAAGTATCGGATATACGCAACAATGTCATACGTTTGGAATTCATCAAAGGTGGCTATGATAACCCCAAAGTCAATGCTTTCGCTCTATTCAAGGGAGACGTCGAGAGAATACCACGTTTGACGCCTTTGCAAATTAATGCCGAAAAAGAATTGGATGAAGGATTTGAAGAAAAGACACCGGAAATTAATGCTCAAACACAAACCAAGAAAACAACAAAGCCCACTAAAAAGTCGGTGACAGAGGAGAAAAAGACCTCGTTTGACCTCAACGAGGAACCCATAGAATCCGAAGAAGACATGGCCATAGATGACAATTTCGATAATGACGGCGATAATGATATGGATTACTTATTGCAGGATAATCGCAAGAATTCCAAAACAAGTGGACCTCGCCAACCGAATCCCTATACGTCCGATGATTCAATGGTCTTGATGCCCGTAATTGTGGCCATTGGCTGCTTTATTCCTCTGCTCTTCTGCCTCTGCAAGTTATGAGGTGTTGACTGATCGCAACCTGCATTGCCATAGTAGAATTTTTCCCGATCGCAAATGCATAATCTTTATCCTTTTTAACAGAGCTGTGTATTTATGTTCGCATTGTTTTTATAGTATATTTATAGCGTACGCACATTTTGGTTTGTGTTCCTCTTTTGTGGGAGGTTGTCTATTTGTTTATGTAATTTTTGTTCACAATGATCTTTTTGGAAAAGTACTTATAGCATTTATACTATTTTTTTTATAATTTTTGATACTTAAAAGGTTCCTTAGTTTTCGTTTAGTTTGTTTATACTCTAATTTATTGAAGCACTTTGTTTTAAAAGCACTTTGATTTTCGTTGCGCTTGTTCTATTTTTATTTAAACAACAAAACAATTGAAATAATAATTTTATATCAACGATTTTGCTGAAAAGTATAATAAAGGAAATTTATTTAAATTTAGCTAAACAAATTGATGATAATAAAAATGTTGACTTAGAATTGACAACTTGATGTTTTCTTGCAGTCTCTGCGAGGGATTTCCAAAAATAACCAAGGCTTATTTAGTTTGTAAATAATTTATGTTTATTTTTTACAAATATAAAATTTTCGCAATAACGCCTTAGAAAATAAGATAATTGAACAAATGAATTGATGATGAGGATGAGAATGTTGGAAATGTATTTAAATTATATAATTCCTAACTAGTCGTTGTCCGCCAACGAGCACAACGAACACTATGTGGCCATAATTTGCTTGCGACCTGCACACTGAACTCCACACAAAACAATATCGGCATAAATTAAACGATCACGACTAAACACTAGATTCTTAACATTCTCAAATGTGGCCATGGCAGCTCTTTCCAACACGGAATCACCATAGCACAATTTTCCACAGGCACATTTTGGAGCTTCCGATAAGATGTCCACTAGAATCCAGGGCAAAGTAGCCGAGGAATAAGGCAGTTTATGTTGGCAGACGGAACGGGCTGAAAGCAGCCATAAAGGCGTAGCTCTGTGTAAATTTTGTACTGATGATGCTAATGATGCCGCCTTGTTGAGGCTGGGTGTAGCTTTTTGGTCCAAATCATATTCTTTTTGTGGCTGAAAATTATTGCCCCAGACATCTAACATCTCTAAACGTGTATTATTAAATGCAGCCGGTAGTGATTCCAGTTGATTGGTCGATAGATGAACAAAGCGTAAGCTTACCATACGTCTTACCCCGAAGGGAATACGTTTCAGTAGATTGTTATTGAGCTTTAAGGTGACTAGTTTTTCGTATTTGATTAACACCGGCGGGAAATATTCCATTTTATTGGCCGAAAGGTCCAGCTCTTTTAGAGAATTTTGCAAGTTTTTTCCCTGCAGCCATTGCCAGGCATTTTTGTCTCCCAAACAGTTGTCATTGAGGTGTATCTCTGTTAGTGACAAGCGACCCATTTCGTTGGGTATCTGCAAAAAAGATCAAAAAAAGTGAAATAATATCATGTTTCTTGGTATCAGTGGCCGTTTGTCTTCTTACCTTCTCTATGGTATTATAGCTCAAATTTAATGTTGTCAAATTCCGGAGTGAACACATTTCAAAAGTCACTTTACACAATTTTATTCCTGTTATAGTCAAAGACTTCAAAGTCCTCGGGAAGCCCTTGGTGGGATAATCGCCACGACTTGTTATGTTCATCTTGGTCTGAGGTTGAGATTTTTGCGGTATGGCTGTAGCAGCGGCTATATTCATTCTCAGATTTATCGAGTCCTTGCCCTCTAAGCCCAGCTTCAGAGTTTGCAGGAATCCTTTCAGTTGGATGGGATCACATTTGATCATGAGATTCTCGGCTGGCTGCTTGAAACTTATCGTCGCCTTTCCGTCCTTGAGAAACTTGGTGAACATCTTCTCTATGTTGTTCTTCACTTTATAGCGTGTACCTGTTTTGTCCTGGGGCGTGAAGAGAATTATCTCCAAATCTTTGTTACACTTCCCCTCGCTATCCTTGGCAGAGGTGTGGAATCCAACCGCCAAAGTTGCTTTCACCATTCGCGGTGTTTTGTTTGCCTGTGTGAGGCGGTTTTGCACTTGCGTCTCACAAAGTATTTTCATTTTGTTCCGTGCAGTATCCGTTTATCCAGTGAATCCTTTGTTGATGTTCTTCTTCGCATTTATTAGTCGTATTTATAGTCCGGGAGCGGAAGAAGTTGCTCATAAACAAAGCCTGCCTTGTTTATTGTGTAGTGGATTGCGGATTGTTTTGTTGTTTTTCGTCGAGTCGAAATCGACTTTTTTGCAATCGATTTTTTATTTTTGCAAAGTCGACCAAAATCGATTTTGCATACCGATTTTCGACGTGTGTACGATTTCGGTTTCGATTCTGTTATGTCAAACGTTACGTGGAAGTTTTTCATTTAAAATAATTAAAACATTATAATAATAACAGAAAATCTGAAAGATGTTCCCTGTTCATGGTACAATTCATTTATCGCAGATAACATAATACATTATAGAAAATGGTAGGTCTGGTCCGAAGGGAAAACTTTCTTCCCTAAGAACTAATGAAAATACTCGCAATAATAGGGCTGTTGTTCTTTAAGCTGGGATAACAAGCTGCTATAACAAAAACGTTAATAAACATTGTCGCCAATTACAATATAAATATATGAATCCAAACTAATTTTCAAAAAATATTTTGTATTTACTTTATTGGACTTAGCCTCGATAACCATAATTTTGACTTACACTTAATCTTAAAGCCTTTTTACTTGATTAAACTTCTATACGGATGATCGGAATACTCGTAAATTTAATACTTGGTAATGTTTGTAAACTCCAGCAAACTCCATTAATAATAATGGATTTGTTATTCCAAATTTGGCCCAAATTTGTAGACATATTGAAAATATATTTTGTTAATTAGCTGCCATATTTTGTTAATTAGCTCTGTTGTAGCTTCAATAACTCTGATAAATTGGGTTTTCATGGGAAAACTAACCCATTTTTGTTCAATTTTAATATCTGTCCTCTCACCCAGTAATAGCCTTGTCACACTGCATGCGAAATCTAGACAAAATGACATAAGGTCGATTTTCAAATGTCAAATCTGACATTTGTAAATCGACCTTATTTCATTTCTGCTAGATTTCACATTGCCTGCGAAATCGAGCTGAAATGACATATTGCCGATTTACATATCCCAAACAAATTTGTAAATCAAACTTGAGCTGAAATCGCTTGATTACGCATACAGTCTGAAAAGGCTATTACCTTTTGATGTATTGCATTTAATTTAAATTAACTTATAATATAAAAAGGATAAATAAATATGTATTAAATGCATTGAAGACATAAATAGTTAGAACACTAGAAATCTTGCAATCATTTAGATTGGTGTAAAGAGAATAAAGTAAGTGAGCTAGGGTGTTCAAATTTTCCACATTTGAAAGTGGGCGAAATCGTACCAGAGGGAAACAATTTCCTTAACAAGGACTGAAAATACCCCTTATGATAATTAAAATTTTGTAAAAACACATTCTTTATACCGTGAACCAAAAAAGTAGTTTTGCAAAAATCATACTTTTAGGGATCTAAATGGGATAAAAATAGTACCAAACAAACGACAATAGCTAGAAACACGAAATTCGGTTTCTACATTTCTCTAATTGCGTAGACTTCATTTACTGCTGTATTGAAATTCGGTCTCTCTGGCGCTAAAAATGAAGAGATATTTTAAAACAAATGGATATTTCGAAATTCGTATTTTTAAGGGATACAATGGGAAAAGTGGGATAAAAATGGTACCAACCAATGGATGTAGCTTGAATATAGAAATTCGGTGAAAACGTATATCTGAGTGATTTTTAGAGGGAAATTTTTTTCCCTAACAAGGACTGAAAATACCCCTAATATTTAGACTATTTAAGCAATTTTTTTTTGAAAAGTTTCGATTTTTATACACTCGAAATTTGTTTCGTACCTTCCTCTAGTAACGTGTAATCACCAAAAAGTACAAAAAAGATTTAGCGGGTAAAATTTGACAAAAGGGATAAAATGGTATCAAACAGCTAGAAACATGAAATTCGGTGTGTACATTCCTCTAATTGCGTAGGCATGCAAAAGGATGGGATTTTTCAAAATTCGTACTTTTGTTACGAAAATGGATACAAATGGTACCAATGATACGACAACAGCTAGAAACATGAAATTCGGGATGTACGTCCCTATAATTACTTAGACACGCAAAATAGAGAGATTTTTCGAAATTTGTACTTTTAATGGATACAATTGAAAAAGAGGGATAAAAATGGTACCAATCAATCCGCTGAAGATAAAATCATGAAATTCGGTGTTTGTTTTTATCTGACTGTGTAGAAGCATAAGGCAACATAAAGGATTTCTTTTCGAAATTTGTACTTTTAGGCGGAAAATGGGGCGAAATGGATAAAAATGGTACCAATCAAACAGTTGCAGTTAGAATAGTGAAATTCTGTATATATGTTGCTGTGACTGCGTAGACACGAAAAATAAAGATATATTATACAAAATTATACAGTCACTTTGTTTATAGCTGAATCAAGAAATTGCAAATGGGAGAATTCGGTCCTGAGGGAAAATGTTTCTCTCTAATGACGACTGACAGTACACCTAATATTTCATTTCATTTATTAAGTCTATGGAAATAACTCCTTACAGACCAGCAATGTATTACAATTCAATAATAATATTATACTAATAACAATAATAAATTTAATTAATTATATTATTTAACAATTTTTTAAAAATAAGACTAGTAACGGTAAAATCTACAAATTCACAAATAGTATTATAAAGTTTCATCGATCTAATTAAGGATTCATTAGAAGCATAATTAGAAAAATGTCTATCGATATGAAAAGGGTAGTAATGTCTCAAAGATCGTGACGGCGCACTAAACTGAATGAGAGAAAGTAACTCTGGACAATCCACAGTGGCATTTATAATACCATGTAAAAACAACAGTGAAGCTATATCTCTTCTAGAATCCAAAGATTTTAAAGAAAGAAGTAAACATCTACCTTCGTACGATGGAATTGGTGCAGAAAAGTTTAAAGCAAACTTCATAAACGTTTTCTGAACTTTCTCAACACGATAACTATATACTGAAGCCTTTGGGCTCCAAATGAATGAAGCATATTCAATTTTTGATCGAATAAAAGAACAATACAAAAGCTTTTTCGTATAAGAATCTGAGAATTCAGCAGTATTTCTACGTATGAAATACATAATTGAATAAGCCTTAGGGACAATATAATTTAGATGACTGAGGAAATTTAACTTGTAGTCAAACGAAACACCTAAATCAAGCTTTTCCAACACAATATCCAAATTATGCCTTGAAATATTGTATTGAGAAATTATTGGATTACGACATCTGTGGAAAGTCATATGTAGACATTTAGAATAGTTGACTGGAAGACCATTGTACGTAGACCAAAGGGAAAATCTATCAATATCATCCTGCAATAATTGTATGTCACTAGCCCTGAAAATCTTTAAATCATCAGCATACACAAGATGCCTAGAATTCAAAAATTAAATTAATATCATGTTAATCATAATTAACAAAAATATTGAATAACAACGGACCCAATACACTTCCTTGTTAAAGTACATTTTTGAAGATTGTTCCCTCATGTTCATTTTTGATTACAGTTGCAGTATTATATAGTAGTATACTACTAATATTATAATAATGAAGCAGTAAAATTTATTTAAAACAGAGCGCATAAGCATGCCTTATAGTTTGAAATAGTAAACAAATATAGTAATGCGCATTAAACATATCACAATTTTCAAAATATGTTATTTCACTTCTTTGTAAAGTCGACAGCCTCTAATGTAGCGGTTATAAAGGGTGATTTTTTAAGAGCTTGATAACTTTTTTTTTAAAAAAACGCATAAAATTTGCAAAATCTCATCGGTTCTTTATTTGAAACGTTAGATTGGTCCATGACATTTACTTTTTGAAGATAATTTCATTTAAATGTTGACCGCGGCTGCGTCTTAGGTGGTCCATTCGGAAAGTCCAATTTTGGGCAACTTTTTCGAGCATTTCGGCCGGAATAGCCCGAATTTCTTCGGAAATGTTGTCTTCCAAAGCTGGAATAGTTGCTGGCTTATTTCTGTAGACTTTAGACTTGACGTAGCCCCACAAAAAATAGTCTAAAGGCGTCAAATCGCATGATCTTGGTGGCCAACTTACCGGTCCATTTCTTGAGATGAATTGTTCTCCGAAGTTTTCCCTCAAAATGGCCATAGAATCGCGAGCTGTGTGGCATGTAGCGCCATCTTGTTGAAACCACATGTCAACCAAGTTCAGTTCTTCCATTTTGGGCAAAAAAAGTTGGATATCATCTCACGGTAGCGCTCACCATTCACAGTTACGTTACGATTCGCATCATCTTTGAAGAAGTACGGTCCAATGATGCCACCAGCCCATAAACCGCACCAAACTGTGACTTTTTCTGGATGCATTGGTAGCTCTTGCATTGCTTCTGGCTGATATTCACTCCAAAATCGACAATTCTGCCTATTTACGTACCCATTGAGCCAAAAATGAGCTTCGTCGCTGAACACAATTTCTTTCTTTCTGAACTTTCTTAACAGAGCACGCATTTTGATAATAAAATTCAATGATTTGCAAGCGTTGCTCGTTAGTAAGTCTATTCATGATGAAATGTCAAAGCATACTGAGCATCTTTCTCTTTGACACCATGTCTGAAATCCCACGTGATCTGTCAAATACTAATGCATGAAAATCCTAACCTCAAAAAAATCACTCTTTACTACCGGTTCTGAATGCACTCCCTGGTTGAGAGTATAAAAGATTTGGCCCGGCCGAACTTAACGCATTCTTACTTGTTTTTATTTTCAGTTTTATGTTTGACATTTGCAAAATGGGACGCTGTTTTGTTTTAATCCGGGATAACAAGCTGCGATAAAAAACGTTCATAAAAATTTAATTTTTTGCTCAAAATAAAAAATTATATTTCACATTGTCACCAACTGCAATATAAATATTTGTATCAAAACGTATTTTCAAAACAAAATATTTTGTGTTGACTTTTTTTTGCAAACGATTTGGGTTTTATTGAATTCATTTCAGCCTTACACAATATAAAATATCTTAAATCTAGCAGTGGTAATTTACATCCTAGCATACTATAGTATCTTTCAAGGACAATGTCATTTATACTAATGTCATGTTAGCTTTGCTGCTAACATGACATTCTTTACTTTTTTTATACCCTCCAACTCCAGGATGGGGGTATACTAACTTTGTCATTCCGTTTGTAACACCTTGAAATATCGACCTGAGACCCTATAAAGTATATATATTCTTGATCGTCATAAAATTCTAAGACGATCTAGCCATGTCCATCCGTCTGTCCGCCTGTTAAAAGCACGCTAGCATCTAAACGAAAGGAGCTAGAACGTTCAAATTTTCCATAAATGCGTCTTATAGTCGTAGATCGGTTGGGATTGAAATGGGGCGAAATCGGCCCAAAGGAAATTTTTCCCTCACAAGGACTAAAAATACCCATAATAATCCCTGATATTTTAGCGTATTTAAGCATGTTTTTTGAATATGTCTGTTTACATTTGCTTGGTATTTGGTATGCGTATACCCCCTACAGCAAAAACGTACATCATAAAGTGATTCTTATTTGTAGGGGGAAAATGGGGCAAAAAAGGGATAAAAATGGTACATATTAAACGACAACAGCTAGAAACAAAAAATTCGGTGTGCACATTCCTCTAATTGAGTAGATACATAATATAAAAGAATTTTTTCCAAATTCGTACTTTTAAGGGGTAAAATGGGAATAGAGGGATAAAAATGGTACCAACCAAACGGCTGTACCTAGAATAATGAAATTCGGTGTATACATTCCTCTGATTGCATAGACAAGTAAAATACACGGATTTTTTAAAATTCGTACTTTTTGGGGTTAAACCGAAAAAAGGGGATAAAAATAGTTCCAATCAAATGACCGTAGCTAGAGTCATGAAATTCGAGGTATACATTCCTCTGACTGTGTAGACACGGGAAATGAACTGATTTTTCGAAATTCGTACTTTTTGGGGGTCAAAATAGAAAAAGGGGATAAAAATAGTACCAATCAAATGACCGCAGCTAGAGTCATGCAATTCGGAGTATACATTCCTCTGACTGCGTAGACACGAAAAATAAACGGATTTTTCGAGATTCGTACTTTCAAGGGATACAATGGTACAGGGGGATAAAAAAGTACCAACTAAACGACTACAGCTAGAATGATGAAATTCTAATTGCGTAGAAATGTCAAGGGGGTAAAAATGGGCGCAGCTGGAATCATGGAATTCTGTGTATTTTTATCAGTTTTTTCCAAATTCGTACTTTTTCTTTTACGGCAAAAATTGGTTGAATCATGAAGTTAGGTTATTTTGCACTTTGCACATGTACGTCTGATAATGGAGTTTCAAAACTTGTACTTTTGGAATTAAAATAGAATGGAAGTACAACCAACTGTAGCACCCACTATCTTCCAATATTTATGGTATTTAAGCTTTTTATATAAATATAAGAATATTTATTTTTTGATTTGAAATAGATAATGGTTTGATATAATTAAAATATTATATTTATTTATATAATTATTTTTTCAATATTTGTATTTGTTTTAGTTTGGCTATATTATAAAATTTATATTTTCCTGTAATATTGCTGCACTTCTACGAAAACCGACAACCTCTGTGGAATGCAATCCATGGTGTAGGGTATATAAAGTTCGGCCCGGCCGAACTTAACGCCGTTTTTACTTGTTTACATTAACATATTATTTCCTAAAAAATTGGCATAGGAGAGTAGCTGCCTAATTATCTGTCGATATAATAAGAGCCTAACTTCGTCACCCAGCCCTCCCCTACATCTAATAATTATGTGGTACAACATGTATGTCTTCTTCACCTTGCTCAACATGAGGTCAAGTTTTCATTAAAAGTAACCCCTAGATATTTGATTTTGTGTTGACTTTTTTGGACTTAGTCATATGAATGATATCGCGTTCCATTATTAAAAGACAAAGTTGACCCATTTCCAATAAAACCAGAAATTTGAGAAAATAATCAGTACTTTTTTATAGCCGATTCTAATGTTAAAATGTTAATATTTCTTAAAATCGAATACGATTCTCCGCTGAATATTCTAATAAGAAATGGACTTATCCTCTGGGGAAATTCTATAACAGCACTTTCCCCAAAAGCGACATCTTCTCCATCTTATGTCCTTTGACAAAACAAAAACAGATTTATTTGATAGTTAAGAGCTCAACTAGATTAAAAATAAATCTTATGAGAATTTGAATATGTTTCCACTTCCCTTCCACAAAAATGATATTAACATTTCGGGAATGCTTTTTACAACAATTAGATCACGTGTCCAGCGTGATGGCCTTCAATCTATTCTACTACTACCCTTCGATTTTTCTTAATTTTCCATTGAAAACATTCGTATTACCGAATGTTATGGTCTTTGACACAAACATATTTGCCAATGATTTTGTTTTGATGTACAAAAAATGGCATATTGGGAAATCACAGGAATTGTCTGTCTGTCTTTAGTTAAACGATGTCCTTTTCAGTTGCTCCGAGCGTGTATGATTTTCCACTTGATTTAAAGTGTCACTGTTAAGTTGCCAGAGAAAAAGAAGAAAGGGAATTGGAAGAAACCCTCAAAACACACAAACATTCCTTTAGTCGTCTATTTAAAAACTCAAAACCCACACGCCAGGCAGCAGCAGCAGACGAATATCCCCACATTGACATTGACTAAATCAACAAACATATGTAAATACACTTGCACACCCACACACACACACATACATTAACAACTTGTGTAATCAAACGAATATTATTACAATAACAAAACCTTACCCTACCCACCCACCAGAAAGTCGCAGAAGGATTCTTTTAATACCACGTTAACGGCAAAGGGGTTACGGAGTTAAAGTTTAGGGTTCGTTCGTTCGTATCTCGTCTTTTTTGGTTTAGCCTTTTTTGCTGTCAATGTCATCGCTGAGGGAATTACAAACAAACCAGAGAGAGAGAGAGAGACAGCAAAAAGGAACAACCCAAAGATAACAATTTTAAATATTTACTTTGATTCAGAGGTTCTTTTTCGTTTCGCCATTTGCTGGCAAAAGGAGTTTTGGTTATGTGGGCGAAATTATTTTCACATTCAAAAAGGAAATCAGAAAAGAATTTAAGATTATTTTTATTTTGCTGGTAAAGATGATAAGTCATAACGACCGTCATCGAGTTATTTTCTGTTAAAAAAGGATAAACACGTGTAAACGAGTCTAGTGTTTTGGCTCGAGTCGTGACGGAGAGAAGTTATGCGATGAATTTCAATTTTAAATTTAGACTTTAAGGACTTTAGTCACTGCTCCATTGATTCAAGTGGACTAACCCACAACCAACCAACATCATAAACGATGGTGTTGGATGTTAGCTTCTGACCAAAGCTGTTTAAGGCCAGACAATTTATGTACGCTCAAAGGAATTTGTCAGTAAAAGAAAGAAAAAAGTCTGCTGTAAGAGCAGATTTTCTGCTGAAAAAGAGATAGCAGATTTGTATCTGCTGAAATAACAAACACCTGTTTGCTGTTTTTAGCAATAAAGAAAAAACGTTTTCTTGAAACTTTAAGTATATGTACAGAACAATATAGCCAGTTAACAATTTTATTAACAACACTTTTTAGAATAAATGTTATTATAAGGGAATTTATTACCACTGAAAGATATTGTGATTGTCTTTTTAATGATACGCATATTGCCCCAAGCTAATATAAAACGAAATTCGAGCTAAATAATATTTTTATAATTTAAATAGCAGCAGCCATTTTAGCAGACTGCAAACACTTTAGCAGTGTGAATGCTGATGCAAGATTGCACAAAAACTGCTGTTATAGCAGAAAAACTGCTGTAATAGCAGAAAATTGCCTGCTGATAGGCAGCAGACAATCGCTGCTGTTAATAACAGACTTTTTTCTTTAAGTGTAGTTGGGAAATTAAATGACTGTCGATTATAATCCAATTCATATTCAATTCATAATAGAATTGCTGGGAAATATTTTGTCAATTTCCGGGAAATCTAGGTGAGTAGAAATGTAATAGGGCTGTTTTTCTTTAAGCCGGGATAACAAGCTGCGATAGCAAAAACGTTAATAAAAAAATATTTTTTTGTCCAAAGTAAAAAAATATTTTTTCACATTGTCGCCAATTACAATATAACTATTTGTATCAAAACAAACTTCCAAAAAAATATTTTGTGTTGACTTTTTTGAACTTAGCCTCGATAATCATAAATTTGACTTAGACTGGATATTATTTATCCAGGCTAAAACCAACATTTTTAACACAAAATTATTTTTTTAACATTTGTTTTTTATTTTGAGTGAAATTTTAACATTGTATTTATTTTTGTTATCCAGTCTTAAAGAAAAACAGCCATAATATAATTAGCAGTGCCCGCTACTTCGCACGCGGAGAAGACAGTTATTTGTTATGAGTTTTATCCATCTCTTTTTTTGGATAGTATTTATTGAATTTTCTTTTGGGGGATATAGATAAATCTAAAATAGTAATTTGGAAACCTCCTATTAGGTAGCACTCATACATAGTCAATGTTATGTGCTTGTCGGATGGCACAATTTTAGGTGAACACTCTTCGTATGTAGCTTCGAACAAAACAACCGCAGAGCCTTTTATATCCCCGATCTCTTGTATCTAGATGCAGCCGGCAATTTTATAACTTTTTGCACATCTTTGACAAAAACTACATATTTTGAAAAATCACCAGGTAACATGTCTTCTCGTTTCTCCCCTAAAAGCTTGTACTCTATTTGGTACCACATTTATTCCTTTTCGTCCTGCATCCTCCTTAGAAGTACATATTTTGAAAGGTTGTACACCATTTTTATCTCTTTTTATCCCGCGCACCCTTTAAAAGTACAAATTTCACAAATCAAGTTTTACTGCACTTCTACGTGGTCAGAGGAATTTTCATATCAAATTTCACGATTCTAGCTCCAATAATTTAATTGGTACCATTTTTATCCCTTTTTGTCATGCTCACCCCATTTAGGTACAAATTTCGAAAAATCCATTTAGATTGCGCTTCTACGATGTCAGAGGAATTTATATACCAAATTTCACGATTATAGCTGTAATATTTACTTTAGTTGGTACCATTTTTATCTCTTTTTTGTCCAGCTCGCCCTTAAAAGTGCAAAAATGCATTTATATTTTGCTTCTATGCGGTGAGAGGAATTTACACACAAAATTTCACCACTCTAGCTACAATAATTTCATTAGTGCCTTTTTTATCCTGCTTACCCCCTAATAAGTACAAATTTCACAAATCCAATTTTATTGCACTTCTACGTTGACAGGAATTTACACACCAAATTTCACGATTCTTGCTATAATAATTTAGTTGGTACTACTTTTATCCCTTTTGTCCCGCTCACCTCTTATAAGTACAAATTTCGAAAAATCCAATTTTACTGCGCTTCTACGTGGTCAGAAGAACTTACACATCAAACTGCATTCTAGCTGCAATACTTTATTTAGTACCATTTTTATCTCTTTTTGTCCCGCGCAACCCTTAAAAGTACAAAATGCATTTATAATCCGCTTCTATGTGGTGAGAGGAATTTGCATACCAAATTTCACGACTATAGCTGAAATACTTTGGTTGGTACCATGTTTATCCCTTTTTGTCCCGCTCACCTCTTATAAGTACACATTTTGAAAGATCCAATTTTACATGGTCAGAGGAATTTACATACCAAATTTCACGACTATAGCTGCAGTACTTTAGTTTGTACCATTTTTATCCCGCTCACACCTTATAAAAACAAATTTCGAAAAAAAAAACATTTTGATGTCGCTTCTACATGATCAGAGGAAATTACATACTAAATTTCATGATTCTAGCTGTAATCCTAATGTTGGTACCATTTTTATCACTTTTTGTCCCTTTCGCCCCTTAAAAGTACAAATTTCGAAAAATCCAATTTTACTTCGCTTCTATGTGGTCAGAGGAATTTACACATCAAATTTCACGATGCTAGCTGTAATACTTTAGTTGGTACCATTTTTATCCCTTTGTGTCCCTCTCGCCCCTTAAAAGCACAAATTTCAAAAAAATCCAATTTTATTTCGCTTCTATGTGGTCAGAGGAATTTACACACCAAATTTCACGATGCAGCTGTAATACTTTAGTTGGTACCATTTTTATCCCTTTTTGTCGCTCTCGCCCCTTTAAAGTACAAATTTCAAAAAATCCAATTTTACTGCACTTCTACGTGGTCAGAGGAATTTTCATACCAAATTTCACGATTCTAGTTCCAATACTTTAATTGGTACCGTTTTTATCCCTTTTCGTCCCGCTCGCCCCTTAAAAATACAAATTTCGAAAAATCGATTTATGTTGCAAGTCTACGTTGTCAGAGAAATGAAATGTCGATTTTCTCGAATATAGCTACATTACCTAAATTGGTACCATTTTTATCCCTTTTTGCCTCTTTTAAAAGTACAAATTTCGAAAAATTCCAATTTTTGTAGCTCGTCTGCATGGTAAGACCAAGGCACACACCGAATTGCATGTTTCTAGCTATCCCTTTTTGTTCCGTTTCACCCCCTAAAAGTACGAATTTCGTAAATCCCTTTCTTAGTCCGCGTTTCCGTCATATTTCGAAACTTCACTGACAATTCCGTTTGGTCTGGGCGCTGATCAATGATAACGCAACTCTTTTATATATGCATGTAGATTGTCGTGTCGCTTTGTTGCGGATGGTTGCATAAAAACCAGTGTAAATCAAAATTGACATTTAGTTGCGTTTTGTCATATCGCTCCGGTGTGAATGGGCCTTAAACTTTATTGCATCCTCCTCTCTCTCACACACTAACAACACTAATGACATTTACGTTTGTTTTCGATTGTTTAGTTCGCGTTTAAAACCTGTGATACTGAGTTGCAAAATGTTTGTTGTTCGATAAAAACTACGCAAATTCTGTTTATTTTTGATAAATGTTCAATGAATTCATTGAATTTGTAGTTTTCCAATGTTTATAAGTGTTTAGTGTTTTATAATTTCCAAATATTTCCATTAGAAGAGTGTCGTGGTAAACAAATAGTCGGTGCGCGAAAAATATTCTCGAAAGTGTAAAGATTTGCTCAAAGTGTGTCTAAGGAAAACTTGAAAGAAACTAAAACTAATTAAAATTTAACATTTCTGATTGCTAAAATACCTATTTGACAAAAGTTGTTGTGAACAAGTGCAACGCTACTAAAATGCTGCTGATACTGCGTATCCCTGTTACAAAACGTAAACATTCTACACATTCAACAGGTAAGTTTCACTTTTATTTCGATTGTATTGTTATCACGTTCTTGAATGTGTGGGTTGTGTATTAGCACCAACTCTGCGAAAGCCCCATTTTGGACCAAGTTAGAGTTAATCAACAATTATAGTTTTCAGTTTGTGTGGAATTTAACGTTTAACATCAAAATATTTGTTGGTTATCTACTTATAACCACAGGTGGTGAACATGGGAGTTAACAGTGTTGCTTTTTTTTTTCGCTTCACTCACAAGTAGTCAAAGCAAACGACGATCGCTTGAATTACGTTTTGTTGATAACACTGCTGCGATAAAGTGAAACTAATTGAGGAGTGTGTATGATACACGAGGCGCCCTAGTGCACCTCAAGTTAATATGGCTGTTTTTCTTTAAGCCGGGATAACAAGCTGCGTTAACAAAAACGTTAATAAAAATTTATTTTTTTGCTCAAAATAAAAAATTATTTTTTCAAATTATTATTTGTATCAAAACAAATTTTCAAAAAAAATATTTTGTGTTGACTTTTTTGGACTTAGCCTCGATAACCATAAATTTGACATATACTGGATAATTATCCAGGCTAAGTCAAATATTTTTAATATAAAATATTTGTTTCATAAATTGTTTTCATACACGCATTTATATTGGTGTTGGCGATAATTAAAAAAAAAAATAAGTTTTTATTTTAGTTATCCAGTCATAAAGAAAAACAGCCTTAATATCTCGAAAAGAGTGCCATATATTGCAAGAAAAAATCGTTATCTTGAAAATTTAAGCATATGAACAGTTTTCCATACAAATGGATAAATAAGTTCCAGTCACCCCACGAAAATAAAGTTTGGATTGTTTAATGATGATTTGCAAAATATTTCGTTCCTAGATCAAGCCATCTGTGAGCTAAATGCCCCTAGAAATCATGTTTTTCCGGAGTAATTATACACTCGACGAGAGTATTATGTCTTTGTGCATTTGTTTGTAACACCCAAAAGGAAGGGAGATAGCAATGTCCGTCTGTCCGTTCGTCCTTCTGTCTGCCCATCTATTCTTGTAATCAGAGTACAGGTCGCAATTGTAGACGGAACCAAATGAAACTTTGCACAACGAAGTTTTCCGGGATAAGGACGATCGCTATTTAATTTGAAGAAAATCGGTTCAGATTTTTATAAAGCCCCTATACGAATTTCACTCCCGATTTGACTCTTTTCACTCTAGATACCACATATTACAACAGATTTTCTTCAAAATTGGCAAAACATCATATATTTGAACTAGAAACACCTGTGGTGAAAATGTGTTAGATCGGTTCACATTTGTATATAGCTCCCGTACAAATTTCGCTCCCAATTTGAGTATTTCCGCTCCAGAAACCACATGTTTTATCAGATTGTCTTAAAATTTGGCCAAACATATTATATTTCCCCTAGAAACACCCATGGTGAAAATGGGTCAGATGGGTTCAGATTTATATATAGCTCCCATACAAATTTAGCTCCCGGCTTTACTTTTTCCGCCCAAGAAGTCACGTATTTTTTCCGTTTTTCTTCAAACTTAGCATAACACGTTTTACTTGAACTGGCAGCACCTATTCTGAAAGTGGATCTCTTCATTCCATGTTGGAATATAGCCTCAATACAAATATTCTTTTCGATTTGACAAATTTTGTCAGGTCATATGAGTCTATGATTAGGACCCACAGAAAATTATTTCAGTTTTCACTTTTTTTACTGAATTCAATTGTATTCGGATAGAAAGTGGAGGCATCATATTGTCGGCCCCGTCCGACTTTACTTGTTTTTTTTTTGTGTTACATTTTTCCCCAAAAATGTTTTTCTGTAATAATGGTAATTACACTGTGCAACATTTTTGAAGTCATTTCAAAATAACCATATACGGACACCGCTACATGATAAAAGACCAAAAAAAAAGACCCGTGTTTTTTTTCCCCCAAAGTCATGCACTTTTTTTTATGGGCCCCCAGAGATTTGAGGCCTCGGTGTAATTTTTGGAAAAAAGTGATCATATTCTCAGGCTCATATCTTGCAAACCGTTCGGAATTTTGATTTACTCTCTGAGGCAAAGTTCTAGCTCTTGTCATAAAAGGTGTTAAGAATAATTCCTAGGAAGTTCATATGTTCTAGAAAGTTGTTTATTGAGATCTTAGGTACATTTTTGTAGTTGATTGTTTCCCTGAATTTTCAACGGTTTGCTACCTATGGACCTGAACAGGGGAAAAAGGTTAAAAAAATCGACTTTTTTTAAGTTTTTTGCGATTTTGACCTTGAAGATGAAGCTTTTTTGATTTTATATCAAAATTCCGAACGGTTTGCAAGATATGAGCCTGAGAATATGATCACTTTTTTCCAAAAATTACACCGAGGCCTCAAATCTCTGGGGGCCCATAAAAAAGTGCATGACTTTGGGGAAAAAAAAACACGGGTCTTTTTTTTTGGTCTTTTATCATGTAGCGGTGTCCGTATATGGTTATTTTTTATTTTACAATTAAGAGACTTAAGAAGGTGGTTGCTACACATTGGTTATTCTTAAATGGATTAACAGAAAAATTCTGGCAACACAGCTAAGAGTAAGCTACTTTCTTGTTAAGCGAGTAAATTCCATATAAAAATTAGGCCATTCGAACAGGCCTTATAAAAAAGTACTGATTATTATTCAAATTTCTGGTTTTATTGGAAAGATTTAACTATGTCATGTAATAATTAGACAGCGGATTTTTATGCAAAATCATATTTTGAACGGATGCTTATAATCGAATGCCGACTTAACACAAATGATTTTCTTACCAAAAATATTTAAATAATCAATATAACCACTTTTATGTTCTCATATTTTGCATAGCGATAGGAATTTTCTATGCAAGTGTGGATTAAAAATAAGATTTGCATAAAAATCCGCTGTCTAGTAATAATGTAACACAATATCATTCATATGACTACGACCACGGGAGTACCTCGTCCGATCAATCCATTTTTTCAGTACATGGCCCAATGATGCCGCCAGCCCAAAATCCACACCAAACAGTGACTCGTTGTGGATGCATTGGCTTCTCAATAGTCACGCTGCAATTTAGCTTATTGACATAGCCACCGAGATGAAAATGAGCTTCATCTGAAACACGAAAATTTCCCACGTAAATTTCTTAGAGTTTGCGTTAAAAACTCGTTTCTATCTTCAAAGACAAAGTACATCGGTAGTTCAAATTTAAAGTGTTACATGACCACCCTATATAGACTTACAACCAGAAACCTCACCACTAAGCTTTTATATTGTGTGTCGGTTGATAGATTTTTAATAGAAAAATTTGGTCTAACTTCTAAAATATAACCAATTGTCCGATTTTCAATGTTGTTATCTCCTAATAATGTTTTGGGCCTTGTCTAATTCCAATTTTCTGCACAACTTAAAAATGTTTACTAAATCAAGTAAATAAGCTTCAGTCGGCTAAATCGACTCATATATACCTTCACTGCCAGATAATATATATACGGATGTTATAAGGAATTAAATTTTACTTAGGTCAGGATAATTTATGTAGAAGGTACTAGAAGGTTGATTTTTCTTTAACATAGAAATATGGGTTATTTGTGTGGAAGTTACCAGAAGGGGCGTGGTAATTTCGCCCATCTTTCAACTTAAACTAAGTTTGGGAAAAATATTACAGTGTGCAAAGTTTGAATTGATTCCTTAACTGCTTACGTGAGTTATCGTGTACACCAGCCAGCCAGACAGACGGTCGGACGGACGGACATGGCTCAAACATATTAAAAAGTCGTGAAACGGATTTGGTCCAAGGATACCTAGGGTCTATAGTTAGTCCTTCCTCCCTCCTACTCTGTACAGTGAGGGTATACAAATAGATGCGCCTATCGGTGTCAGTTTTGTAATCAATTGTATTTTTTCCAGAACGAACAAAAACTATATATACAAAACTGTCGGATATACATCGAAGAAATCAACGTTGCTTAGGACCATTACCCCATAGTTCGGTTATACAGTTGCGGTCAAAATAATAGCAGCGCACCGTAGTTTAGCATACATTTTCATATACATATTTATTTGTGTGATAATTTTTTTATTGCTACTACTGCATTAAATGCTGTGTAATGAGCTTACAAACACAAAGTAATTGTTTATTTGTTTTAGAAATTTCACATTTTTTGGACTAATTGACATTTTGGACCGGTCAAAATAATAGCAGCATTAAACAAATCTCAAGAAAAGCTAGTTTTATCTGATTTTTTCAATTCGATTTGATGTTTTAAATAAGATATTATGAAATGTACACTATTTCTGAAATGTTATTGTTTCATTTTTCTTCATAAGTAGGGTGAGGATAGCATTGTTGAGAACAAAATCGAGTTCATAAACAAAGTTTGAAATCTGAGGGTAAATCATATAGTGAAGTTCGATTTTTTTATTATAAGACGAAAAAACAAAAACACGTCAAAAAAATCAGTTTATATCACCTGCAACCATTCGCCGAATAGTAACGTCTAGTACAAAAAACCCACTTACGCCCGCCACCGAAATAAAAAACAATGTCTGTCCATCTTAGAGAGTTTAAACTATTCGTAGAATACTAAGAAAAAATAATCTGTAAGCCAGAAATCCGAAAAAAGTCCCACTTATAAATAAAAGATATGTCACAAAAAATTGCAATTCGCAAAAACACACCTGCAGTAGCCAACGAAAATGTTTTATGGTCAATTGAATCGAACACGGAATACAAATTTTCATATTGGTGGTTTTGCAGCTTGCGCTAGTACGAAAGTCTGTTGTCAATGTCATTTGTCATTTGAATGCAGAAGTTTGTGAAAATCACCAAAAATAATTATTTTGCGCGGAGTGCGAAAATCAAATAATTATTTTTGGTGATTTTCACAAACTTCTGCATTCAAATGACAAGCTGCAAAAGCACCAATATGAAAATTTGGGATTCCCCAAAACAGATGAAACGAAAAAAAAGCAAAACCTAATTAGAACCATGATTGACCGTGTACTGAACTTAGACCGCCTAGAGGCGGTCTTGGGAACTAGAGGGTTAAATAATACAACATACTAATAAATATCATTACATCTGAATGACGATGAACTTTACAGCTCCGTTCATAATGTCACAGTATTTGTCACTTCCGGTTCACTTGTGTCTTTTGACCACATTATGACTTTTGTGGAAATATGTCACAAACAAATCATGCACAAGTCACACAAAAAATGACTGTGCTGATTGTTAGCACAGATTTATGTACAGATACATATGCGAACGTATAAACATATCTATGGATATGTGTACATAATGAGATACGTACGTTGGTGTAGTGTGTACAGTATGGAAAGTTCGCATTCGCACATCCTTTATTTTTTTAAAGGAAATTTCATTTGTTTTTAATGTAAAGGATATTTTTCTTGCTACTATTTTTTCTACTTTTATGGCCCATTTTACACCTGGAAATAATGATGATTAATAAATCAGTCTGCCACGCAACACATTTGAAATTCAAAAGTCGTCATTTGTAATTCAAAAGACATCATTTGAAATTCAAAAGACATCATTTGAAATTCAAAACTCTTCATTTGCAATTCAAAACTCGTCATAAGTAATTCAAAAGACACCATTTGAAATACAAAAGATTTCATTTGAAATTCAAAAATTATTCCATTTGTAATTCAAAAATTATTACATGTGCAATTCAAAAAGGCAAAATATACATTAGGTAGGGTAGCATTTATTTATTTCTGTAAATTTTAATATTCTGCTGTTTAGAAAACAGATTTACGTACCTCCCACGCAAATCATCAAGGCTGAACGTCTTTTTCAGTTTCTTTGTTTTTGGCGTAGTTTAAAGCGTGCGAATGTCGCGTCCCGGCCACTGGGAGATGCCCATATACGGATTAAAAAATTTTGCGAATTTTCTTTCACATAAAAACCGTGTTTTAGGGACAGTCTCTAAAGAATTGGAAAAAATTTGATTTTTTTCGAAAAAATAAATAATTTTTATTTGTATCAAAAAAACATAAAATTTAGTAAAAGTAGAAAAAATAGTTTTTAATAACTAACATTTTAACGAAGAAAACGATGTCTACACCTTTTTCAATTGTAATTCAAAAGACATCACTTGAAATTCAAAAGACACCAGTTGAAATTCAAAAATTCCATTTGCAATTCAAAAAATATCACTTGAAATTCAAAAATTCCATTTGAAATTGCTTATCATTTTATTAAATCTGTTATCAAAACTGCAGAATATTCAAATTTGCAGAAAAAAATGCTACCCACCACCTAATGTATATTTTTCTTAAAAAATGTTGTTTACATTTTTGAATTTCAAATGGAATAATTTTTGAATTTCAAATGAAAACTTTTGAATTTCAAATGGTGTATTTTGAATTACAAATGACGAGTTTTGAATTTCATATGACGACTTTTGAATTTCAAATGGTGTCTTTTGAATTATAAATGACGAGTTTTGAATTTCAAACGATGAGTTTTGAATTTCAAATGGTATTTTTGGAATTTCAATTGAAATTTTTTGAATATCAAATGGAATTTTGATATTTTTGGAATTTCAAATGGAATTTTTGAATTTCAAATGGTGTCTTTTGAATTACACTTGAAAATGGTGTATAAAAAGATATATGAATAAATGTAGAAGTTATGACCATATTTGCAGACGCAAACATTTCATAAAATCACGTTTTTTTGTGTAAATTCGCTTTATAATAATAATAATATAATATATATATAATATAATAATAATATAATGTTAAATGAATATTTTTTATTTAATGTGGGGCCACACTAGTATGTGTGTATCCACATGTGAGGATACTCGTCCCCCAATGAAAGTTAACACAAAATTGTGTTTTTGTCACGATTTCCTTTGTGTTGCTGTTTTTGTCACACAGAAACACTGAGTGAAAGAAAGATGCAAAAAAAAATCATATTTTCATATCATCTTTATATGTTTATTATTTCAGTTTTTTTTTGTAAAAGAAAACTACAGACCAGACAGTTAGCCAGCCAACCAGCAACAAAAGACCAGTCAGGAAAAGATATGAACAACAATTTTGTTAACAAATAAATTTCAGGAACATACGTCGTTCAAGTGACAACGGACAACTAAGAACGAAATTAAACAAAAACTGTGAGGCAAGATAAAAATACATAGTTGAGGGAAATTTGTTTATGAAACAGTCAAGAAAAGACAGACCAACGCCATCCGAAAACGTCCCATAAGAGGACATGCTACATGCTTGCGAACGACATAGAGCTCTAGTGATAAAGTAAAGTAAAAATATGTATGTAAAGTCGAGAGGGCCGAATCGTATGTACCCTCCACCAAGGAGTGCATTCATACAACAAAAAATAAAAAAAAATTGTCCGAGCCCTAAAAAATTATTTTTTTGTGTCAATTAAGCTATGCCATATATGTTTATGGATAATTTGTTTATACCCTCCACCATGGATTGCATTCCACAGATGCTGTCGATTTTCGTAGAAGTGCAGTGCAAGATAACATAAAATCATGATTCAACAAATTTTTGCCGTAAAAGTAAAAAGTACGAATATGAAAAAATCCTTTATTTGTGTCTATGCAGTCTAGATGCGGCCATTTGGTTGGTACCAATTTTTATCCCATTTTTTCCCACCCTTAAGAGTACGACTTTCTAAAATATCTTTATTTTACGTGTTTACAAATTTACATGTTTAATTTTGCAAAAATTATTGGTGAGAATGTCCGCAACCATATCGTTTGTTGGACAGTATTTCAGTTCAACTTCTCTGTTCCGGACGACTTCTCGTACATGGTGGATGGTTGATGTCAACATGTTTGGTGCGATTGTGAAAAACGGGATTCTGTGCTAATTTGTATGCACCTTGATTATCGACATTCAATAATACTGGATCGCCGTCGCCATATTCTAATTCTGCCAACAACCGCCTCAAGTATGTAGCCTCTCTCGCCGCATTCGACATCGCCATATATTCGGCCTCTGCGCTACTAAGAGCCACCGTACGTACGTTGGCTCTTGCTCTCCCAAGATATAGCACATCCATTGATGAAAAATATATAACCTGTGTACGATTTTCGATCTGTGGTATTGCTTCCCCAGTCTCCATCTGCATACCCCAATGCACCTTTAGGGCCAGCATTAAATGTCAATTTATAATTTGTTGTTCCTGCAAGATATTGGAGTATATTCTTCACTGCAACTACACATTTTTCAATTGTAATTCAAAAGACATCACTTGAAATTCAAAAGACACCAGTTGAAATTCAAAAATTCCATTTGCAATTCAAAAAATATCACTTGAAATTAAAAAATTCCATTTGAAATTCAAAAAATGTCAATTGAAATTCAAAAGACATCATTTGAAATTCAAAACTCTTCATTTGTAATTCAAAACTCGTCATAAGTAATTCAAAAGACACCATTTGAAATTCAGAAGTTTTCATTCGAAATTCAAAAATTATTCCATTTGTAATTCAAAAATTATTCCATTTGCAATTCAAAAAGGGTAAACAAAATTATTTAAGTAAAATATACATTAGGTTGGGTAGCATTTATTTATTTCTGTAAATTTTAATATTCTGCTGTTTAGACAACAGATTTACGTACCTCCCACGCAAATCACTCTAACCTATTAAATTTAAAGATTTTATAACTTCTATACGGACGATCGGAATACTCGGAAATTTGGTCATTGGTAATGTTTTCATAGACGTTATATACACCTGCAATATGAGTGATATTGCAAGACTTCTCACACAAATTGGCATAAGCTTTGGTTAAAATAAAACTGATCAGTAACAATTTAATATTGGAAATGGTTTTACAATCACTTTATACCTGTAAAATAGTTATGATTTGTTGTACCTCCAACACAAATAATCCTACTCTAAGTAAAATGCAAGTCCTTATAAATTATATGCAGATGCTCTCTGAGCTGGTGAAGGTTATAAACTATATATGAAATTACCGACATTTTACATCATTATAATTATTAGTTGCTTATCATTTTATTAAATCTGTTTCCAAAACTGCAGAATATCCAAATTTGCAGGAAAAATAATTGCTACCCCACCTAATGTATATTTTTCTTAAATAAGTTTGTTTTCATTTTTTTGAATTTCAAATGGAACCTTTGAATTTCAAATGGAATAATTTTTGAATTTCAAATGAAAACTTTTGAATTTCAAATGGACTGGAATTATTGGACTTCCATTTCCAGGTATTGCATATCGAATGACACAGTGAGTATGCACTCCATTTTAATGTAGAGGGTATAAAAAGGGTGCAGTTATTTGAATGACAGTAGTACTATGTACCAGAGTTTTGCAGTAGATTGGTCTGGCTTAGCTGTATTCGCAGAAATCAAACTTAAAATTAACTTTATTTAATTAACTCGGTTGAGTGGCTATTTTCGATCACTTTTTCGAGCAAAGAGGGTCGTACACCTCAGGGAAAATAATATAGTTCAACAAGTGATTCCTTCAACAAGTCAATTGTTTGTTTCCGTCAGTTTGGAATTAATTCTGTAACTTTTCAGCAGTTCAAAGATATCTTGAAAAATTTTGCACACGCTTAGATCATAGGTGTTTGTAGATGATTTGCAAAATGTGGATCCCCTGTGGATATTGAGGTTACTGGGTGACCCTTCAGAGTTGGTCACCTCGGCCATGTCAAACTTATAAATGATTGACAAAAGTACAGGGTAGGCCATTTAAAATTTTAAATTAGAATCGGCTACAAAAAGCTGCTGATTATTTTCTAAATTTCTGATTTAATTGGAAAGGTTGAACTTTGTCATTTAATAATGGAACGCAATATCATTCATATGACTACCAAGACTGGCTCGACAGTACTTCATCCGATCAATACAATTTTTCAGTTCATTTTCGATTCTTCCGACTGAATCTCTTCAATGGCAACTTCGATTTCATGTTTCATCGCTTCATTTGTCTCTGGATGCTTTCGTAGCATTTATCCTTAATGGCTCCCCGCAGAAAAAAAATCACATAATCCGAGGCGTCCAATTGACAAAGCAGTTTCGGCTGATTATTCGTTTCTCAAAAACAGTGCGTAAAATATCGCTGGTTGCGTTGGCTGTATGACATGTGGTCTTGTATTGTTGTAACCAAATGCCGACCATGTCCTTCTCTTGAAATTTTGGAAACAAAAATTCTTTGAGCGTTCTCATCGTTGACGGTAACGGCGGCTCCTTGCTCATTTTTCGAAGAACAACAACAGACAATGGCTCGTTTTGGATGCATTGGCTTCTCAATAGTCTAGTGTGGGTTCTCTGAACCCCATTTGCGGCAATTTTGCTTATTGACATAGCCACCGAGATGAAAATGAGCTGCATCTGAAAACACGATTTTTCGGTAAAATTCTTTATCTCCTGCCAAACAATCTTCAGTCCATTGGGCGAAGCGAAAACGCATCGGATTGTCATGAGGCTTCAGTTGTTGGACCAATTGAATTTGTAAACCTTCATACCGAGATCTTTATGCAAAATTCTTCTCAAAGAAGTGCGAGAAATGTTCAGTTCCCGAGAACGGTGACGAGTAGATGTTGATGGATGTTTTTGAACGAGAAGGTTGGTTTGTCCATAACGATAACGATCCATTTTCAGGAACTCGCTTCACAAATTGACGCACAAACTGATCGGACTCCAAGATCTCTTCCACGTAAATGTCTTCCAGTTTGCGTTAAAGACTCACTACTTTGGAAGTAAGTTTTCAATATTTCCCAATTTTGTTTGAGCGTATAGCGTCCGCAAATGTCAAACATAATCCTGAAAATAAAAATTAATTTTAGTTTTTTTCGTTTGAATTTTTTTGGTCTGTAATCAATATATGATTTGAACTGGGATATTGTCCTGGCTCAAGACCATTTTGCTTCTATATTTAATAGAATGCAAATTTATTTACAAATGTCATGGTGACATTTATTACTTGGCTGCAGACTATCACGATCATGATTACGGCCATGTCAAAAGCCTTTTCAAGTGGCTTCTCAGCGACTTTTCAACATCAAACCCAGCCTCTATAAGGAGATGATTCTCACAAACGAACGAGAAGCACAACTCACTTGCCGAATTTGCGTTTAAGAAATCGCACCAAGTAATAAAGTACACATGCCATCTTACAAGCATTCAAAGTCAGAGTAATAGGAAGTTCAAATTTAAAATTTTAAATGGCTCACCCTGTACAATTCACGGATTATGACTATTTTTATTTTTAGCTTGACCCCAACATTAGTTGGTAATGATAGTTTTTTTTGTTACAATCTTTTGATTCTTTCAATTGCAAATGTCACCCGTATCACTTCACCACTACAGCACACCCTTTAGTCCGTCGACGACGTTGTACGTTGAAATTGACTTTGGGACATTTTGGGACTTCCAGAGATGTCCTTTTGTTAACTTCCACTGGTTTCGTTTATTTTTTTTCTTGTTCGTTGCTGGCCGCTGTCTTCCGTTTTGTTGGGAGTCCCTCCCAATTGATGACGACTTCTCGCAGTGGTTGGTTGGCAGTCATAGCTAAAGTAATCTACTCAAACAACAGCAATACAAATATGTGCTCCTCTCATAAAGTTGATTATGAAAATTTCATTTTGATGGCCGAACCGAAAACACGAACAAAAAAAAAAACAAAATATTATTCGAAATACTCGAGAGTATCCCTCTTCAAAATAAATGAATATGAAATACATACATATGCCACTACATTTACATACAAGTATGTACTTATAAATGAATGTATGTATGCAATGTACATCCATTTTTGCATACCTACAGTTTGGGGGGGGGCACAATGTAAAGTTTGGAAAATCATAATTATCCGGCCGAGTTCCGGTTTATTTAAAAAGTTTTCTCAGTCATCGATTGTGGGAATTTGATAAAAAATGATGTTTATTTTTATTTAAAGCAAAATTCTAAATTACATGTACACGTACAAAGGAATTCAATAACAACAAGTTCAAAGGCGTCTACGCGGTCTGAGCGACATATACAGTAAATTTCATTTCATTTTCATTAATCTCCTTTCCCCTAAAAATGAATTTATTTTACGAGTATAGTCGGACGGAGGAATGTAAGCACTGAATTTCAAGATTATAATATCAACTGTATTGTCGTACCATTTTGTCCCTTAAAAGTGCAAGTTACGAAATATCCACTTACTCCACAAGTTTACGCAATTAGAGACATTTGCTTCATTTCACCCCCTTAAAGTATGAATTTTCAAAAATAACTTTTTGGTTCGGGTTCATGCATTAAGGAGAATGAATGAATGTATGTATCAGATTTGAATATTAGGCGGAAACTTAAAAAAATGTTTAAATACTCTAAATATTAGCGGGTACTTGTTAGGGAACAAATTTCCCCTCTCTACTGATTTCGCCCATTTTCATTCGCAACCGATTGGTTACCATTGGACATATATGTGGAAATTGAACCCCCTATACCTATACTAGCGTACTTTCAAAAGATGAATATGGCTAGAACGTCTTAGAATTTTACTACGACCCAGAATATATGTATGTATGTATATAATTTATAGGATCCCCGATGAATATTTGTGTTGGAAACCGATTGATAAAATTAATATACATTAAGGTGGAGGGCATAAAAATAACTATTAGCTATTAGGTGCAGCCATTTGGTAATTTTTTTCCATTTACCCCCTAGAAGTACGCATTTCGAAAAATCCCCTTTTTTACGTGCCTACGAAATCAGAGGAATGTATGTACCGAATTTCATTATTGTAGATGCAGCCGTTTGGTTGGTACCATTTTTATCCCTCTATACCCATTTTGCCTCTTAAAAGTACGAATTTGGAAAAATACATTTATATTATGTATCTACTCAATTAGAGGAATGTACACAGCAAATTTCGTGTTACTAGCTGTTGTCGTTAAATAGGTACCATTTTTATCCCTTTTTGCCCCATTTCACCCCCTTCGAATAAAAAACACTTTATGGGGCACGTTTTTGTTATAGGGGGAATGTGCATATCCAAAATCAAGGAAAATATAAGCAGACATATTGAAGAAACATGCTTAAATACTCTAAATATTAGGGGTTATTAGGGATATTTTCATTCCTTGCGAGGGAAAAAATTTTCCCTCTGGACCGATTTTGCCCAATTGCAATCCCAACCAATCTACGACTTCAAGACGGATTTATGGAAAATTTGGACCTGCTAGCGTGCTTTCTACAAACGGACGGACATGGCTAGATGGTTTGAGAATTGTATGGCGATCTAGAATATGACAAATCGGACAGTTAAAAAAATATTTTTGATTTCCTCTAATTTTTACCGTTTTTAGTACGCATTAAAAACACCCCCTGGTATACTTTGAGTTTTTTCGGATTACTCGTTAAAAAGATATAGCTTTTTTAAAAATCGTTAAATAGTAGTTCTTTTTTTAGTTTTGCTCATAACATGGTCAATAATGGTCCGAATTGGATTTTCTTTTTTTTTAATATTTTTCTTTTTTGAAGTACTTTTCAAAAAAAATATTGAAAAAAAAAATTCACAATGTTTGTATATACAAATTTTGATTTTTTAAATTAAAACTTTATTTTTTAATTATTTGTACTCCTTTAAACAACTATATATTCAGTAAATTTAGAGCGTTGTTGAAAGTGGGCCTATAATAATATTAATATATATATTTTTTTAATTTTTCGAAAATTTGGAAAACCAAAAATAAATAAAAACTTTATTTTTTTAATTGTTTGTACACTTCGATTTTCTCGAAATTTTTATACCCTCCACCTCCAGGATGGGGGTATACTAACTTTGTCATTCCCTTTGTAACACCTTGAAATATTGACCTGAGACCCTATAAAGTATATATATTCTTGATCGTCATAAAGTTCTAAGACGATCTAGCCATGTCCATGTCCGTTGAAAGCACGCTAGCATCTAAACGAAACGAGGTAGAACGTTCAAATTTTCCATAAATGCGTCTTATAGTCGTAGATCGGTTGGGTTTGATTGGCGGGGTGAAATCGGCCCAAAGGTAAAATTTTTTCCCTCACAAGGACTAAAAATACCCATAATAATCCCCAATATTTAAGCGTATTTAAGCATGTTTTTTGGATATGACTGTTCATATTTGCTTGATATTTGGTATGCGCATTCCCCTTATAGCAAAAACGTGCACCATAAAGTTATTCTTATTTGTAGGGGGTGAAATGGGGCCAAAAAAGGGATACAAATGGTACATATTAAACGACAACAGCTAGAAACACGAAATTTCCTCTAATTGAGTAGATATATAATATAAAATTATTTTTTCCAAATTCGTACTTTTAAGGGATAAAGTGGGAATAGAGGGATAATAATGGTACCAACCAAACGGCTGTGCCTAGAATAATGAAATTCGGTGTATACATTCCTCTGATTGCATAGACTAGTAATATACACGGATTTTTTCAAAATTCTTACTTTTTGGGGTTAAAATGAAAAAAGGGGATAAAAATAGTACCAATCAAATGACCGCAGCCGGAGTTATGAATTTCGGAGTATACATTCCTCTGACTGTGTAGACACGAAAATAAACGGATTTTTCGAAATTCATACTTTTTGGGGTCAAAATAGAAAAAGGGAATAAAAATAGTACCAACAAAATGAGCGCTGCTAGAGTCATGAATTTCGAAGTATACATTGCTTTGACTACGTAGACATGAAAAGCAAAAGTTTTTTCCAAATTCAATTGATACAATGGGTACGGACGGATAAAAATGGTACCATCCAAACGGCTACACCTGGAATAATGAAATTCGGTGTATACATTCCTCTGATTGCGTAGACAAGTAAAATACACCGATTTTTCAAAATTCGTACATTTGTGGTTAAAATGAAAGAAGGGGATAAAAATAGTACCAATCAAATGACCGCAGCTAGAGTCATGAAAGTCGGAGTATACATTCCTCTGACTGCGTAGACATGGAAAATATAAGAATTTTTCGAAATTCGTACTTTCAAGGGATACAATGGTACGGAGGGATAAAAATATTACCAATTAAACGACTACAGCTAGAATGATGAAATTCTAATTGCGTAGAAACGTCAAGGGCGCAGCTGGAATCATGGATGATTTTATAAGTTATGATTTTTACTAATATTTGTATAAATAGAACGAAAAGACCTTTTAAAAATTAAATAAAATAATATTTTATTTTACTGAAGAATACAAAGCCTAGTTGAAGAAAAACTATGGCTCAGTGTAGAAGTTATGATCCTAATTGTAGAAGTATATACCGTCTTCGCAGCGACTTTTCAACAGCCTCTTTAAGTAAATGATTCTCCCAAACAAATGAGAAGCACAACTCACTTGCCGAATATTCGTTTAAAAAATCGCACCAAGTAATAAAGCACACATGCCACATTACAAATTTGTGTGAATTACTCTACGAATTGCTCCGTATCCATTGCATTTTCCAGAGAGAGATTTCGCAAGAGATTCATGTGAAATTATGAATTTTAAGGAACAAATTATGGGTATATTTGAAAACTTAAATTTGACTTTTAAAAATGATTGAGAAATAAACTCAAATTAGGAAAAATATATTTTTTCATATTCAAATCGGCTACTTATTGAGCTGCCCTCCCAACTTTAAAAATTGTAGTAGTTTGAAATTACAATATTTTTTTTCCAATATTTTTTAGTTTCTTTGTCTTTGCAATTTGTTTTCTTTCACTGGGAACTTTGAATCGTTAGGTTTCACTGAGCTAATTTAAGTTTATTTTTTATTTTTAATATATCAGAAATCATACGCTTGTTATTTAAAATTAATCTTTAGATATTTTTCTATTGTTTTTTTGTAATTTTATTATAATTGGCCGAATGGCTTTTAAATTACAAATAAAAAGAATGAATGAATGAAAAAACGAATTTCTTAGTAGTTGGCAATCCAAACCGAACTTATCACACCACTCCCATATCCTGAATTATTCGTACGCACATTCATATCTGTATGTGTGTTTGGATGTGTATGTGCAACATTTAAAGTTTTGAGCACATATCCTCCCTCCTCTTCGTCCAAATAAGTACTTTGTGTTAAACAAATATGTACATGGAAATCTAAAAAACCCGCAAAAAGAACCGAATACCATTTCAAAGTGGGTAAATGTGTAATAAGTGGTTGTGTCTACATGCATAGAAATACATACATATGTATGTATATGTGTGTGAGATCAGATATGTTTCATCATACAATGACTTCAAAACTGTATTTGTAAGTACGTGCACATGACCGACCATCGCCATTCACAGGATAAATGATGATGGGATTTGATGTTGAGTCCATCTTCTGTATCTGTATCTGTGTGCGCGTGTGTGTGTGTGTTTATGTTGTTTGTTATTTTGAATCCCTGTATAAATGTTAAGTGATACCACTTGACAAAATAAGTTTCTTAACTTATTTGAATACGTCATCGACACACACACACACCCACATACACACCACAAAAGATGACTTGTAAATGGTCATCCACAGGACGAGGACGGACGTGGACGTGGTCCTCTTCCCATTCAAGGATAATGGAGTTGTAAACGTTTTGCAGTTAAATGATGACTATATGATTATGATTATATACTTTTTGTGCGAGAAGATGACAAAATAAAATGATAAACGTATCATTATTAGTTGTCTTCAGATTACACGTAAGATATCAATGGGAATTATTTTTTCGGGTTCAAAAAGGAAGGAAGTTAATTTGGGGATTATTATTCGAGGAATACGTATTCATGCAATTGCTTGAAATGTCAGGCATTACTATGCAAAATGGGAGATTTGTTTGATCTTTAAATTGTGCGAGTCCTTAATTTGTAAATTTTGGTATTCAAGGAGTAATGATGAGTACGCTTGGTAGAAGAATGAAAGAAAAAAAAGAAAATTTTTTGAGTCCTTTAATATCAAATAATAAATTATAAAATTATGACCCAAAATTCGCGCAAGGTATGAAGGAAATAAATGGTGATTTTTTAGCTATTATATTTTTGGCAACACTGGTTTTGCTTCACTGTCAAACATCTTCAGTTTAGTCTATAATTTAACCATGAATCGTCTTACAAACTAACAACGCTTGCAAATTATTGAATTTTATTATCAAAATGCGTGCTCTGTTAAGAAAGTTCATTGTGTTCATTCAGAAAGAAATTGTGTTCAGCGACGAAGCTCATTTTTGGCTCAATGGGTACGTAAATAGGCAGAATTGTCGATTTTGGAGTGAATATCAGCCAGAAGCATTGCAAGAGCTACCAATGCATCCAGAAAAAGTCACAGTTTGGTGCGGGTTATGGGCTGGTGGCATCATTGGACCGTACTACATACATGATCTATAAAGACAAGCCCGCTTCAATTGACGCATTGGAAGACAATATTGAAGCATTTATTCGTGAGATACCGGCCGAAATGTTGGAAAGAGTATGTCAAAATTGGACTAAGCGGATGGACCATTTGAGGCGCAGTCAAGGTCAACATTTGCATGAAATAATCTTCAAACATTAAATTATATGGACCGTACTATCGATTCAAATAAAGATTTCATGCATTTTTCTGAATTTTATGTGTTTTTTGCAAAACTTTCCTATAGCTTTTAAAAATCTCATCTATATAACAAATCACAAAAAAATAATTTGTTCTGGATCTGGATCTGTCTTCTTTTCCTTTCTGGAAAACACGACAATTTTAAAAATGAATTTTCTATTTTGAGTTAAATTTTTACATTTTAGTTTTTTCGTTTGCATTTTTTGGCCTGTAATCAATATTTGATTTGAACTGGGATATTGTCCTGGCTCAAGACCATTTTGTATCTATATTTAATAGAATGCATGGTGACATTTATTACTTGGCTGCAGACTACCACGATCATGATTTCGACCATGTCAAAAGTCTTTTCAAGTGGCTTCGCAGCGACTTTTCAGCATCAAACCCGGCCTCTATAAGGAGATGATTCTCACAAACGAACGGGAAGCACAACTCACTTGCCGAATTTGCGTTTAAAAAATCGCACCAAGTAATAAAACACACATGCCATCTTACAAGCATCTCATTGAGTTGCATATGTAAGTATGTGTTTATGCAGGTATAGTTACCCAGCAATACTTCTGCCGTGCCAACGCTCATTTGTTTTAGTTTTTTTTCGTTTGCATTTTTTTGGTCTGTAATCAATATTTGATTTGAACTGGGATGTTGTCCTGGCTCAAGACCATTTTGCTTCTATATTTAATAGAATGCAAATTTTTTACAAATGGCATGGTGACATTTATACACATACTTACATATGCAACTCAATGAGATGCTTGTAAGATGGCATGTGTGTGTTATTACTTGGTGCGATTTTTTAAACGCAAATTCGGCAAGTGAGTTGTGCTTCCCGTTTGTTTGTGAGAATGATCTCCTTATAGAGGCCGGGTTCGATGCTGAAAAGTCGCTGCGAAGCCACTTGAAAGTGCAAAGTGCGTTTTCTAAGTGCAAGTCTTTTAGGATATTTGCATAGTATAGACTGAGAAGTCCCACTTGAATTCCATCGCTAACCAAAAGAGCACAAAAGTGCAAATCCACATGTGGTTAAATACATTCATAACAAATCGACATTTTATTTTCCGTTTTACATTTTCGTGCCGAACCTTGCCAACTTTTTGAAAGCTTACATAATTACTATATTTGCAATTTACTATAATCACTCTAAGGCTGTACTGAACTTATTTAATTTTTTACACACCTAGTCAAATTTCAAACGTTTTTTATTGAAAATATTGAATATATACTTAGAATTACATGTTCTATATTTATACTTCATATTATTTTTTTGGCAAAATATAACAACGCACATTCCAAAATTGATAACCAAAAATGCCGCGTAAACAGTTTTATACTGACACTTTAATATTGCCAACTTTGACATCATGTAACACAACGGGAATATTTTTTTGGAAAAACTAAATTCATTTTTATTTACTTTGAAGTGTTTTTTATTAAATTATATCAGCATAAAAGCGATTGTACTATGTTCGAATTTTTACTTTTGGCCACTGAAATGGGTCATTTGACCTATAGTGGCGCAAATATTAAATGAACTTTGACGAAAATTGGAATTTTAGCATTTTTTAAATTCATCCATAAAAATTGTCTTGATTCAGTAAAAGTATTTTTTTCAGGACTAGGACACATTTTATAATAATAAGTAATAAAGCCTTTTTCGTAATCGAAATGAAGGTATGTGTTTAATTTTTCTAATAAATTAAATAGAATTTATTTTCATTATTTTAGGAATTGTGGGAATTTTTGTCTGAAGTATGATTTGTAAGCTCTTTTTAAATTTCCATTTTAATAGTTGTTGCATAATAACTATGAATTGTTAGCTCTCTGAATAGATCCGCATTCTTTCTAAATATTTTATCGTACAAAACGTCACCGAATTTTTTTAATATTTTACCAAAATTCCCAACATTCAAACAAAGGAACTTCATCTATTTATTTATTGAAAACTGAAATGAACAACATCCTTGCTGACAAGCACACAATGTTCAAAGTAAACTTGCATTCCTTCATAAATCTCATCAAAATTCCAAAAAAGAATATAAATTATCATATGGGAAATATGTACGAGTATGTGCTGTGCGCATAACTCCGTATCAAACGTTATCAATTCCAGGAATACTGGCTGACGAGCATGGAAGCCACCTTCACCATCATCTATTCAGCTATTCTGCCAAGAACAATCTGCACGCAAATTCCTTATAATCAAATCGAATGCCTTGTGATTTAAGTGGGTGTTGTGGAGTAGGATGTGCGCCCGGCCTGGCTTGGCCTGCCCTGGGTGGGCGGATGTCTCTATCGAGGAGGATTTTGTAATTGATAAGCTATATAATATTACACAAGGTAAATTGTCTGATAATGTCTTTGAGCGACGTTTGAATTTTTCTTTTACACGGGATACTGATATTCTTGTGGCAAGGGGGTGGGGGCAGTAGGGGGAACGCCACGCTAGACCATATCACAGTCGCGTACGAGGGTTGAATTTTAATGTCTGTCAGCAGCAGTGGTGGTGGTGCGCGGGGTTGTTGGTATGCTTTGCATTTTGCCGAATTGCATTTCCCGGTGACACCATCGCCACAAAACCAAAGGAAAATGCTCTCAAGGAATTCATTAGCCTGGCGTGTGAGTCTAGGACTGTGCGTGTGTGTTCCACACTGATAAGCCTCGTCAGCTTGTGTTCCTTATGCGCTCGGCTACCTATTCCTGTTTGCTGGCTACACGCCTTTCGCGGCTAAGAACATAAAATGTGACGCTGATGCACGCAAATTGGGGATAAATTCCCAAAAACGCCGACTTTATTCACCACTCCAGGGACGAAATTCTCGGAGACGTAATACCTCAACGAGCGAAGGCATGCAACGGGGCATGAGCAAGCATTTCATTCACCCCACTTACCCCCGGATGGCCTGCGCCCTCGCCCACCCACACTCTATTAGCGTGGACGCTTTTATTGTTAATATTGGGCTTCTGTTGTTTTTAACAAATTTTTAATGTTCAGTTAACATCAAACTAATATGGCTCGGCTGTCTGTCTGCCTGCCTGCCTGCCCGCCTGCATTAACCGAAAAAGATGACAGGGCTATGAGAGGAAGGGGCATCGGGGGTTGATTTGGTGGCATGGCATGTAGCATTTGATTGTTCACAGTTGAAGTAATGGCATGTCTCCCCCGGGGCCACAGTACATTTTAATGCATTTCTTCGGCTGATGTTGCAATCGCCGCGACGCGCCCCCTTTAGAAGCTCCCTTTCGTCCCTTGTATTTGAAATTCGTCCATTTCGTTGGCAAAGTTAATTTGTTATTTTTGTTGGATTTTCCTTTCGCATTGTGTGGTCGCTTTCATATTTTCTGGTCTGCATAATCCATATAGACGCTGACGACGCCGCCGCCCTAACGATTTTTATGATATTTGCTCTCAAATGTATCATTTATGAGGTATATTTGTTGACACTCGTCGTTTGTAACACATTGCAATGCAATCTGTTTGAATTTAAGACATTTGTTCGAGATGATCTGAGACTACACATCACTATACAGGAAACATTTTGCGAAATTTTCTGATATATTTTGGCTTTATAAATTCGAAAAAGATATTAAAAATTTTTTATACATATTTTTTTATTTTTAATAAAATTCCGATTTTCCCCGAAAATACCTTAAATAGTTGTACTGTCCTTTTGAAAGGTAAAATGTACTTATCATGGCTACAAATTTTGCGAATTTCACTATCACATAGAAACTGTACAGATTCCAAAGAATTAAGAAAAAATAGTTTTCGAAAAAAAATATTTTTGTTGGCACCATAAAAAATAAAAAAATGGGAAATATATTTTAATAGCTAACATTCTAACACAAAAATCAATGTAATGTAACATGTAAAAGTTCTATAGATAATTGAAGTGGTTATGGCCCTCTTTATAGAAGCAAAAGATTTTAAGAAAAAAGATGATTATTTTATTTTTTTTTGTATAAAGCGAGCAAAAATTCTTTAAAAATATGATAACAGATTATCCCAGCAATTTCTGCGACGAAAATAAGACCTAATTTGAGAAAATCTATGGATAAATGTACACTCAGAAAAAAGTGAACCCATAATAAGTTAACATGAACAGCTTCATTCCCCCAATGAAATCTTGCATGACATCAATGAAATCTGTCATTGTTTTTGGACCAACGTAGAGCTTCATTGATACAACGTAAAATGTTTCATTAATTTAACAATCAATGAGCAATGTTTCATTAGTTTTAGATTAATGTAAAGTGTCATTAATACAATGAAACATTATCATTATATTAATGAAGCAGGTTATGCCAATGTAAAGACACGTTTCATTAACGAAATGTTCATTAATGATTTTTTGTCTTTGTAGTAATGAAATAGTTTCATTGATTTAATGACATTGATTCGTTGATATAATGCAAATATTTCATTGTTGCATCAAAAAGAATTAATACTAAAAATGCCCTTATTATTGCTTATTTAGCTGTGGACCATCTACTTATAGTTTGCAGCAATTATTTGGCGCAGAAACCAAATTACTTAAGCTAAGTGAACTATAAAATGAATGAGAATTATATCTTACTTCCTGTATGCCATCCAAAAATAAGCACACTAAAAAATTATGACACATTAATGAAACCAGTTCATTCTGGCAATGAAATGTTACATTAGGGTTAAGAAAGAGTTTCATTATTTTGTTTGTGATGGAAAAAGTAAACAAAAGCTAAACAAGTATTGCAATAGTAAAATTAATCCTCTACATTATAATCCAAGCAATGATTCTCATAATATTATCCATATTTGCCTCGATTTATACAAAATATAGATTTCATAGCATCAATGAAGACAATTTCGTTTTTTATTAATGACACAAAAAATAATTAAAAATGCTTTTAATGAAATATTTCATTACGGTAATGAAACATTTTCTTGCATGTATGAAACATTTCTTTGCATTAATGTAAACACATTAATGAAACAGAAGCATTTTTCTTTCAGTGTGGCGCTAAAGCAATATTTCCTCATATCAAGTTTAAACTTTTCCTTGAAAGTAGTACATGATTTAAACTTGATTCTAGTTCAACTTTCCACGCACCAAGTAAATATTTACGCAAACTCAGGAAAATTGCAGTAATTTTTTCCTCAAACCAAGTATATTTTTACTAAATCTAAGTAAAATTTTCCTGAATCTAAGTAAATTTTTACTCAAATTAAGTAAATATTTACTTAAACTGAGGACAAATTTGCTGATTTGTCGTCAAAACAAGTAAATATTTATTTAAACTGAGGAAAATTTTACTTGATACAAGGAAAAAAGTGAACTTAAAACAAGTAAGGAAAGGCTAAAGTCGGACGGGGCCGACTATATGATACACTCCACTTTCTATCCGAATACAGTTCAATTCGGTAAAAAACTGAAATTGGGAAGAATTTTTGTATGTTTCCTAATCATAGGCTAATATGACCTGGACCGATTTGCCAAATCGATAAGAATATTTGTATTGGGGCTATATCCAAACATGGAATAAACTGACTAACTTTCACAATAAGTTCTTACAGTTCAAATATAACGTGTAATGCTCACTTTGTAGAAATTCGGGGCGGAAAAAGTCTATCCGGGAGCGAAATTTGTATGCGAGCTATATGTAAATCTGAACCGATCTGACCTATTTTCACCATAGGTGTTGCTAATTCAAATATAAGATGTTTTGCCAGATCTGAGAACAATCTGATACAATATGTGGTTTATAGAGTGGAAAAAGTGAAATTTGTGTGGGAGCTATTTATAAATCTGAACCGATCTGACCCACTTGCACCATGGCTCTTTATAGGACAAATATAAGATATTTCGCCTAATTTGAGGAGGATCTTTTAAAATATGTGGTTTCTAGAGCGGAAAAAATCAAATCGGGACAATCTGATACTATTTGTGGTTTCTAGAGCGGAAAAAGTCGGAAAAATCGGGAACGAAATTTGTATGAGAGCTATATATAAATCTGAACCGATCTAACTTATTTTTACCACAGGTGTTTCTAGTCGAAATATAAGCTGTTTTGCCAAATACGAAGACAATCTGATACTATTTGTGATTTCTAGAGCGGAAAAAATCAAATCGGGAGCGAAATTTGTATGGGAGCTATATATAAATCTAAACCGATCTAACACCACAGGTGTTTCTAGTTGAAATATAAGATGTTTTGCCAATTTTGAAGAAAATCTGTTGTAATACGTGGTATCTAGAGTGAATTGAGTCAAATCGGGAGTGAAATTCGAATGGGTGCTATATCTAAATCTGAACCGATTTCCTTCAAATTAAGTAGCGCTCGTCCTTATCTCGAAAAACTTCGTTGTGCAAAGTTTCATTTGGTTCTGTGTACAATTGCGACCTGTATCGTGATTACAAAGATAGATGGACAGACAGACGGACTTTGCTAAAAAAGTGATTCGATCGGTATAATTAACAATGGGTCTATCTCCCTTCCTTTTGGGTGTTACAAACAAATGCACAAAGACATAATACTCTCGTGGAGTGTATAAAAATGAACTAAAATAATTCAAACAAATGATATGCAAAAATAATACAAAAACTGACAACATGAAATATTTCTCAAACATTTCATGATGGTTCATGATTTCATGAACTCTGCCATAAAGAGTTGAGATATTACTCCATGATTGCTGCGATGGCAAAACATGCGTCTTCGCAGTAACTGTTTAGATTATTACTTGAAGTATTTAAGAAATAAGTCTCTGCAAACGACCGAGAATTGCTTATTAGATTAATATTCAAGACTTTTCAAAACAATTTGAAGTGATTTTTTATAAGTTCAATAATACTTAAATGTATGAAGAACTCGGCATACATTTCAGTAAACACATTAAATTAATTTTAAGAAAAAGCTCATTTTTTAGTTGAAATTTCTAAAATAGTTTTTTTCGTACAAAAAATTTCTTAATATTTTTCTTACAAATTTTTTTCCACACAAGTATGAAATTATTCAATTGTAAGATTTTTTTAGTAGATCCAATGAAATATTTTTGAGTAAATTTACTTCCTTATTCCTGGTAAATGAACTATTTGCTATGACTTTGAAATAAGGAAACTTTAGTTATACTTAGTTAATTTTCCTACTTTTAAGGAATTTTTTACTAAACTGGTGCAACATTTTTGAACTAAATTGGAGTATGACGATGGCCAAACGATTGTATCTGAAAATGCACCCACTATCCCCCAATATTTAGAGTATTTAAGCTTTTTTGAAGAAGGCTTCCTTATATTTACTTTTTGAATTGGCTTGATGTATTATTTTGCTATATGTATATAGTATAAACATATTGGTAGCTTTGCCTTATAAGCGTAGTTTAAAATAATTAACATTTTATATTTATTTATAAAGATATTTTTTTGTTTGGTTATATTTAAAAAGTGTAATGTTGCTGCACTTCTGTAAAATCGACAGCCTCTGTGGAATGCAATCCATGGTGGAGGTTCTGTCAGGCCGGACTTAATGTTATTTTTACTTGTTTTTATACCCTCACTCTACAGAGTAGAAGGGTATATATCATTTGGGATAGAAAAGAGTGTAACGCATTGAAGGAGTGACTTAAGACCCTAAGTATGTTTGGACCAAATCTGTTTCGCGACTTTTTAAGATGTTTGAGCCATGTCCGTCTGTCTGGCGATAACTCTGGAAAATAGTTAAGGAATCAATTCAAACTTTGCACAAACTTTTTCCCAAACTTAGTTTAAGTTCGAAGATGGGCGAAATTGCCACGCCCCTTCTGGTACCTCCCACACAAATGACCCATATTCCTATGTTAAATTAAACCCACTGTAACTTCCACACGAATATTCGGAATCAGCTATATTTTGATATTTGCTAATGTTTTTATAATCTCTTTAAGTGTGCTTAATATGGCGGGTTTTGCCACGCCCTTTCTAGTACCCCCCACACAAATCACCCTAAACTATGTAAAATTGAAGCTGTTATAACTTCTGTACGGATGATCGGAATACAGTGCAATTTGATATTTGGCAATGCTTTAATAGAAGTTACATTCGCTTGTAATATGGGCGATATGGCCACACCCCTTCTGGTACCTCCCACACAAAGTGGTATAATCCTTGGTTACAATAAAACCGATATAACGTCCATACGGGCGATCAAAATCATTATAAATTGGATATTTGAAAATGTTTTTATAATCACTTTAAACCTAAAAAATAGTTACGATTTAGCTACGCTCCTTCTTGTACCTCCCACACAATTGTCTCTATCCTTGGTAATATTAAATCCTTCATAACTTCTATACTGGTGCATGGGATCCACTATGACTTGATATTTCATCATGTTTATACAATTGTTTTATATATGTGGACGAAATGTGTGACACGAACCTCCTAGTACTTTCCACACAAATTATCCTGCCCTTATAACTTCCGTATATATGTTCTCTGAGAGTGAGGGTATATATAAGTCGTTTTAGCCGTCTGAAGTTTACTTACTTGTTACTTTGGGGGTTATTTCATTATGAAATACAATCCAAGTCTTTTGTCCCTCTTTCATTTCTAATCTGACACTTCTTTCATATATTTGGGATTTATTTCATTTTTCTTTTTGGACTTATTTCATTTCTTTGTGATGATTATTTTCACATATTAAGGTTGATCGTTTAGCTTTACAACTTCCAAAGAAGTGATTTTTCGCTAATGCAAAATAACTCTTTTTGTATTGGGGTTCCATCGTAACCCAGCAAAAAATTGAAGTAGTTCTATAGGAAACAGATTTCAATCACATCTCAAAATCCAAATATGCATTTTTTTCGCTTTTGGGGAATTTCTTTAAAACAACTTCCAAAAAAAGTCGATAAAAAGTTAATATCCCGTAACATTTTACGAATAGCATATTCACAAGTGTATGGGTACGAATTGTTAGTATGGGATCACAGAGGTAAAGTGTCCGCTTTACTCCCAGAAGGTCTCGGGTTCGAATCGTGTCTCGGGAATAAAACTTTTTTTATTACTTTTATAAATAAACAATGTTTAATTTTGTATAATTTTAACGATATAACCATTTTCGCTTAAAAATACAAATTTATTACTTTATTAATGTAGTTCAATTATTTTTTATTAATATTAATACTTCATAATATCAGTCAAATTGAGAAGTGTTAATTTATTTAATGCTAATTTAATTTAATATTTATTTCCATTATATATTAATTCATCTATATATATAAAAGAAAGTGTCCGAAGCGATGTAATCCCATAACTCGAGATTGGCCAAACCAATTTTGATGATTTGTACTTTGTTGGAAAGGTATTTTCTCAGCACGGGTTTTAAAAAAAATGGAAATTTGGATTTTCATTTTGTGGGCGGAGTGGGCGTGGCAATAGTGTTTTTGGGAGCTAGAAGGCTGAAAATTGGTACATATATACTACTGCCCACGAAAATGATAAATATGATGCCGAAATTTGGTTTTTCATTTTGTGGGCGGAGTGGGCGTGGCAATAGTGTTTTTGAGAGCTAGAAGGCTGAAAATTTGAACGTATATATTACTGAACACGAGAATGATAAATATGATGCCGAAATTTGGATTTTCATTTTGTGGGCGTGGCAATAGTGTTTTTGGGAGCTAGAAGGCTGAAAATTGGTACATATATACTACTGACCACGAAAATGATAAATATGATGCCGAAATTTGGATTTTCATTTTGTGGGCGGAGTGGGCGTGGCAATAGTGTTTTTGGCAGCTAGAAGGCTGAAAATTGGTACTGACCACGAAAATGATAAATATGATGCCGAAATTTGGATTTTCGTTTTGTGGGCGGAGTGTGCGTGGCAATAGTGTTTTTGAGCTAGAAGACTGAAAATTGGAACGAATATATTTCTGAACACGAGAATGATAAATATGATGCCGAAATTTGGATTTTCATTTTGTGGGCGTGGCAATAGTGTTTTTGGGAGCTAGAAGGCTGAAAATTGGTACATATATACTACTGACCACGAAAATGATAAATATGATGCCGAAATTTTGATTTTCGTTTTGTGGGCGGAGTGGGCGTGGCAATAGTGTTTTTGGGAGCTAGAACGCTGAATATTGGTACATATATTACTGACCACGAGAAACATCAATTTGATGCCAATATTTGGAATTTCGTTTTGTGGGCAAAGTTGGCAAATAAATAAATAAATAATAATAATAAATAGTGTTTTTTAAATAGAATGCTGAAAATTGTAACGTATATATTACTGATGAATTTGATGGCGTATTTTGGATTTTCATTTTGTGGGTGGAGTGGGCGTGGCAAAAGTGTTATTGAGAGCTAGAAGGCTGAAAATTGGAACGTAATTTAACCATTTGTTTTTTTTTTTTGCCTGGCGAAGCGGGCGGGGTTCAGCTAGTATTAAATAAATAGTTTGTTAAGTTCCCTATTCTCAGTTCCACCAAACAAAATTGTTTGCTTTGGTTATTGATTACTCACAACAGTGAATAGCTGTAATGGTTATAGTCCGCAGTTCTATCCCCGGCGGATTTTTTAAAACAGAAACGAAAAGTATTGGTTCCTTTGCAACTACTTTAAAATAGCTTTTAAGTCTTTCAAAATAAATGACATCCGTCCTATGACAACTCCATGTTAAATTCATTGGTGAAGAGCCCATTTTCACTACTTCCGAATCACAAGATGAACATCTTTTTCACTTCTTCGGATGCTCTCTTTTTGCTGGGATTAAAAATGAAAACTCGCGATGATAACCCGTTATAATGTTTTTGCCGAATTTCAAAAAAATTGCTTCTTTTTTAACCAGTTGCCGCCCTCTGTCCCCATATGAGGGCGCAGTTTAATGCCAAAATCAAATTATAATATATATATATATATTTTACTTATTTTTTCTTAATTCCCTGTAATTTTTTAATATTTTTTAAATAAATTTTAATAATATAATAATAGTGCCAGTAAGACGCTTACTTTTAGCTGGCTGGTTGTGCATGTTTTTTATGACTTTTAATATATTTTTTATAACTTCCACATTTTTGGTGCAATTATTGTTTTAAGGGACTCGCATGAAAGCTACAACGAAAACGCGTTGTTCCTTCACATGGACCCTTTAAACAATACTGAACTGTCACTTTGTTCGCTCGTTCGTATGGACGAATATAAACCTCTCCTGGCGGTGCAGGGTACATTCCGATTCTACATTACCGGCCTACTTCGCTTTTCACTCACTTGTTGTCATCGCAAATGCAAAATGCTTTTTTGTAAATTTTTATTAACTTGTGATTTTTGCATGATGTCCTTTGATAAAATAAAAATCCAAAAAACAACACAAAAATGCTTTAACACACAGCGAAGAGAAGAAATAAAATAAAAAATATACGAAAATACAACGAGAACTTTACGTCATTCATAATGGCGTAGCCCGAAGGTCTGTCGTCGCCGAGGATATTTCACTCACTCCTACTGCTCCCCTTGCCTGCGTGTCACCCCATCGATGCCTTTGGCAATCTGCCACCCTCCCCCCTGGGCCAATTGTTCCTTCCCTTTTGATTAGCCATAAAATTCGTTGGCGTTGTTCGGCGCTCCGCTCCTTGCCTTCTCTCTGTCTCTGTCTACGTCTCAGTTGTGATTTATTGTATTTGATTTTATATCGCCATGTGAAATGCATTTTTGATGACAGTTAATGGCTCGGCAGTTCAGCTTTTATGACGTTTCGAACAAGTATTCTCACTGGTGGTTTTTCACGGCTCTCTCGCTCTCGCCATTTTTACGAGTGCGATTGCGATTTTCTAACCACTGTTTCCATTGTGCATTCGCCTGTCATTTCCTGGTGGTTGGATGTTGCGCTAGAAAGTAGTTGGCGATGGTTTGAGGAGCGCTGATTTGTGGTCTAGTCCAAAACTAATACTCCTTCTTTTTGGTTTTTGGCAATATCCTTTTGCAATAATTTTATGACAGTAATTGTTTGCTTTTGACAGATTTTTATTTTTATTCGTTGGTCGCATGCCGTTGTAATTTTGGGGGTTCGCCACGCCACGTCTGTGTGATTCGAATGTGCAGATAAACATCAATTTGTAATCAAACGAAATGGTTATTTGGTGAAAACATAGACATAATAAAAGGATAACTGATTTAATGGAATATTTTAAGCTTTTATGCGAAATCAAAGTCGTCCTTATGATTTCATAAACTTCCAACCATTGTCCTTGTTGTATGATAAAAGAAGATTAAACAAGTAAAACGGGATTATTTTGGCCGCGATGATTTTGGGAAAATTTAATTGTAATTCGTTAGGAAAATGATAACACATGCATCAAGAAAATTGTGGCCGAGCCCTAAAAATAGAGTTTTTGTGATTCACAACACCAGCAAAAAATTATTTCTTTTTAAATTTTAATTTTTATTGAAATTACTTTTAATATTTGTGCATTCATTTTCCAAACAGAAGTCCGATCACACTCACATATTTTAAATAAAAGCTAATTATGATGACTACAAAAGTTGCAAAATTTCACATTGAAACAGTGGTGTGGTAGCAGTCTCCAAAAAGTTATTTTTTCAAAAAAATATTTTTTTTGCTGACACGAAAAACCTCATAAAAACAGAAAAAATAGTCTGATTTATTTTTGACAATGTCTACGCGAGATATGGATAAATGTAGAAGTTATCGCCCTCTTTGTTGACACATTTTTTATTTGTTTAATTTTTGGGTAAATAGCTCGAAAAAACGTCTATTTGAAGAAAATCTATGTTTATTTAAACAAGTAAAAACGGCCGGGCCGAACTTTATATACCCCCACAGTGGATTGCATTCCACAGAGACTGTCGATTTTCGCTGAAGTGCAGTAATATCACAGGAAAATATAATTTTTTTAATATAGCCAAACCAAAAACTCCAAGCCAATTCTAAAAATAAATATTCTTATATTTATATTTTCAAAAAAGCTTAAATATCATAAATATTAGAAGGTAGTGGTTGTATTTCCATTCTATTTTAATTCCAAAAGTACAAATTTTGAATATCGTGTCTATGCAATCAGAGCTATGTTTACACCGAATTCCATGATTCTAGCTGCGGCCATTTTGTTGGTACCATTTTTATCACCTTTTTCAATTGTACCCCCTCAATAGTACGACTATCTACAATCTCTTTATTTTATTTAGTTTATACAATTAGTTTATTTTACGCACCGAATTTCATCATTCTAGCTGTATTCGTTTAGTTGGTACTATTTTTATCCCTCTGTTCCATTGTATCTCTTGAAAGTACGAATTTCGAAAAATCCGTTTATTTTCCGTGTCTACGCAGTCAGAGGAATGTATACTCAGAATCTCATGAATCTAGCTGCGGTCATTTGGTTGGTACTATTTTTATCCCCTTTTTCCATTTCAAGCCCAAAAAGTACGAATTTCGAAAAATCTTTCTATTTTCCGTGTCTACGCAGTCAGAGGAATGTATACACCGAATTTCATTATTCCAGCCGTAGCCGTTTGGTTGGTACCACTATTATCCCTCCGTACCCATTGAATCCCTTGAAAGTACGATTTTGGAAAAAAATCTTTTATTTTTCATGTCTACGAAGTCAAAGGAATGTATACTCCGAATTTCATGACTATAGCTGAGGTCATTTGGTTGGTACTATTTTTCCCCTTTTTCCATTTTGACCCAAAAAAGTATGAATTTCGTAAAATCCGTTTATTTTCCGTGTCTACACAGTCAGAGGAATGTATACTCCAAAATTAATGACTCTAGTTGCGGTCATTTGATTAGTACTAATTTTATCCCCTTTTTCCATTTGAACCCCAAAAAGTACGAATTTCGAAAAAATCCTTCCATTTTCCGTGTCTACGCAGTCAGAGGAATGTATACACCGAATTTCATTATTCCAGGCGTAGCCGTTTGGTTGGTACCACTATTATCCCTCCGTACCCTTGAATCCCTTGAAAGTACGATTTTGGAAAAAACCTTTTATTTTTCATGTCTACGTAGTCAAAGGAATGTATACTCCGAATTCCATGACTATAGCTGAGGTCATTTAGTTGGTACTATTTTTATCCCCTTTTTCTATTTTGACCCAAAAAGTACGAATTTCGAAAAATCAGTTTATTTTCCGTGTCTACACAGTCAGAGGAATGTCTACTCCGAATTTCATGACTCTAGCTGCGGTCATTTGATTGGTACTATTTTTATCCCCTTTTTTCATTTTAACCCCAAAAAGTACGAATTTTGAAAAATCCGTGTATTTTACGTGTCTAAGCAATCAGAGGAATGTATACATCGAATTTCATTATTCTAGGTACAGCCGTTTTTTTGGTGCCATTTTTATCCCTCTATTCCTATTTTATCACTTAAAAATACGAATTTGGAAAAATACTTCTATATTATGTATCTACTCAATTAGAGGAATGCACACATCAAATTTCGTGTTTATAGTTGTTGCCGTTTGAAAGGTACCATTTTTATCCCTTGTTTGCCCCATTTCACCCCCTACAAGTAAGAATCACATACCAAATATCTAGTAAGTACAAGCAGACATATTGAAAAAATATGCTTAAATACTCTAAAATATTAGGGATTATTATGGGTATTTTTAGTCCTTGTGAGGAAAAAATTGTTCCCTTTGGGCCGATTTCGTCCCGTTTCACTCCCAACCGATCTACGACTATAAGACGCATTTATGGAAAATTTGAACGTTCTAGCTCCTTTCGTTTAGATGCTAGCCTGCTTTCAACAGACGGGCAGACGGACGGACATGGCTAGATCGTCTTAGAATTTTATGAAGATCAAGAATATATATACTTTATAGGGTCTCAGGTAGGGTTTGGGGTCCGGGAATTCCCGAATCGTTTTTCTCGGGAATTCCAGTCAAAATTCTTCCGGGAATTCCCGGGAAAAATTTTTCAATTTCCCGGGAATACGGGAAATATTAAAAAACAATTTATTTATTATGTTGATCAATAATTTAATGTTACTATATAAATTGTAATTTTTAGATGTATTTCAAATTCATATATGTATTTACATTACTGACAATAATGAGTATTTGTTTATATTATATTTATTACTAAAAACAAAACTTTTTTATGCGAAACCCAGCTAGGAGAATAAAAACTTTTTGTGAGGCTATTTGCAGGATCTTTATTGTGAAATAAAAATATCATGTCGACAATACTATGGCTTACATATGTAAATTTTCTTGTTTTCCTAGAAGAATCGAGGTGAACATATTCTTCAAGAACAATTTACTTTACATATGTAGCCAGAAAGAAATGGTCTAAAAATAGGAATACAATAAAAATTGTTCGCCTGGAAACTTTCAAGAGAAATCTAATAGGAATATAAATATATGCTACGGTGTATTTCAATGGCCATTTGTAAGAATTAATGGCTGGACTATTACAATATTTTAATTTTTTATGAATTTATTAAATTAATATTAATTTTTTATGTTTCTATTGTTTTTACAGTTTAGAATATTCCCCAGACGAAGAATAGTCTCCAGACGAATGAATATTCTAAATTAAATGTGTCATTAACATTATCCGTCACATGAGTTATTTGTTTCCTTAATCGTTTTCAATTTTGAATCTAGTGTATGTGTCAGTCACTTCTACCTGCGATATAAATGTCCAATCCTGACGATTAGTCTACACCTTTTCAAGTTTATAATGAGAAAATGTAATTTATAATCAGAATATGTAGGTTCATGATGAGAAATGTAAATTCAGAACAGGAAACGTAAATTCATAATAGGAGCATGATAATTCACAATCAGCACTCTAAATTGGTAATGTGAAATGTAAATTCATATTGAGAAATATAAAATCATAATAAGAACATACAAATTGATAATGAGATATATAAATACAAAATTAAAAAATCCAAATTGATAATGAGAAAATATAAATTCTTATTCAGGAATATATATTCATAAAATATAAATTCATAATCAAGAACTCTAAAATTTATAATCGAAGCTATGTATGTACGTTTTTCTATGGATATTTTCGTAGAAACACATATTTTATCAATGTTCTCATTATAAATTTACATTTTCTCAATATGATTTCATATTTTCTCATTATGAATTCATATTTTCTGAATATGAAAACGTATTTTCTGATTATGAATTTGGATTTTATGATTACAAACTTGTATATTTCATTATGAAATGGCATGTTCCTATTATGAATTAATTATTCTCAATATAAATTAACAATTCTCATTATGAATTTATATTTCTCATTATGAATTAACATGTTCCTATTATAAATTTACATTACCCATTGAATTTATATGTTCCTATATGAATTTACATTTCTCAACATAAATTTGTATGTTCCGAATATAATCTTGAAAAAGTGTAGAGTAAAATATTTGTAAAATGAAAAATAATTTGTAAAATATTTTGACAATAACATTCGTTTTTAATTTGTAATATGACAGTATTGAAAAAAACACACCAGTTATTAAATGTGGATATTTTAAACCATATTGAACATACGATAAATAAATTACTTTTTCCCGGGAATTCCCGGGATTCCCGCGAATGAAATTTTTCATTCCCGTTTTCCCGGGAAATGAAAAAAGTCCGGGAAACCCCAAACCCAAGTCTCAGGTCGATATTTCAAGGTGTTACAAACGGAATGACAAAGTTATTATACCCCCATCCTAGAGGTGGAGGGTATAATGAGCCCACATTTTCATAATGAGAAGAAAAAAGGTTCAATTGTAGCCTGTTAATAAATTCTGGGAAGCTTTTATAAAAACTATTATTTTCCAAAAAATCTAAAAAGAAAAGAAAATTCCTTTACGTCCGTAAGCCATATACACGGAAAAATATTTTGCAATGTTTCCATGCAAACATTGTTATATCTGCTGCAAGCATTTTATATAAAAATGATTGTATTCAAAAAATAAAATCTTTACTTACGAAAAAACATATTTTACATATTTTCATTTAAGTAATATGATGTAATTCCAACTGGTTGTATTTTAAATCATCTTCGGTCTCTATCGATGTCAAACATTCCTCTATAATTTGTAATCTGTTGCATGCAACAAATCCATGCGCATTCAAATAAATTTCATTTCATTTCCACAGTTATTTTTTGGCCATTTTTCCCAACTGCAACATAAACGGAACGAAGCAATTTCCAAAATTATTTAGGAATTTTTGCTATTTCCAGAAAGGATTTGAGCAACCACACACGCACACACGCACACACATACACACATTAGATCCTGTGAGTGTGATGTGTGATGTAGGAGTATTCATGTATATTTATGGCTTAATTCACATTTGATATCAACGCAAACCAGGCATTCCATGCATCCGTCAGAGTCTCTGCAAGAATTCCCCTAGAAATTCACATTCACATCCAGGCATTCACATTCGCATGCATATTCTAATTTCCATTTCACCATCCGTGAGGAATAGCAGCACAACAATTGTTATCCAAACGACATGGCATGGCATGGCACGGTACACAAAATCATCATCAATACACCGGCGGGAATTGTGGCGCTTTGAATGGTGGAGCGGGAGCGCGAGGTGTAAATATTTTGCAGTCATCCATCAGGTCAAAGGATGTTGATGTTGTTGTGTTTGTTTGCTGGAGTGGGAATACTGGCACCTCCGCTCATTTACGGCTGATTTTATGGATTTGCAAATGTTTCACATTCACAATACAATGAATGAATGAACGAGTGAATGGTTCAATGCGCCGCTATTGTCGAGCTCCTTATCGGTGTTGCTGGCACTGGGTGTTCAAGAGTACTCTTCGGGGTGGCCGAGGAAGTGTCAATTAAACATTAGTGCCGATGAGGTGGCACTCGTTTGCCTCACCCCATCATCATCATCATCCATAGTCATGGAAGGTAGTCATGGCATCATTAAAAGCTTTCGCTTTGCTTCGTATTGTAAATATAAAACAATAAAAGGATAATGAAACACTCTCTGTCAGTGGTAACCACAAATGCGGCAAAAAGGAAAAAACAAAAACAACAACAACAATGTGGCACACCTTTCGGAGGTAATGCGTCCCTTTCGTTGTGTTGTTGTTATTGTTGGCAGTTTTCCGGAGTGCGTGCACCGGAATGAGTTCAGAAGTCTGAGGTTGGGTGGGGTGCCTTATGTTGATAAGTAAAAGTTCCTTTTGGGCCAAAGTTGACTTTAAGCTGCTCAAAATAAAACAAAAGAACATTTAATGAGTTTTTAAATGAATTATGTGGTCAGTCGGTGCAATTGCGGGCCCTCCACCGCACTGTAATACGGGGTATTATGAACATATTGTAGAGAGAGTGGTGGAGGCAGATCATTGACTCCAGCCTTTCTAAAGGGTGGTTAAATTTTAAGGGCCGATGTTGATTTTGAATAAAACACAAAATATTTAGGAAATTATTGTCATTTATTTTTATTACGATAATATTGGTATGGTTCATTCATGTATGGAACAAAATATCGGCCAAATGGCCGCCGCGACCTCGGTGGTACACCTCCAGCCGATGGTCCAAATTTTCGATGACGCTGAGGCATAATTGAGGTTCTGTGCCGTTAATGTGCCGAATTATCTCATCCTTTAGCTCTTGAATTGTTGCTGGCTTATCGACGTAAACCTTTTCTTTCAAATAATCCCAAAGACAGAAGTCCAACGGTGTCAAATCACATGATCTTGGCGGCCAATTGACATCGCCACCACGTGAGATAACACGGCCATTAAATTTGTCGCGCAAACGAGCCATTGTTTCGTTGGCTGTGTGGCAAGTGGCACCGTCCGCCGCCAGCCCATAAACCGCACCAAAAAGTCACTCTTTGTGGGTTGATTGGTTTTTCGACAATCACTCTTGGATTATCATTCGCCCAATTCTGCTTATTGGCGAATCCACTGAGGTGTAAATGTGCCTCATCACTGAAGATGATTTTATTCGAAAATTAATTTTTGCATTTTGATTTAAACGCCCATTTTCATAATAAGCCTGAATAATATTGTGTCGACTTAGTTCGGTGTTAGTTTTGTTTATCAGCGCTTCTCATTTGTCATATGTGACCGCTGGTACTAATATGAACCCTGATTTAAGTCAAAGACATTTTTTTTTTATAATTTATTTAGGATAATATATATACAACAATATTAAAGTTGCCTCAGCGTCAATTGGACATTATAGAGGCGAGCGACATACATTCGTTGCGAAAGTTCTGACGAGATGGGGTAGCGCCCATCGAAACTGCGCAGTCTACTTTTAGCTGCAACTCACTTTGCCTTTTTGCTAAATTTTGGGTTCTGCTGAAGACTTCAGCACAACCTTTGGTCTTGAACCAAAATAAATGACAACAAGCCTGAATAACTTTAACGCGTTGCTCGATTGTGTATCTGTCCATGGTTCAAATTGAGTTAGTCTGAAATTGAGAAATGTCAAATGAAATGTAGAAAAAAAAACTTGACGTTCAACATTGGCCCTTACAATTTAACCACCCTATATTTTAATAAGGAAAGGTTGGTTGAGGTCGCCCTCGGAAAACATTTATTTCCCTGGAAATATTGCAGCAACTAACAACCAAGGTTAATCAGCCACATCATCCTCATCTTCGTCATCCTCTTTAGAGTGCCTCCTAGTCTTTCTCTCATGGAAATTTCAATTCTGAAAATCCGATCAATGCTCAATTAACTTTTGTGTGTGCCACACACAGTAAATTTTGTGTTTCGTGCGTAAAATTATGACCGTCCCGTCCCCGAAAGAAATCGCTCTGCTCTTCGTACGCATCAATTACTTTGGCGGCTCTTGCTGGGCTGTGAACTATTTTTGGAAAATAGACGTACATTTGCTGTGATATTGGTGTGGCCGCATTTTATGGGAAACTGGTAATGAGTATAGTATTTTGTGTTGATGTCTGGGGGGAGAAATTAAATCTTGTGTTCCCCAAAGACACACAGTGTCAAGGATGCCATAATTGTGAGAGATTTAAAAGAACATTGTACATACATAAAACAGGAAGGAAACGATTAATCAGGAATTCTTAAGTAATGTAGGAGTGGGAGCGCCACTTTCCAGGAAGCTGGAAAATAATTCAAACACTTATCGCGGGAAGCGAGAATCATTTATAATTATTGAAAACACGTTGCACTGTAGTCTGATGAGGGGTGGGTGGCGCTAAATACTCAGGATCGTTTTAGGATCATTTATTTAATTATTTATTATTTAACACAATATTCGGTCTAGACAAGAGTTTTAATTAAGAGAAACTCAACAAACATTATGCGTATTGTTTCGGCATTGAAAAACTCGAAGAATATAGGTTATCCATTAGGGTATCCAACCGATTAAATTTTGTTCGATTAATCCAATAATTGTTACAAACATTTGTTCGAATAATCAGGAAATCATGATTTTCTAATAACAAATAATTCGAATAAATTAACCCAAATAATCAATATTATAAGTTTTGCATAAAAATACTGAAATGTAGATGCATCCGTTAGCTTTATTTGGTGATGTTCTATATTTAACCACGGAATTGTGGACATACTGTTTTGGATATGTCCAGCCATAGTACAATCATAAATTTGAAGGAAATCCAGAATACATCATTAAAATAATATACGCTTAGATTATTATTAATTGATATTATTAAAGTACTCTAAAATGTAATTAGATATTTCCATCGACTGCATAAAAGTGTGCTTTCAACTTATTCTGAATTTCGAATTAAAACCTATGAGAATAAAAATATATATCAGAATATTTCGGAAATATTATATCACATAGATGTAGAGTCAATATAGGAAAGGAATACCCGCAAACTCCTGTTTTATTTCGAAATGTATTTACACATAAATATGGAAAAGTAGGGACTAACATTGTATTAAATTTTTCTTGCTATTTAATTCTTATTATTTATGTTTTATTGAGTTCAGCAATTATTCGATTAATCGGTTAATCGAATAACTCTTCAGACGTTTATTCGATTAATTGGAAATTCTTCGTTTTCGATTAAACGATTAATCGAATATTTTAAAAGTCCGAATAATCGGATACCCTATTATCCATACCACAATCATATCAATATCATCCTCGTATCTACCTCAGAAAGTTTGGTCCGAATTATGAAGAGATATCTTCATTAATCATAATAATAACATTGGAAATCGCTTTGAGATTTTAACGATATTGGTATCGTCTAAATGTTAATGAACTATCCTTTGATAGGAGAGAAGTGAAAGGTCGTAGTACTTCAAAAAAATAAACACTTTCGGAATTTTACACGAAATATATCATTAAAATCGTGGACAGCTAGCTGTATGAGTCACTCCATGTCAAGCGGTACGATTTTTGACCTCTATAGCGGCGATTGTTTTGGAAGTTTGTGTACGTATTCTTCTCATAAAAATATTGTATACGTTTTTTGAAAAAAAAAAAATGAAAATGATTTTTCACGGGTTACGACCAAAAACAAAAAATTTTTTCGCCTGTAACTTCTGAAATACTTGAGCGTTTTTAATGTTCTATGTTGAAGTGCTATGTTGTAGCCGGATTATATTTTTTTACAGTTTTTACAATTTTATTTCGATTTTCGAAATTAATCGCATTTTTTGAAATTTTAATGTAGTGTTCTTAGGTTTCTTTTTAGGCGACTGTGTAAGTTTGGAAGTTGTGAAATGATGGGTTCTATTTTTAAGGAGGAATGGTAGTACCAAATTTCAAGATTCTAGGACCAGCCGTTTACTCAAGGAGGTTGTACCATTTTTATCCCATTTTACCCTATTTTATTCCGACCCGTTTTGTCTGGGCAGTGATCAGTAGACTTCGAATGTTTCTTGCATCTCTTTGGTATATGTTTTGCACAATTTTTGTATTTGATTTTCTTATTTTCGAGTTGCTCTCCAAGATTTAATATTTGAATTAAAACTTCTAAATCCAAAGTTGATTTCCAATTGGATGAAAAATAAAACTGGCGTTAAGTTCGGCCAGGCTTTATATACCCTCCACCACGGATTGCATTCCACAGAGGATGTCGATTTTCGTGAAAGTGCAGTATTATTACAGGAAAAATATTTTTGTAATATAGCCAAACCAAAACAAATACAAATATTGAAAAAATAATTTAAATAAAAAATAAATATAATATTTTTATTATTTCAAATCACGCTTACAAGACAAGTCTACCAATACCTTTACGCTATATATATCGAAAAATTACTTCAAGTCAATTCAAAAAATAAATATTCTTATATATATAAATTAAATGCCATAAATATTGGCAGATAGTGGGTGCTGCAGTTGGTTGTAGTTCCATTCTATTTTAATTCCAAAAGTACAAATTTTGAAAATCCATTATCTCACGTACATAGTGCAAAATATTCTACCTTCATGATTCAAATTTTTGTCGTAAAAGTAAAAAGTACGAATTTGGAAAAATCTTTCTATATACACAGAATTCTGTGATTCTAGCTGCGGCCATTTGGTTGGTGCCATTTTTATCCCCTTTTTCCTAGTTTACCCCCTTAAGAGTACGACTTTCTAAAATCTCTTTATTTTACGTGTCTACGCAATTAGAGGGATGTATACAACGAATTTCATCATTCTAGTACATCGTTTATTTGGTACAATTTGTATCCCTCTGTACCCATTGTATCCCTTGAAAAAACGAATTTGAAAGAAACATTTTATTATTCGTGTCTACACAGTCAGGTGAATGTATATTCCGAATTTCATGACTCTAGCTGCGGTCATTTGGTTGGTACTATTTTTATCCCTTTTTTCCATTTTAACACCAAAAAAGTACGAATTTCGAAAAATCCGTTTATTTTGTGTGTCTACGCAATCAGATGAATGTATACACCGAAATTCATTATTCTAGGTGCAACCGATTGGTTTGTACCAGTTTTATACCTCTATTCCCATTTTATCCCTTAAAAGTAGGAATTTGGAAAACTATTTTTATATTATGTATATCTACTCAAGTAGAGTAATGTACACATCAATTTTCGTGTTTCTAGCTATTGCCGTTTGAAAGGTACCATTTTTATCATTTTTTGCCCCATTTCACCCCCTGCGAATAAATATCACTTTTTGGTGCGCCTTTTTTGTTATAGGGGGAATGCGCTCAGCCAATATCAAGTAAGTACAAGCAGACTAGGGTTCCGGACTTTTTTCATTTCCCGGGAAAACGGGAATGAAAATTTTCATTCTCAGGAATCCCTGGAATTCCCGGGGAACATATTTTTTTGGTACGTCCAATATGGTTTAATATATCAAGATTGGTTTGCTTTTTTAACCCATTAAAGTACACGGCCGTGTACCGTGTACACGTGTATTTAAAGGTTTTCGTACATTTTTGATAATTTTCAATATGAATGCTATTCCTAATAAAACTATATGGCCCAAGGGATCGGGAAGAACAGAACAAAATGATAATAATATAAAAATAAATATTTTTTATTATTGTAGTAGTTATTACGAAAATAATTGAAAAGAAAATTAATAAATGAAAATAGCATTAGGGTTTAGGGTTAAAATACTGAAATAAAACCGAACGTTTTTGGTAAAATATTTAAGAAATTATTTTTCATTTTAAAAATATTTTACTCTACACAAATCAGAAAGGATTGGTGGAGTCATAATATGGGGCATTTAAATCACGGACTGACACCTACACTAGATTCAAAAATAAAAAAATGTTTAAGGAAACAAAGAACTTGTATGACTGAGAATGTTATGACGTCTTTAATTTAGAAGATTCATTCGTCTAGAGAGGAAAATATTTTACTGAAAAAGAGGAAAAATATTCTAAACTGTAGAAGCAATAGAAACATTAAAAATATTAATATTAATTAAATAAATTCATAAAAAATAAAAACATTGAAATAGTGCAGTCCTTAGTTCTCACAAATGCTCATTAAAATATTTCTATTCACTTCTCTTGAAAGTTTCCAAGTGAACAATTTTAAATTGCATCCCAAATTTTAGACCATTTCTTACTGGTTTCACATGTAAAAAAAATTCTTCTTTTAGAAGATTTTTATCTATAATTTCGTCGATTTTTTTGGAAAACAAGAAATTTTAAGTCAGCCATAATATTGTCAGTATGATGATTTTGTTTCTTCACAAAAAGTGTGTATTCCTCTATACTATAACTCTATACTATAAATAAATTAGTGCTCAAAATAATCAGTAAAATATTTTTTAATATTTCCCGTATTCCCGGGAAATTTAAAATTTTTTCTCGGGACTTCCCGGGACCCCAAACACTAAAGCAGACATATTGAAAAGATGTGCTTAATTCAATTCAAGTTGGCAACCCTATCGAAGAGACGTGATTTTGCAACTCGCTCCGTGTTTATCCCGAAAAATATAAATTTCTACAGAGATAGAAGTGTGTATATACTCTGAATCGCTTTTGTAGTGAATGAGAGAATAATAGAGAAGTTGAAAACAGTCGAGTATGGCCGGGAATAAGCGTAGAAGCGGTAAAATCAACAAAAAGTTATGTGGGCAGTGCAAATTGGAAGTGGATGAGGATAATGATGATAATATCGCATGCGATAAATGCAACAAGTTAATGCACGCACAATGTACGAAATTGGACAAAAGAGATTATGAGAGATTAATGGACAATGAGAGTGAGGAGTACATCTGTCATTTGTGTAAAGGAGATGACAGTGTGTGTATAAAAGAAGAGTTGACGTTTATCAAAGAAAAGCTAAATCAGCTGACTGGCATAAAAGAATCGATATCATTCTTATCGTCTCAATACGATCATGTGATTAAATCAATGAGCGAGAATAAGAAACAGCTGGACATTGTTAAAAAAGAGAACAGTGTTTTGAAACAAGAAATTAATCACTTAAAATCGTCGGTTAAAAATCTGAATGATGAAAAAGTTAAAAATGATTGCATTGTAATTGGTATCAATAATGCTGATGGCAAGACTCCTATGGCTGCTGTATTGGATCTCTCTAAGGCTATGGGTGCTACAATAACAGAAAATGATATAAATGATGCTTATTTTGTGAATAATCGTGGAAAATCGAATGAAAATCCAAACTTAATAGTTAAATTTGCCCAGAAGAAGTCAAAGGAAATATTTATGAATGCAAAGTCAGAATTGAAGAATAAGGCAGAAACAAAGAACATTTTTGTCAATGATTTACTCAGTAATGAGACTAAAAATATATTAAATTATGCGAAAACATTAAAAACAGTTGGATATGCATTTATTTTTCCAAATCATGGGAGAATTTTTGCGAAGAAAAGTGAGATGTCGCGTGCTAGGATCATAAGATCTGAAGATGATGTTGATAAGTTGTTGTTGGAGGCAACGACAGTTAACATAAAGCATGGAAAAAATCAAAAACGAATTATAGATGCGGCGATAGATAGCTCTGATGAGGATAACCCGGCGGAAAGCGTGTCTGAGGCACAGCAATAAAATATTGCTATAATTAATTTTGTAAATTTTTAATTTTGTATTTTTTTTCTCTCTTAAAATATTATGATAAATCGTTATTTCAATAACTTAAACTCATATACATCTTTTCTAAATAATGTGAATTATAAATATTTAAATATTGTTACCGTTAATATGAGAAGCATTTCGTTAATCAATAAGTTTAATAAATTTAAAACGTTGCTTGCGAGTCTTCCGAAATTGCCTGATATTTTAGCAGTAAATGAAACATGGTTCAGTGAGAATTGTGCGCAGTTGTACTCTATTCCACATTACAACTGTGTGCACAGCTGTAGAAGTGATGGGTATGGTGGTACTTCTGTGTATGTCAGCAGCATTTTTAAGTATACAATACAAGAGTGTGAGAGCATTGATTTTGTAAACATGGTTCATTTAAAACTACAAAATCTTAAGGTGGGTGGAAAAGCGCTTGAGATATTGTATTTTTATAGATCACCAAAATTTAATGTTTCTAGATTTATGAGTATTATGGAGGCCAGACTGGAAACATTTGGTGATAGGCCAATAATTGTATTGGGAGATTCAAACATAGATTTGCTTAGTGATATATCATCCAATATTTCAGATCCTTTTCACTCCTCTGATTTTGATCACTGTCATACTTTAATTACTAGACCAATAAGTGGTACCAGTATTGATAATGTGTTCAGCAATATTCGTGGAAAAATTTCTATTGACTCAGTGGAGTGTAAATTGACTGATCATAACATAATTTTTTGTAAGATTAAGTCAGATGTTGAAGGCCAGTGTAATTATAGTAAATCGAGAATGTCTTGCCATTATGGCAACGTTGAAAGACATTTAAGCATGCAACTTCCGAGAATGCACATTGGTGATAATCCTTCGGATATGACGTCGAATTTGATTCAAGTTATTAATAATGCAGTGAATGATAGTACATCAATATCTAATGAAGTGAGGAATATAAAATTTGATTTAGCTCCTTGGATTAATATGAATCTGTGGTCCTTGATTAACGAGAAAAAGAAACTTTTGAAAAGAAGAAGGAAAAATTGTAATGTTATATTCATCCGGGACAGATTGAAAAGAATAAGCAAGATAATAAAAAAATCTATAAGTGTTTGTATGAACGCGTATTTTGAACAAAACTTGGTAAAATTTAGTGGGGATCCCAGAAACTGTTGGAGATTTTTAAATAGTGTTATGGGCCGATCTATCGAGAGGAATGTAGAAGTGATGGACTCGGATGGATTATATGTAGACAATGACAATGATAAATCGGAGCTTTTTAATGATTATTTTGTAAATTCTGTCAAAACTTTTAATGACAGTATACAAAAGTTTCATGGAGATCACTGTAATAACTTAAGATCAATGAGAAGTCATAGCCGCCGCTTTCATTTCAATGAGGTAACATGCAGTGAAGTGATGGAAGTTATTCAAAATATGAATAGATCCAAGAGTCCTGGAGAGGACAAAATACCGGCGACTTTATTAAGCAAGTGCTGTAATATTTTGTCACCTTATATTACAAGTATTTTTAATGCTATGATAAATTTGGCGACATATCCAGATGTTCTGAAACTGCATAAGATTATTCCTATACCTAAAACTACGAGGGCGAATACAGCAGAACAATTCAGACCCATAGCAATACTATCATCTATCGACAAAATATTTGAGAGGATTATGCACACCCAATTTCTAAAATACTTTGATGAAGAATCGTTGATATGTAGGACGCAATTTGGATATATTAAAGGTGGAGGGACTGATGAAGCAATTTTAAAGGTGGTAAACATAATATGTCGAGGTTTAGACGAGGGATCTTCGGGAGTAGCTGGGATATTTTATGATTTTAGCAAAGCTTTTGACTTGGTTGATCACGAGATTTTGTTACAAAAACTTATATTTTATGGCATTCTAGATAATGATCTGCAACTTATCAGAAGTTATTTGTCAAATAGGAGACAATTTGTCCAAGTTGGAGAGGGAAGAAGTTCAGCACAGCCTGTGAGTTGCGGAGTACCTCAGGGTAGTATTCTTGGCCCGCTTCTGTTTATGATATATATAAATTACATAAATTATCTCGGTTTATTTGGATCTGTTGTTATATATGCGAGGCTGAACAGACTTGTCTTGAACTCTAGCAAGACGAAATTATTAAGATTTCGACCGTCCTTAACTATGAATAATGACTTTGGCATTTTTGTAGATGGGAATTTTATTAGGGAAGACCATGAAATTAAATACTTGGGAATAAAACTAAAAAGTAATTTAAAATGGGATGAACATATAAAATACGTAAAATCAAAAATTTCTTCTGCAATTGGAATAATCTTCAAATTAAGGAAGAAATTGGATATTAAGACAAAACTTTTGATTTATCAAGCGTTGGTCCATAGCCATCTTGAGTATTTGGTGGTAGTATATGGCCACAGAATGAGCAGTGAGTTGAAATCACTTCAAGCTGCTCAAAATAAGGCTCTCAAATGTGTTTATAATTTGCATCTTCGTCATGGCACAGTATCATTGTACCGAGACTATGCGAAAAATATCTTGCCAATACGTGGTTTATATAAAAAACAATTACTAATGTACGTTTACAAATCAATCAATCAAATTGGGCACAGATCCATTTCTTTTAATTTAAACACAAATGTATTCAATACGAGAAACTCCTCGGATCTCAGAATAGCGAGATGTAGGCTTGAAACAACTAGACAGAGAATTGACTACGCAGGCAGTGTTGAGTTTAATAACTTACCCTTGCTTATAAGGCAAAGTAATACCTTGTCTATTTTTAAAAAAAGAATAAAAGATTTCTTCCTTGTAAATATTGAAATGCTTCTATAGTATTATTAACTCACATTTAAAATATTGAATATAAATGAATTAATATAGTTTAATTTTACCATATATTTTTATATATAATTTAAAAATACGTATATAAATTAGTAAATTTTAGTACTTTGTTGCCAACTTGCTCCACAAAGCCATTATTTGGCGCGGGGCACAATAATTTTTGTAAAACATTATATTGTAAATAAATATTGAATTAAAAAAAAAATACTCTAAAATATTATGGGTAGTTTTATTCCTTGTGAGGGAAAATTTTTTCCTTTTAGGGCAATTTCGCCCAGTTTCAATCCCAACCGATCTACGACTATAAGACGCATTTATGTAAAATTTGGACTCTAAAATATTATGGGTAGTTTTATTCCTTGTGAGGGATTTTTTTTCCTTTTAGGCCAATTTCGCCCAGTTTCAATTCCAACCGATCTACGACTATAAGACGCATTTATGTAAAATTTGGACGTCCTAGCTCCTTTCGTTTAGATGCTAGCGTGCTTTCAACAGACGGACGGACGTGCGGCCTAGTGATCAGTCAGTCAATCAGACACGCAACACTTTTATATATACATAGATATATATTATATACATTAGGCTGGGTCGCGGTCCATACAAGTGGAAACACATTTTCCAGTCACTCACGAAAATAAAGTTTGGATTGTTTAATGATGATTTCCAAATATTTCGCTCCTAGATCAAGCCGTCTGTGAGCTAAATGCTCCTGAAAATACCCCAAAAAAATCATGTTTTTCCCGTGTAATTTTTTTGGGTTTCATTTTGGTTAAAATCTTGTCTGAAATAATAGACCCTCGAAAGCACTTTAAATATAATTTTCGATTCTTGTCTTAGAGTAACTTATTGATCGAATTATTGGACTTTTATATTAATATTTTGTGTTTTTTCATAGTGACAACTGAAAAAAATTTTCGTATGTGGTGTTAGTATTTTATATAAAATAAATAGCGGCAGTCAATACCTTTCAAATGATGTCTAAATAATGAACATCGGAATTAAATTGACGCCGCAGCGCTCATTTTTGTAAAAAGAGTTTGAAATTTTTGGCTCTGAAAATCTATCTCCTGTATTTAATTATTTAAAAACAAGGAGTCAGTGACGTCATTTTCGTCCCATATTCATCATGTAGGTATCATTCGAAAGGTAGTAATTAATTCTATTTATTTTTCATAACACATCTTACAAAATATTTCCAAGAAATATGCGTTTTTAGCTGTCACCTTGAAAAACCACAAGAAAATCAATATAATCAAAATCAAAATATAAACGTCCTATAATACGACCAATGAGTTATTCTAAGACAAGAATACAAATTTTTATTTAAAGTGTTCCAAAGGGTCTATTAATTCAGACAAAATTTTTGGACATTTTCAGACATCGGTTGGGGAATACCTGCAACGCATTTATGTCACGGCCCACTGCGTTCCAAGTTTGTCGAACAGTCGACAATACTCGGCGGGCTGCCCCGAGTTGCTAATTTTATCTGTGCCTCTGCCTAATGTCCAGCCTGATATTCCTCATAAATGTCGCCATAAATGTAACATTCGTAACGATAGCGAAACTCTCGTGGATTATCATCACTTCAAATGCTGCAATTTTGTTTATTGGCATGTCCATTGAGCCAAAAATGAGACTCATCAGTGAACATATTATTGACTTGGATGGGTTGACTTCCACTTCATTTTGTGGTCGTTGACCGAACGTAAGGCGGACGTTGTTCCGTCGTTTGTCTATTCATTAGTAAATGTCACACCAAATTGAGCATAATTATAAATAATTTTCGAGTATATTGAAATTAGATACACATTAAATCCTCGACTTTAAATGTTATTGTATTTTTAATATCATTTATTATTTTATTAAAATGGAAATTTTATTTTCTAGCCTATCCTGACTCCATTCATTACATTTACAGTGGATAAAGGCTATAGGTATTTTCTCGCACATGTGTAGGGGTCTCCTTCGAAATTTATATTTCTGGCATAAGTTTGCCCACATATTCCTTCCCCCTTTTTATACATTGGCGCAAATAAACAAATTACAACGTTGATATGAAGTGAAATTATCCAATGCCAACAATTAACACCTCCTCATCGTTTATTTATTGCATTCGCAACACTCCCTCCTTTATTTCAGTCGCGAAAAGTGACAAATCACTGCTATTTCCCAAAATGCGTGAAATTTTTTGACAACCCAGAAAATGTGCAATTTTTCATAATTTCCTCTGTGTTTTTTTCTGTTCGTAGTGATGTACAAGGAGTCCCCGGAGTACTTGTTGTAAACATACTGGTGTGTACATATGTATTTTTGTACATTAGGGTGGTTCGTAAAATGGAAATTGTTATTTTTTGTCATAGGCGATGTGAAAAAGATTTGAATGAATGGGAAACTCGTTTTTGTGAAGATTCAGCGATTTTATTAGGATAGTTTGAAATATTCTTATGAAATAACTTTATAATCGCTGTAGAATCGGAAATATAATCTATCCGATCAATAAATATAAAATTATTGATAATGACCTGGCGATTGTTGTATAATCAGTTCTTTTCCCAGTGTTACAAATATTTGTTTTTTAGTTCGGTTACAAAATTTCATATTTAACGATGTAAAGTTCGCAATCCACCCTAAGGTGCATACACACATTCACCACTCTTTTCATTCGTTCACACGATTTTATCCATTTAATTTGTGGTGTTTTTTTTGCACGGCTCCACGCAACTGACTCTGACAGCTGTTTATGTCATTAACTCTTTAAATTTGCTTGGCAAAGCAATAGAAAATGAAGAACCAGAACCAGAGGTCGATAACGAAGAGAAGACGATGAGCAAGGGTAGACAAACCAAAGAAAAAAGATACAGGAGAAAATAATCGCTTGTGTCAAGTGACACGAAGAAAATCGTGTTTGAGAATGTATCATCATAACACGAGAGTTGAACACTTGACGTACGAATGGGAACATTTTCACAGATGAACACTCACTCACGTATGTATGTAAAAGTATGTGTGATGTACGAGTATCGTATGTTGAGTATGGCAAATTTAAGAGGTTGACGGCTGGCTAGACAACGCTCGCCATTCACCGTAACGGCAGATCCATCTCATTTCGAAAGAAATACACCGCTTTCAAATTAAAGCAAATCCTTTCCATGTTGGTGATAATTAGATTTTCACCACTTTTGGATCACAAGATTGGGATCTTTTTTAGCTTCTTTGGAAGCTTTATTTTATTTTACGGATCTGAATATGGAGAATTCATGATTTTGAATCATCCACAATTAAATAGAAATGTATATGGGTTTATTTTTTGGTGTACAATGAAAAAAATATACCTTGTTTCTTGTTCACCACACTTATCATGTGACCCTCATAATCTCATAATTGCGTACAAGCACATGTATATGAATATTTTACCTACACATGCATAGGTATACATGGATGTAAGTACTGCAAATTGCGTTCCCTAAGTACTTCATTTTGACTCCTCACGGAAAAAAGTGGCCCGTCCTACTTTGTGCGCCACGGCATCACATTCACTCGCACCGCACTCCCATCGCACATCCTTTTTTGCGTGCTTGTTTATGAAACGTTTTTTTCCCGCTTCCCGAACTTGCTGCTGTCTCAAATTCAAATTACTTTGTTCCTTAAGAATGTGTGTGATGGCCGTGTGGTAGGGGTGGAAGGTATAACAGCCAATGCATATGTACATGTGTGAGTGTGCCTTGTGTGTGAATTTATGCGTACACGTTCACGTCATGTGTTCACGTGTTCTGACATTATGAATGTCAAGTCATTTGTTATATGTAAATTAAATGTTACAATGCTCCCGGCCCGGTTGCGACGGCTTCTGTTTGTGGTGCGTCGTGCGGCACCAGTGCATGCCGTGATGGTGTCACTTTTCTATTTTTGGCCTTTTTCCTCCTCTCCTCTGTCGTTGTCATGACTGAGCCAATGAATGTTGTGAACATTTTGCAACTGTTGATTTAATTCGTGGAAAATGTTATTCTTAAACAAATTTCGTAATTGTTGTTTACTTTGGCATGGATTTGTATGAAGAGTGCTGCCAAAGGAAGAGTGTTCTTCTACATTAGGATATGCGTTTGAGATTTCAGAGGTGGGGGCACACCACCCCCAAATATCATTTCGTTTCTACACGAAAGAATCGCTTAAATTAGAGACGTTTGAAATTTGGAAATGGAAATTCCCAATTTCAATTGGAATTTTCACAAATTGAAATGGGAAATCTCGATTTCAAATGACAAGTGGAATTTTCTCAATAAGAAATGGAAATTCTCAATTTTAATTGGAATTTTTTAAATATTAAATGACAATTTTCAAATTGAAATGAAAATTATCAATTTTATTTGGAACTTTCGCAACATGAAATGGAAATTCTCAATTTTGATTGGAATTTTCGCAATTTGAAATGGAAAGACGTTTGAAATAGAAAATCTCAATTTCAAATGACAAGTGGAATTTTCTCAATATGAAATGGAAATTCTCAATTTGAATTGAAATTTTTAAATATGAATTGGAAATTCTCAAATTCAAATGTCTATTATCATTTTTATTTGGAATTTTCGCAGTTTGAAACGAAAATTCTCAATTTCAATGAGAATTTTCTTAATATTGAATGGAAAATCTTAATTTTAAAGGGAATTTAATCAAATTGAAAAGGAAATTCTTAATTTCATTTGGAATTTCTATACCCTCCACCTCCAGGATGAGGGTATACTAACTTTGTTATTCCGTTTGTAACACCTTGAAATATCGACCTGAGCCCCTATAATGTATATATATTCTTGATCGTGATAAAGTTCTAAGACGATCTAGCCGTGTCCGTCCTTCTGTTGAAAGCACGCTAGCATCTAAACGAAAAGGAGCTAGGGCGACCATATTTTCCATAAATGCGTCCTATAGTCGTAGATCGGTTGGGATTGAAACTGGTCGAAATCGGCCCAAAGGGTAAAATTTTTCACTCACAAAGACTGAAAATACCCTTAATAACCCCTAATATTTCAGAGTATTTAAGCAGGTTTTTTATTGATGTTGGCTATGCACATTCCCATACAACAAGAACGTGCACCATAAAGTGATTCCCATGGGGCAAACAAGGATAATAATGGTACCTATCAACCGACAACAGCTAGAATGTCGAAATTCGGTGTGTACATTCCTCTAATTGAGTAGATACATAATATAAAAGTATTTTTCCCAATTCGTACTTGGAATATATGGGAATATAGGGATAAAAATGGTAACAACCAAACGGCTGCACATAAAATAGTGAAATTTGGTGTATACACTCCTCTGATTGCGTAGACACGTAAAATAAAGGGTTTTTCGGAATTTGTAATTTTTGGAGTAAAAATGAAAAAACGGGATAAATACCAAACGTCAACAGCTAGAAACACTAAATTCGGTGTCCTCTAATTGAGTAGATACGCAATATAAAAATATTTTTTCCAAATTCGTACTTTCATATGGAAATAGAGGGATAAAAATTGTACCAACCAAAAGGCCGGTGCTAGAATCATGAAATTTGTTGTATACATTGCACCGATTGCATAGACACGAACAATAAAAAGGTTTTTCCAAATTAGTTTTTTAATGTATACAATGGGAACAGAGGGATAAAAATTGTACCAACTAAACGGCTAAAGCTAGAATGATGAAATTCGATGTGTACATCCTTCTAATTGCATAGACACGTAAAATAAAGAGATTTTCGAAAGTCATACTTTTAAAGGGGTGAAATGGGAAAAAGGGGATAAAAATGGTACCAACCTCAGCTAGAGTCATGAAATTCGGAGTATACATTCGTCTGACTGCGTGACACGAAAAATAAAAATATTTTTCCAAATTCGTACTTTCAAGGGATACAGTGGGAATAGAGGGATACAAATGGTACCAACCAAATGGCTGCACCTAAAATTATGAAATTCGGTTTATACATTCCTCTAATTGCGTAGACACTTATAATCAAGAGGTTTTTGAAAGTCGTACTTTGAAGGGGGTAAAGTGGGAAAAGGGGATAAAAATGGTACCAATCAAATGGCCGCAGCTAGAACCATGAAATTCGGAGTATACATTCCTCTGACTGCATACACTTGAAAACAATTTTGATACCGTAGCATACTAAAATTGATCCTCAGAAATGGACTCGATTTAAATATATTCGTGTTAAAACGAGTAAATAAAACTCATTTTGAGTTCATGCCTCTAATTCAGTAGACACGTAAAATAAAGAGATTTTAGAAAGTCTTACTTTTAAGGGAGTAAAATGGGAAAAAGGGTATAAAAATGGTACCAATCAAATGGCCGCAGCTAGATTCATGGAATTCGATGTAACCATTCCTCTGACTGCATAGACACGCAAAATAAAAAGTTGAATCGTGAAGTTAGATTATCTTTCGATTTCGATTTATATAGTATGTATAACCATATTGGTAGCCTTGCCTTATAAGCGTGGTTTAATATAATTAAATATTATTTGTGGGGTGCCCGAGGCAGCCATTTGAATGAAATTATTTTCCATTATTAACCGGAAGAATTGTACTTTCAAATAAAAAAAGAAATTTGAGAAAATATTCAGCAGTTTTTTTTATCGCATTTTCAAAAAAAAAGTTATTTGGCGGACCCTATATAATAAAATATTTTCGTTCGTTTTTTTATACACTCCACCTAAGGATGGGGGTATATTCACTTTGTCATTGCGTTTGTAACACCTTAAAATATTCATCCATAAAGTATATATATCGATTTATATAGTATAACTATATTGGTAGCCTTGCCTTATAAGCATGGTTTAATATAATTAAATATTTATATTTATTTATAAAATTATTTTTTCAATATTTTATATTTGGGTTGGCTATATTATTAAAATTATCATTTACTGTAATGTTACGCAACTTCTACGAAAATTGACAGCCTCTGTGGAATGTAATCCATGATGGAGGGTAAAAACATTTTGTCCCGGCCGAACTTGATGCCTAGTTTACTTGTTTCAATGTGAAATTTAACTTTGAAACTTTAATTGGAATTTTCGCAATTTGAAATGGAAATTCTAAAATTCAATGGGAATTTAATAATATGAAACGGAAATTCTCAATTTTCGCAATTTGAAATTGAAAGCCTCAATTTGAATTTTTTATTCGATTTTTTATTTTTTTTATACCTTGTGTTTATGAACTAATGGAAAAATTATAATATTGATAATTTTTCACTGTAATTTTGGTTGATTTTGTAAAAAATCGTAAAAATAGAAGCTATAATTTCACCACTTTCAAACTCACGCAGCCTTAAAAATAGACCTAAGCTAGGGTTTGCATCCCGGTATTTCCCGCGGGAAAATTCCCGGGAATTCACATATTTTTCATTTCCCGTATCCCGGGAAATTCGTACGGGAATCCCGCGGGAATTCGGTAGAAATTTTTACATATTTCTTCGTATATTTTTTTTATGATTTCCACAATAAAAATGTTGTACAATAAATTAGCTCATATCGATTTTAATTTGGTATGTGAAATATCAATTTTGGGCCTATAGTGGAACGCCCAAAATAAATGAGGTCAGTCGTTTGAAAGTGTTTTAAACAATGCTATAGAAAACGCAAGTAACAATATTGTATTAAAAAAGTCAAGATAAAAAAGAATTTATAGTTTCCAAAGCGACAGGACAAAGAACAGACAACTTAAACATTTTATTTAATGCTCTACTGACTACATCTGTTGAATGAACGATCGTTCTCCGTCTCGTCCACATTTTCCAATAAAATAAGAAATATCTGATGACGTCATAAATGCATTGTCTGCTCTTAAATTTCACTTTCAAATTTTGACTGCAAACATTTAATTAATTTTGAAACTTGAAAAGATGTTTGAGTTGAATTCTGTAACAGGTTCGTTGAGAAATGCATTTTTATTTTACTGAACTGGGAAACTCTCCTGGCTCAATACCATCTATTATTAAAATTTATTACATTTGTTCATGCGAACACAGAATGTTTGCTGGGTGGCATCCTTTCTCTCCTAGCGTCTATCTCCATGTCCATGCAATTGTAAGATCGACTTGGCTCTCCCCCTTCTCTCTATGTGTGCTTAGTTCAGTTGTCAACCTAACGCTAAAAGAGCAGGCAGTGCGATCTACATACCCATCACGGGAACAACATAAAACATCAACATACGTCAACAGCAACCATAAAAAATTCCTCGAACAATCCACACTCAACCTACAAGTGAAGACGAACGAGAACAACTTATACCCAACTTACATAGTGATACTCACAACACACATTGTATTCTACAGTGAAACATAACCTACGTAAACTAAAGTATAAACATTACTTGTACCGTAAACTCACAAATTAATTATTAAATTACCCAACATATATTCAATACACATTAAACACAACACTTGCATTGTAACACATCCATACACACGTGCCAATAAAATACACTACCCGGAATAATAATTATAACGTTCACCGAAAATACACAGTGTTATTATTCTATGAGGGAAATGTAAATGAGACAACCCCATCTACCCCCTCTAACGCGTCTAAACAACATTTATTACTTGGCTGCAGACTACCACTATCATGATTTCCACCCTGTGAAAGGTTTCGTCAGATGGCTTCGCAGCAACTTTTCAACAACATACCCGGCCTCTTTATGTAAATGAGAAGCTCACTTGCCGAATATCCGTTCAAAAAATCGCACACATCCCACCTTAATAAAATGTAAATGATTCATTGGAAAAAATAAGCTTAACTAATGGTAAACGTTATATTGACGATTTTTCCCGTGCTGTCCCGGGATCCCGGGAAATTGAAAAAATAATTCCCGTTTCCCGGGAAATAAAAAAAATAAAACACTACTTTCAAAATTCAACAAAATGGATTCGTGTAATCATTTCGGAAATCAAGATAAAAGAATTAAAATTGCAAATGAGCGTTGGTACGGCAGAAGTATTGCTGGGTAGCTATACCTGCATGTGTACTTTACTACTTGATTCGATTTTTTAAACGCAAATTCGGCAAGTGAGTTGTGCTTCTCGTTTGTTTGTGAGATTTATTTCCTTAAAGAGGTCGGTTTTTATGTTGAAAAGTTGCTGCGAAGCCATGGTCGAAATCATGATCGTGGTAGTTTGCAGCCAAGTAATAAATGTCACCTTGCCATTTGGAAGTAAATTTGCATTCTAAAGGATGATTTTTTAAAAGCTATAGGAAAGTTTTAAAAAAATACATAAAATTCAGAAAAATTCATGAAATCTTTATTTGAATCGATAGTACGGTCCATATAATTTAAGGTTTGAAGATTATTTCATGCAAATGTTGACCTTGACTGCACCTCAAATGGTCCATCCGCTTAATCCAATTTTGGCATTTCCACGTTTTTGAGTAACAGAGGCCCAATTGCTGCGAACGGCGACGAATCGATAATTGATGGTCATCATTAACACTGGCCGAAACGGCTGCGATATTTTCTACGTAAACGTGTTGGTGGTTTAATGTCCAACAATGTAAATTTGGTGCGAAATTTAGTCACAATAGCCCGAATAGCCGCATTAGTGGGTCGATTAAACTAAACATAAAATGGAATCGCGCGATGAACTTTCTTAACAGAGCACGCATTTTGATAATACAATTCAATAATTTGCAAGCGTTGTTCGTTTGTAAGACGATTCATGGTTAAATTATAGACCAAACTGAAGATGTTTGACAGTGAAACAAAACATGAAACGTGCGTCAGCTGTTTAAACCAGTGTTGCCAAGAAGAATAGCTAAAAAATCATCATTTATTAAATATAGATGCAAAATGGTCTTGAGTCAGGACAAAAAAATACAAACGAAAAACTAAAATAAAGTGTAAAAACTTTAAAATCTAACTCTGCTATAAAACACCACATCAATATTTTAAAAGTAATTGAAATTACTTTCAAAACAAGGTATAGCACATTAAAATCGGTAAAGTATTTCAGTGGTTACAGGCGATTGAATGAACACACCATTTGAAAAAGGGAGTATTTTTTCACTGTTAGATTGGTCATAACTCGTGAAAAAAATTTCAATTTTTTTCCAAAAATACGTATACAATAACTGTATGAGAAGAAAACCTAACAAACTTTCAAAACAATCGCAGCTATCGAGGTCAAAACCCGTACCGCTTGACATGGAATGACTCATATCCAAATGAAAACTCACAATTTCAATTGTAAAAGGTGTAGAATATTCAAACTGTACCCGACAATATTTTGTTATCCTAGGCCCTAAGGATCTGGCTATATTCCGATGCTATCAATTAATATTTGTCGGAATTATCCTCATACTCACACATAAATTAAACGAAAAAAACAGCAGGAAATTGACCTTAGTTTCCTTTAGCGGCAGGCCGCTGGTTCAATTACAAAAATATACTCAAAAAAAGTTCAAAAGCCGTGTGAAAATTTCGCCTTTCTCTTCTTTCCACCCCTACCCAAACCGCACCAACACCAGCAATTGATAAAGTATCGATTACAAAAGTTTAGGTTTTTTCCCGGTTTGTTGGCGTTTGCCAACCAGAATAAGTACAATTTGTTTCGTTTGATGTTTTGCTTTGTGTTGGTGTGAAATATCCAATAATCGATAAGGGAGCAGCAGTAAAGCTGACACTGGCAACACCAACACCAACGCTTCTGATGAAGAAATTGATGCTGATGAGTTGATAAGATGCTTTTGGTTAATCAAAGAAGAAGACGAAGGTGATGAGTGCGACGGAGTAAATGAGGCAAGAACAAGGGCTATTTGAAATTTGATATTCCATCCTCCCCTTCTCCCTCTGCTACCACCCTGCCATTGAACATCTATAAATGAAGGACGTGATAGAAAATGTATGAGTGCCGAATGGATAGGAGTTTTGCTTGGGCTGAGTCCTTTTGTACCATTCATTAATCATTCTGTGATTGCGTAAATTACAGCAGAGAAGTTTATAAATTATATATTATTTCAAAGAAAATTCAAAAGTTCATATGTATAAGGCATAGGCTGGCTGACTTATTGAAACGACGCACAGTGGTTCAGAATCGAATTCCATCGGCCAAAATTCAGTAACTTTTTATCTAGTAAAGGATTATTTAGAGATATTTACATAGGGCAATGGGGGGTACATTATATAAATTATTCAACAGTTGATTAATTTTCTTATTTTTTGATTTAAAAGTAAAGTAAAATTTTAATGTTTTGTGAATAATTGAATTATTTATTCGACCTTTATAATTCTATAATTCTGAAAGGACATGTTGAATATGTCTGTTTATATTTGCTTGATATTTGGTATGCGCATTCCCCTTATAGCAAAAACGTGCACCATAAAGTGATTATTATATGTAGGGGGTGAAATGAGGCAAAAAAGGGATGAAAATGGTACCTATTGAACGACCACAGCTAGAAACATGAAATTCGGTGAGTACATACCTCTAATCGAGTAGATACATAATATAAAAGTATTTTTTCCAAATTCGTACTTTTAAGGGGTAAAATGGGACCAGAGGGATAAAAATGGTACCAAACAAACGGCTGTACCTAGAATAATGAAATTCGGTGTATACATTCCTCTGATAGCGTAGACACGTAAAATAAACGGATTTTTCGACATTCGTACTTTCTGGGGTCAAAATAGAAAAAGGGGATAAAAATAGTACCAACCAAATGACCGCATCTAGAGTCATGAAATTCGGAGTATACATTCCTCTGACTGCGTAGACACTTAAAATAAACCGATTTTTCGAAATTCGTACTTTTTGGGGTTAAAATGAAAAAAGGGGATAAAAATAGTACCAGTCAAACGACCGCAGCTAGAGTCATGAAATTGGGAGTATACATTCTCTGACTGCGTAGACACGGAAACTAGACGAATTTTTCGAAATTCGTACTTTTTGGGGTTAAAATGAAAAAAGGGGATACAAATAGTACCAACCAAATGACCGCACCTAGAGTCATGCAATTCGGAGTATACACTCCTCTGACTGCGTAGACACGTAAAATAAACGGATTTTTAGAAATTCGTACTACAGCTAGAATGATGAAATTGTAATTGCGTAGAAACGTCAAGGGGGTAAAAATGGTACCAACCAAATGGGCGCAGCTGGAATCATGGAATTCGATGTATACATTCCTCTGACTGCATAGACACGCAAAATAAAAAGTTATTTTTTCCAAATTCGTACCTTTTCTTTTACGGCAAAAATTGGTTGAATCATGAAGTTAGGTTATTTTGCACTATGTACGTCTGATAATGGTGTCTCAAAATTTGTACTTTTGGAATTAAAATAGAATGGAAATACAACCAACTGTAGCACCCACTATCTACCAATATTTATGGTATTTAAGCTTTTTGAAAATATAAATATAAGAACGTTTTTTTTTGATTTGAAATAAATAAGGGTTTGAAATAATTAAAATATTATATTTATTTATAAAATTATTTTTTCAATATTTGTATTTGTTTTGGTTTGGCTATATTAAAAAATTTATATTTTCCTGTAATATTACTGCACTTCTACGAAAACCGACAACCTCTGTGGAATGCAGTCCATGGTGGAGGGTATATAAAGTTCGGCCCTGCCGAACTTAACGCCGTTTTTACTTGTTATCACTTAAAAGTACGAATTTGGAAAAAATACTTTTATATTATGTATCTACTCAATTAGCTGTCCCATGTCATCCCCTACAAATAAAAATTCGTTTATGGAGCGCGTTAATGATATAAGGGGAATGTGCGTTCCAAATATCAAGGAAACATAAGCAGGTATATTGAAGAAACATGCTTAAATACTAATTGGGTCCCACTGCACATTGGCCCAAAAGCTCTGACAAAGTATTCTCTTACATTATTCTATTTTAGTGGCGTCTATTAATGGTTTATCTATCTCTCTTTCGGTGCTTATTTGTCATTTCAAAAATTTCAATGTTTAGATTTTCATCATCTGCCCTCATTGCAAAGAGTACTTGGGCTATTCGCCACCATTCGAAATTGTTAATAAATGAAATACGTACAGACAAATACATACATATATTCGTATTTATACATTTCTTGTGATATTATCTGTTTTTTAATCATCATTTGGCCTGAGGCCTGCAAACGTTGTTGTTGTCGCTGTTGCTGTTCAAAAACCCACTCATAATCGAAAAATGAGCTCCAGGAACAACCACAACCACGACCAGAACAACGACAGAACGAACAGAAACAAATTGCGGATTCATGCCATAGAATCAATAATCAATTTGAAATTTAGATTTTCATTTGGAGATACGACCGGCACGCGAATGAAACACAAGGACACCACGGATGATGGGACAGGCAGGACATTCATCGGCTGAGCAAAAGCAATAAATGAATGGAAAATCATAAAAATATTCAGTGATGCGCAAAATAAATGTAAATAATATTATACGAACGAACGAATAATAATAACACAAAACCAAAACAACCAAATCCTTAAAACAAATAACAATACTCCTTGCACACACACCCACATACACACACACTCGCACACAAGTAAAACGGAATACATATGAACAAATAAAAAAGATATATTTTCCTCGAAATGATTTGAAACCGTTTCGAAACAATCGACAGAAAAGGATCCACAGGTTGTCCTTGCAGACGGGCCGAACGAAAGCCAATTTTCATTTCCAACCGTTGATTGGTTTGGCTGGGAGGGGGGGTTGGAGAAAAATCAAAGCAAATATTGATAATAACGAAAGACCGGAAAAGGATGAATGGTTGGTTGGTTGGATGGTTGGTAGCAAGGAAATATGAAATAAGCAAAGAACAAATACTAACCTAACCTACCTACATACCTACCAGTCATTCGTTTGTTTGAACTCCAACAGCAATTGTGGTCAATATTGAGCTGAAGAGATACGCAATCTCATTGCGAAATTCCTTTCCGTACCATACCATGCCACACTTAGCCCTCCTCTAATATTGCATTTTGTTCCATGCGAAGGAGGTTGTTGTTTTTTAAAGACTTTTGTTTATTTAATATTTTTGTATGCTTTTCTGTATGTACATTAGGCTGTAGCGATATTGTTATTTCAAATAACTTCGAAAAAAAAAACTACACAAAAATTGGAAGTACTTCCTCAGCAAGAACATTTTAATCGAATCTTTGCATATTTCCTGCATTTGAGAAAGTTCGCTTGAAGACCTTCCCAAAAGTTGATATATTACTATGCATTAAAAATTTACGAATAGCATTTCCACAAGTGAGAGGGAACGTTAGAAGGAACGCGCATTAGAAAAAACACATAAAGAGTGATTTTTTTGAGGTTAGGATTTTCATGCATTAGTATTTGACAGATCACGTGGGATTTCAGACATGGTGTCAAAGAGAAAGATGCTCAGTATGCTTTGACATTTCATCATGAATCGTCTTACAAACGAACAACGCTTGCAAATTATTGAATTTTATTATCAAAATGCGTGCTCTGTTAAGAAAGTTCATTGCGCGCTTCCATTTTATGGTCAGTTTAATCGACCCACTGAAGCGGCTATTCGGGCTATTGTGACTAAATTTCGCACCAAATTTACATTGTTGGACATTAAACCACCAACACGCTTACGTAGAGTGCGAACTGAAGAAAATATCGCAGCTGTATCGGCCAGTGTTAATGATGACCACCAATTTTCGATTCGTCGCCGTTCGCACCAATTGGGTCTCTGTTACTCAAAAACGTGGAAATGCCAAAATTGGACTAAGCGGATGGACCACCTAAGACGCAGCCGCGGTCAACATTTAAATGAAATTATCTTCAAAACGTAAATGTCATGGACCAATCTTACGTTTCAAATAAAGAACCTTTAAAAAAAGAAAGAACTTTTAAAAAAAGTTATCAAGCTCTTAAAAAATCACCCTTTATAATCGTCCCAGTAGACTTGGCTGTGTGGAAATGTACAGCAATGTTTACAAGAATTGATACTAGCGAAATGAATATCATTTGCGACTTCAATTGAAATCATCAAGATATGGAACATAAAATCATGTATTTTTAGTAGACATTAGTGCGGGGTGTAAACTCCAACCAACTGTAGTCATTCCTTTACTTTACTAACTTTATTGTCGGAGATCCGTTAAATAGATGATTTGGACAATTGTGGTCTGCTGATTGCAAATCTCGTTGGAGTATCCTCACATCACATCAAAGTTTTCGTGAAATCAAAATTTCAAAAGGTAAGGTCTCCGGCCTAAACTATCGAAAGTTGATATTTTCCAGAGTTGATATCGAATTTTTAAAAAACCAATCAATGTATTTAGAATTTCTGAGAGCTCATTCGAACCCTAACTATCCAGAAACAATTCGCCGACTCCAAAATCTAGATACTTACTTTCATACCTTTGCATACCTTACCAAACAAAATGTTGTAAACAGTTCAATAAATCTATTAAGACAATTATTCAAAGGTCAATTTGGGGTTTGGTTATCGCAACTATTCGGTTATTGCAACAGGCATGGGCAGTAATTAGTCGCGATCATCGAGCTCGTACTGTGTGTATATATATATATATATATAAGAGTTGCGTTACTGACTGACTGACTTATTATTGATAAGCGCCCAGACCAAATGGTTGAAGCCAGGATCATGAAATGACGTAGACACCGACTAAGAAAGGGTCTTACGAAATTCGTTCTTTTAGTCCTGTGTTGCTATAAACATGAAATTCGGTGTGTGCCTTGCAGACTAGCTACAAAAAGGGATTTCTCGAAATTTGTACTTTTAAGGGGTTAGCGGCACAAAAAAGGATAAAAATAGTACCCAACATTAAAGGTGGTACCATTTGTACATAAAGGGTGGTTAAATTTTAAGGGCCGATTTTGATTTTGAATAAAACACAAATTATTTAGGAAATTATTGTGATTTTTTTATTATGATAATATTGGCATGGTTCAATTATGTAAGGAACAAAATATCGGCCAAATGAACGCCGCGACCTCGGCGGCACACCTCCATCCGATGGTCCAAATTTTCGATGACTTTGCGGCATAATTGAGGTTTTATGCCGTTAATGTGCCGAATTATCGCATCCTTTAGCTCTTCAATTGTTGCTGGCTTATCTACGTATACCTTTTCTTTCAAATAACCCCAAAGAAAGAAGATCAACGGTGTCAAATCACATGATCTTGGCGGCCAATTGACATCGCCACCACGTGAGATAACACGGCCATTGAATTTGTCGTGCAAAAGAGCCATTGTTTCGTTAGCTGTGTGGCAAGTGGTACATCCCGTCCTGTTGAAACCACATATCGTCCACATCCATATCTTCCATATCTTCGGGCCATAAAAAGTTCGTTATCATCTCACGATAGCGAAGACCATTCACAGTAACTGCCTGACCGGCCTCATTTTGGAAAAAATACGGCCCGATGATGCCGCCAGCCCATAAACCGCACCGAACAGTCACTCTTTGTGGGTGCATTGGTTTTTCGACAATAACTCTTGGATTATCATTCGCCCAAATGCGGCAATTCTGCTTATTGACGAATCCACTGAGGTGAAAATGTGCCTTATCACTGAAGATGATTTTATTCGAAAATTAATTTTTGCATTTTGATTTAAACGCCCATTTTTATAATAAGCTTGAATAATAGTGTGTCGACTTAGTTCGGTAGAATATTTTGTTTATCAGCGCTTCTCATTTGTCATATGTGAGCGCTGGTACTAATATGAACCCTGATTTAAGTCAAAGACATACATTCGTTGCGAAAGTTCTGACGAGATGGGGTAGCGCCCATCGAAACTGCGCAGTCAACTTTTAGCTGCAACAATAAAGGTCTCACTTTGCCTTTTAGCTAATTTTGGGTTCTGCTGAAGACTTCAGCACAACCTTTGGTCTTGCTCGATTGTGTGTCTGTCCATGGTTCTAATTGAGTTAGTCTGAAATTGAGAAATGTCAAATGGAATGCAGAAAAGAACTTGACGTTTAGGTGTAGTTCACATTCAACATCGGTCCTTACAATTTAATCACCCTTTATAAGAGCAATCTATATGGATTTATTTGAAATATGTACTTATAGGGTGGGCCTTTTAAAACTTTATATTAGAACTAGCTGAACCCCGCCCGCTTCGGCAGGCAAAAACAAATGGTCAAATTAAAATCAGGTTTCATATTGATCTTATCATATTGATATTGTCGTGGTCAGTAATATATACGTTCCAATTTTCAGCCTTCTAGCTAAAAAAACACTTTTGCCCCCACCACCCACGAAACGAAAATTCAAAATACGGCATCATATTTATCTTTCTCGTGGTCAGTAATATATACGTTCCAATTTTCGGCCTTCTAGCTTAAAAAACACTATTGCCACGCCCACTAAACAAAAATCCAAATTTCGGAATCATATTTATCATTTTCGTGGTCAGTAAAATACATGTACCAATTTTCAGTCTTCTAGCTCTCAGTAATATATACATTCCATTTTTCAGTCTTCTAGCTCAAAGAACACTATTGCCACGCCCATTCCGCCCACAAAACGAAAATCCAAATTTCGGCATCATATTTATCATTCTCGTGGTCAGTAATATATACGTTCCAATTTTCAGCCTTCTAGCTCTCAAAAACGCTATTGCCACGCCCACTACGCCCACAAAATGAAAATCCAGATTTCGGAATCATATTTATCATTCTCGTGGTCAGTAATATATACGTTCCAATTTCAATCCTTCTAGCTCTTAAAAACACTTTTGCCACGCAAACTCCGCCCACAGAGCAAATTTTTAAAAATTCTATAGCCTATAGTTCCTTCCAGACCTACATCTATCTGTACTGAAAATTTCAACAACATCGGTTCAGCCGTTTACACGTGATTGCGGAACAAACAAACAGACAGACGTACACTAAGGTTTTATAATATATATTAATAGGGATAGGGATAGGGATTGGCTATAAAAAAGTACAGATTATTTTTTAAAAATTTCGGGTTTTATTGGAGCACAATATCATTCACATGACTACCACGACTGGTTCGGTCTACTCAATTAGAGGAATGTACACTAGGGCGTACCTCAAAAAAAAAAGTTCGCCGTACACCTTCGAATATGAAGTATTATTGAAAGGTAGTTTCAAAAAAAAAATTTTTATTTTTTTATGCCGAACGTAGGGGTCGCGCTTTTACATTTTTCTATATAACTTGTATTTATAAACGGATTTTAAAGTGTGATACATCGATGTTTTTGTCTCGACGAGGCCGATTTTTTTGTCTTTGAAGTCATTGAGCTCAAGCACCCCCTTCTGGTACTTACCCATCATTTCTCAGTTGCTACTACCCTAATGTACCACTCTAATAATCGAAAATTAAAGCTCGCATAAAATCATGAATCATGTTTGAGCTCAATGACTTCAAAGACAAAAAAATCGGACAAAAACATCGATGTATCACACTTTAAAATCCGTTTATAAATGCAGAAGTTATATAGAAAAATGTAAAAGCGCGACCCCTACGTTCGGCATAAAAAAATAAAAAAAATTTTTTTGAAACTACCTTTCAATAATACTTCATATTCGAAGGTGTACGGCGAACTTTTTTTTTTTTACTTGTAACCTGGTACGCTCTAATGTACACACCCGTTTTGCGTTTCTAGCTGTTGTCGTTTGAAAGGAAAACATTTTTATCGCTTCTTCCCTATTTCGCCCCCAAAAATACGAATCGCTTTACGGTGCACGTTTACATAGCAAAGTGTGTGTTATTTACACACACGAACTTTTTGGCGTTATTAGGGACATTTCTTGGCCTTGTTAGGGAAATTTTTTTCCCGCTGGTCCGGATTCGCCCTTTTTCAATTCCAACCTATCTACAACTATTAACATCTTCTTGCTCGTTTCGTTTAGATGGACATGGCTAGAATTTTAAGACGATCAATAATATTTATACTTACTGAGAACCTAGTCTCAGGTCGATATGTCAAGGTGTTACAAAGGGAAGGACAAACTTTGTATACCCACATTCTACGGTAGAGGGTAGAAAAAGGGCCACGTATAAGATTTTCTGATTTATGTTGGCTATCTAAACTCGAAAACGATATTGAAAATTTAATGGAAACATTTTTGAACTGGGATATTGTCCTGGCTCAAGACCATTTTGCTTCTAAAGGGTGATTTTTTTAGAGCTTGATAACTTTTTTTTAAAAAAAAACGCATAAAATTTGCAAAATCTCATCGGTTCTTTATTTGAAACGTTAGATTGGTCCATGACATTTACTTTTTGAAGATAATTTCATTTAAATGTTGACCGCGGCTGCGTCTTAGGTGGTCCATCCGCTTAGTCCAATTTTGGCATTTCCACGTTTTTGAGTAACAGAGACCCAATTGGTGCGAACGGCGACGAATCGAAAATTGGTGGTCATCATTAACACTGGCCGATACTGCTGCGATATTTTCTTCAGTTCGCACTCTACGTAAGCGTGTTGGTGGTTTAATGTCCAACAATGTAAATTTGGTGCGAAATTTAGTCACAATAGCCCGAATAGCCGCTTCAGTGGGTCGATTAAACTGACCATAAAATGGAAGCGCGCAATGAACTTTCTTAACAGAGCACGCATTTTGATAATAAAATTCAATAATTTGCAAGCGTTGTTCGTTTGTAAGACGATTCATGATGAAATGTCAAAGCATACTGAGCATCTTTCTCTTTGACACCATGTCTGAAATCCCACGTGATCTGTCAAATACTAATGCATGAAAATCCTAACCTCAAAAAAATCACTCTTTATATTTAATAGAATGCAAATTTATTTACAACGATCATGATTTCGACCATGTAAAAAGTCTTTTCAAGTGGCTTCGCAGCGACTTTTCAACATCAAACCCGGCCTCTATAAGGAGATGATTCTCACAAACGAACGAGAAGCACAACTAACTTGCCGAATTTGCGTTTAAAAAATTGCACCAAGTAATAAAGTACACATGCCATCTTACAAGCATCTCATTGAGTTGCATATGTAAGTATGTGTATATGCAGGTATAGTTACCCAGCAATACTTCTGCCGTGCCAACGGTCATTTGTTTTAGTTTTTTCGTTTGCATTTTTTTTTTTGGTCTGTAATCAATATTTTTTGTAATTTATTTCTAAAATTCCAATTTTCACCGAATGTACCTTTAATATTTCTGCTCCAAATTTTTTAAATATAAGTCCGATAATATTCACTTATATGTTCAATTAAAGCTACGTATGATGACAGTATTTGAAGAATAGCCCAAAAAATCGATACAACCTAATGTACACATGACTGTTTTATACATTTGCAACAGAAAGGGAAACGGAAGGGGAGTTTGCTTTTTTTTGGTTTTGCTCAAAAAATGAGGGTTAGCTGCTGCTGCCGCTGTCATACTTATCAGCAAAAAATCGGGCCCCGACCAACGCCACCATCATCATCATCATAAGGGTGACTCTGTGTGAGCCACTTGTCTAAGGACACTCACCGACCTACCGACAGAAATGGCACACAGAATGTTCTGTGTGTTTTTTCGTCTTCGTGAACATCAAAGTAAATATTATGGTAACCTTTTACACATAAATGATTTTCAAATGAAATTTAACCGAATTTTTTTGCTGTGCTGAATTCAAGGATGAATGTTGCCATATTTCGGGCTGAATGGAATCTAGCCTTTTCACACTAATGGCCAAATCGAGCTAACCTCGATCAAAATTTAAAAATATTCTGTCATTTCAAATTGAGTTATTAGAGTTATTGAGTTATTAGACGCTGTCAAAACTAGATGCCTTTAAAATTAATTTGCAAAATTGCTCTATTTAAAAATAAAATAGCAAAAATTATTTAAAATATACCAATCCCCATATCGAAATTTTTCAAAATTACCAGATGAACATATTTTTTACTTGTTCGGGATTGTATTGCAAGTATTGGTTATCATTTATCAAGTGTGGGAGTGGAAGTTTGAATCTAGCACCATTTGCACTTGTTTCTTGGCAACACGGCATCTCTGGGCAATTTTGAATATTACACTTTCAGTGAAACGACGGTTATTTCGCTTTGGAACATTTATTTAGTTTTTTTTCCAGATTCCTTTTCCATGGGCAACTCGTTACGACGTTGATAAATTTTGTGACTTGTTGAGTTCCTTTCGTCACGAACGAAAAATAAACCATTCGAGACTAAAACGAAATCGAAATTGTTTTTTACGTCTTTTTCTCCTGCCATAAAACAAGAGAGTAGAAAGAAGGCAGAAATCGAAGAATGTTCCTTAAATAAAATGCAAATGAACGGAAACGGAAATAATTCAAATGGAATTGTGTGGACTTCCATTGTGGACTTTATTTCCATTTAATTCCACAATTGTTGTTTGCTTAGACAAAGAGAAGAGGGATGATTTACATGGGATGTTGTCTGTTCTATTTCAAATTATTGTTTATTTGTTCGATTCAAAATAAATCTGTATGTCGGTCATATGTAAGATGTAAATATGTGTACATATTTACAATATAAATATACACGAATCTGCAAACAAATTCTGTGAGTTTATTATGATTCGTTGATATTTATTTAGAAATATTTGTTATTTACATGCATCCATACATATGTACACATTTGTGTGGGGCCTTTCATTACATGGAAAAACGGGGAGTATGAGAAACTTTTAGTAATATTTCATATTATGAAAATCAGATATAGCTATAGATTAGAAACGATGCCCCTCCACAATTTGTAGTCCCTCGTTCTGTTATTGAAATTCAATTAAAATCTTCTTTTTGTGTTCCACCCTAACACACGTTTGAATATGGTTCATCATATAGTTGGTAAATTGATATTACTAAATCTCTACTGTATTAAAAAATATATTCATTTATTTACACAGAAACCAATATCAATACCATTACAAATATTTTATATATATATATAAAATTACAAATTAGAATTGGCTATAAAAACAATTACTGATTATATTTTTCAAATTTCCGGTTTTATTGGAAAGGTTGATTTTTTCATTTAATAATGGATCACAATATGATTCAAATGACTACCTCGACTGGCTCGGCAGTAGCTCATTCGATGAACCCAATTTTTCAGTACATGACCCAATGATGCCGCCAGCCCAAAATCCACACCAAGCAGTGGCTCCTTGTGGATGCATTGTCTTCGCAATAGTCACGTGTGGGTTCTCTGAACTCCATATGCGGCAATTTTGTTTATTGACATAGCCACCGAAATGAAAATTAGCTTCATGAAGGCAGAACTGAAGGTCGATCTCTTCTCGAAAATTTTCCACGTAGCACAGTGGTTCAGAATCAAAATCTATAGGACAAAATTCAATAACTTTTGTTCTAGTAGACATTTTTGTGTTCTGTAAAAAACCAAAATTAGACAAGGACCCAAGGATTATTTTGAGATAACATAAATCAAGTATTATTATGGTTTTTTGGGCATATGTACTCCGGCATATGAACTCCGATTGTTATAAAATTTAGCATGAGTATAATGGAAATTTAGTCACCTTTTTATCTGCTACTTTTCAGAATTTAATGAGACAAAAATGACTAAATGGCGTTTTGGAACTAAAAAATCTGACTTTTTGCACTAAATGTATCTTATCTTCCAAGGGTGTAATTTCGTGCAGGCAAAAGTTACCCTACAAAAACGGGGAATCCTTCAACCTTTCCAAATATGTATATATTTCGTTAAAGCCTTTTGAAGGGAAAAAGTTGTGTTGGTCAAAAGTCGTACATTTGTTAAAAAGGATGTTTTTTTACAATATTCATTACAACCAAACTTTATTACGTTTTTTCAATTTTCATTTGAAATCTGAAAAACGTGAAAATCTGTAATACAAAAAAAATAAAAATTTGTCTTCGCATTATGAACAAATACGTAAAAATATGTTAAAAAAAAAAAACAAAAATAATATATTAAAAATTATCTAAAAATACGAAAAGTAGTCAACTTTGGGCCGATTTCTAAAATATATCCGATTTCCCGATTTTTAATGTTAGTATCTCAAAATAATCCTTTACAGAACTCAAAAATGTCTACTAGAACAAAAGTTATAGAATTTTGGCGGATGGATTTTGATTCTGAACCACTGTGCGTCGTACATTTCTTTAGTTTGCGTTAAAGACTCACTACCTTGCAAGTAAGTTTTTAATATTTCCCAATTTTTTTCCAGCGTATAGCGTCCCATTTTGCAAATGTCAAACATAAAGCTGAAAACAAAAATAAAAATGAATGTTATTCTACTTTCAAAGTCAAAGTAAAGCCATTTAAAATGTTAAATGTCCAACCCTATATATGTACAGTATTAGCTTGACTGCCTAAATTTGAAATAAAGTTAAATGTTGTGAAAACAAATAAATCACACTAAATAAATAGTGTTTGCCAAACTAAAATGCCAATAGATGTTGCTAACTGCGTGGTGTTTTATATTTTTTAAATTACATCAAAATAAAAAAAAATAAATGGTTAAATAACAAAATGGTAAATTATTTGTTCTTTATTTTAAGTCGTTCAAAGGATCGCCATTTACATTAGTTTTCACTTATTTTTTTATTTGCAAAAACTCTTTAATGTGGCTAAAATCAATAAAGAAAAAGGCGTTAAGTTCGGCCGGTCCGAATCTTATATAAAGGGTGATTTTTTAGCTATTATCTTTTTGGCAACACTGGTTTAAACAGCTGACGCACGTTTCGTGTTTTGTTTCACTGTCAAACATCTTCAGTTTGGTCTATAATTTAACCATGAATCGTCTTACAAACGAACAACGCTTGCAAATTATTGAATTTTATTATCAAAATGCGTGGTCTGTTAAGAAAGTTCATCGCGTGCTTCCTCCATTTTATGGTCAGTTTAATCGACCCACTGAAGCGGCTATTCGGGCTGTTGTGACTAAATTCCGCACCAAATTTACATTGTTGGACATTAAACCACCAACACGCTTACGTAGAGTGCGGACTGAAGAAAATATCGCAACTGTATCGGCCAGTGTTAATGATGACCATCAATTATCGATTCGTCGCCGTTCGCAGCAATTGGGCCTCTGTTACTCAAAACGTTCCTATAGCTTTTAAAAAATCACCCTTTATGTATTAACATAAATAAGAATTAAATATTAATTCTCTTTATCTAAAAAAAAAAAACATAATTACTGTCGAAGATGTCAGTTCGTGTCAAATTTGACATCAGATCTGTTCTGATTAAATAACTATTTTACTATTTCCTTTTTCTATATAAAAATTCTATTAAATATTAAAATTAAAAATTGATAAATTTAAAAATCGACGAAAAATTTCTATCATTGGAAGACTTACTGTAACTTTGTAAAAGTTTATTAATATTTGGATAAATATTTTTATGCAGTCAAGTAATAAGTTTCACAATTGGTCATGCGCCAGGGGAATATCCCAGTTTTTTTCTTTTATTTTCTCTTTTAAGTCCATTCCTGTAGCCCGACATTGGAATTTTTTCCATCTTATTTACCAAACAACCCCCCCCCCCAAAAATATGTAAAGAATCTCATTTACAGAACAATATACGAAACCTAGAAATCGTTCCCCTACTTCCAATTTGACTGCAATTCTTATAGTAATAACCAATTGAACTTCTTTAAGGCAAACCATGACACCACAAACATTTCATTGTTAAAATAAGAATACATATAATCAATATTGTGTGCGTATTTAGATTGGACCCTTAAATTGTCAATAAAGATTATTCTTTCAAGCCGTATTTTTTTACTGATAAATTCAAAAAAATCTAACTGAAATTCCTGGGAGAGAGTCAAAAAAGTGGTATTATATCACCCCAGCCGCTCACTTCCTATGCCTATGGCTTTGTTGTAGAAGTAAAGAGTGATTTTTTTGAGGTTAGGATTTTCATGCATTAGTATTTGACAGATCACGTGGGATTTCAGACATGGTGTCAAAGAGAAAGCTGCTCAGTATGCTTTGACATTTCATCATGAATAGACTTACTAACGAGCAACGCTTGCAAATCATTGAATTTTATTACCAAAATCAGTGTTCGGTTCGAAATTTTTTATCGACAAATTTTGTTCAGCGATGAGGCTCATTTCTGGTTGAATGGCTACGTAAATAAACAAAATTGCCGCATTTGGAGTGAAGAGCAACCAGAAGCCGTTCAAGAACTGCCCATGCATCCCGAAAAATGCACTGTTTGGTGTGGTTTGTACGCTGGTGGAATCATTGGACCGTATTTTTTCAAAGATGCTGTTGGACGCAACGTTACGGTGAATGGCGATCGCTATCGTTCGGTGCTAACAAACATTTTGTTGGCAAAAATGGAAGAACTGAACTTGGTTGACATGTGGTTTCAACAAGATGGCGCTACATGCCACACAGCTCGCGATTCTATGGCCATTTTGAGGGAAAACTTCGGAGAACAATTCATCTCAAGAAATGGACCGGTAAGTTGGCCACCAAGATCATGCGATTTGACGCCTTTAGACTATTTTTTGTGGGGCTACGTCAAGTCTAAAGTCTACAGAAATAAGCCAGCAACTATTCCAGCTTTGGAAGACAACATTTCCGAAGAAATTCGGGCTATTCCGGCCGAAATGCTCGAAAAAGTTGCCCAAAATTGGACTTTCCGAATGGACCACCTAAGACGCAGCCGCGGTCAACATTTAAATGAAATTATCTTCAAAAAGTAAATGTCATGGACCAATCTAACGTTTCAAATAAAGAACCGATGAGATTTTGCAAATTTTATGCGTTTTTTAAAAAAAAAAAGTTATCAAGCTCTTAAAAAATCACCCTTTAGATATCGCCTTAATGTATGACTAAATTAATTGAAGCAAAAACTTGGTAAAACTAAGGGTCATAATTTCTACATTCCATAGAAATAGGAATGAAATAGGAATCGTTAGGATCACAGCTAGTATAAAATATAACAAAATATAAAATAAAACAAGTAAAAACGGCGTTAAGTTCGGCCGGCCCGAACTTTATATACCCTTTACTATGGATTGCATCCCATAGAGGCTGTCGATTTTCGTAGAAGTGCAGTAATATTACAGAAAAATATATTTTTTTAATATAGCCAAACCAAAACAAATACAAATATTGAAAAATAATAATTTTATAAATAAATATAATATTTTTCTTATTTCAAACCACACATTTAAGGCAAGGCAACCAATACGTTTAAATATCGAAATAATACTTCAAGTAAATTCAAAACATAAATATTCTTATATTTATATTTAAAAAAAATCGTAATTACCATAAATATTGCTAGATAGTATGTGCTACAGTTGTTTATATTTCCATTCCATTTTAATTCCAAAAGTACAAATTATGAAAATCCATTGTCTCACCTACATGTGCAAAATAATCTAACTTCATGATTCAACCATTTTTTGTCGTAAAAGAAAAAAATACGCATTTGGAAATATCGTTTAGTGTGCGTGTCTATGCAGTCAGAGGAATGTATACACCAAATTCCATGATTCTAGCTGCTGCCATTTGGTCCCCTTCTTCCCATTTTACCCCCTTAAGAGTACGACTTTCAAAAATCTCTTTATTGTACGTGTCTACGCAATTAGAGGGAGGTACACACAGAATTTTATCATTCTAGCTGTAGTCGTTTAGTTGGTACTATTTTTATCCCTCTGTACCAATTGTATCCATTGAAAGTACGAATTTGGAAAAGGCCTTTTATTTTTCGTGTCTACGCAGTCAGGGGAATGTATACTCCGAATTTCATGACTCTAGCTGCGATCATTTGGTTGGTACTATTTTTATCCCCTTTTTCCATTTTAACCCCAAAAAGTACGAATTTTGAAAAATCCGTTTATTTTACGTGTCTACGCAATCAGAGGAATGTATACACCAAATTTCATTATTCTAGGTGCAGCCGTTTGGTTGGTACCTTTTTTATCCCTCTATTCCCTCTATTCCCATTTTACCCCTTAAAAGTGCGAATTTGGAAAAAATACTTTTATATTATGTATCTACTCAATTAGAGGAATGTACATACCGAATTTCGTATTTCTAGCTGTTGTCGTTTAATATGTACCCTTTTTACCCCATTTCACTCCCTACGAATAAAAATCGCTTTATGGTGCACGTTTTTGTTATAGGCGGAATGCGCATGCCCAATACCAAGTAAGTGCAAGCAGATATATTGAACAAATATGCTTAAATACTCTAAAACATTAGGGATTATTATGTATATTTTTAGTCCTTGTGATGGAGAAATTTGTCCCTTTGGACCGATTTCGCCCAGTTTCAATCCCAACCGATCTACGACTATAAGAAGCATTTGTGGAAAAGTTGGACGTCCTAGCTCCGTTTCGTTTCTACTATGATTTCAACGGACGGACGGACGGACATGGCTAGATCGTCTTAGAATTTTATGACGATCAAGATTATATATACTTTATAGGGTCTCAGGTCGATATTTCAAGGTGTTACAAACGGAATGACAAAGTTAGTGTACCACCATGCTGGAGGTGGAGGGTATAAAAATAAAAATCATAGTTTACTTAAATAAAAATTTAGTTTACTTTCTACAATGAGTGTTATAATTTCTACATTTATTTATAGATCTTTTATATATAGACATTATTTTGTTCGTTAGCATTTTACCGAAGAAAATAATTTCTATTTGGACAATGGACAAATAATCTATGGAGAAATTGTTTTTATTAAATAAAACAAAATTCAGTTTGAATTGTTTGTTTGAATGGTCTGCATTTCATTATTCAAAATGTTCTTCATTTTTAATTTGCTAATATTAGCCAAGATTTTGGACTACACATTTTAGCCTTTTTACATTCTCATAATTTCCCACTTTATATGTAAAGTTTTTCAATTGAAACCCATTAAAAAAGTAGATTTCAATGGAAATTTTCCATTCAAAGTTCTCGCTCAATTTCCTTCTCATACTTCAATTTTTTGTAGCTTTTCGGGCTTTTCGTTACAATCATAAGTATTTCCATTAAATTTCCTCAATTAGAATTAATTAAAACACCTCTTTTGAAATGTGTGTCGGCCTCAGCGTCATCTTAAGCTCCAGCCATCTTCCATCACCATCCATCCTTGCATCCATTCCGACTATTTTGTGTAAAAAGGCTATTTTGTTGTTGTTAATGCATAAATATTTAAAGAGCCTTTGCGCGGGTAATTTGATGGAAAGTGAGAGCGAGCCTCTTGTCCAATTACATTTGGCCAAGTAAAAGGTTAACTTGACTTGACTTTGATGTAATTGAAGCTTTTTAATTATGGATACCTTTCAGGGAAATTTTGTTGTTGGTAGCTCCCTGTGTTGCTGTTCTTCTTCTTCGCCGCCGCCGTCTTCTTCTTGATATTATTAATTTACACCTTTCATTAGAGTTCCTATTGTTGTTACATCCGAGTTGAAACAGTGAAAGGCTCAAACTCGTCGTTTGTAAAATAAATATGTAGAACATAGAGCGCCAGAAAAGGACTGGCAAACTTTTAATAAAATTACCAACTGCTCGTACATAATTTCACTTAAATACTCCGGTGTTTTTCTTCTATCGGCATCTAAAGAGTTCGGTGAGGTGAATGGATGACACCAGGCACACCGTCTTCTCTGCATATAATCAACGCCGTACTCTAGTGGAACAACACGCGTAACTGCTTCGATAGTACGAGGATGGTACGATAAGTATGGAAGAAGGCTAATGTTTGATATTATATGATCTCGTTAAATAACTAAATAACTAAATAACTAAATAACTAAATAACTAAATAACTAAATAACTAAATAACTAAATAACTAAATAACTAAATAACTAAATAACTAAATAACTAAATAACTAAATAACTAAATAACTAAATAACTAAATAACTAAATAACTAAATAACTAAATAACTAAATAACTAAATAACTAAATAACTAAATAACTAAATAACTAAATAACTAAATAACTAAATAACTAAATAACTAAATAACTAAATAACTAAATAACTAAATAACTAAATAACTAAATAACTAAATAACTAAATAACTAAATAACTAAATAACTAAATAACTAAATAACTAAATAACTAAATAACTAAATAACTAAATAACTAAATAACTAAATAACTAAATAACTAAATAACTAAATAACTAAATAACTAAATAACTAAATAACTAAATAACTAAATAACTAAATAACTAAATAACTAAATAACTAAATAACTAAATAACTAAATAACTAAATAACTAAATAACTAAATAACTAAATAACTAAATAACTAAATAACTAAATAACTAAATAACTAAATAACTAAATAACTAAATAACTAAATAACTAAATAACTAAATAACTAAATAACTAAATAACTAAATAACTAAATAACTAAATAACTAAATAACTAAATAACTAAATAACTAAATAACTAAATAACTAAATAACTAAATAACTAAATAACTAAATAACTAAATAACTAAATAACTAAATAACTAAATAACTAAATAACTAAATAACTAAATAACTAAATAACTAAATAACTAAATAACTAAATAACTAAATAACTAAATAACTAAATAACTAAATAACTAAATAACTAAATAACTAAATAACTAAATAACTAAATAACTAAATAACTAAATAACTAAATAACTAAATAACTAAATAACTAAATAACTAAATAACTAAATAACTAAATAACTAAATAACTAAATAACTAAATAACTAAATAACTAAATAACTAAATAACTAAATAACTAAATAACTAAATAACTAAATAACTAAATAACTAAATAACTAAATAACTAAATAACTAAATAACTAAATAACTAAATAACTAAATAACTAAATAACTAAATAACTAAATAACTAAATAACTAAATAACTAAATAACTAAATAACTAAATAACTAAATAACTAAATAACTAAATAACTAAATAACTAAATAACTAAATAACTAAATAACTAAATAACTAAATAACTAAATAACTAAATAACTAAATAACTAAATAACTAAATAACTAAATAACTAAATAACTAAATAACTAAATAACTAAATAACTAAATAACTAAATAACTAAATAACTAAATAACTAAATAACTAAATAACTAAATAACTAAATAACTAAATAACTAAATAACTAAATAACTAAATAACTAAATAACTAAATAACTAAATAACTAAATAACTAAATAACTAAATAACTAAATAACTAAATAACTAAATAACTAAATAACTAAATAACTAAATAACTAAATAACTAAATAACTAAATAACTAAATAACTAAATAACTAAATAACTAAATAACTAAATAACTAAATAACTAAATAACTAAATAACTAAATAACTAAATAACTAAATAACTAAATAACTAAATAACTAAATAACTAAATAACTAAATAACTAAATAACTAAATAACTAAATAACTAAATAACTAAATAACTAAATAACTAAATAACTAAATAACTAAATAACTAAATAACTAAATAACTAAATAACTAAATAACTAAATAACTAAATAATTATATTTTCCACCACCTCTACACCATTTTCAGTTGAAATTGAGAAAATACAAGCTGAAATTGAGAAATGAAAATTGAAATTGAGAAATGTAAATTGAAATTGAGAAATGTAAATTGAAATTGAGAAAATACAAGTTGAAATTGAGAAACGAACATTGAAATTTCATATTGAGAAATGAAAATTGAAGTTGAGATAATTCAAACTGAAATTGAGAAATAAAAATTTAAATTGAGAAAATACAAACTGAAATTTGAAATTAAGAAATTACAAATTGAAATTTAGAAATGAAAATTTAAATTGAGAAAATTAAAATTAATAAACAAATTGATATGAAAAAAAGACAATTTATTATTGAAAAAAAAAAAACAATTTAATATTGAGAAAATACAAATTATTATTGAGAAATGATAAATTGTTATTGGGAAATTAAAATGTATATTGTTTTTATATTATTTCGCAATATCAATTAGTATATTCTCAATTTCAATTTGTTTTTTTCTCATTTTCATTGTTCGCTTCTCAATAATAAATTTTATTTTCTCAATTTCAATTTCTGTATATCAATTTGTATTTTTTCAATTTCATTTCTGAATTTAAATTTATTTTTCCCCAATTTCAATTTGAATTCCTCAATTACAATATATTTTCTCATTAAAATGTTATATTTTCTCAATTTCAACTGAAAATGTAGTACTAAATCTCTTATGATATTGATATGTTTAAATACAGCCACGTTTCGCATATGATTCAATAATAACCACTGCTTTTGTTTTACAATTTTGTAAATTGGTTATTAATTGTTTCAAAAGTAAATAAAGCCTAACTTTTTGTATTGTTTTTGTTTACAACACTTAACATTCCACCCTCGTATATTTGTGTTTCCACAATATTCTGATATGTACTATTTTCGTCTATCGTACATCCCACCCATCTCCGATAGTCTTGCAATTTTTTGTACAAAATATGAATGAGGATGTGTGTCAGGTACTCTCGGTATCCTGTTTGCATTTGCTCGTGCTCGCGTGTGTGTGTGTCTGAAGCAGTCTCTTCTTAACTTTATTAAACTCTAAAGTAAATTTGTTCATCAACTTTATTAACTCAAGAGAGTAGATATATTAATTAAAGAGAAATTCATTCATTCGTTTTGTTTTTGCTGTTGTTGTTTTATGTCTACTGTCAGTGTGTGGTGGGGTGGTGGGAAGTGGGCAAATTTCCTTCTGTGTGTGTTTGACAATAAAAGCAATTAGCAGCCTGATACTCTTTAACATTGTTCAAATTATGAAATGTAATTGCTGTTGTTAATTATGAAATACTTAAAATGAGTATCGGTGTTATATCTGCTTAAAATGTGTGGAAGGTGGCAGGCACTTTCAATTTGGAAAAGTACATTTTACTAATTGTTTAAAATTTATGTAGTGAATTTACTTAAAAACATTTCATTGGATCTAATAACAAATTCTTACCATAAATTCATACTTGTGGGGAAGATAATTTCCAAGGTTTTAAGTAAGAAAAAATGAAGAAATTTTTGCATGAAAAATTCGATTTAGCGAATTTTGAACTAAAAAATGTGTTTTTTTTTCTTAAGTTAATGTGTTTACTGAAATTTATGCCGAGTTTTTCATACATTTAAGTATTAATGAACTAAATAAAAAATCACTTTCAATTGTTTAGAAAATTCTTGAATATAAGGGCCTGTTTTTGTAACATATGTTTGTTCGTCTGAGTCGAACGATCCAAAACCACTCAAGTATATAATTCGGTGTGTCTATAGAAAAGAACGGAAAGAGCTCGTAGCTAAAATAATTCTTATCTACGCCTATCATGGCTTCGTAGAAATTATTTCTACGCTTTATGCAGAGGTATCATGAAACTTTTGAGAAATATTTCATGTTGAAATATTCATCGGAGACTCCATAAATTAAAGCATTAATTGAAAGCACCAAAAAGAAAAAAATTAACGGGCGCAATGTGAAGGGGATAAAAATGGTACCAATGATACGACAACAGTTAGAATCATGAAATTCGGTGTGTGCATCCCTCTAATTGTGTGTACATGTAAAAAAGGAGGGATTTTGCGAAATTCGTAGTTTTGGGACAAAAGGGATAAAAATGACACCAATGAATCGACAGCAGCTAGAACATGTACACAATTCGGTGTGTACATCCCTCTTATTGCATAGACACGTAAAATAAAAGGATATATTTTTTTAAGAGATATAATTGAAAAAGAGGGATAAAAATGGTACCAACCAAACCGCTGAAGTTGAAATCATGAAATTCGGTGTACACATTCAATTGACTATATAGACGCAAAACAGAAAGACAATTTTCGAAATTTGTACTTTTAGGGGAAAATTGTTACCATCGAAACGGCTGCAGCTAAAATAGTAAAATTCGTTGTGTACATTACTCTGACTGCGAAGACGCGAAAAATAAAGAGATATTTCTATATTCGGGATCTAAATGGGATTAAATTCGGCAACAATCAAGCGGCTGTAGCTGGAATTAAGAAATTGCAAATGGGGAAAATCGAACCTGAGGCAAATTGTTTCTGCCTAATGACGACTGACAATTCACCTGATATTTAAGGCATATTCTTAAAGATTGCTGCCTCATGTTCACTTTTTGATTAATCTTGAAATTTTAGATTTATATAGTAGAGGACTATAAATATTATAATAATGAAGCATCACTATTTATTTAAAACAGCGCGAACAAGTATGCCATAAATAAATATCGTAAAATATCACAATTTTCATAATATGGTAGTGAAGTTCTGTGTAATGTTGACAGTCTCTAATGTGCTGCACTCCGTGGTGGAGGCTATATACGATTCGGCCCGGCTGAACTTAACGTCTTTGTACTTGTTTGTATTAGTTTTGCATACTCTGAAGCATTATCATTAGTTTGAATTGTGTTTAGTTAAATTGAACTTATTTTAAGCTCACTTTTTTATTAATTTTTTATTTATGGTTTACTGTGTCTACAGTATACACATTTTATTAAATTTAAAAGAATATCACAGGCTCACAGCACTATTAGACGTTTGAGGAATTCCACTTAAAGCCAAAGATAAAGGAATATTTGTATCGGGCCTAAATCCAAACATGGAATGAAGTGAAGAAATTCGGTGAAAATATGTGGTTTCTGGGGCGGAAAAAGTCGAATCGGGAGCGAAATTTGTATGGGAGCTATATAAAAATCTAAACCGATCTGACCTGACAAACAGACAGACATATTTTTATATTTTAAAGTTTTATATTTTTTAAAGTTTTTTAATTTGATTTTCGAAGTGATTTCATTTTTTAGACTTTAAAGTAATGTCCTTTGATGTCTTTTTTAGTGACTGTGTGAGCTTGGAAGTGGTGGAATGATAGCTTCTATTTTTAACGATTTTTTTTCAATTTTTTCTGCAAAATCAAACAAATTTTCAGTGAAAAATCTTCAGAATGATAATTATTCCAGTAGTTTATTAACAAAAGGTTTGAAAACAATGAAAAATCCAACAAAAAGTAAATAATGAAAAAATATATAATTCCTCTCACAACATAGAAGCGCAATATAAATGCATTTTGTAATTTTAAAGGTTGCGCGGGACAAAAAGGGATACAAATGGTACTAAATAAAGTATTGCAGCTAGAATCTTGAAGTTTGATGTGCAAGTTCTTCTGACTATGTAGAAGCGCAGTAAAATTGGATTTTTCGAAATTTGTACTTATAAGAGGTGAGCGGGACAAAAGGGATGAATATAGTACCAACTAAATTATTATACCAAGGATCGTGAAATTTAGTATGTAAATTCCTCTGACTATATTTAAAGGGGCGTGTGGGACAAAAAGGTGTACAAGTTGTACCAATTTAAGTATTGCAGCTATAGTCGTGAAATTTGGTATTTAAATTCCACTGACAACGTAAATCTAAATGTATTTGTTCTATTAGGGGTGAGTGGGACAAAAAGGGATAAAAATTCTACCAACCAAAGTATTGTAGCTACAATCGTGAAATTTGGAGTGTAAATTCCTCTGGCAACGGATAAAAGTAGTACCAACTAAAGTATTGACAATTTTGAAGCGCTAAACTAAAAGATTTTTTCGAAATTTGTACTTATAAACGGTGAGCGGGATAAAAATAGTACCAACTAAAATAGTGCAGTTAGAAATGCGAAATTTGGAGTGTAAATTCCCTGACAACGTAGAAGCTCAATTTAAATGATTTTTTTTTTTGAAATTTGTATTTATAGGTGTTGAGCGGGACAAAAAGGGATAAAAATGGTACAAACTAAAGTATTGCATCTATAGTCGAGAAAATTGGAGTGTAAATTCCTCTGATTCCCATCCAAGTAAATTTGTTGACCAATCGGTCAGTTAAAAGCTTTTTGAGAGCGTGTCTTATCAAAGCTACATGATACTTCTCTAATTCGTTTTGAAAACATTGCATCTGTGAAAGGCAAAACAAATCATAATATCTGATAAAATTTTGTACCCAAAAGATCTGCATCAATAATCATTTAGAACTTCAACTTGTAGCTTCTCTTTTACTTATAGCGTGCTAGTCCACTTTGCAATGCACCAACAAAATATGAAAAGAAACTGATTTCTAATGAAACATATATTTTATTTTATTATTTCCGAAACATTCATACGAAAAATGGCAACAAAATCAATATCGCCAATATTTCTTCAAAAAGATACAAGGGTGATAAGAGTTATTTTGATGAATTTCATCAAAATGATAAATGGAAGATGTTGCCGCAAAATCTTCTTGTTGATATATCATCCAAATGTTTGTAGGAATATGATTTATGAAAATTTTCATAGATTTTATGAAGAAACTTCCTTAATTTTATGAAAAAGGTTTAATAATTATTAATAGTTTATACTGAAGTTTCCCAGATAAACAAAAAAGCAAAAATAGGTCTGACTTGTTGACTAACAATTTAACACACATCATATGTGTTTGACCTAAATCAGGGTACATACTTATGCCAGAGTTAACAGAGGAGAAATGAGAATTGCTAGCATTCCACCGAATAAAATAGGCACACTAAAAATTTAGTTTTAAGTTATGAAACATTTCATAACAACTATGAAATCCTTCACTATATTTATGAAGACATTTCATAACACAAAAATTTTATTGGTTATGTCACATTTCATAATATTTAAGAATTGTTTCTTTAATACTATGTAATCTTTATTTGATCTTATGAAACTAAGTTTCACAAATTTAACAATTTCTTTTTATGAAATAAGAAATGTTTATTTTGTGAAACATTTTTTTTATGCATTTTTCATAAATATTAAGAAATAATTCACTAAATTTATGAAAAACATTTTATGAAATCGCTGCTAAATATTATCAAGGGAAATTTTTTCACTGTACAGTTTTCAGAAAATCTTAGAATTTTGAACTTTTTCCCTTTGATCCAAAGCTTTTTAAAATTCGGTACACCTTACCATTACTACATACATATGTAAATCTGTCTAGTCTTCCCGTAAACCTAAGTAAGTCAATTGAAAAGGATATAAACTTGAGTATAAATGACTGTTGTGGTTTAAAAAACAACAATCAAATATTTTAATTTTAATAATATTATCAAATTGCTTGTCCGAAACCAAAATTCATTTAATTTTAAAACCGCAAAGACAACATCAGAAAAACAACAAAGAATTAAAACAACTCCCAACCAAATAAACACACACAAAAATCGGCAGAGCCCCACAAGGACATGATAATATGCCTTAATAACGAACAACTCTATGTTAGACACTGACCGTAATTGTTGTAAAGTCCAACCATAAAACAACAACTCCTAACAGCATCGGCAGCGGCAGTGGCAACAGCAACAAACCCAAATAATTACAACTTCAACTTTAACTTTGTTTATCCCCTCTAAGTACAGCCAGACAGACAAACAGTCACACAGTAGTAAAGGAGAGGACGAATGACCGAAAGCCCCAAAACTTTTTGTTTTGTCCGTGTTCAAGTCCAAGTTTTGTACAATTTGCATGTCAAGTAAGCTAAATTGTTCGTGTGCCAGGCACACGTCCACACGTACGGCCCAGTGATAGTGGGGGCCACCATGAGGAAGCCATCACGGAGGTGGTAAAGTGCATAAGTGTCAACATAATGGAGGGCGGCTGCAACCAACAACAAAGGAATGTGACATAAAACGGGGTGGAACTGAGAATGTTTATCGAAAATATTATGATGCACTCTTGTGGTTGATTGTTGTTTGAATGTGTTGCATGTTGCACCACCAGTTTCAACAAACCCAACGACGACATGCACAGTGGACATGCAAAACGGACCACAGGACCAACTGGCGATAGAATGTTTAGAAAGACGGACGGACGGATGGACGAACGAAACGTATAAACAGACATGCAACTTTTGTTATTGTATAATTAGTTTTGTGGTCTCCTCCTTATCCATCAACCTCCTAGATCTGTCCCACCTCTGCCCATATAAAGCCCCTTAAGTGACAATATCAGATTATGAACACTTATTGTGTTCAGTGGCACACACACACACGCAGCGACAAACAAACAACTGCAAAAGTACTCAAGTTCAGAGATATGCAATAAACTGCATAAGCGACAGAGTAGAAGAGTGCAAGCAAATATAAACAACACATGGTTTCGGTGAAGGCGGAGGTATGCGAAGTCGGGAAATAAAGTTGTTGATAAAGTCTTGAGTCAAAAGAGTATTCAAAACGGTGCCTTAAGGCACTACTTGCTACTACGCTCCCGTGAGAGCGGTCGCCCAAACCAAAAGGTAAACCAACGAGAAATTTTCGAAGGTCTTCCGATTTTGATCAATTTTCGTGAAAATTAAAAATAGATAATTTTTCAAAACAAAAACAAGTAAAAAGGAGTTAAGTTCGGCCGAACCGAACTTTATATACCCTCCACCATGGATTGCATTCCACAGATGTTGTCGGTTTTCGTAGAAATGCAGTAATATTACAGGAAAATATAATTTTTTTTAATATAACCAAACCAAAACAAATATGGAAAAATAATTTTATAAATAAATATAATATTTTAATTATATCAAACCATTATTTATTTCAAATCAAAAAATAAATATTCTTATATTTATATTTTCAAAAAGCTTACCATACCATAAATATTGGTAGATAGTGGGTGCTATAGTTGGTTGTATTTCCATTCTATTTTAATTTCAAAAGTACAAATTTTGAAAATCCATTATCAGACGTACATAGTGCAAAATAACCTAACTTCAACCAATTTTTGCCGTAAAAGAAACATTTTGCGGTCATTTGGTTGGTACTATTCGTATCCCCTTTTTCCATTTTAACCCCAAATTTCGAAAAAATCCTCTATTTTCCGTGTCAACGCAGTCAGAGGAATGTATACTCCGAATTTCATGACTCTAGCTCCGGTCATTTGATTGGTACTATTTTTAACCCTTTTTTTATTTTAAACCCAAAAAGTACGAATTTGGAAAAATCTGTTTATTTTAAGTGAATTTCATCATTCTAGCTGTAGTCGTTTAGTTGGTACCATTTTTATCCCTCCGTACCCATTGTATCCCTTGAAAGTACTAATTTCGAAAAAATCCGTTTATTTTCGGTGTCTACGCAGTCAGAGGAATGTATACTCCGAATTGCTTGACTCTAGCTGCGGTCATTTGGTTAGTTTTATATGTATCCCAGTTTTCCATTTTAACCCCAAAAAGTACGAATTTCGAAAAATTTGCAGCTAGAGTCACGAAATTCGGAGTATTTTTATCACCTTTTTTCATTTTAACCCCAAAAAGTAGGAATTTCGAAAAATCTGTTTATTTTAAGTGTCTACGCAATCAGATGAATGTATATACCGAATTTCATTATTCCAGGTGTAGCCGTTTGATTGGTACTCAAATGGTACTTATTTCCTCCATACCCATTGTATCCCTTGAAAGTACGAATTTGGTAAAAAACTTTTATTTTTCATGTCTACGTAATCAAATGGATGTATACTCCGAATTTCATGACTCTAGGTGCGGTCATTTGGTTGGTACTATTTTTATCCCCTTTTTCTATTTTGACACCAAAAAGTACGAATTTCGAAAAATCAGTTTATTTTCCGTGTCTACACAGTCAGAGGAATGTATACTCCGAATTTCATGGCTCTAGCTGCGGTCATTTGATTGGTACTATTTTTATCCCTTTTTTAATTTTAACCCCAAAAGTTACGAATTTTACGAGTACGAAATTACTTGTCTATGCAATCAGAGGAATGTATACACCGACTTTCATTATTCTAGGTACAGACGTTTGGTTGGTACCATTTTTATCCCTATATTACCATTTTACCCCTTAAAGGTACGAATTTGGAAAAAATACTTTGATATTATGTATCTACTCAATTAGAGGAATGTACACACCGAATTTCGTGTTTCTAGCTGTTGTCGTTTAAAATGTACCATTTTTATCCCTTTTTTGCCCCATTTCACCCCCTACAAATAAGAATCACTTTATGGTGTACGTTTGGCTATTAGGGGAATGCGCGTACCAAATATCAAGCAAATATAAACAGTCATATTCAAAAAACATGATTAAATACGCTAAAATATTAGGGATTATTATGGGTATTTTTAGTTCTTGAGAGGCCGATTTCGCCCCATTTCAATCCCAACCGATCTACGACTATAAGACGCATTTAAGGAAAATTTGAACGTTCTAGCTCCTTTCGTTTAGATGCTAGCGTGCTTTCAACAGACGGACGGACATGGCTAGATCGTCCTAGAATTTTATGACGATCAAAAATATATATGCTTTATAGGATCTCAGGTCGATATTTCAAGGTTTTACAAACGGAATGACAAAGTTAGTATACCCCCATCCTGGAGGTGGAGGGTATACAAATATTGAAAAATATTTTTTGAAGAAATCCCTTTTTATTATTTTGATTATTTCTCAGCTACTACATCTGAGCTCTAAATAAATAACTACATCTTGTATTCTGTAAATTTCAGAGATGGCTTTTCCGTAGTTTTAGAGATATCAGGAGAAATGTAGAATTACTCTTATGATTCTAGGTTTTTATTATTGTTTTTATCCTTGAGTACTTTCACATTTGTGCTACTATCTCTTTGTTTTTTTTTTTTTTCAAAAAATAATACTATATTTTTTAAAAAAATATTTTGTTAATTTTTATTTATTCAGTAAAAACTAATAATTCTCCTGAAAAAAAATTTAATATCTTTCAAAATATTAAAATTAAAAAATGTGCTTTAACAACATATCTATAACAATATCGCGTTCACGGTATTTCGTCAAAATCGTCAAAGACCTTCGAAAATTATATTAGGGGTAGGATAGGGCACGATTTTTCGATTTGTGAGGTTCGGAAAAAGGCAGGAGCCAAAAATGGGGGTGGTGGGATTAGATCAAGTGGCTCCCTATCGTTGTCAAAGGTGGGGAAAGGGAGTAAAAATACACAAAATGCCACAAGACCGCGCCTATTGGGGAGCAGGTAAGACTGATACTCACAATTATTTGTCATTTCATTTATTCAGTCTATAGAAATACAATATTCCTTACAGACTACAATGTAATGCTAAAAATAAATTAAATCTAATATGTTACTAAAAGTAGTTAATGAATTCGAAAAATATAAATTAAAATTAGATGTACGATTAAACTCTTTCAAAGCCCTTGCAATTGGTTCAAATACAGAATAGTTAGATCTATGAAGCGGAATAATAATGTATTTTTTTGTTTCTTAAAATGCGAGAAGAAACTTTAAAATTTACAAGTTCCAGTAATTCAGAACAATCAACTAAGCCACAAATAATTTTGAAAAGAAACACTTGCGAAAGGAGAGTTCTCCTATTCTCGAGGGTTTTCAAACCAATAAGCCTACATTTATCGACGTAGGAAGGTTGAGGTTCAGTAAAATGAATAGAACGTAGAGCAAACTTCATGATTTTTTTTTGAATACGTTCAATTCTACATATATGGTTAGCACAAAAGGGATTCCAAACAATACCAGCATATTCCAGCTTAGACCGGACTAAAGATGAACAAAATAACTTCGCCGTATAAGGATCCGAAAATTCCTGACAATTTCTCTTCACAAAAGCGAGCAAAGAATATGCTTTAGGAATGATGACATTTAAATGATTAATAAACGTAAACTTGGCATCAAAAACAACACCCAAATCAACTATTTCATCTACAGATTTAAGTTGAAGGTTATTAATGAAGTATTCGTAATAAACCATATTTGCCAAAAGAAACTTCAAAACATTTAGAAACATTAAGTCACAAAAAGTTGTTTGAGCACCATGCCGAAACTCTGTCCAAATCACTTTGGAGACGGAAAACATCTGCAATAGAGTTAATTCGCAAAAATATCTTTAAGTCATCAGCGTATAATAAAACATTCGACCATTTTACACAAGACGATATATCATTAATAAATAAAATGAACAATATTGCGCCTTGGGGAATACCAGAAGTAGCTTTGTAAGAAAACGAATCAACAGAGTCAATAGAAATAAAACAGGTTCGATCCTGTAAATATGATTGAATCCAATTAAAAAAAAAACTGAATGAAACCCAATATGAGAAAGTTTATAAATTAACATAGCGTCTGAAACCTTGTCAAATGCTTTTGTGAAATCAGTATATATAGTATCAACTTGACAGCCAAGTTCGATGATAGATATGCAGTACTGAGAAGAAATCGCCAAATTTGAGACAGTAGAACGACCCCTGACAAATCCATGCTGAGGTGGAGAAATAACATGTTTAACAGCAAAGTATAACTTATCAAAAACAATATGCTCAAAAATCTTTGAAATGTTACAAAAATTGGCAATATGTCTATAATTTAAAATATTATTCTTAGCACCAGATTTGAAAATGGGAGTTATAGCAGTAACTTTCCACCGATCAACTAAGAAACCTTGTTGTAATGACATATTGAAAAGGAATAATAGTGGCATAATTAATGACTTTGAACATTTTTTTTTTATAAAAAATGAGCAAATACCATAACTATTCAATCTAAAAGTAGGTTTGAGCTTAGTGATTCCACTTAACACATCAACATCAATTAACTGTAGCATTCCAAAAGTCTAAGAAGAAGATAAAAAGAAATTAGAATTTCCTGAAGAAATGTAAGGCCAAAATTACTACTAAAAAACTCGGCAAACAAATTAACAGTCTCCGAAGTTGAATTAGATATTTTATCATTAAAAATCATTCGAGATGGATATTCCGAGCTTTTTCTTTTGGAATTAATAAAAGTCCAAAATGATTTAGGATTCCTCTTAATATTGTTTTCAAAAGTAAGTATAGACTGCCTATACAAAAATTTATTTAGAAAATTGAACTCCCTTAAATAATGTTCATACATTGAATTATTGTATAAATCATTTGTGGCTTTAAAAAGTTTATAGAATTTATTTCGCCGATTTTTCAATTTCTTAAGGCCTTTCGTATACCAGGGCAATTTGAGAATTCTGGGCTTCAAAAGAGGAATATTACAACAACAAATTTGATTAATAACAGCAATAAATCTATCATAGAAAACTGTTAAATTGTCAACTCCGAAAATGTGGAGCCAATTTACGTCACTAATACACTTATTCATAATTTCAAAATTACAATTTTTAAAGTCGAAACCTAATCGGCTGTCACTTACTTTAGGAAACAAATAAAATTCTAAAGTAACTTCAAGATGTACATGATGCATATCTGATTTGCAAAAAGGGTGAAGACATTCATTTATAATAAATTTTAAATCCTGATCCAAAAAGACAAGATCCAAAATTTTCCTTAACCAGTTAAACAAATTATTTACTTGGATCAAATTCAGACTGGAGAAACCATTAATAGTTTTGATTTCAAACATATTATTATTATTAGAAGGCACGATAGACATAGAACTTTCATCGGAAGTCCAAACAACTTTACTCAAATTAAAATCACCAACAACAATTAATTTACTGTTCCCTAACATAACCACACTCAGAAAAAAGTGAACCCTATAATGAGTTAAAATGAACTAAAAAAGGAAAATTGATTGAATTCGTATAGCGCAAAGCAATATTTCCTCATATCAAGTTCAAACTTTTCCTTGAAAATAGTACATGCTTTGAACTTGATTCTAGTTCAATTTTCCTCAAACCAAGTAAATATTTACTTAAACTGAGGAAAATTCCAGTAATTCCATTTTTACTTAATCTAAGTACAATTTTGCTGAAATTTTCCTATATAAATTTTTCCTAAATCCAAGTAAATTTGTACTAAATGTAAGTAAAATTTTCCTAAAACTAAATAAATTTTTACTCAAACCAAGTAAATTTTAGTAAAAGATTTGCTAAAAATTTCCTAAAAGTAAATACATTTCTTTTTACTAAAATCATGTAAATAAAGGGTGATTTTTTAAGAGCTTGATAACTTTTTTTTTTAAAAAAACGCATAAAATTTGCAAAATCTCATCGGTTCTTTATTTGAAACGTTAGATTGGTCCATGACATTTACTTTTTGAAGATAATTTCATTTAAATGTTGACCGCGGCTGCGTCTTAGGTGGTCCATCCGCTTAGTCCAATTTTGGCATTTCCACGTTTTTGAGTAACAGAGACCCAATTGGTGCGAACGGCGACGAATCGAAAATTGGTGGTCATCATTAACACTGGCCGATACAGCTGCGATATTTTCTTCAGTTCGCACTCTACGTAAGCGTGTTGGTGGTTTAATGTCCAACAATGTAAATTTGGTGCGAAATTTAGTCACAATAGCCCGAATAGCCGCTTCAGTGGGTCGATTAAACTGACCATAAAATGGAAGCGCGCAATGAACTTTCTTAACAGAGCACGCATTTTGATAATAAAATTCAATAATTTGCAAGCGTTGTTCGTTTGTAAGACGATTCATGATGAAATGTCAAAGCATACTGAGCATCTTTCTCTTTGACACCATGTCTGAAATCCCACGTGATCTGTCAAATACTAATGCATGAAAATCCTAACCTCAAAAAAATCACTCTTTATTTACTTAAACTGAGGACAATTTTGCTGATTTTTGCCTTAAAACAAGTATTTTATTACTTAAACTGAGAAAAATTGTACTTGATACAAAGAAAAAATTGAACTTAAAATAAGTTCAATTTAACTAAAAAATCAAACAAATTGTTTTGCTTCAGAGTATGCAAAAGTGACACAAAAAATTATAACATGAAATACTTCTCAAAAGTTTCATGATACCTACGCCATAAAGAGTTGAGCTATTACTCCATGATTGCTGCGTAGGCAAGAGAGGCGCCTTCGCAGTGGTTGTTTAGATTAATAATTGAAGTATTTAAGAACTAATTCTCTGCAAACGACCGAGAATTGCTTCTTGGAGTAATATTCAAGAATTTTCTAAACTATTTCAAGTGATTTTTTATAACTTCGTTAATACTTAAATGCATGAAGAACTCGGCATAAATTTCAGTAAACATTTTAACTTAATTTTAGGAAAAACACATTTTTAAGTTAAAATTTCCTAAATGGAATTTTTTCTGTTTTTTTTAGGGTTAAAATTGGTCCATGTTTTTTTTGGAAGATTGATCTTTTTCGACAAAAAATGTGAGTATTTCGGTAGAGCACGGTAAATAAAAAATACCAATTGGATATTTTTGCAAAATTTTCGTTTGAGATATGGCTAAAGTGACTTTGTCTGCATGACATTTTTGTTTTGTGATTTTTTCGCGATCCATCCACCCGCTGATTTTTTGCATATGCATTATGAACCAATGTCGCTTGTAATATATATTTAGTCAGTCGCGAAAAAATGAAAAAAGTAGACAGTTTTTATGCTCTCCTGAACAATTGAAAAAAAAAAACTACTTTTGCTACGACGGCGACGAAATATTCTCTATTTAGTCAGCAATCACATGTCAAAAATATATAGGGATACTTTAATGATAGAAAGTTACGCGGGTTTTTCGCGGGCACAATTTTTGACGTCCAACATTATTTCACTATTTCACAAAAAATGAAAACTTTGACAAAAATTATCTACTTTCCTTTCAGAATTAGATGGTCTCAGTTTCAAACATAACATAAATAACATTAAATTAATTATTAATTAATTTAATATTTATTAGCATTATATATTAGTTCATATTAACCAAATATATTGTTATGTTTCCTATTGTCAATTCTATCTACCTAAAAAATGGTTGGCTTTAGTTATTCAACACTCACCCATAGTACAGCTGGAGTGGTTAAAGTGCCGTAGTAACAACCAGCTGGTCCGTTGTTCTGCACCCGGTAGCGGTGGGTTTTTTTAAATAGAAGTGGAAAGTAGTGAAAAGTTATCTTTCAAAGCAAACTCCATGTTCATTGGTGAAAAAAAAACAAATTTTTACAGTGTCCGAATCACAAGATCACATCTGTTTTACTTCTTCGAAGTTCCCTGTAAAATCAACGAGAAGATTTCGAAGGTCTTCCGATTTTGGTGAACACTTTTGGTATTACAAAGTATTATGTTGTAAAAAATAAATTAAAGGAAACTAAAAAAAAATATATGATTTGAACTGGGATATTGTCCTGGATCAAGACCATTTTGCATCTATATTTAATAGAATGCAAAATTATTTACAAATGGCATGGTGACATTTATTACTTGGCTGCAGACTACCACGATCATGCTTTCGACCATGTCAAAAGTCTTTTCAAGTGGCTTCGCAGCGACTTTTCAACATCAAACCCGGCCTCTATAAGGAGATGATTCTCACAAACGAACGAGAAGCACAATTCACTTGTCGAATTTGCATTTAAAAAATCGCACCAAGTAATAACGTACACATGCCATTTTACAAGCATCTATTTGAGTTGCATATGAAAGTATGTGTATATGCAGGTATAGTTACCCATCAATTCTTCTGCCGTGCCAACACTCATTTGTTTTAGTTTTTTCGTTTGTATTTTTTGGTCTGTAATCAATATTTGGTCGAAATCCTGATAGTCAACATGCCATTTGTAAATAAATTTGCATTCTATTAAATATAGATGCAAACTGGTCTTGAACCAGGACAATATCCCAGTTCAAATCAAATATTGATTACAGACCAAAAAAATTCAAACGAAAAAAAACTAAAAAAATATTGAAAAATATTATTTTTTTCTCAGTGAATAAGTATATATTTGTTTTAAACGCTGTGTATATTTCAGTGTGGGCTTTTCAGTAGTAGTTTCTGCAAAAATGTAGAAGTATTCATGTGTATTTATGTGCTTTCTTATTATTTATACACTCGAGTTCTTCTACATTATCACAGAAACTAGTGGCACTTATACTCTTATTTTATTTTTCAAAAAATAATATTCATTTTTTTAATTTTAAAAAATATTTTTATATCATTATGCAACAAATACCTACAAATTTTGTGTCCGAGACCTAAAAAAAGTCATAAACATTTTATGAATATAGTTTTTAGGAATAGTCTCCAAAAAAAATAAGAAAAAGTTATTGTTTTCAAAAAAAAAATATTTTCATAAATTTCTAATAATATTCTTTCAATTATATCTATCAATATAATTTTTTTGGAGATCAAAGATAATGTTGAGTACTTTATTTTAAAAAATCTGAAATATGAGCAGCGAATCTTCTTATAATCTTATAATCTTAATATCATAATTTATTACTTTCTTACAAATTACATTATATGAGAAAACAGAAACTACCGCCATGTCATAAAATACCAAAGTTAGATAGATTCCTAGGGCATTATATTATGACCTTATATCTTTTGCTGGTCTATGAGAAATGCTTCTGTATTTAAGGCAACTTTTGCTTCAAATTTGGCGGTAAAGGTGTGTGTATCAAAAAATTTTGAATAAATAGTTTTATATTAAAATTTTCGACTGAGGCTAAGTCCAAAAATGTCAACATAATATTTATAATTAACTCTTTCTTAATTTCTTCATTATTACAGCTTTTTATAACGGCTTAACGAAGGACAGTCCTATAAAAACATTTTATGGCTATATAGCAAAAAATATATATGATATATGTATGTTTTAAATATATTTGTAGGGTTTGAATCACGAAAGTACAGGGTAATTTGAATTTGGAAATTTGAACGAGTAAAGGGTAATTTTTGAAAAATTGGATATTTTGTTTTCTTTTTGGGAATCGTGGGTAATGAACTCTTGGTCTTTTGGTAGAAATCAAAATCTCCTTTTAAGTTAACACGAATGGTAAGGGATTCTGGGGTAGATCTCGAGTCAGTTTAAATAGAATTAAGAAAATAGTTTCAAATTAAAAAGCATCCATCCTAAGAAAATTCAAAGATCAAAGCATTGGTTTAATTTTATATTTCGTTGTTTTATTTCACTTCCTTGTCACACCATCCTCGTTTATACTCTAGTGTGCAGTTTATGAAAACACAATATAAACACAATATTATAGTCCATCTGAAACTCATATTGGATTTTAGGATTTCTACACATCACCAGGCAAAGTGGCCTGATTCGGATGCGATACTTTTATTTTAAAGGTCTCGATTGTCTCCTTTGTTTTTAGGCTATTCTCTCTTTAATCCTGTTTTGGTTTTCATGTGATTACATGCAGCGAGGTTTTCCTCTGTTTTTTTCTCTTTTTTTGCAAAGCTTACCATAGATTCAGATTTAATCGCATAGACTAGAGAAACATACATTTTTACTATTGCTTTTTGTTCGTGTTTTTGCTTTGGTTTTGAGTTCACTTTAAAAAAATAACATGAGGTTGCTTTATGTCCAGCTTGACAGGGAAGGACACAGGCGGAAGGACGTACGGATGCTCTGGTCTGGCTCGCATTGATTATGTTTTGTTTGGGATTATTTTCAGCCAACACAAGCTTAATTTAATCCTTAACACTTTTTTCGAATGTTGTTTTTTGACCATAAGGCATGCTGATGGTAGTCCTTGGGGTGCAATGTTTTTTTTTTCTTTTAAGAAATTAGTGCATTCAAATCTTTCTATATATATAAAAGAGTTGCGTTACTGGCTCACTCAAGCCAGTGTCATGAAATTTTCAGAGTAGCTCCCAAATATGACGGAGACGCGGACTATTTTACGAAAATCGTACTTTTAGGGGGTGAATTGGGACAAAAAGGGATAAACATCGAACGGCAGTAGCTAGATACATGAAATTAAGCTTTTCGAAATTTTAACTTTTAAAGCAGGAAAGAGGCAATTCGACAAGTACATTCCTTTGCTGTATATGGATTTTAAATAATAGGAGAGATAGGAGGTAAAGGTAAAGGTAAAGGTAAAGGTAAAGGTAAAGGTAAAGGTAAAGGTAAAGGTAAAGGTAAAGGTAAAGGTAAAGGTAAAGGTAAAGGTAAAGGTAAAGGTAAAGGTAAAGGTAAAGGTAAAGGTAAAGGTAAAGGTAAAGGTAAAGGTAAAGGTAAAGGTAAAGGTAAAGGTAAAGGTAAAGGTAAAGGTAAAGGTAAAGGTAAAGGTAAAGGTAAAGGTAAAGGTAAAGGTAAAGGTAAAGGTAAAGGTAAAGGTAAAGGTAAAGGTAAAGGTAAAGGTAAAGGTAAAGGTAAAGGTAAAGGTAAAGGTAAAGGTAAAGGTAAAGGTAAAGGTAAAGGTAAAGGTAAAGGTAAAGGTAAAGGTAAAGGTAAAGGTAAAGGTAAAGGTAAAGGTAAAGGTAAAGGTAAAGGTAAAGGTAAAGGTAAAGGTAAAGGTAAAGGTAAAGGTAAAGGTAAAGGTAAAGGTAAAGGTAAAGGTAAAGGTAAAGGTAAAGGTAAAGGTAAAGGTAAAGGTAAAGGTAAAGGTAAAGGTAAAGGTAAAGGTAAAGGTAAAGGTAAAGGTAAAGGTAAAGGTAAAGGTAAAGGTAAAGGTAAAGGTAAAGGTAAAGGTAAAGGTAAAGGTAAAGGTAAAGGTAAAGGTAAAGGTAAAGGTAAAGGTAAAGGTAAAGGTAAAGGTAAAGGTAAAGGTAAAGGTAAAGGTAAAGGTAAAGGTAAAGGTAAAGGTAAAGGTAAAGGTAAAGGTAAAGGTAAAGGTAAAGGTAAAGGTAAAGGTAAAGGTAAAGGTAAAGGTAAAGGTAAAGGTAAAGGTAAAGGTAAAGGTAAAGGTAAAGGTAAAGGTAAAGGTAAAGGTAAAGGTAAAGGTAAAGGTAAAGGTAAAGGTAAAGGTAAAGGTAAAGGTAAAGGTAAAGGTAAAGGTAAAGGTAAAGGTAAAGGTAAAGGTAAAGGTAAAGGTAAAGGTAAAGGTAAAGGTAAAGGTAAAGGTAAAGGTAAAGGTAAAGGTAAAGGTAAAGGTAAAGGTAAAGGTAAAGGTAAAGGTAAAGGTAAAGGTAAAGGTAAAGGTAAAGGTAAAGGTAAAGGTAAAGGTAAAGGTAAAGGTAAAGGTAAAGGTAAAGGTAAAGGTAAAGGTAAAGGTAAAGGTAAAGGTAAAGGTAAAGGTAAAGGTAAAGGTAAAGGTAAAGGTAAAGGTAAAGGTAAAGGTAAAGGTAAAGGTAAAGGTAAAGGTAAAGGTAAAGGTAAAGGTAAAGGTAAAGGTAAAGGTAAAGGTAAAGGTAAAGGTAAAGGTAAAGGTAAAGGTAAAGGTAAAGGTAAAGGTAAAGGTAAAGGTAAAGGTAAAGGTAAAGGTAAAGGTAAAGGTAAAGGTAAAGGTAAAGGTAAAGGTCAAAGGTCAAAGGTCAAAGGTCAAAGGTCAAAGGTCAAAGGTCAAAGGTCAAAGGTCAAAGGTCAAAGGTCAAAGGTCAAAGGTCAAAGGTCAAAGGTCAAAGGTCAAAGGTCAAAGGTCAAAGGTCAAAGGTCAAAGGTCAAAGGTCAAAGGTCAAAGGTCAAAGGTCAAAGGTCAAAGGTCAAAGGTCAAAGGTCAAAGGTCAAAGGTCAAAGGTCAAAGGTCAAAGGTCAAAGGTCAAAGGTCAAAGGTCAAAGGTCAAAGGTCAAAGGTCAAAGGTCAAAGGTCAAAGGTCAAAGGTCAAAGGTCAAAGGTCAAAGGTCAAAGGTCAAAGGTCAAAGGTCAAAGGTCAAAGGTCAAAGGTCAAAGGTCAAAGGTCAAAGGTCAAAGGTCAAAGGTCAAAGGTCAAAGGTCAAAGGTCAAAGGTCAAAGGTCAAAGGTCAAAGGTCAAAGGTCAAAGGTCAAAGGTCAAAGGTCAAAGGTCAAAGGTCAAAGGTCAAAGGTCAAAGGTCAAAGGTCAAAGGTCAAAGGTCAAAGGTCAAAGGTCAAAGGTCAAAGGTCAAAGGTCAAAGGTCAAAGGTCAAAGGTCAAAGGTCAAAGGTCAAAGGTCAAAGGTCAAAGGTCAAAGGTCAAAGGTCAAAGGTCAATGACCCAAGGGATTAAAGGTCAACAACCCAAGGGATTAAATATCAAAGGGATTAATGGCCAAAGGGATTAATAATCGAAGGTCAATGACCCAAGGGATTAAATATCAAAGGGATTAATTGTCAAAGGGATTAATAGTCAAAGGTCAATGACCTAAGGGATTAATGACCAAAGGGATTATAATCAAAGGTCAATGACCCCAGGGATTAAAGGTCAATGACCAAAGGGATTAATGCCCAAAGGGATTAATATTCAAAAGTCAATGACCTAAGGGATTAAATGACAAAGGGATTAATGACCAAAGGGATTATAATCAAAGGTCAATGACCCCAGGGATTAAATGACAAAGGGATTAATGACCAAAGGGATTATAATCAAAGGTCAATGACCCCAGGGATTAAAGGTCAATGACCAAAGGTCAAAGGTCAAAGGTAATGACCCCAGGGATTAAAGGTCAATGACCAAAGGTCAAAGGTCAAAGGTCAAAGGTCAATGACCCAAGGGATTAAAGGTCAATAACCCAAGGGATTAAATATCAAATGGATTAATGGACAAAGGGATTAATAATCGAAGGGATTAAACGACAAAGGGATTAATGACCAAATGGATTATAATCAAAGGTCAATGACCCCAGGGATTAAATGACAAAGGGATTAATGACCAAAGGGATTAATGACCAAAGGGATTATAATCAAAGGTCAATGACCCCAGGGATTAAATGACAAAGGGATTAATGACCAAAGGGATTATAATCAAAGGTCAATGACCCCAGGGATTAAAGGTCAATGACCAAATGGATTAAATGTCAAAAGGATTAATGACCAAAGGGATTAACAATCAAAGGTCAATGACCCAAGGGATTAAATGTCAAAGGGATTAATTGTCAAAGGGATTAATGGTCAAAGTAATAATAATCAAAGGTCAATGACCTAAGGGATTAAAGGTCAATGACCAAAGGGATTAAATGTCAAAGGGATTAATAGTCAAAGGGCAATGACCCCAGGGATTAAAGGTCAATGACCAAAGGGATTAAATGTCAAGGGGATTAATGGTCAAATGGATTAATAGTCAAAGGTCAATGACCAAAGGGATTAAATGTCAAAGGGATTAATGGCCTTTACCTTTACCTTTACCTTTACCTTTACCTTTACCTTTACCTTTACCTTTACCTTTACCTTTACCTTTACCTTTACCTTTACCTTTACCTTTACCTTTACCTTTACCTTTACCTTTACCTTTACCTTTACCTTTACCTTTACCTTTACCTTTACCTTTACCTTTACCTTTACCTTTACCTTTACCTTTACCTTTACCTTTACCTTTACCTTTACCTTTACCTTTACCTTTACCTTTACCTTTACCTTTACCTTTACCTTTACCTTTACCTTTACCTTTACCTTTACCTTTACCTTTACCTTTACCTTTACCTTTACCTTTACCTTTACCTTTACCTTTACCTTTACCTTTACCTTTACCTTTACCTTTACCTTTACCTTTACCTTTACCTTTACCTTTACCTTTACCTTTACCTTTACCTTTACCTTTACCTTTACCTTTACCTTTACCTTTACCTTTACCTTTACCTTTACCTTTACCTTTACCTTTACCTTTACCTTTACCTTTACCTTTACCTTTACCTTTACCTTTACCTTTACCTTTACCTTTACCTTTACCTTTACCTTTACCTTTACCTTTACCTTTACCTTTACCTTTACCTTTACCTTTACCTTTACCTTTACCTTTACCTTTACCTTTACCTTTACCTTTACCTTTACCTTTACCTTTACCTTTACCTTTACCTTTACCTTTACCTTTACCTTTACCTTTACCTTTACCTTTACCTTTACCTTTACCTTTACCTTTACCTTTACCTTTACCTTTACCTTTACCTTTACCTTTACCTTTACCTTTACCTTTACCTTTACCTTTACCTTTACCTTTACCTTTACCTTTACCTTTACCTTTACCTTTACCTTTACCTTTACCTTTACCTTTACCTTTACCTTTACCTTTACCTTTACCTTTACCTTTACCTTTACCTTTACCTTTACCTTTACCTTTACCTTTACCTTTACCTTTACCTTTACCTTTACCTTTACCTTTACCTTTACCTTTACCTTTACCTTTACCTTTACCTTTACCTTTACCTTTACCTTTACCTTTACCTTTACCTTTACCTTTACCTTTACCTTTACCTTTACCTTTACCTTTACCTTTACCTTTACCTTTACCTTTACCTTTACCTTTACCTTTACCTTTACCTTTACCTTTACCTTTACCTTTACCTTTACCTTTACCTTTACCTTTACCTTTACCTTTACCTTTACCTTTACCTTTACCTTTACCTTTACCTTTACCTTTACCTTTACCTTTACCTTTACCTTTACCTTTACCTTTACCTTTACCTTTACCTTTACCTTTACCTTTACCTTTACCTTTACCTTTACCTTTACCTTTACCTTTACCTTTACCTTTACCTTTACCTTTACCTTTACCTTTACCTTTACCTTTACCTTTACCTTTACCTTTACCTTTACCTTTACCTTTACCTTTACCTTTACCTTTACCTTTACCTTTACCTTTACCTTTACCTTTACCTTTACCTTTACCTTTACCTTTACCTTTACCTTTACCTTTACCTTTACCTTTACCTTTACCTTTACCTTTACCTTTACCTTTACCTTTACCTTTACCTTTACCTTTACCTTTACCTTTACCTTTACCTTTACCTTTACCTTTACCTTTACCTTTACCTTTACCTTTACCTTTACCTTTACCTTTACCTTTACCTTTACCTTTACCTTTACCTTTACCTTTACCTTTACCTTTACCTTTACCTTTACCTTTACCTTTACCTTTACCTTTACCTTTACCTTTACCTTTACCTAGCCATTTTATTGGTACCTGTTTCACTCCTTTTTTCCTTTTGACCCCAAAAGTATGAATTTAGAAAAATATATTTTCATTTAGATCCTGATGCTACGATTATCGGAAGAGTCAGAATGTACACACTGAATTTCATTATTATAGCAGCAGCCGTATGGTTTGTACCATTTTCATCCCCATTCGCCCCATTTTCCGGCTAAAAGTACAAATTTCAAAATATTATTTCCCAATTTCACAGTCAGATGAAAGTAGACACCGAATTTCATAATTTCAACTTCAGCGGTTTGGTAGGTACCGTTTTTATCCCTCTTTTCCAATTGTATCCCTTCAAAGTTCGAATTTTAAAAAATCCCTCTATTTTACGTATCTGCGCAATTAGAGGGACGAACATTCCAAATTTCATGTATCGTATCATTGGTACCATTTTTTATCCCTTTTTGTCCCGTTTCGGCGGCTAAAACGTGTATTTACTTTTTGGTGCTTTTACGCTGCAAGAGGAATATCAAGTGCATATAAAGCAGAATTTTAAAAAATTGCTTAAATATTCTAAATATTAGGGAGTCCGTCCTTGTTACGGAAAAATTTTTCCCACTCGGCCGGTTTCGCATACTTTCAATCACAACCGATCTGCAACCATAAGACACATTTAGGGAAAATTTGAACGTCCTGAATTTTAGTAAGAATAGAGAAGCTCTCATGATGGAAAAATATATTACATCCATACCTTTACCTTTACCTTTACCTTTACCTTTACCTTTACCTTTACCTTTACCTTTACTTTACCTTTACCTTTACCTTTACCTTTACCTTTACCTTTACCTTTACCTTTACCTTTACCTTTACCTTTACCTTTACCTTTACCTTTACCTTTACCTTTACCTTTACCTTTACCTTTACCTTTACCTTTACCTTTACCTTTACCTTTACCTTTACCTTTACCTTTACCTTTACCTTTACCTTTACCTTTACCTTTACCTTTACCTTTACCTTTACCTTTACCTTTACCTTTACCTTTACCTTTACCTTTACCTTTACCTTTACCTTTACCTTTACCTTTACCTTTACCTTACCTTTACCTTTACCTTTACCTTTACCTTTACCTTTACCTTTACCTTTACCTTTACCTTTACCTTTACCTTTACCTTTACCTTTACCTTTACCTTTACCTTTACCTTTACCTTTACCTTTACCTTTACCTTTACCTTTACCTTTACCTTTACCTTTACCTTTACCTTTACCTTTACCTTTACCTTTACCTTTACCTTTACCTTTACCTTTACCTTTACCTTTACCTTTACCTTTACCTTTACCTTTACCTTTACCTTTACCTTTACCTTTACCTTTACCTTTACCTTTACCTTTACCTTTACCTTTACCTTTACCTTTACCTTTACCTTTACCTTTACCTTTACCTTTACCTTTACCTTTACCTTTACCTTTACCTTTACCTTTACCTTTACCTTTACCTTTACCTTTACCTTTACCTTTACCTTTACCTTTACCTTTACCTTTACCTTTACCTTTACCTTTACCTTTACCTTTACCTTTACCTTTACCTTTACCTTTACCTTTACCTTTACCTTTACCTTTACCTTTACCTTTACCTTTACCTTTACCTTTACCTTTACCTTTACCTTTACCTTTACCTTTACCTTTACCTTTACCTTTACCTTTACCTTTACCTTTACCTTTACCTTTACCTTTACCTTTACCTTTACCTTTACCTTTACCTTTACCTTTACCTTTACCTTTACCTTTACCTTTACCTTTACCTTTACCTTTACCTTTACCTTTACCTTTACCTTTACCTTTACCTTTACCTTTACCTTACCTTTACCTTTACCTTTACCTTTACCTTTACCTTTACCTTTACCTTTACCTTTACCTTTACCTTTACCTTTACCTTTACCTTTACCTTTACCTTTACCTTTACCTTTACCTTTACCTTTACCTTTACCTTTACCTTTACCTTTACCTTTACCTTTACCTTTACCTTTACCTTTACCTTTACCTTTACCTTTACCTTTACCTTTACCTTTACCTTTACCTTTACCTTTACCTTTACCTTTACCTTTACCTTTACCTTTACCTTTACCTTTACCTTTACCTTTACCTTTACCTTTACCTTTACCTTTACCTTTACCTTTACCTTTACCTTTACCTTTACCTTTACCTTTACCTTTACCTTTACCTTTACCTTTACCTTTACCTTTACCTTTACCTTTACCTTTACCTTTACCTTTACCTTTACCTTTACCTTTACCTTTACCTTTACCTTTACCTTTACCTTTACCTTTACCTTTACCTTTACCTTTACCTTTACCTTTACCTTTACCTTTACCTTTACCTTTACCTTTACCTTTACCTTTACCTTTACCTTTACCTTTACCTTTACCTTTACCTTTACCTTTACCTTTACCTTTACCTTTACCTTTACCTTTACCTTTACCTTTACCTTTACCTTTACCTTTACCTTTACCTTTACCTTTACCTTTACCTTTACCTTTACCTTTACCTTTACCTTTACCTTTACCTTTACCTTTACCTTTACCTTTACCTTTACCTTTACCTTTACCTTTACCTTTACCTTTACCTTTACCTTTACCTTTACCTTTACCTTTACCTTTACCTTTACCTTTACCTTTACCTTTACCTTTACCTTTACCTTTACCTTTACCTTTACCTTTACCTTTACCTTTACCTTTACCTTTACCTTTACCTTTACCTTTACCTTTACCTTTACCTTTACCTTTACCTTTACCTTTACCTTTACCTTTACCTTTACCTTTACCTTTACCTTTACCTTTACCTTTACCTTTACCTTTACCTTTACCTTTACCTTTACCTTTACCTTTACCTTTACCTTTACCTTTACCTTTACCTTTACCTTTACCTTTACCTTTACCTTTACCTTTACCTTTACCTTTACCTTTACCTTTACCTTTACCTTTACCTTTACCTTTACCTTTACCTTTACCTTTACCTTTACCTTTACCTTTACCTTTACCTTTACCTTTACCTTTACCTTTACCTTTACCTTTACCTTTACCTTTACCTTTACCTTTACCTTTACCTTTACCTTTACCTTTACCTTTACCTTTACCTTTACCTTTACCTTTACCTTTACCTTTACCTTTACCTTTACCTTTACCTTTACCTTTACCTTTACCTTTACCTTTACCTTTACCTTTACCTTTACCTTTACCTTTACCTTTACCTTTACCTTTACCTTTACCTTTACCTTTACCTTTACCTTTACCTTTACCTTTACCTTTACCTTTACCTTTACCTTTACCTTTACCTTTACCTTTACCTTTACCTTTACCTTTACCTTTACCTTTACCTTTACCTTTACCTTTACCTTTACCTTTACCTTTACCTTTACCTTTACCTTTACCTTTACCTTTACCTTTACCTTTACCTTTACCTTTACCTTTACCTTTACCTTTACCTTTACCTTTACCTTTACCTTTACCTTTACCTTTACCTTTACCTTTACCTTTACCTTTACCTTTACCTTTACCTTTACCTTTACCTTTACCTTTACCTTTACCTTTACCTTTACCTTTACCTTTACCTTTACCTTTACCTTTACCTTTACCTTTACCTTTACCTTTACCTTTACCTTTACCTTTACCTTTACCTTTACCTTTACCTTTACCTTTACCTTTACCTTTACCTTTACCTTTACCTTTACCTTTACCTTTACCTTTACCTTTACCTTTACCTTTACCTTTACCTTTACCTTTACCTTTACCTTTACCTTTACCTTTACCTTTACCTTTACCTTTACCTTTACCTTTACCTTTACCTTTACCTTTACCTTTACCTTTACCTTTACCTTTACCTTTACCTTTACCTAGCCATTTTATTGGTACCTGTTTCACTCCTTTTTTCCTTTTGACCCCAAAAGTATGAATTTAGAAAAATATATTTTCATTTAGATCCTGATGCTACGATTATCGGAAGAGTCAGAATGTACACACTGAATTTCATTATTATAGCAGCAGCCGTATGGTTTGTACCATTTTCATCCCCATTCGCCCCATTTTCCGGCTAAAAGTACAAATTTCAAAATATTATTTCCCAATTTCACAGTCAGATGAAAGTAGACACCGAATTTCATAATTTCAACTTCAGCGGTTTGGTAGGTACCGTTTTTATCCCTCTTTTCCAATTGTATCCCTTCAAAGTTCGAATTTTAAAAAATCCCTCTATTTTACGTATCTGCGCAATTAGAGGGACGAACATTCCAAATTTCATGTATCGTATCATTGGTACCATTTTTTATCCCTTTTTGTCCCGTTTCGGCGGCTAAAACGTGTATTTACTTTTTGGTGCTTTTACGCTGCAAGAGGAATATCAAGTGCATATAAAGCAGAATTTTAAAAAATTGCTTAAATATTCTAAATATTAGGGAGTCCGTCCTTGTTACGGAAAAATTTTTCCCACTCGGCCGGTTTCGCATACTTTCAATCACAACCGATCTGCAACCATAAGACACATTTAGGGAAAATTTGAACGTCCTGAATTTTAGTAAGAATAGAGAAGCTCTCATGATGGAAAAATATATTACATCCCGCCACTAAATACTAGGACAAACTTTATAATCAATTATAATACCGAAAATCATAAATAACTCATATTTACAAGATTCAGGGGAAATATATGACAATGCACTTTTCAGAAGATGTATCAAAATATACCGAAAATAAAATTCATTTTATTTCGGTTCATTTTGGATTTTTATTGCCTTATTTATTGTAAGTACTTATGTATTTTTTGTCTCTGTGACTTCAGTTGATGGCAATTACTTTGGAAACCCTCAAAATTCAATAAATTTCCACAGAATCCAATCATATGTGTCCGTCCCCAAGAGTATCGTTCAACGAACTATGACCCAGCCTCCTTGTGTCGTTTAGGCGCACTCACGTGTTTGACTAAATGGAAAAATCACACCATCTGCTCTGTGAAACATGAGTTGATCATTTAAACATTTCTCGACAAGCCCTCACATGCAGTAGGGTGGATCGCGAACATAGAATTTATTCACAATGATCTTGGTGTCCCAACAGTTAAAGAAGAGATAAATAAATACAGCACTAACTATTTTGAAATATTAAGTTATCATATAAATCCTTAGCTATTAGTCTGTTAGATGATAGTGATGAAATCAGACGATTAAAAAGACCTCATGTGCTAGATCTACCCTATAGATCCAATGTAAGATGTGGATCCTAGAGTGATAATAGTGTAAACTGGGGGCCCATTTATATGGGGGCTATATCAAAACATTGACCTATATAGCTGGCTTTCAAAACACGTGTATCTAGTATAAATGTAACAGTGCTTTGAAAATTTGATCAAAATCCGATGTAAATTTTGAATTTTAAAGCAGTAATATTGTAAATCGGGTGTACATTTGTATGGGGGCTATATCAAAACATAGACCCATGTGGTCCACTGAGCTGTTTCTAGTTCAAATATAACACGATCCTGAAAATTTGGCCATGATCCCATGTAAAATGTGTATTCTAGATCAGTAATAGTGTAAATTATAGGGATATTTGTATGGAGGCTATATCTAAATCTGAACCGATTTTCTCCAAATACAATACCAATCGTCCTTGGCCCAAAAAAGTAACTCCTGCCAAATTTCATGACAATCGGACCACAATTGCGACCTGTAGAGTGCGAACAAGCTTAGATGGACAGCAGACGGACGGACAGACAGACATCGTTAAATCGGTTCAGCTGGTGATTCTAAGACGACCCGTGGGTCTATCTCAATTATATTTTCTATTTCTGGGTGTTACAATCATTTGGGAAACTAACTTATAATACCCTAGTCCACGAAGTGGTGTAGGGTATAAAAATTGCACTTGTATTGTCCATAGGGTTTGGGTAATATGTAATATGTAATTTGAAATTAAATGTCATTTATTTATAGGTATGTTCAATATGGTTTAAAATATCAACATTTAATAACTGGTGTTTTTTTTTTCAATACTGTCATATTACAAATTAAAAACGAATGTTATTGTTAAAGTATTTTACAAATTATTTTTCATTTTACAAATATTTTACTCTACACCTTTTCAAGATTATATTCGAAACATAAAAATTTATATTGAGAAATGTAAATTCATATTAGGGACATATAAATTCATAATGGGTAATGTAAATTTATAATAGGAACATGTTAATTCATAATGAGATATATAAATCATAATTCATTGACAACAATTAATTCATAATAGGAACATACCAATTCATAATGAAATACAAGTTTGTAATCAGAAAATACGTTTTCATATTCAGAAAATATGAATTCATAATGAGAAAATATAAAATCATATTGAGAAAATGTAAATTTATAATGAGAACATTGATAAAATATGTGTTTCTACGAAAATATCCATAGAAAAACGTATATGCATAGCTTCGATTATAAATTTTACAGTTCCTGATTATGAATATATATTCCTGAATAAGAATTTATATTTTCTCATTATCAATTTGGATTTTCTCATTTTGTATTTATATATCTCATTATCAATTTGTATGTTCTTATTATGAATTTATATTTCTCAATATGAATTTAGATTTCACATTACGAATTTACAGTGCTGATTATGAATTATCATGATCCTATAATGAATTTACATTTCCTGTTATGAATTTACATCTCATCGTGAACTTATATATTCCGATTATAAATTACATTTTCTCATTATAAACTTGAAAAGTTGTAGACTAATCGTCAGAATTGAACATTTATATCGCAGATTCAAAATTGAAAACGATTAAGGAAACAAATAACTCATTTGACGGAGAATGTTATGACGCATTTAATTTAGAATATTCATTCGTCTGGAGATTCATTCTAAACAGTAAAAACAATAGAAATATAAAAAATTAATATTAATTTAATAAATTCATAAAAAAAAATATTGAAATAGTCCAGTCATTAATTCTTACAAAGGGCCATTTAAATGCATCGTACCATATATTTATATTCCTATTAGATTTCTCTTGAAAGTTTCCAGGCGAACAATTTTTATTGTATTCCTATTTTTAGACCATTTCTTTCTTTCTTTATTCCCCTAGCTGGGTTTCGCATAAAATGGCTATTTAGCGAATTTAAAAAGTTTTGTTTGTAGTATATAAGCAAATACTCAACAGATACTTAGTATTGTCAGTAATGTAATGATGTTGTTGAATGTTGGTGATGTTGGTGATTTTAGCACACAAAGTTGCTAAATTCAAATGACAAGAGGTTGTGTTGTTGTTCGAAACTAGCACAACGATTTTTAAAGCACTGGTATATGACTGATAAGTATCACTGTCAGAGAGAGAGAGAGACTCAACCAGAAAATTAAAAAAAAATAATCAGTACATTTTTATAGCCGTTTCTAATTTAAAGTTGTGAATGGCTCACCACTCAGCTTTGGTTGGAAAAATTTAATCATTTTCATTTTCTCGATCCACCCTAATAGCTAGTTTCTTATAGACTGTCGGGCACACATTGTATGTACTTAAAGAGAGCGATATGCGGGTGCAGAGATAATTTTAATCACAATAAAAGGTCAAATTGTTTACACATGTTTTGTGTTGTTTCTGTTGTCTCTTCCACTCAAGCAAAGATTACGAAAATGACACTTCTCTCTTCTCTCGTAAACATCGACTAAGACAACAAACAGTAGAAGAATTCCCCCTAAATCCTTCGAAATCAAAATATTTTCCTACAACAAGGAAATGTTTTTCAATTCAAAAATAATTTCATAAGTATGCTCACACTTTGTTGGTGGATTCGTTGCATTGATGATCCGACTACAGTTCATGTTTAAAATTAAATTAAATAAGTGACACATAGGGATTATTTATACCAATTATTATTTTTTACTGTTTGCTGTGGATTTGACTTTAAAATATATTTTGATCACTGGAGAGCGATCAGAATTGGGGCGAGACAAGACTCTGCGGTGATGGATTTGTGAACAAAGCAAGAACAATGAAACATTCTATCATCATCTGTATACAAACCCAAACAAAACAGCGCATTCGATATTTACAAAATTTAAAAATTTAGAAAAAGTTAAAATGGTGTGTAGGTGTTTTTGTCCGGCTTGAGGTCATGTAATTTAAAAAACAACGATGTTGTGTTTTTATTAATTTAAAAATTCCCAATATTTCGATTGACTTCGTCAATCATCTTCAGGGGTGTCACTATAAAAACAAATATTTTTAACATTAAATATACAAAAACACTTAACAATTATGACAATAATTACATTTATGAATATAAAGTATAAACGACAGTAACTTGTCCGCACAACCAGTCTTTGTCAACTAAATTCTGTTTGCTTACATTTATGCTTTTTAATAATGTGTCTGTATATGTGAGCGCAGCCGTCCGTGTCAGTTTTGTAATTTATTCTCTTGTCAGAGGAAACATCAATTATATGTAAAGTGTATAAAGAGTGTATCTGCGTTTGTAGTTGTTCTCTTGTGCTAATATTTTTACATCGTCGAAATTCGTCAAAGTACAGTGGGCAGCCAGAGCGTTTTTTTGTTCTAGTGGTCTATTTGTTGCTTTTTGGTCAGATTTATGCGAAGAAAGTCTTGTCTTTAATTTAGTCTTAGTGGTGCCAACATATACCTTTTGGCATAAGTTGGACTTGTCCCCGTTGCATGTAATTTGGTAAACTACGTCCGATTTATCTTCATTTTTATACCCTCCACCCCCAGGATGGGGGCATATTCACTTTGTCATTCCGTTTGTAACATCTTAAAATATTCATCGGAGACCCCATAAAGTATATATATTCTGGGTCGTGGTAAAATTCTAAGACGATATAGCCATGTCCGTCTGTCTGGCTGTTGAAAGCACGATAGCGGCCGAACGAAATGAGCTAGGAGGTTCTAATTTTTCCTAAATGTGTCTTATGGTTGCAGTTCGGTTGGGATTGAAAGTGGCCGAAATCGGCCCAGAGGGAAAAATGTTTTCCCTCACAAGGACTGAAGATACCCCTAATATTTAGAGTATTTCAGCATGTTTTTTGAACATAATAGCTTGTATTTAACATATATATGCAATTCGCATTCCTTTTATAGCATAAAAGGGCACCATAGAGTGATTTTTATTTATAGGGGGCGAAATGGGACGAAATGGGATAAAAATAGTACATATCAAACGACAACAGATAAAAACACGAAATTTGGCGTGTAGATACCTCTAATAGAGTAGATACATAATATACAAGTATTTTTTCTAAATTTGTACTTTTAAAGGGTTAAATGGGGATAGAGGGATAAAAATAGTACCAACCAAACGGCTGCACCTAGAATAATGAAATTCGGTGTATATATTCCTGTGATTGCTTAGACACATAAAATAAAGGAAATTTTCTAAATGCGTACTTTTAGGGTGTAAAATGGAAAAAGGGAATAAAAATTGTACCAAACAAATGGATGCAGCTAAAACCAAGAAATTCGCGGTATGCATTCCTCTGACTGAGTAACACGGAGAAAAACGTTTTTCCAAATTCGTACTTTCAAGGGATTCAATGGGAGCAGAGGGATAAAAATGGTACCAACTAAAAGGCTACAGCTAGAATGATGAAATTTTCGAAAGTTGTACTTTTAAGGAGTAAAATACGAAAAAGGGGATAAAAATGGTACCAACAAAATGACCGCTGCTAGAATCATGGACTGACTGACTGCATAGCCACGTAAAATATTTTTTTTCCAAATCCGTACTTTATTTTGTTGCTTTTACGACAAAAAATGGTAGAATCATGAAGTTGTCTTATACTGCGTACGTGAGAGATAAGGTATTTTCAAAATGTATACTTTTGAAATTAAAATAGGATGGAAATACAACCAACCGAAGGACTGTAGCTGAAAATACACTCTCTATCCCTCAATATTTAGGGTATTTATGATTGCTGCCTTATAAAGGGTGATTTTTTAAGAGCTTGATAACTTTTTTTTAAAAAAAACGCATAAAATTTGCAAAATCTCATCGGTTCTTTATTTGAAACGTTAGATTGGTCCATGACATTTACTTTTTGAAGATAATTTCATTTAAATGTTGACCGCGGCTGCGTCTTAGGTGGTCCATTTGAAAGTCCAATTTTGGGCAACTTTTTCGAGCATTTCGGCCGGAATAGCCCGAATTTCTTCGGAAATGTTGTCTTCCAAAGCTGGAATAGTTGCTGGCTTATTTCTGTAGACTTTAGACTTGACGTAGCCCCACAAAAAATAGTCTAAAGGCGTCAAATCGCATGATCTTGGTGGCCAACTTACCGGTCCATTTCTTGAGATGAATTGTTCTCCGAAGTTTTCCCTCAAAATGGCCATAGAATCGCGAGCTGTGTGGCTTGTAGCGCCATCTTGTTGAAACCGCATGTCAACCAAGTTCAGTTCTTCCATTTTTGGCAACAAAAAGTTTGTTAGCATCGAACGATAGCGATCGCCATTCACCGTAACGTTGCGTCCAACAGCATCTTTGAAAAAATACGGTCCAATGATTCCACCAGCGTACAAACCACACCAAACAGTGCATTTTTCGGGATGCATGGGCAGTTCTTGAACGGCTTCTGGTTGCTCTTCACTCCAAATGCTGCAATTTTGTTCATTTACGTAGCCATTCAACCAGAAATGAGCCTCATCGCTGAACAAAATTTGTCGATAAAAAATTTCGAACCGAACACTGATTTTGGTAATAAATTTCAATGATTTGCAAGCGTTGCTCGTTAGTAAGTCTATTCATGATGAAATGTCAAAGCATACTGAGCATCTTTCTCTTTGACACCATGTCTGAAATCCCACGTGATCTGTCAAATACTAATGCATGAAAATCCTAACCTCAAAAAAATCACTCTTTATTTACTTTATGAATTGAAGTATTATATCCATTATATATATAGTATACAAATATTGGTAGCTTGGCTTATTAATTAAATTTCTTATTTTCATACAGTTAAAATTTGTTGCGGACATTCCTCTTGTAGCTTGGAAGCACCTCAAAGAAAATAAATGTTTTAGCGGGCGAAATGGGACAAAAATGGATAAAATATGGTACCAATGATACGACAACAGCTAGAATCATGAAATTCGGTGTGTACATCCCTCTAATTGCATAAACACGTAAAATAGAGGAATTTTTCAAAATTCGTACTTTTAAGAGATATAATTAAAAAAGAGGGATAAAAATGGGACCTTCCAAACCGCTGAAGATGATATCATGAAATTCGATGTATATATTCGGTGTGTATTTGGTGGTTTGACTATGAAGACTCGAAACAAAAAAAGTTTTTTTTCCAAATTTGTACATTTGGGCGGAGAATGGGGCGAATGGGGATATTTTTAAAATTTTTAATAATACAGTCCAGATATGGTAGTTTGTTGTTATCTTCCATTTCCATTGTGAACTGTATTTGTTTGTTGAACGAGTTGAGTGTTTGTAACATGGTCTGAATTTCATCTATCTTAATGATTGCCAAAAGATCGTCAACATATTTCGTTAATAGTCGTGGTTTGTGCGTCATCTTATCCAGCGAAGTGTCCAAAAGTTCCTTCATAACGATGTCAGCAATTATTGGAGATGCTAGAAATCCCATCGGCATACCTTTTCGTTGTTCATATATATATTTTGTCGTCATATTTAAAGTATATAGTGTCCTTGATGCAAAATGTCACCAATTCTAAGAATAATTCCTTCGGAATACTTGTAAAGTCTTTTATTCTCGTCCATTTTTTTTTTCAATTGTCTTAATTGCGAAGTGTACAGGAATGCTGGGGAACAGAGAAATAACATCAAATGATATTAGTACTTCGTCATTGTCAATGTGTAAACCTCGGATTCTGCTTTTGAAGTCTATGTCGTCTTTTACATTCTATTTCGAGTCCTTTGTTAAATTCTTTAAAATGTTGGTTATATATTTGCACAGTCCATAGGAGTTAAGAGAAGAACATATCGGTCGTAAATTAGAATCGACTGTAAGAAAAGTACTGATTATTTTTTTAAATTTCTGGTTTATTCTGGAAAGGTTTAACTTTGCCATTTAATAATGAACACAATATCATGCATATGACTATCACGACTGAATCGGCAGTACCTCATTCGATGAGCGCAATTTTTCAGTACAGCCCAAAATCCACACCAAGCAGTGACTCGTTGTGGATGCATTGGCTTCTCAATAGTCACGTATGAATTCTCTGAACCCCATATGCGGCAATTTTGCTTCTTGACATAGCCACCGAGAGGAAAATGAGCTTCATGAAGGCGGAACTGAAGGCCGATCTCTTTTCGGAAAATTTCCGCGTAAATGTCTTACAGTTTGTGTTAATGATGTTTGGAAGTAAGTTTTTAATATATCCCAATTTTGTTCGAGCGAATGCAAATGTCAAACATAAACCTGAAAAATAAAAATAAAAATGAATGTTATACTATTTATCAAAGTCTAAGTAATCGGTAGTTCAAATTTAAAATGTTACATGGCCCACCCTATATTTCTAGCTAAATCTTTTGTCGGCTAGTGTACTGAGGTAACGCATCAATTAAGCTTTTTGTGTTTGCAGTGACTTGCTAAGAACAAATTCCATTTTCTGAACTTTGCAATGTGTAAATGCTTCACATACGAAAAAAAAAACGAAAAAAACAATAACAACAAATAATGATTACTTTTGTTTATTGTTGGTTATTATGACTAGTATCGACAGCAGCGGGACTGGCTTATCGCATTAATTGTAGATGTTTCTTGTGTTTATTAATAAATAATACCTTTTGATTTGCGGTGACTAATTCCCGTTGTGGAAAGTTGACCATAGAATTTATCGGTATTTGCAATTCAAGAATATTAATCATTAATAATTTTGGCACTCCAACAAGAAAATATAAACAGAATCGCTGTGAAAGTTTCAGAAGTGGCGATAATTCAAAGTCGAGGGAAGCAGTAGGATTTAAAGGGTGATTTTTTTAAAAGCTATAGGAAAGTTTTTCAAAAAAAAAAACACATAAAATTCAGAAAAATTCATGAAATCTTTATTTGAATCGATAGTACGGTCCATATAGTTTAATGTTTGAAGATTATTTCATGCAAATGTTGACCTTGACTGCGACTCAAATGGTCCATCCGCTTACACTGTGCAACATTTTTGAAGTCATTTCAAAATAACCATATACGGACACCGCTACATGATAAAAGACCAAAAAAAAAGACCCGGTTTTTTTTTCCCCCCAAAGTCAAGCACTTTTTTTTTATGGGCCCCCAGAGATTTGAGGCCTCGGTGTAATTTTTGGAAAAAAGTGATCATATTCTCAGGCTCATATCTTGCAAACCGTTCGGAATTTTGATTTACTCTCTGAGGCAAAGTTCTAGCTCTTGTCATAAAGAACAAAAATTGTGAACATATAAAATCAAAAAAACTTCATCTTCAAGGTCAAAATCGCAAAAAACTTAAAAAAATTCGATTTTTTTTAACCTTTTTTCCCCTGTTCAGGTCCATAGGTAACAAACCGCTGAAAATTCAGGGAAACAATCAACTACAAAAATGTACCTAAGATCTCAATAAACAACTTTCTAGAACATATGAACTTCCTAGGAATTATTCTTAACACCGTTTAGGTAGCGCTTAGGTAGCCGCAAAAGTGAAAAATTGTTTATTCCAGTATTTCTTACCCACACGACATCATCGATGCCATTCAACAAACAACAACAAAATCGTCGGCGATTTTGACCTTGAAGATGAAGTTTTTTTGATTTTATATGTTCACAATTTTTGTTCTTTATGACAAGAGCTAGAACTTTGCCTCAGAGAGTAAATCAAAATTCCGAACGGTTTGCAATATATGAGCCTGAGAATATGATCACTTTTTTCCAAAAATTACACCGAGGCCTCAAATCTCTGGGGGCCCATAAAAAAAAGTGCATGACTTTGGGGGAAAAAAAAACGGGTCTTTTTTTTTGGTCTTTTATCATGTAGCGGTGTCCGTATATGGTTATTTTTTTTCGTGTTGCACTGTGTTAGTCCAATTTTGGCATTTACACGTTTTTGAGTAACAGAGGCCCAATTGCTGCGAACGGCGACGAATCGATAATTGATGGTCATCATTAACACTGGCCGATCGATACAGCTGCGATATTTTCTTCAGTTCGCACTCGACGTAAGCGTGTTGGTGGTTTAATGTCCAACAATCTAAATTTGGTGCGAAATTTAGTCACAATAGCCCGAATAGCCGCTTCAGTGGGTCGATTAAACTGACCATAAAATGGAAGCGCGCGATGAACTTTCTTAACAGAGCACGCATTTTGATAATAAAATTCAATAATTTGCAAGCGTTGTTCGTTTGTAAGACGATTCATGGTTAAATTACAGACCAAACTGAAGATATTTGAAAGTGAAACAAAACACGAAACGTGAGTCAGCTGTTTAAAAAAGTGTTGCCAACAAGATAATAGCAAAAAATTACCCTTTACTAGACAACATGTTTGGTGATTAATTGCCAAATTATAATTTTTGGAAAATAACTCTGGGTGTATGTAAGAGCTCTGTTTAGAAAGTTTTTCTTTAAGATTACAGAAAGTTTACTTTATTGGAAATATAATTGTAAATACATAAAGACCAAATGAAAATCGCTCAAAAAATGAAAAAATACTCAACAAACCCATATTTGTCATTTGGGTGAATTTTCATTATTGATATTTGTTATATTTCCTAAATTCAAATATGAACAAGTAAGGAAAGGCTAAAGTCGGGCGGGGCCGACTATATGATACACTCCACTTTCAATCCGAATACAATTCAATTCGGTAGAAAATTGAAAACGGGAAGAATTTTTGTATATTTCCTAATCATAGGTCAGGTCATAGACCCAATTTGTCAAATCGAGAAGAATATTTGTATTGGGGCTATATCCAAGCATGGAATGTGACCCACTCACACAATATGTTCTTCTAGTTCAAGTATAACGTGTTATGCTCAATTTGAAGAATTTTTCTGAAAATAAGTGGTTTCTGGGTCGGAAAAAGTCAATCCGGGAGCGAAATTTGTATGGGAGCTAGATATAAATCTGAACCGATCTGACCGATTTTCACCACAGGTGTTCCTAGTTTAAATGTAAGATGTTTTGGCAAATTTGAAAACAATCTGATAAAATATGTTGTTTCTAGAGCGGAAAAAGTCAAATTGGGAGCGAAATTTGTATAGGAGCGATATATAAATCTGAACCGATGGCGCATTTTCACCACAAATGTTCTTAATTTTAATATAAGATGTTTTGCCAAATCTGAAGACGATCTGATACAATATGTGGTTTATAGAGTGGAAAAAGTCAAATCGGGATTGAAATTTGTATGGGAGCTATATATAAATCTGAACCGATCTGACCCATTTTCACCATGGGTCTTCCTAGTGGAAGTATAAGATATTTTACCAAATTTGAAGAAGATCCGGTAAAATTGTGTGATGTCTGGAGCAGAAAAAGTCAAATCGGGAGCGAAATTTTAATGGGAGCTATATATAAATCTGAACCGATCTGACCTATTTTCACCATAGGTGTTCCTAGTTTAAATATAAGATGTTTTGCCAATTTAGAACCAAATCTGTTAAAATATGTGGTATCTAGAGTGAAAGGAGTCAAATCGGGAGTGAAATTCGTATGGAGGCTATATCTAAATCTGAACCGATTTTCTTCAAATTAAATAGCGTTCGTCCTTATCGCGAAAAACTTCGTTGTGCAAAGTTTCATTTGGTTCTATCTACAATTGCGACCTGTATCGTGATTACAAGAATAGATGGACGGACAGACGGACAGACAGACGGACGGACATTGCTAAATCGATTCAAAAAGTGATTCTAAGTCGATCGGTATAATTAACAATGGGTCTATCACCCTTCCTTTTGGGTGTTACTAACAAATGCACAAAGACATAATACTCTCGTGGAGTGTATAAAAAGGCAATGCCTCTAAAGCTTTCTCTGCGTATCCATATTTGGACATGTCCCAAATGAGATTTGGTGATTTTTCGCCTTAAAAATTAGTCTTTTTTGGGTGATTTATCATATGAAAAACTAGTAGTGCCCGCTACTTCGCATGTGTTATTTGTTATTAGTTTTATCCGTCCCTGTTTTTGGATAGTATTTATTTGATTTTCTTTTGGGTGGATATAGATAAATCTATAATAGTAATTTCGAAACCTCCTATTAGATAGCGCTCATCATACACAGTCAAAGGAATGTGCTTGTCGATGTGCACTATTTTAGCTGAACTCCCTTCGTATGTATAATTTTTATCATTTTCTACTCAGTTTTGAACAAAAAATAGCCTTATATCCTGGATCTCATGCCGGTCATTTTATAACTTTTGTTCACCTCCTTCCCAAAAAGTACACATTTTGAAAAATTACTATAGGTAAGATGTGTTCTCGCTTCTCCTCTAAATTTGATTACACCTTTTCATCCCTTTTGTCTCGCTCACTTCTTTAAAGAACAAATCCCAAAAAGTCAATTTATGTTGCCCGTCTACGTGGTCGGAGGAATGTACATTGTACACGGCTAATTCGACGATTCTAGCTACATTGCTTTGTTTAGTTGGTACCACTTGTATCCCTTTTGGTCCCGCTCACCCTTTATAAGTACAAATTGCGCGAAAAATCCATTTAGATTGAGCTTCTACATGGTCAGAGGAATTTGCATACCAAATGAATTCTTTATTTGGTACCGTTTTTATCCCTTTTGTCTCGCTCACTTCTTTAAAGAACAAATCCCAAAAAGTCAATTTATGTTGCCCGTCTACGTGGTCGGAGGAATGTACACGCCGAATTCGACGATTCTGGCTACAATGCTTTGTTTAGTTGGTACCATTTTTATCCCTTTTGGTCCCGCTCACCCCTTATAAGTACAAATTGCGAAAAATCCATTTAGATTGAGCTTCTACGTTGTCAGAGTAATGTACATACCAAATTTCACGACTATAGCTGCAATACTTAAATTGGTACCATTTTATATCCCTTTTTGTCCCACGCACTCCTTAAAAGTACAGATATCGAAAAATCCAATTTTACAGCGCTTCTACATAGTCAGAGGAATTTACATATCAAATTTCACGGTTATAGATACAATAATTTAATTGGTACCATTTTTATCCCTCTTTGTCTCTTTCCTCCCTTAAAAGTAAAAATTTCGAAGAATCCCTTTTTGTAGCTTGTCTGCATGGTGAGTGCAGGACGAAGGTTCGATGTTTGTCCCATTTCACCCTCTAAAAGTAGGAATTTCGTATTTGGGAACTACCCTGAAGATTTCATGACCCTGCCAGCTATGCTGGCGAAATGGTACCATTTTTATCCCTTTTTGTCTCTTTCCTCCCTTAAAAGTACAAATTTCGAAAAATCCCTTTTTGTAGCTTGTCTGCATGGTGAGTGCAAGGCACACAACGAATTTCATGTTTCTAGCAGGACGAAGGTTCGATGTTTGTCCCTTTTTGTCCCATTTCACCCTCTAAAAGTAGGAATTTCGTATTTGGGAACAACCCTGAAGATTTTATGACCCTGGCTTCCTCCGTTTGGCCTGGGCGCTGATCGATGATAAGTCAGTAACGCAACTCTTAAATATTAATTTTTTTAGATTTTTTTACAAATTTCATTTGGTACATTTTGCATTTATTTTTGGGACATCATTTCATTTATCATTTTGGGTTATTTCAAAATTTTTTGGTCCAATTTTTATTTGGGCCGTTTTCATTTTTTTTAGCGATTTTTCATGTAGCCATAATTTGCGGCATACTATTTGGGCCTCTCTCGGAAGGTACACATTCTGGAACACTTTTTCAAGCAATGGTTTCTGAATTGTACTCTTGAAGCAATCTCTTCACGTAACCCCAGAGAAAATAATCCGGAATCGCCAAATAGAAATAAATAAAAAGACTTACAACAATTGTCAATACTTCCCCTAATTAGTTTTTGTTGCTGTCGTTTTTCTTTTTTATTTATTGTTTAAAAACCATTAATGCAATATTTTAATGATATACCTGACCAACTATACACGGATATATTTATAAATATTGCAATGCTTGATTAGCTAATATGAATTTATTTTATAATTGTGTGTATAATAAATATACCACCCGCACTTTTTTTCTAAAATGAGTTTAGCATATTGTAATTGCTGTTGTTTAAATATTTTCACAATTTTTCAAATAAATGTTTGTCCATGGTTTTGTCCATGTTGAACCCATACATACAATTATAACAAATGAAATTATATAATAATAATAATAAATGAATATATATGGTGCATTTTATTGATAACACATTTGACTCAATCGTATTTTTGGCTCAGGTCTAAGTCAAGTCATTAGCTTGTTTTATTGGTTCTCATTGACGCAAATGCCTTATTAATCTTCAGACTTTAGCAGTCTGGAATTAAATATTTATTATTAATTTATTTATTATATTAAATATTTCTGTTCAATGATATTCTGATTGTTAATTTTGTTTATTTTCTCTGTGAACCCTAGATTATTTCAATATATATTTTATTTACCAAATAACACAACTTTTGCTTCAGGCAAAAGTCGATCGGATTCTCAAGATACCCATTTACAGTTCTCTGAAATGTGTCCATTTGTTGTTCATCATGTTCATTCGACTGAGCTATTTTTTCGTGTGACTGTTTGGTGCGGTTTATGGTCCGGCGGGGTCATTGGACCTTACTTTTTCGAAAATGAGATTTGATCAACAGTTACGGTGAATGGATTGCGCTATCGAGAGATGATTAATGATTTTTTTTATAGTCGGAGTTGGATGGTATTGATCTGGACAACGTTTACTTTACAACAAGACGGCACTACGTGCCATACAAGCAACGAAACCATTGCTCTTTTATGGGAAATGTTTCCGGGCCGTGTTATCACTCGAAGAGGTGATCACAATTGGTCACCGAGATCTTGTAATTTAACACCTTGTGACTTCTTCGTTTGGGGCCACGTGAAAGATAAGGTCTACGCCAATAGCCCAGCATCGATTCAAGACCTCAAAGATAGAATTCGTGAGGCTATCGAGGACATAGGGCAGCCACATTGCGATTTGGTTATGGAAAATTTCATGAGAAGGATATGGTCCTGTAAGCGTGGTCGTGGTGGCCATTTGGCTGATGTTGTTTTTCATTATTAACGGCATTCCTTCCTCTTTATTATGAAATAAACATCCGATCATTTATCTCGAAAAATTACATTTTTCTTTGAATACCCTAAAGAAAACCTCTTGTTGGAAAACCCTGTATTAATCATTCCCCTTAAAGCAAAAACGTGCACAATTAAGTGTTTTTTGTTCGTAGGAGGTGAAATGGGAAAAAAGGGATAAAAATGGTACGACATGACAACAGCTAGAAACACGATATCCGGTTTACACATTCCTCTAATTGAGAGGATACATAAGATAAAAGTATTTTTTCAAAATTCTTACTTTTAACGGGTAAAATGGGAATAGAGGGATAAAAATGGTACCAACCATGCGGCTAGAATAATGAAATTCGGTGTATACATTCCTCTGACTGCGTAACATGTTAAGTATTATTTTTACAAATTCATACTTTTAATAGGTAAAATGGGAACATAGGGATAAAAATGGTACCAACGACACAGCTACAGCTAGAGTAAAGATTTTTGCTGTGTATTTACTTGATATTTGGTAAGTTCAATCCTTTTAAAGTTTTAAATGGGTAAAGATTGAAAGCGATGAAAATGCTACCAAGAAAACGACTGTAGTTGAATTTGTCGATACGTGGACTTTCAAAGGAAAAAACGGAGTGAAAAGTGATAAAAATAGTACTAATTCGGCATTCCTAAAGGGTGGGCCATTTAAATTTTTAAATTTGAACTACCGATTACTTTGACTTTGAAAGGTAGAGTAACACTCATTATACCCTCCACCTCCAAGATGGGGGTATACTAACTTTGTCATTCCGTTTGTAACACCTTGCAATATCGACCTGAGACCCTATAAAGTATATATATTCTTGATCGTCATAAAATTCTAAGATGATCTAGCCATGTCCGTCCGTCTGTTGAGAGCACGCTAGCATCTAAACGAAAGGAGCCACGACGCCCAAATTTTCCATAAATGTGTCTTATAAAGGGTGATTTTTTAAGAGCTTGATAACTTTTTTTTAAAAAAAAACGCATAAAATTTGCAAAATCTCATCGGTTCTTTATTTGAAACGTTAGATTGGTCCATGACATTTACTTTTTGAAGATAATTTCATTTAAATGTTGACCGCGGCTGCGTCTTAGGTGGTCCATCCGCTTAGTCCAATTTTGGCATTTCCACGTTTTTGAGTAACAGAGACCCAATTGGTGCGAACGGCGACGAATCGAAAATTGGTGGTCATCATTAACACTGGCCGATACAGCTGCGATATTTTCTTCAGTTCGCACTCTACGTAAGCGTGTTGGTGGTTTAATGTCCAACAATGTAAATTTGGTGCGAAATTTAGTCACAATAGCCCGAATAGCCGCTTCAGTGGGTCGATTAAACTGACCATAAAATGGAAGCGCGCAATGAACTTTCTTAACAGAGCACGCATTTTGATAATAAAATTCAATAATTTGCAAGCGTTGTTCGTTTGTAAGACGATTCATGATGAAATGTCAAAGCATACTGAGCATCTTTCTCTTTGACACCATGTCTGAAATCCCACGTGATCTGTCAAATACTAATGCATGAAAATCCTAACCTCAAAAAATCACTCTTTATTTAGTTGTGGGTCGATTTGGATTGAAAGTGAGCGAATAATAACCCCTAATATTTTAGAGAATTTAAGCATATTTTTTGCAATATGTCTGCTTGTACTTACTTGATATTGGATATCCGCGTGAACCTAAAAGTGGTTTTTATTCGTAGGGGGTGAAATGGGACAAAAAAAGGGATAAAAATGGCACATATTAAACGACAACAGCTAGAAACACGAAATTCGGTGTGTACATTCCTCTAATTGAGCAGATACATAATATAAAAGTATTTTTTCCAAATTCGTACTTTTAAGGGGTAAAATGGAAATAGAGGGATAAAAATGGTACCAACCAAGCGGCTGTACCTAGAATAATGAAATTCGGTGTATACATTCCTCTGATTGCAAAGATAAGTAAAATACACGGATTTTTAAAAATTCGTACTTTTTGGGGTTAAAATGAAAAACGGGGATAAAAATAGTACCAATCAAATGACCTCAGCTAGAGTCATGATATTCGGAGTATACATTCCTCTGACTGCGTAGTCACGGAAAATAGATGCATTTTTCGAAATTAGTACTTTCAAGGGATACAATGGTACAGAGGGATAAAAGTAGTACCAACTAAACGACTACAGCTAGAATGATAAAATACTAATTGTGTAGAAACGTCAAGGGGGTAAAAATGGTACCAACCAAATGGGCGCAGCTGGAATCATGGAATTCGGTGTATACATTCCTCTGACTGCATAGACACGCAAAATAAAAAGTTTTTTTTTCCAAATTCGTACTTTTTCTTTTACGGCAAAAATTGGTTGAATCATGAAGTTAGGTAATTTTGCACTATGTACGTCTGATAATAGATTTTCAAAATCTGTACTTTTGGAATTCAAATAGAATGGAAATACAACTAACTGTAGCACCCACTATCTACCAATATTTATGGCTTTGAAAATATTTTTGAAAATATAAATATAAGAATATTTATTTTTTGAATTGACGCATTGGTAGCATTATCTTATAAGCGTGGTTTGAAATAATTAAAATATTATATTTATTTATAAAATCATTTTTTTAATATTTGTATTTGTTTTGGTTTGGCTATATTTAAAAAAAATATATTTTCCTGTAATATTACTGCACTTCTACGAAAACCGACAACCTCTGTGGAATGCAATCCATGGTGGAGGGTATATAAAGTTCGGCCCGGCCGAACTTAACGCCGTTTTTGCTTGTTAATATTATTAATATTTGCACACAAAATATTACACTTTTCCTAATATGTTACTGCATTTAAAAACCATATACTGCATAAAATAATCAACTCTTGTTCATGTTTAGAACCACTGTACGCTGTGTCTTGATTACCTATGTATTTACTTTGAACTCCCTCTATTCCATGTCAACAATTAACCCTTAACATCGACCAATGAAAATGACCATAAACAAAAAAAAACAAACTATAGTTTACAAATCACCGTATAAGAAAAACAATAATTAAGGCGCAATAAGCATTTATTAAATAATCGATGCGAGTCGTACGTATCAGTTTTCTTCAGAACTAACGCAAACACAAACAAAAACGTAAACAAATATGCATGTTTCATGGCCAAATGTATTATTTTGAATAAAATGCACGCCACTGATTTCTGCTCTTTTTTTCATCTTCTTCTTGTTTATTTCTCGCTGACGTTAGCGGTATCATCTCGCGTGCGTATAGTTGTCAAGTGTAAGTTGACCCCCTGGCTCAAATACAGGGCATAAAATCGAGATTAAAAACATAAGTTTTTTGGAAAACAAGCGGAAACTTGATGAAAACAATAAACATTTCTGTGACGTCGTCACGTCATGTCGTGCGTCATTTTTCCGCTGCTGCGAGTGATAAGCGCGGAGGGGGAACCACTTATCAGTATTTGCGGTCTATGTATGAAAATAGCATAAAAAGAGTACTTTCTCTGTGGAACAAATCGACAATAACGCAAATAATAAGATGTAAAATCCGAATCAGCGATACTCTACAAGCCAAGCGAGATAATTCCGTCACCTTATCCCGTTGTTGTGATTTTTTTTAGCAGTATAAGGTATTAAGATGAAATAATCAGAAAGTGGACTCTCACTCTCCTGATAGCCACCCACAAAATTTGAAAAATAGTTTCATCTACTTCAGTGGTTCAGAATCAAATTCATTCGGCAAAAAATCAATAACTTTTGTTCTACTATACATTATTGAGATCTGCCAAAAAAAAACTAAAATTAAACAAGGACGCAAGGATTATTTTTATACCCTCCACCTTGAAATATCGACCACATAAAATAAAGAGATTTTAGAAAGTTGTACTTTTAAGGGGATAAAATGAGATAAAGGGAGTTAAAATGGTACCAACCAAACGGCCGCAGCTGGATTCATGGAATTCGATGTACACATTCGTCTGACTGCATAGACAAGCAAAATAAAAATATTTTTCCAAATTTGTATTTTTTAATTTATTTGGAATCATGAAGTTAGGTTATATTGCACTTTATTCGTGAGAGATAATGGATTTTCAAAATTTGTACTTTTGGAATTAAAATAGGATGGAAATACAACCTGTAGTGTTTAAGCTTTTTTGAAGATTGAATTGACTTGAAGTGTTATTTCGATATATATATATTATAAAGTTATTGGTAGCCTTGCCTTATAAGCGTGCTTTGAAATAATAAAAATTATATATTTATTTATATTATTATTTTCTATTAATTTATATTATATTAAAAAATTTACACTTTCCTATAATGTTAATGCACTTACACGAAAATCGACAGACTCTGTGAAATGCAATTCATGGTGGAGGGTATACAAAGTTCGTCCCAGCCTAAATTAACGCCGTTTTGACTTGTTAGATTGGAGATTGAAAATCGGGATATCTTATATATTTTAGAAATTAGCCCAAATTTGACTACTTTTCGTATTTTTCGATTTAACATATTTTTTACGTATTACAGATTTTTCGTCTATTTTTTTTCAATTTTTGAAAATTGAAAAAACGTACATTCTTTTTTTGAGTTTCTCATAAATTTTAAAAGCTTTTATATCCACAATTTTTCAAATTTTGTGTTCGAAATTGCGGTTTCTTAGTTATATTTTGGTGTTCAAACTGTATTTGCGCCAAATATAGTTTGGTTGTCATAAATACATTAAAAAATACCCTTTTGAAAAAATATATGAATTTGGAATTCAAAAAAAATAAAGGTAAAAATTATTTATTTTTAATTCCAAAGCGAGAGTTAAACATTTTTCTATCATTAAAATTTTTTAAAGTAGGTACGTAGCTGAAAATACGAGTAAATTTCCTTTATCATCATGCCTTCCACCTCCAGGATGGGGAGTGTACTAAATTTGTCATTCCATTGGTAACACTTTGAAATATCTACCAAATATCCACCAACAAAACGATTGCAGCTAGAATTATGAAATTCGGTGTGTGTGTTCATTAGGGCGGGTTGATTTTTATTTTTTTTTATTCAGTTCTAAGAAAATTCGCCGAAGAAACCTTGTGTCTAAAATAAAATCCTAATCCGCGCCTCTCGACTTTAAAATTTATATGCCCGCCTTTGCCAAAAAACTAAATGTTAGAAAAAAATAGCTTTGTCCAAAAAGAAATCCTAGCTCATTTCGTTCGGCCGCTATCGTGCTTTCATCAGACAGACGGACATGGCTAAAATACCCCCATCCTGGAGGTGGAGGGTATAATTTAAAAAAATTAATTTATTTTAGTTTTTTCGTTTGAATTTTTTTTTTGGTCTGTAATCAATATTTGATTTGAACTGGGATATTGTCCTGGCTCAAGACCATTTTGCATCTATATTTAATAGAATGCAAATTTATTTACAAATGGCATGGTGACATTTATTACTTGGCTGCAGACTACCACTATCATGATTTCCACCCTGTCTAAAGGTTTCATGATAGTGGTAGTCTGCAGCCAAGTAATAAATGTCACCATGCCATTTGTAAATAAATTTGCATTCTATTAAATATAGATGCAAAATGGTCTTGAGCCAGGACAATATCCCAGTTCAAATCAAAAATTAATTTATTATTTTTTGTAATTTTTTTTTTGTCAAGATAAAAATTTTGTTGAATAAACCCATTTTTATACCTCCAAAAATATACCATCTTCGTACATCAAAATATCTCAGAAGTTATGGAATTTAGAAAACAGTAGCCTATCTCTCACCCCAAACTTCAGCCTCGCATATATATGTAAAAAGCTATCAATATTTATATAAATAGCTCTAAAAATAAATAAATTAACACATTATTAATCCAAAGAAATCTACCGTTTGTTTTAAAGGGTAATATGATGGATTAAAATTTGAAAAGATATTATTTCGTCTTTTTTGGTCCACTTCTTAAATCCTTCATGCTCAGATTAACATTTTTAAAATGAAGAAACACTTCAAAATATTATTTTTACTTAACCGATATCTGCAGTGTAATTATTTTAAGAAACATCATGTTACTCGTGTCTTGTATGTATGACCCCCATAACTCCATAGAAATCAAACTTAGACGCATACTTCATCAAAAATTAAATTTTTATGTATCGGGCGATTCATCGTGACGATTGATTTTCAGTAGGTTTTTTTTGACAGATCACGCATGACTCATATCAAACTGCTTTGTTCAGTACCGTTTGGCAATTAATCGTGGAAAGACTCGCACAACAACAGCGTCGGCAAATTGTTCAGCTGTATTACGAAAAACAGCATTCTGTGCGAGAGAAGACCCTTTGGCTAATCGATTCGTCATCGTTCTCAGCAGCTTGACTTGTCCTTAGTGTTACCGCTGAGAAATTTCAAAAAGTATCACAAAAAGGGGATTTCTTCAAAAAAAGTGGCACATTTTTTTGAAAAAAGCGGCACACTTTTTTTAATTTATATTTCGAGAAAACAACAGATTACATGAAGTATATAGGCTGGGTCGCAGTCCATACCAATGGAGAAACAATTTCCAGTCTCACCATGAAAATAAAGTTTGGATTGTTTAATGATGATTTGCAAAATATTACGTTGAAAACACCCTACAAATCGTGTTTTCTCATTGCCTTTTTTATTTTTTATATATTGCATTTTTGTCCAATTTTTGTGCATTAATGAAAACACTTTAAATATAAATTTTGATTCTTGCCTTAGGGTAACTTATTGGACGTTTATAGTAATTTTTATGTGTTTTTTTTCATAGTGATAACTGTAAACATTTTCGTATATTGTGATAGTATCTCATAAAAAATAAATAGCTGTCATCAATACCTTTCGAATAACCTAAATCATCTAAATTGGAAAGAAATTGATGCGCAGTGCTCATAAATAGAACATTTTGGATCTGAAAAACCATCTCCTGTTTTCAAGAAATATCAGTTTTTAGCTGAAACTTTGAAAAACTACAAAAAATCAATCTAAGCGTCCAATAATATGACAAATGAATGACAAGTATAACAATTTATATTTTAAGTGGTTCCAAGGGTCTACAAATTCGTAGAAAAATTTTGGACGGAAACGCAACATGAAAAAATAACACGAGAAAACATTATTTTTAGAGGTGTTTTCAGGAGCGTTTAGATCACAGACGTAATATTTGCAGCGACGAAATATTTTGCAGATCATCATTAAACAATCCAATCTTTATTTCTGGGGGAGACCGCGGCAGTTCATTTTCGTGGCCCGTCCTAATATACATATATATATACTAAACTAAAAAAATAAATTAAATCACATTTTGGTATTTATTTTTCGTTACTTTTTGGTAATTTCTTTCCCATACTTTTCAATGAGATCAGTACTGCAAACCCAATCCTCCAACTCCACGTCAAGTTTTTACCTTCAACCTGTTCGTTAACCTATTTTTCAATATTATCGGCTTCGAAAAACGCGCTCTGCGCAAGCACTGCTTTGAGGCAAAGTAAAAACATATGTGGCATTTGATACAAATTTTCGTGTAAATCATTTCAATTATTTTTTAAATTTCCCACTTCATACCAGAAAACTTCGACATTAGTAATTGCGAATACTGCTCGTAAGTTTTATCATTTAACTTATATTCTAAAAATTTTAATTCATTTACAAAAGCCTGTGGTTTGCTTATTACATCACTAAATTCAGCTCCGATGGCAAAGTAGTTGATATCTTCGTTAGATTTTATATAAAAAGGTTCTAAGAATCTTAAAATATTCAGTTTTTTGTCATTTATATAAACTCTTTTTTGAAAACTTTTGTTTAGTGAGTTCATGATTTTAAGAATATAAATTTTAAATATATCTTATTTTTTGTTGACAGTTCTTGTTGAATAATTTTATTGTTTCCAATATTCAATCAAAAAGTGGCACCAATGATAAAAAGTGGCAAAAAGTAGCACATTTAGTACCACAAAGGTATCTCGGCACGAAAAAAGTGGCAAAATTGCCACTTTAGTGGCACAACAGTAACACTGCTTGTCCTATTCAAAAAACTTGGCGTGTTTTACTTAAGGATCTCGGCCTTGAAGCGCACTAAATACAACTTGTGCCAGAAGGGGACTTAAATTTGCGTGTTATTTTCAGTGAATGGGAGATACCAGTCGCTTTATTGCTTTATTAATGTACTTCAAATATTTATTTTTTTATAAATTATTAATAATACATAATATTAGTAAAAGAGAAAAGATGTGTACTTTATTACATGGTGCTATTTGTTAAAAACGGATATTCGGCAAGTGCGCTGTGCTTCTCGTTTCGTTTGTGAGAATCATGTACTTAGAGAGGGTGGAAATCATGATAGTGTTAGTCTGCAGCCAAGTGATAAATGCCACCATGCCATATCCTTCATAAATGTCAAGTCATTTTAAACACGAACTTGACCAGAAAATGAAAACTGTTTTGCTAAGTTTTGAGCCTACTTTCTTAATTTTATAGAGATTTTCAATAAATTTGATTTGAACTGAGATATTGTTCTGACTCATGACCTTTTCCTCATCTTATGACGCATGATTATATCACCCGATTGTCACAAACGGCATTTCCGAACTAAACAATTCCCACACAGCAGTAGGGTGAACAAAAAAGTACATCTTATCAAAACACTCGCTTCTTTGAAGGTTATCTTGAGTAAAAGTATTCCAAACACAAAGAACTTAAACCGATGACCAATAAAGAAGACCACCCTTCCTTACACTCCCATAGATAGAGATAACGACCGGCATTCACAACACACTCGTCGTATACAGGCAGGCAATCCGAGTTATTTTGGGAATATTCTCGCTCGCACACGACTGCTGTTATTCTCGATTCTCACGAAATGAGAGTGATGATGTGAGAAAAAATACTGACTTTTTTGCATTTTCAATTGATTGAATTAATCGTATAAACAAACCACACAGTACACGGAGAACACTGAACTGGAAATTGTTTTCAATTTTTGCGATCAGTTGCTTTCAAGACGTTAAACAATCAACACGATGAAGCCGCTTACACGTAATACGCGAAAACTCGGCCATCTACTAGGCCTGCTAATAATCGCGAGTTATTGCAATTCGTCCGCGGCCAATGAAATGGAAGGCAAAACGTGGTCCTTTTCTCTGGGAGGCATTGACCTATTTGATATACCTAAATTTCCCGGTGTAGTCTTTGACGCCGGTAAAGCCAAAATCCAACGAGAAGTACAACATTCAATGAAGTCCTTTATGAATGACGTGGATATTGATCCGGATATTATAGAAGATTCAACTTTGAAAACGGTTGGTTGGTTGGTTGCTGAAGAAAGTGGTGTGAAATAGTTGTGAAATGTTTTGTTTTTCGGTTTTATTTTGTATCCATCTTTAGCCGGACTTAGTAAAGAAATATGGTTACCCCTCTGAGGTACACCATGCCGTAACCGATGATGGTTATATCTTGGAAATGCACCGCATCGCCAATCATGGTGCCGTGCCTGTGTTGTTGACCCATGGCTTATTGGATTCATCGGCCACATGGGTTATGATGGGACCCAACAAAGGATTAGGTAAGTTTGTGACATTGTGAATGGGGAAAACGACGAGGATGAGTGATGAAGGGTTAGCGGAATTGTCACTAGATTTGCATGGAGAAGAAGTATGTATTAGAGGACATTTTAGGCGGACAAATTTAAATTTAGGGTTATTTCAAGGGTTTTTTAAAACGAATCATAAGAAATAATCTTGGTTTTGGAAGAATTTTTTTACCGATCATAAAGCTTATTCAGAGCAAAATAAACTGTATTGAAAGGGGGTGGTGCTGTTGCGTCGTTTCTGCGAAACGTTGGGGGATGTTTTGAGTGATCAATTATTGTTTTCTAATTTCCATAACGTAACAGCAAAAACTTGGTAATGACATCTCATTATTAGTTGCATTATCCAGTAATGCCAGCCAATTACGCTCTGCATTGTTTTGAAGTATGAAATAATGACCTCCTTATAATGGTTTAAAAAAGTAGTCATTGGTAAGAAAACATCTAAGTTTTGCTAAACATTGAGTTGTGTGTAGCTTTGTCTTCCAGTCATTTCGATGTTGCCGCGGCCGTCGTTCGAAGATTAAAATGTTTTGATATTTTCGATTGATTAAAAAAAATTTAGTTGCTTCATGTCAATCCAAGCGTGCACATGTTAAGCGGAATGTGAGTTGTTTCTTTGCAGAATCATAAAGTTGTCGCACTGGTTGAACTATATTGGAATTTAAAAAAATGATTTATTTTATTGTTAAAATAGTAATATAATACTATCTTATCAACACAACAATAACAATAAGAAGAATTGAAAATACATTTCCCATTCTTCTTATGTTCTGTTATTTTTGTTACAACAAAATTGCACTTTTTTTGTTTATACGTTAGCTTGACGTGGTAACGTTCATCATATAAAATTTGATGATGTTGCTAAAAATGCTTTGCTGCGTGTGTTCAAACATCCAATCATGAGTCACAACAACGTCAAGTATGTTACCAACCAGTACTTATTTTTCAGCTTTTTGTAATCATGCATGGAAGTACTTATTTCTTTACAATTCCTTTATAAAAATAATTAGAAACGGATCCGAAAAATAAGTACACTCAGAAAAATAGCATTCCTAAATCTGAGTAAAATCCATACTAATTGGATTATACTTCATTTTTACTTTGGGGCTTAATATATCCAATTTTTTTGGTTTTCCGTCATTTCTAATTTGGAGTTTCTTTCATCTTTTTGGAATTTCTTTCTTTTTTTTCTTGACATTTTTAAATATTTGGACATTTTTTCACAATGAAAAATTGACGAAATTTCTTAAAATGTCAAATCACCCAACTATTTTTTTTTGGATGAAATGGTAAAGGCAATTATTTTAAAGGCATAAAGATTTTCTCGTCTGGGTTAAATGTATTTAAAGTAGGCTATGGAAATTGCAGGTTTCTTAAGTTGCAGTCCGCCTTCCACTTACAAAAAGATTCGTGAATTGTCGGCCTTTGACCGAGCTCAAAGATTTTCTCCTCTGCTCTGAAAGATGCTATTTCATGAATTTGGTGAAATTTTTCTTATATATGAAAAATTCATAAATAAAATGAAATGTTTCATAAACATTTCATCTTTCATAAAATAAAATTGGTGAAACTAAGTGTCATAAGATCGATGAATAATTTCATTGTATTAAATAAACAATGTCATATGTCTTAACCAATGAAATATTTCTGTTGTGAAATGTCTTCATTAATCCAATGAAACGTTTACGAAACGTTTCATAACTTACAAAGAGATTTTTAGTGTGTCGAATTTATTCGGTTGAATGCTAACAATTCTCTTTTCTCCCCTGTTAACTCTGACATAAGTATGTACCCTGATTTAGGTCAAAGACATATTCATTGCAAAGATTCTCGCAATGATGTTATGTGTCGACGGGTTAGTCAATAACTCAGATTTTTTGATTATATTGGACACATCAGTATAAATTATTAATATTTGTGAAACCCTTTCATAAAATTAAGTTTAAGTTTCTTCATAAAATTTATGAAATCATATTATAAGAAAAAAATAATTTTTATGACAAAAGTTCGTCAAATGAAGGACTGCATTTCATAGTTTCTAAGAAATGTTTCATAATTTCTATGACACTTTTCATTGATTTGTGTTTAATGAAACATGTATCATACGTTTTATGAAATGTTTCTTTGGCGACTTTTTCATGCAAATTTTCATAAAATCATAAATATTATGAAGATAATTCTTTCAGTGTGGGTGGGGTATGTCTAAAGCTGTCAACTGAGAGTAAAGGTTTCGTTCATTACTGGTCGTCGGCCTTGTTTTAAGATTTTCTCCTCTAGAGTGTGTCGAAAGATGGCCACTTATAGTAAAAGATTCCCGCATTGCCGGCCGTCGACCGGGCTAAATGATTTTCTCTCCTGGGTTAGATATATATCAAATCTTGAATCACCTTGAAGAATCGCCCGAAATTCTGAGCGATAGTTCCTTTTCTATTTGGGTTATTTTTCATACGATTTTTGGGTACTTCTTCATTATGACGGTCAACAACAATTTTTGGATTTGGGCCATTAATCATACAGAAATAATGAATGAAGACCACATTTTTGAGTGATTTTCAATATTAAATATCGTCCATTTTGTACCTTTTTTTTGGTAATTTTTCATATTTTCGGAGCTTTTTTATTGGGCGATTATTCATTCAAGAATATCCACCACTAGTTTAGTCCCTTTATTAATATTATTAATAAATATTAATCATTCGATGAATATTTCTTATTATTGGGCGACTTTACCCCTAAATATGGTGTAATTTGGTGTAATGAAGAATCACCCGAAATTCTGAGAGATTGTTCCTTTTCAGTTTTTCAGTTTGGGTTAATTTTCATATTTTTGGGTATTTTTTCATTATGACGAAACACTCAAAATTTTTGGACTTTTCATACAGAAATATCACCCATTAATTATGAATTATGGCCCAGTTTTTCGACGATATCCACAATAAATTTGTATGGTTTTTGATAGTTTTTCATATTTTTTGGAGCGTTTTTATGGGACGATTTTTCACTTTGAATTATTTGGTCAGTCGGTTTCACTCTGTAAAATATATATCCGAGTGTTTTTTTATTCAATTGTTTGGCGCTCCGGAAAAATATAAATTTTCCACAATTGACTTCAAGTTTTTCCCAAGATTAGGTGAAGCTTTTGTGAACATTGATTTTAAATTTTTCTCATAAATTATATGAGTCTCATATATGAGTTAGGATAACCGTTCCACAAGAGCGTTATGTCCCTTTCCACTATTAATTAGATTTTGTAAATTAATCTAGAAACCAAGACTGATATTAACACTGACCCATCAATTCTATTCGATTCGATTTCTTAAGAGATCTAGGCTATTTCTTAGTTTATTTGTGGAATGACAATTTCATTAAATTCAGTATGATTTCGTTTGTGACAAACGAATCAAAATGAAAATGTTTTGTAGTTAACATTAGTCAATTCTTTGGGGACGTCAAGGAGAGACATAGATAAGGAACACATAGCCAAAAATATGAGATAGAGGAACTTGCAAAAATTTGCACATTTATAAATATTACATTTTGATGATTCCCGAAAATGTTGGGGATTCTACGACAAATTTACTTTGTGCCGCGGAAAATATTGGAAATTCCCCTTATTCGGTATTCTTGTAGGACTACAAATTTCAAAACAAATCTCCCTTACTCTAATCTCTTTAAAGTGAGTCCCCTCGCATGTTATTTTTCATATGAGAAATACTATTCAATCGTATAAAATATTTCTGGGTGGCATTAATGAAAAAAATCCCATCCGAACATCCATAATCCGAACCTTCTAGAGATACTATGACCTTATTCTTCTGCCAGTGTGAAATGTTTTCCTAAGAACTTTTCGCAAATTCACTTGCGAACTAGACCCCCCTTAAACATCACACACAGATAACTGGACGGACGGACGGACTGACAGAGTGACGAGGTCACCCTTAATTGGAGACCCCGCAATCAGCTTCGCTTAGAGATGATGAACAAGAAAAACAATTCGACTGACGTACTTGTTTGTTTTCATCACCATCCCCGCATAAAACTAACTCGGTGATAATGAGCATTTGAAATTGTTTTCAATCCGAACATATCTACTGCGTGCTTTCAGCTTATCTACTCTACGAAAAAGGCTACGACGTGTGGATGACAAATGTACGCGGCAACACATATTCCCGGAACCATACCCGATACACTACGAAGCATGCGGCTTTCTGGGATTTCACATTCCATGAAATGGGCAAATATGATCTGCCCGCCAGCATCGATTACATTTTGGATGTGACCACGCACAAGCAGCTGCACTATATCGGCCATTCTCAGGGCACCATGACCTTCTACATCATGTGCAGCGAGCGTCCCGAGATGTGCGACAAGGTCATGCTAATGCAGGCCTTGGCTCCGGTCGCCTTTCTCAAGCATGCCAAGAGCCCGGTGGTGGAGTTTTTGGCCGTTTTCAATGAACCTCTGGGGGTAAGTTGCAATTGACCAATTGGAGTTGTGTTAACTGTCTTGCTTATCCGAAATCTTGCTTCCTTTAGTTGTTGCTGAAAATGATTGGCGCCCACGAGTTCTTGCCCAGCAACGAGTTCATCACGCTCTTCAATCAGATAATCTGCGACGAAGACTCATTCACCGAGGAGATCTGTTCGAATGTCATGTTTCTGGTGGCCGGCTTTGACAAGCAACAAATGAACGACACCATGCTGCCCGTAATACTGGGCCATGCCCCAGCCGGTGCTGCTACCAAACAAATGCAGCATTATGGCCAGCTTAAGCGTAGTGGCCACTTCCGTCAGTATGACTACGGTTGGATACGCAATCATTGGCGCTACGATTCCATTAACCCGCCAGAGTATAAATTGCAAAATGTCCACGCCAAAGTGGCCCTGCATTATTCGCTGAACGATTGGTTGTCAACGCCCACGGATGTGGAGAAGTTGCACCAGCAATTGCCGAATGTGGTTGGCAAGTTTGTGGTGAACGACCGAAAGTTCAATCATTTGGACTTTGTGTGGGGCATCGACGCCCGCGAAATGTTGTACAACAAAGTATTGACGCTCATGGAGATGACTGAGAGAGGAGACTTTGATTATGAGTAAATCGGGATGTCTCAACATATGATATGATATTTATGTATATGTATATAGCTTTAATTCGTGTTAATATATTGTTATTATTGTGTAATATAGGAAAGTTAAAAGTATAATTGCAGTTCAGTGGAAGCTATTAGTATTAAGGAACTAATAAAAAAAAAAACTAAATTATAAAATCTCACATTTTCAAAGTCGTAATACTTTTTCAGGTTATTAAATGTAGACCAATTTAGCATCCTTGATTTTGGCAATCAAAAATACTTCGTTGCTATTCAACGAAGTTGGGAAAGGTTAAAAGCAGTCGTTTTCAAAAAACTACCACATCCAATATATGTCAGACTTGGATTTGACTGAAGAAAACTGCTAAACAAAGGTTTCACTTTGCAGATAAGGCATATTTTCCACAAATATACCTGAATTCCCAAAGTGGGGAAATATGTTCCAAAGTTTGGGATTTTTATTTATGAAGTCAGGGAAGGGAATGTATACACCGAATTCCATGATTCTAGCTACGGGTGGTACTTTTACCCACTTAAAAGACGACTTTCTCAAATCTCTTTATTTTACATGTCGACGCAATTATAGGGATGTACACAACAGATTTCCTCATTCTAGCTGTAGCCGTTTAATTGGTACCATATTTTATCCCTCTGTCCCCATTGTATCCCTTGAAAGGGCAAGGGCAACACTCTAATATTCTTCATCTTTTCTTAACATCACACCCTGAAAAGTATGAAGTTAACGTTCTAGCACCTCTTGGTAATTCGGATCACTGTATTGTTTCAGCATCCTTTTCGTATTCCGCTCTTCGTGTCGCTTCGACCCCAGCACCAAAGCGGACAATATATATATATACGAAAAGGCACGTTGGGCCGAGCTCAACAACTTTTTCCAGCATTTCAATTGGAAACTTTGTTTTCTAAATGCCGATATAGATGCTGCGGCTGAAATGATTGAAAATATTATCTTGATTGGAATGAAGTCATTTATTCCAATTAAAGTTATTTCGGATAAACCATCTAATAAAAGTTGATTTAATCAGACATGCAAGACTGCTGTCAGATCCAAAGAGGAAGCGTTCAGGAAATGACGTTTAAATAAAAATGCCACCACTGATCTGCTACGCAAGCAGACAAGAACCATGTGTGCCAGAGTACTTAGACGTGAAAAGATTCTGTACGAACAACGTCTTCGTGCCAAGGTTCTTTCTTCTCCCAGGGGAAGTAAGAGTTTTTGGTCATTTGTAAGAAGAGTAAAGGATAACTCCTCATCAATCCCAACTCTTGTTAAAGATATTCACTAACCCGGTTGCCAAAGCTAACCTATTGGCTGAAATGTTTGCAAGGAATTCATCCTTGCCGGAAAGCAATCAACCACTCCCCGTGATCGAAAATGTATTAAGTTCAATGCCTCGGATATTTTTTCGAACACATGGAGTTAAAAGGGTTCTCGCAAATCTCGACGTAAATAAATCTCCAGGCCCGGATGACATTTCAGCACTTGTCCTATGTAAGTGCTCTTCGACGCTTGCCCGTCCCCTTCGTAATCTGTTCAACCTTGCATATCGTGTAGGAGTTTCCCAGCGCGTTGGAAGATTGCGAACATCCAGCCCATCCCTAAAAAAGGTGAGGCTAATAATCCTGCTAACTATCGACCGATCGCGATTTGCACAGTGCTTTCGAAGGTTATGGAGAGTATGGTTAACCACCATCTTGTGAGGTATTTAGAAACCAATGACTTACTTAATGATCGACAGTATGGCTTCCGTAGGAATCGATCTACGGGAGACCTGATGACACTGCTATCCGAAAAGTGGAATCGATCGATTCACAAGCTTGGTGAGAATAAGGTCGATGCTTTAGATATCTCCAAGGCCTTTGATAGAGTTTGGCACGGCGCACTCATATCTTATCGCTTTTGGTGTTGCTAGTGACTTCTCTCGATTTATATAGAGCTTCCTCAGAGATCGCACTATACGTGTTGTTGTAGATGGGTTCTCATCCGATGAGCATAGGTTAACCGCAGGAGTACCACAGGGCTCTGTCCTTTCCCCCTCCCTTTTTCTTATTTTCATCGACGACCTCTTGGATCGGACTGTGAATCCAATATACTCATTCGCGGATGACAGCAACCTCTGTCATTAATACTCATTCGATCATAGACCAAGTCGTCAAGAAATTGAAGATAAAAGGCGATTGATGCATGAGTCACTTAGCCAGGATTTGCTGGCCATTTCTGAATGGGGTCGAGAGAATAGCGTAGATTTTAATGCACGTAAGACCCAGTGCTCCTTGTTGTCTCACAAGCGATTCACTGATCCAACGGTGTCGTCGATTTTAATGAACGGTGTAGATATTGAGCAATCAGATGCTCTCGTTGTTCTTGGCATAAAAATACAATGTGATGTTCGTTGGCCAAAACATGTATTTGATGTGTTGAAAGATGCCTTCAAATGTTTAGGCTTTTTAAAAAGATGTAAGAAATATTTCACACCCTCTGATCTTCCCATATCTACACTACCTACATCAGACCAAAGATGGAATATAACTCCCATATATGGTCGGGTGCTTCAGCTTCATCACTGGAGCTACTTGACCGTGTCCAGAGGAGGGCGATGGTGTTGACAGGTGACGGTTGGATATTCAATTCTATTGCCTTCCTTGAACACCGTCGTAATGTTGGTTGTGTGTCATTGTTCTGTCGATACTTTCATGGTGTTTGTTCTTCGGAAATTCGTGATCTTATACCGCCCGTGAGAACGTTCGGTAGAGATACGCGACTCTCCAGGAACGCTCACCCATTTGTTGTCGATTGGACAACCGGCCGCACTACACATTACAGAATAAATTCGTTCTTCGCCCGTACAATCCGTATGTGGAATCGACTTCCGGCAAATATCTTTCCCTCCAATTACGACATTCAGAGATTCCATTCCTCCTTCCAATACCTGATCTTCCTTCCACCAACGCAATGCACTGCATTTATAGGGGACATCTCCTGAGTCTTGGTTCAGTGAAGAAAAAAGTTCGAATTTGGAAAAACATTTTTCTTTTTCGTGTCTACGCAATCGGAGGAATGTATACAGAGAATTTCATTTATTTAGGTGCAGCCGTTCGGTTGGTACCATTTGTATCCCTCTATTCCCATTTTACCCCTTAAAAGTACGAATTTTGAAAAAATACTTTTATATTTCTTTTGTGAGGAATGAAAAAAATTTACTGATGTTCCCGACTAATATGAAAGATTGCTTTGTTTTATGTATTCTCCCAAAATATTTCGCTTTTATCATTGTCCGTTCGTGAGCTGGACGTGTTCAAAATAACCACTATAAATCAGGTTTTTCTTGAATAAAATTCACGATGAGAATGATACTGAGAAAAAACCGCTAGAAATTAAAATCCGACCTGAGCCTTATCAAACCATATTAAAAACTTGCAATATGAGTCAGTATAAAGGGCAAATTTATCCTATTTTAATGCAATTTTTGTTGCATTTTTTATAAAAACCGCAATAACTTCCACATTTTTATTTCGATTTATGTTTTTAGGGGCTCGTTGGAGACGTATTGATAACCAATTGCAATTTTTAGAATTTTCTAACCCATTAAGGGCCGCAAATTTGTTCATACTCAGTTAATACTCAGTGGGTTAAATGTGAAGTAAAAACAGAAATATAGAGTTATTTGCATCGTAAACACATTCTAGTCTTATATAAAGCTAATTTTTGGAAAGAAATTCAATCATTTCAAATTTTCCCCCTTACAAATTTAAACATAAATAATCTACATAAACGTTTTAAAGGGGGGAAATTGAAATGGTTTTTAATGTTAAAGTAAAAGACGCATGAAATTAAAAGTATAATTAGCAAATGTTCTTCTCTTTCATATCGACATTGTATGACACGCAAAAGTACGAAACTAAATTATTGAAACATTTACAGCCTTAGGAAATTAAAAGTCCTGTAAAAAAGACAAACGACCACGAAATAAAATACTGAGTATGAGTTTCCACATTTTAAGTTCTACATTTTTAGTTCGGTTTATGTTTTTAGGGGCTCGTTGGAGATGTATTGATAACCAATTGCAATTTTTAGATTTTTCTAATCCATTAGGGGCCGCAAATTTTTTCATACTGTTAATACTCAGTGGGTTAAATGTGAAGTAAAAACAGAAATATGTGGTTATTTGCATCGTAAACACATTCCAGTCTTATATAAAGCTAATTTGTGAAAAGAAATTCAATCATTTAAAATTTTCCCCCTTAAAAATTAAAACATGAATAATCTACATAAACTTTTTAAAGGGGACAAATTAAAATTGTTGTTAATGTTAAATTAACATAGATACACGAATGTAATTTAAAGTATATTTAGCAGATGTTCTTCTCTTTCATTTGATACCCATATGGACATTGTATGACACGCAAAAGTACGAAACTAAATTATTGAAACATTTACATCCATTGGAAATTAAAAGTCCTGTAAAAAAGGCAAAAGACCACGAAATAAAATACTGAGTATGAGTTTGCCTATTAGTGACCTATAGTTTCACTTCTATATAATCTCGTTCTTGTGAGGGAAACCATATCGCACGGTTTTATTGTAACATCTTATGTGAAGTTTTCCTCCCAAGTTATCCATTGAATGACCAAAATTCCAGATGTTTTTTAATTTTTTTTTAATAATTAGATTTTTGTTAGAATAAAGAGTGATTTTTTTGAGGTTAGGATTTTCATGCATTAGTATTTGACAGATCACGTGGGATTTCAGACATGGTGTCAAAGAGATAGATGCTCAGTATGCTTTGACATTTCATCATGAATAGACTTACTAACGAGCAACGCTTGCAAATCATTGAATTTTATTATCAAAATGCGTGCTCTGTTAATAAAGTTCAGAAAGAAAGAAATTGTGTTCAGCGACGAAGCTCATTTTTGGCTCAATGGGTACGTAAATAGGCAGAATTGTCGATTTTGGAGTGAATATCAGCCAGAAGCATTGCAAGAGCTACCAATGCATCCAGAAAAAGTCACAGTTTGGTGCGGTTTATGGGCTGGTGGCATCATTGGACCGTACTTCTTCAAAGATGATGCGAATCGTAACGTAACTGTGAATGGTGAGCGCTACCGTGAGATGATATCCAACTTTTTTTTGCCCAAAATGGAAGAACTGAACTTGGTTGACATGTGGTTTCAACAAGATGGCGCTACATGCCACACAGCTCGCGATTCTATGGCCATTTTGAGGGAAAACTTCGGAGAACAATTCATCTGAAGAAATGGACCGGTAAGTTGGCCACCAAGATCATGCGATTTGACGCCTTTAGACTATTTTTTGTGGGGCTACGTCAAGTCTAAAGTCTACAGAAATAAGCCAGCAACTATTCCAGCTTTGGAAGACAACATTTCCGAAGAAATTCGGGCTATTCCGGCCGAAATGCTCGAAAAAGTTGCCCAAAATTGGACTTTCCGAATGGACCACCTAAGACGCAGCCGCGGTCAACATTTAAATGAAATTATCTTCAAAAAGTAAATGTCATGGACCAATCTAACGTTTCAAATAAAGAACCGATGAGATTTTGCAAATTTTATGCGTTTTTTTTTTTAAAAAAAGTTATCAAGCTCTTAAAAAATCACCCTTTAGAATGTGTTTACGATGCAAATAATCCCATATTTCAGTTTGTACATCACGGGAAAAACATGATTTTTAGGGGCATTTTCAGGAGCGTTTAGCTCACAGTCGGCTTGATCTAGGAACGAAATATTTTGCTAATCATCATTAAATAACCAAACTTTATTTTCGTGGGGTGACTGGAAATTGTTTTTCCATTTGTATGGACGGCGACCCAGCCTAATGTATATATGATTTCAACTTCAGCGGTTTGTTTGGTACCATTTCTATCCTTTTCTAAATGTAACCCTTAAAAGTACGCATTTTGAAAAATCCTACTTTAAAGCCTATTTTACCCGTAACTCAAGATTCTGGTGGTGTCTAGTAAATTTTTTATATATAGATAATTGTTCTTCTTCCGGCAAGAAAAGAAAAATAATATCACTTCTCAAAGTTTTCAACTTCATTCTTTTTTGTAGCACAGTATTATTGACATATAAATATATCGTGATACTTTGGATGGTGTCTTCTTGAATAATGTTTATATGTATTTGGAGTCTTGTTATTTGTCTTTAGCCAACCTATAAACAGGTGCTTAATTTATAATATTAATATTATTTTTAATTGATTCCAATTTTTTATAATTTATTTTCAGTGTTGCTGACTGAAGGAGTTCGTACGTCGTGTTAAACAGCGCTGAAAATGGACGCCACAGACCCAACACAGTAATAAAGGTTAGTAACAATGTAATAAATGTCACTAGGACATTTGTAAATAAATATCCATTCTATAAAAAAAAGATACAAACATATATTGAGCCAGAGGAATATTCAAGTTCAAAACAAAGACAAAATATTTTTCAAAGTACATATATTCAATATTCAATAAGGCACGATAGGCGCCTTCGCTGTAGTTGTTTAGAATAATACTTGAAGCATTTAAGAAATAAGTCTCGGCAAACGACCGAGAATTGCTTCTTAGATTAATATTCACGAATTTTCTAAACAATGTCAAGTGATTTTTTATAAGTTCATTAATACTTAAATGTATGAAGAACTCGGCAATAATTTCAGTAAACACATTAACTTAATTTTAAGAAAAAGTACATTTTTTAGTTAAAATTTCCTAAACGGATTTTTACCATACAAAAAAATCTTAATATTTTTCTTACTTAAAACCTTGGAAATTTTCTTCCACGCAAGTATGAATTTACTCAATGAAATGTTTTTAAGTAAATTTACTACCCTATTTCTAGTAAATGAACTATTTGCTATAACTTTGAAACTTTACTCATACTTAGTTAATGTTCCTGCTTTTAAGGAAATTTTTTACTAAACTGGAGTAAAATTGTTAAAGTAAATTGGAGTATGGATTTTACTCAAATTTATGAATGTTATTTTCTGAGTGAGTCCGCCATTGAAAGTCCGCAATTACCTTTAAAAAAGGCCTCGTTCTTTGAATTATGTCAACGTTTTTTCCACCATTTTCAATCTACCTACCTCGGCACTTTTCCTCGATTTTACCAATTTATAATTGTTCAATAAAACTCGCTTTTCGTCCTTCATAAATCAAAATCAAATACAGAGTTGATTTATGCTACCAAGTTTGAATCAAAATCATGAAGTGATCGTGAATAATCTAAACACTTTGCATCTAGTTTCATGTTCATTTACTATTTTACAACTTTCACATTTCAAGAGCTTTTAACACTGAATTCAAATGGCTTTGACATTTCAATTTCGTCCTCGTATTTTCTACATCTTTAACGAATCTACAACAATATGTTTTTATGTAATTTCTCATAAATTCAGTTGTGCTTTTTTCTTTGGTATTTGTTTCCTTTCTAAAATTACTTTCTAATCTATTGCTGAGCATATGTTTGTCTTCTGCCACAAAATGCAAATGTAAATATAAATAAAGCAACAACATACACAAATACAAGCGATTGATGAAGAGTTTATAACTTAATATGAATATTTAAAATACAAAACCATTTTCAATTTTTAATAAACTGCCACACTTGAAAGCAATTAAAGTGGCGCAGTGTGTGTGTGGGAAAAAAAGGAATATAAGCATTTTTATGGAAATGCCATAAATCCTATAATTTTACCAATGACATGACATGTTTTTACGCACATTCTCGTAAATACGTATGAACGATGATGATGATGGTGGATACAGGTAACACTCTCATAAAAATGATGGATTATATATTATATCAATATTTTGTACCCGGCGTTGCACGGGTTCATTTTTCCCTATTCCACTACTTCGTATACTTTAGAAGATAAAATGAGTAATTTTTTATAGTTTTAAAATATTTTTTGGGTGGGAGGTACCACCCCCCCCCCTTTGTCCTATCATGACCTAGTATATTCTGTCCAGAAGTTAGATACAGTAAAATTTTCAGGCGAATCGGTCCATCGGTTATCGTGGCCAGTAATAAATACGTTCCAATTTCAGCCTTCTAGCTTAAAAAAACTATTGCCACGCCCACTAGACGAAAATATAGAATTTCGGTATCTTATTTATTATTCTCGTGGTCATGTACCAATTTTCAATCTTCTAGCTCCCAAAAACGCTTTTGCCACACCCACTCCGCCCCCAAAACGAAAATCCAAATTTCGACATCAAATTGATCTTTCTCGTGGTCAGTAATATATATTTCCAATTTTCAGCTTTCTGGCTCAAGAAACACTATTGTCACGCCCACTCCGCCCACAAACTGAAACTCTAAATTTCGGCATGATATTTATCATTCTCATGGTCAGTAATATATATGTACCAATTTTCAGCCTTCTAGCTAAAAAACACTTTACCACGCCCCACTGCCCACAAAACGAAAATTCAAAATCCATTATCATATTTATCTTTATCGTGTTCAGTAATATATATTTCCAATTTTCAACCTTCTAGCTCTCAAAAACACTTTTGCCACGCCCCAAAGCCCACGAAACGAAAATCCAAATTTCGGCATCAAATTGATCTTTGTCGTGGTCAGTAATATATACATTCCAATTTTCAACCTTTTAGCTAAAAAAACACTTTTTGCCACGCCCACTCCGCCCACAAAATGAAAATCCAAATTTCGACATCATATTTACCGTGGTCAGTAACATATATGTACCAATTTTCAGCCTTCTAGCTCTCAAAAACACTATTTCCAAGCCCCTTCCGCCCACAGAGCAAATTTTCCTTCCAGACCTGCATCTATCTGTACTGAAAACTCCAAACTTGCATCGGATTTCAAAACAAAGCAGTAAAATTACCCTCAATCATATAATCCTCTAGAAAGGAAAATTAAACAAAGTCTTCAATTGGGAAAGAAACACCCACAGAAGAGATGGTTTCCTAAACCGAGTCGGTAGTTATGGGTGGACTATTTAAAACTTTAAATTAGAATCGGCTATAACAAAGTACTGATTATTTTTTCAAATTTTTGCTTTTATTGGGAAAGGTTGAACTTTGTCATTTAGTAATGGAACACAATATCGTTCATGTGACTACCACGCCTGGCTCGGCAGTACCTCATCCCATCAACCCAATGTTTCAGCACATGGCCCAATGAAGCCGCCAGCCCAAAATCCAAACCAAACAGTGACTCGCACACATTGGTTTCTCAATAGTCACGTGTGGGTTCTTTGAGATAAAAATGAGTACATTTAAACGAAAACTATATTATGCTTCGTGTCAGCTCTCAGAATTATATAGATACATTGTCACGACCCTTTTTCGCCAACTTTTTCCGCATTAAATGAAGTCTATCTGTGATTTCCCTTCGCTGCAAATATTTTCTTCCATCCAATATCTGTATGAATTCATTTATGTCCATGTAGATCCATTCTGCTCTCTGAGTATGGCATGCATTTCAATCATTTGTAATAATAATTGTTACAATGCAAGAAACAAGACCTGCATCGCAACAAAGGCAAATCAACAGACCGACTGACATCTATAATAATACATATGTATGTATGGATGTGTGTGTGTACATACAAGCGCAGGCTTGTCAGGTGTGGGGATTTATCCCCAACTATGAGGATCAAAAGGGCAAAAAAATGAAATGGGGACGAGGGATTTCATAAATTATTTCGGGGATTTTGTGGGGATATTCGAAGTATTTTGAAAAATTATTTAATTTTAACGGGGAATGCAAATTTATCTACAAAAGTCTGTTCAGAATTAAAATCCATCGGCAAAAATTCTATAACTTTTGTTCTAATACACATTTGTTGAGTTCTGTAAAAATTGAAATTAGACAAGGACCCAAGGATAAGTTTGAAATATTAACATTGAAAATCGGACAATCGGATATATTTTAGAAAATTTTCCAAAATTGACTACTTTTCGTATTTTTCGATTGAATTTTTATTTTTTGTTTTATTTTATTTTTGTTCTTTTTTTATTTTAAACTATCAGTACCCGCTGCTTCGCACGCGAAAAAGCCAGATATCTATTATTAGTTTTATCCGTCTCTGTTTTTTGATAGTATTTATTTTAATTTCTGTTGGTGGATAGATATAAGTCTAAAATAGTAATTTGGAAACCTCCTATTAGATAGCACTCATATACAGAATGTGCTTGCCTATGTGCACTATTTTAGCTGAACTCCCTACGTACGTATAATTTTCATCATTTTCTACCCAGTTTTGAACAAAAAATTACAACCGCAGAGCCTCATGTTTCTAGATGCAACCGACTTCTTTATATGCTTTTCCTAAAACATGTAAGTTATTTGGTACCTTGTCGTCCCGCATCCTCCTAATACGTATAAATTTTGTGATATCCATTTATGTTCCGCGTTTTTTGTGCCGTTCAGCTCTTATAAGTACGAATTTCGAAAAATCCATTTATGTTGCAATTCTACGTTGTCAGAGAAATGTAGATACCGATTTTCACGAATATAGCTACAATACTTTAGTTGGTACCATTTTTATCCCGCTCACCCCTTATAAGTACAAATTTTGAAAAATTCATTTATGTTGCAAGTCTACGTTGTCAGAGAAATGTAGAAACCGATTTTCACGAATACAGCTGCAATACTTCAGTTGGTACCACTTTTATCCCTTTTTGTCCCGCTCACCCCTTATAGGTACAAATTTCGAAAAATCCATTTATGTTGCAATTCTACGTTGTCAGAGAAATGTAGATACCGATTTTCACGAATATAGCTACAATACTTTAGTTGGTACCATTTTTATCCCGCTCACCCCTTATAAGTACAAATTTCGAAAAATTCTTTTATGTTGCAAGTCAACGTTGTCAGAGAAATGTAGATACAGATTTTCACGAATACAGCTGCAATACTTTAGTTGGTACCACTTTTATCCCTGTTTGTCCCGCTCACCCCTTATAAGTACAAATTTCGAAAAATTCATTTATGTTGTCAGAGAAATGTAGATACCGATTTTCACGAATATAGCTACAATACTTTAGTTGGTACCATTTTTATCCCTTTTTGTCCCGCTCACCCCTTATAAGTACAAATTTCGAAAAATTTATTTATGTTGCAAGTCTACGTTGTCAGAGAAATGTAGATACCGATTTTCACGAATATAGCTACAATACTTTAGTTGGTACCATTTTTATCCCTTTTTGTCCCGCTCACCCCTTATAAGTACAAATTTCGAAAAATTCATTTATGTTGCAAGTCAACGTTGTCAGAGAAATGTAGATACCGATTTTCACGAATACACCTGCAATACTTTAGTTGGTACCACTTTTATCCCTTTTTGTCCCGCTCACCCCTTATAAGTACAAATTTCGAAAAATTCATTTATGTTGCAAGTCAACGTTGTCAGAGAAATGTAGATACAGATTTTCACGAATACAGCTGCAATACTTTAGTTGGTACCACTTTTACCCCTTTTTGTCCCGCTCACCCCTTATAAGTACAAATTTCGAAAAATTCATTTATGTTGCAAGTCAACGTTGTCAGAGAAATGTAGATACAGATTTTCACGAATACAGCTGCAATACTTTAGTTGGTACCACTTTTATCCCTTTTTGTCCCGCTCACCCCTTATAAGTACAAATTTCGAAAAATGTATTTATGTTGCAAGTCTACGTTGTCAGAGAAATGTAGATACCGATTTTCACGAATATAGCTACAATACTTTAGTTGGTACCATTTTTATCCCTTTTTGTCCCGCTCACCCCTTATAAGTACAAATTTCGAAAAATTCATTTATGTTGCAAGTCAACGTTGTCAGAGAAATGTAGATACCGATTTTCACGAATACACCTGCAATACTTTAGTTGGTACCATTTTTATCCCTTTTTGTTCCGCTCGCCCCTTATAGGTACAAATTTCTAAAAATCTATTTAAATTTTGCTTCTACGTTGTCAGAGAAATGTAGATACCGATTTTCACGAATATAGCTACAATACTTTAGTTGGTACCATTTTTATCCCTTTTTGTCCCGCTCACCCCTTAGAAGTACAAATTTCGAAAAATTCATTTATGTTGCAAGTCAACGATGTCAGAGAAATGTAGATACCGATTTTCACGAATACACCTGCAATACTTTAGTTGGTACCATTTGTATCCCTTTTTGTCCCGCTCGCCCCTTATAGGTACAAATTTCTAAAAATCTATTTAAATTTTGCTTCTACGTTGTCAGAGGAATTTGCACACTAAATTTCACGACTATAGCTGCAATAATTAAATTAGTACCATTTTTATCCCTTTGTGTCCATCGTAACCCTTAAAAGTACAAATTTTGAAAAGTCCAATTTAAATGGTCAGAGGAATTTACATACCAAATTTCACGATTCTAGCTGTAATACTTTAGTTGGTACCATTTTTATCCCTTTTTGTCCCGTTCGCCCCTTAAAAGTACAAATTTCGAAAAATCCCTGTTTGTAGCTCGTCTGCATGGTCATTGCAAGGAACACACCGAATTTCATGTTTCTAGCTACTGCCGTTTAGTCAGGACGAAGGTTTATTTTTATCCCTTTTTGTCCCATTTTCCCCGAATTTCGTAAAACTCTTTCTTAGTCGACGTCTACGTCATATTTGTGAACTACCCTGACCCTGGCTTCAGCCGTTTGGTCTGGGGCTGGTCAATGATAAGTCAGTCAGTCAGTAACGCAACTCTTTTATATATAGATTTATTTTAAATATTTGTTCATAATGCGCCGAAAAATTATAATTTTTTCGTATTACAGATTTTCAGCTTTTTCAGATTTTGAAAATTTGGAAAAACGAGTTTCATTTTTCGATTTGGTCGAACTGTTTCTCTCATATTTTGCACTCGAATTCTTTAAAATAAAACAACTTTTTTATAATTGTGATATTTCATGACTATTTTGGGGACAAAGGTGATCACAATATTCCATGCTTATTGACGAATACACAAATCATTCATAATTTGTTTTTATTTTGGTCGAATTCTTTGAAATATAACAACTTTTTTTATATTTTGGATATAATTGGGGATTTTTCATAACAACTTTGGGGACAAGGAGAAAATTCATCTATCTGGCAAGCCTGTACAAGCGAACGAGTAGTTTGAAATCAGATATAAATCCAATAAAGTTACAATGAAGTGGTCCTTTGTTGTTTTTCTCTCTCTCTCATATTTCCCGTAACCACAACTTATGACGAAATTACTTTTTTTGCTGGCTTTGTTGTTTTTACATGCATATCCAAGGATATTAAAGAAGGCATTGAAATATAAAATCAGTTTAAATATTTAAATCAAACATCTATTATGCAATGTTCTACACGTTGTGAAAAACTAATAAAGCTATTGTAGTTCTAAGACATAATGGGTTAAGTGAAATGCAAATTGACGTAAGCACAGTTTGAGCACAATAATTTAGAGATGGAAGCGAAAGAGGTTTTCTTCTAGAGTTGCTGATATTATATGTAAAATATTTTACATACATACAAATTAAATATTTTATTATTAAATAATATTAATTTTATGATTTTTTTTTTTCAATAAATAAACAAAATTGGGAGTTATGCCATTTCGACGTTAATTCAACGGCCTGCATTCAGAAACTAATGTTTTTATGAGATGGTGTGAAATTGTGCAAATGTTTGTTTTGTGCATATTTCTAATCAGTGTCTTTAGTTCTTTCATTTGTGCAATCTTTTGTAATGCAAATCTGGAAGTGCAATGTCTCTCAAAGAAAGATTTCGACATTACTCATCTCATTTGGGTATATACCAGAGGAGAAATATAATTAAGACCAACAGAAAAATAACAGAATTTAATAAATACAAATTTTGCATCCCAGTTCAAAAAATTTATGTTTATTTTAGTTTTTTTCTCGTTTGTATTTTTTGGTCTGTAATCAATACTTGACTTGAACTGGGATATTGTCCTGGCTCAAGACCATTTTGCATCTATATTTAATAGAATGAATTTTTTTACAATGTTATTATCCGTCTCTGTTTTAGGATAGTATTTATTTGATTTTCTTTTCTAAAATAGTAAATTGGAAACATATCACTCATATACAGTCAAAGGAATGTGCTTGTCGATGTGCACTGTTTTAGCTGAACTCCCTTCGTATATATATTTTTATCATTTTCTATCCAGTTTTTAACAAAAAATTAAAAACGCAGAGCATTTTATTCGAAAAAAAAAAATACATTTTGATGGCGCTTCCACATGTTCAGAGGAATTTACATACTAAATTTCATGATTATAGCTGCTGTCCTAAAGTTGGTACCATTTTTATCCCTTTTTGCCCCGCTCTCCTCTTTCTACGTTGTCAGAGGAATTTACGCACCAAATTTCACGACTATAGCAGCAATATTTTAGTTGGATTTGCGCATCTATGTTATCAGAGGAATTGACACACCAAATTTCTATAGACTACAGCTGCAATAATTAAATTAGTACCATTATTACACCTTTTTGTCCCTCTTAACCCTTAAGAGTACAAATTTTGAAAAATCCAATTTTAATGTGCTTCTACATGGTCAGAAGAACTTACATATCAAATTTCAAGATTCTAGCTGCAATACTTTAGATGGTACCAACCATCGCAACCCTTAAAAGTACAAAATGCATTTATATTCCGCTTCTATGTGGTGAGAGGAATTTACATACCAAATTTCACGACTATAGGAACAATACTTTAGTTGGTACAATTTTTATCCCTTTTTGTCCCGATAACCTCTTATAAGTATAAATTTCGAAAAATCCAACTTTACTGCGCTTCTACATGTACAGAATAACTTACATACCAAATTTCACGACTACAGCTGCAATACTTTAGTTGGTACCATTTTATCCCTTTTTGTCCCGCTCACCCCTTATAAGTAACAATTTCGAAAGATCCAATTTTACTGCGCTTCTACATGGTCAGTGCATCCCTGTTTGTCCCAGTGCATCCCTGTTTGTCCCATTTTACCCCCTAAAAGTACGAATTTATTTTCCTTTTTTAGTCGACGTCTACCTCATATTTGGGAACTACCCTGAAAATTTCATGAGCCTGGCTTCAGCCGTTTGGTCTGTGGGCTGATCAATGATAAGTCAGTCAGTCAGTAACGCAACTCTTTTATATATATAGATTAGCCTGTTAGAGGTCTAAGTTAACAATCTAAAAAAATGGAATATGTATTTTTTTCTCTTTACTTTGACGGACGTTTCTTTTTAAATTTATTTTAGAACAGTGACATCGATGATGTGTAAAAAATCTTTCATTATATTGTAGAGTATTTCTATTTGAAGCAAGCAAAATTTTGGTTCCTTTCTTCTTCAAATTACAGTCGATTCCCGATTTAACGAACAATTGATTGTTAGCCATGTTTATACACTCCACGAGAGTATTATGTCTCTATGCATTTGTAAGTAACAACCATTGTTAATTATACCGATTGACGTAGAATTACTTTTTGAATCGATTTGGCAATGTCCGTCTATCTATCTATTCTTGTAATTCCGATACAGGCCGCAATTGTGTGACTTTTTGACTTTTCCGCTCTAGAAACCACATATTTTTACAGATCTTCTTCAAACTTGCCAGAATATCTTATATTTCCACTAGAAATACCCATGTTGAATATGGGTCAGATCGGTTCAGATTTATATATAGCTCCCATACAAATTTATGCCACGATTTGACTACATATATTAACCGATTTTCTTCAAATTTGCCACAACACCTTATATCAGAACAGTTCAGATTTAAACACAGGCCCTACAAAAATGTCGCTCCCGATTTTACTTTTTGTTCTTCAAATTTGGCAAAACACATCGTATTTCAAATAGAGACACCTATAGTTAAAGTGGTCCACATCGTGCCAGGTTTGAATATAACCCTCATACAAATGTCCTTTTTTCTTTCAGACACATTCCTTTAAATATTTTGATCTATGGAACACAAAACAATTTTGTTTTTTTTTTTGTTTTTATTGTTTTGTAATATTAGCTGATCTTCCTTCAACTTTCTCCGCACAGTGGCGCCATTTGAGTTTTTTCGTTGCAAAAATCATATCTTTTGAACCGAATAAGATAATTGAACAGTTTAAACAGCATATGATAGATAACTGTTCAGCCTATGAAATGAGCGTTTGGAAAGGGTGCTACGCTCTGTAGGGGCCTAATTATGGGTTATCAAAGTTAAAATTAGTAGAAAAATCAATTTTATGGTAACTAAAAAAATTATTTTTAAATTTTTAGATTGTTTTTATTTTTTTCTTTAGGGTTTTATGTTTTAAATTATTACCCAACAAATTAAAAAAAAAATTATTTTTTTTTTAATTTATTTATTTATTATTATTTATTTATTTTTTTATTTTTTTTGTCCGGATGATCCATCGCAGCCCCATTTGCTGATCAATGTCAACTTCTCAGGAAGAATTTTCACCTCATTTTCAGGAAGACTCTCCAACAACCATTTTGCTGTATGGCCCATGAGATCCTGCAGATTGGCTTTCGCAGAGACTTCCGTAAACTCCGTATGCAGTGATCGTGAATTTATTTTGGCTTGCGTAATATGCTTGTATCCGGGTAAAACGTCAGCGCCGTGTCGCGTTAAAGATGTCCGTAGTTTCTCATATTTCTCTTTGGAAAGTTCTAAGTCCATAAACAAGACCAAGGCTTCTTCGGATCCATACTTTTTAATGTGTGCGTTTGTGGGCGTGGGAATGCTTTCCTTAATCCTTTTTAGTCGCAGTGGGCTTGCATCAGCAACAGATTTGGTTATCTGCGACCTAACTCTTTCACTATCCTTTGTAAATTTAATAGACGGCGCGTCCGATAATTGCTTCGTGGTCAAGTCATTGGTGGCATCGGCAAGTTTCCTCTTCCTTGTGAAAATTGAACACTCCTCAATACTTTTTTTGACCTTCCTTTTGCTCCTCTGGTTGATGTGGTGGGTTTATCTACTGCCAATATATCCAGGATGGTGTCTTCATTAAGCCAGTCCTCGTATTTGGAGTTGAAGTTCTGAATGGTTCGATTAGATTTCACCCATTTTGCCTTAATATTTGCATATATCAGATAAAATTTATTTTTTATAATTTCGCTTCTCTCAATATTTCCGTATAAGCTCTCAAATTCTTCTAAAGCAGCTTCCGTGAAAAAATTTGGTGTGGTTGACTTTCTAAACAGTTCAAATAATTTAAAATTGTTCAACGCCATGTTTTTAGTACTTAAATTGTTTAATGGTTTCAGTAATTGTTGCGCCAACTTTCAGTCGTAGAGTAATCCAGGCATTATCCTTATTTTGCAATATATAGGCTTATGCTACCATGCCTAAAAATAAAAAATAAAAATAGGGACCATAAGTCAATATTGTTCTTGACCATTTGCAATATATAGGCTTATGCTACCATGCCGAAAAATTTACCTGTTCCCTGCATACATATGGATTTAGGCTGAATAATGCAATTTTGATATTAGGCACGTGTCCAAATAAGATTTGTGCCTACCTGTAGGGACCATAAGTCAATATTGTTCTTGACCATTTGTACGCCAAAGTATAGTTTAAGTGAGGTACGTACCTGCTAATTTCAATGAGTAGTTTTTTTCAAACTATTAGATCAAACTACTGTCAGTCAAAACATATAAGGGATGGACGCCATACAATTTCTGCAACCATGTCTTTTTAACCTTTTTTACCTCTAGAAGCCAAACGGGCACGTACGGGCAGCTAAAATTTTTGAATTATGTAAAGAAATAATCAATGAACAGGTTTTGCAAATATGGCAAATATAGAAAAATATAGATTTTTTTATTTTCCGTCAAAGTTGAAAAATAGTGAAAAAACGGATAGTTTTTAAATAGTGATTTACCAGGAGAAACACAAAGCAAACAGTTAATTTTTCTTATCATTATACATTTAATAAATACATCAATCAATACAAACAAAAAATAAGGCGATTCGTTACCTATTTTTCGTGATATTACACCTGAAATCGCAACAAATTCACTAAAAATTGTGTGTTTTTTTGAAAACCGAAAGTCGGTCAACTTTGAACGGCTATATCTTCTAAACTAAAAATGTGATATTATTAAGAGTGGCAGATTTGAAATCATTGAAAAGTTTCCTATAACATGGGTTTATTCAAAACTTCGTCGGCGCTCATGAAAATTTTGATTTTTGCAACCTCCTTTGCTCTACGGGCGCTACTGTGCGCCGTTTTCAACTCTCATTATTTTTTTGGCCTCCGTTTTTTTCCTCATCTACTTTTAAATACTTAAAACGTATGTGTTTACATGAATAAATTATTTATGTACGTTTTTTTAAAATTTTGCTCTTATTATGACCAACTTTAAATAAGTTCCAAGGTCACAAATTTTCTTATTTTTTCATTATTAAATTAAATTTTATTTAATTTGTGTAAAAATCTCTGCTTGCACTCAAAAATTGATGAGCTTTCCGCATGTACATTCGGCGCACTAATAACAAATATTGTTATACCCCCACTCTACAGACGTATGTATGTATATATCATTTTACTTTTCATGACTTTTTAAGCTGTTTGAAACATGTCCATCCGCCCGTCCGTCTGTCTGGCTGGCTGATGTACACGATAACATTCAACAGTAGTTAAGGAATCAATTCAAACTTTGTTCGAAGATGGGCAAAATTGCCACGCCCCTTCTAGTAATTCCCATACAAATGGTATATATTCATATGTTAATTAAAAACAATAAAACCTCCAAATGAATATTCTGAATAAGCTATATTATATTTGATAAAGTTTTTATAATCACTTTAAGCTTACAAAATATGGCGGGTATTGCCACGCTTCTTCTACACCTTTTTTTTTCAATTGTAATTCAAAAGACACCAGCTGAAATTAAAAAATTCCATTTGCAATTCAAAAAATATCACTTGAAATTCAAAAATTCCATTGGAAAATGTCAATTGAAATTCAAAACTCGTCATAAGTAATTCAAAGGACAACATTTGAAATTCAAAAGTCGTCATTTGTAATTCAAAAGACATCATTTTAAATTCAAAAGACATCATTTAAAATTCAAAAGACATCATTTGAAATTCAAAACTCTTCATTTGTAATTCAAAAGCCATTATTTGAAATTCAAAAGAGATCATTTAAAATTCAAAAGCCATCATTTGAAATTCAAAACTCTTCATTTGTAATTCAAAACTCGTCATTTGTAATTCAAAAGCCATCATTTGTAACTCAAAACTCGTCATTTGCAATTCATAAGTAATTCAAAAGACACCATTTGAAATTCAAAAGTTTTCATTTGAAAGTCAAAAATTATTCCATTTGCAATTCAAAAAGAGTAAACAAAATTATTTAAGCAAAATATATATTAGGTTGAGAAGTATTTATTTATTTCTGTAAATTTTAATATTCTGCTGTTTCGAAAACATATTTACCCCCATTTAGATTGATAGATAGAAAGTCTGTGGAGTGAGGATATACAAATAAGAACACTACCCATTGAGAAATTTGTTTCATAGATGTTATATACACCAGCAATATGATCCATATTGCAGGACCTCTCACAAAAGTTGACATAAGCTTTGGTTAAAATAAAACTGATCAGTAACAATTTAATATTGGAAATGGTTTTACAATTACTTTATACCTGCAAAATATTTATGATTTGTTGTACCTCCCACAAAAATAATCCGACCGTAAGTAAAATGCAAGTCCTTATAAATTATATGCATATGCTCTCTGAGCTGGTGAAGGTTATAAACTATATATGAAATTACCGACATTTTACATCATTATAATTATTAGTTGCTTATCATTTTAGTAAATCTGTTTTCAAAACTGCAGAATATCCCAATTTGTAGAAAAAAATGGAAACCCACCTAATGTATATTTTTCTTAAAAAAAATTGTTTACATTTTTTGAATTTCAAATGAAATCTTTTGAATTTCAAATGGAATAATTTTTGAATTTAAAATGAAAACTTTTGAATTTCAAATGATGTCTTTTGAATTACAATTGACGAGTTTAGAATTTCAAATGACGAGTTTTGAATTACAATTGACGAGTTCTGAATTTCAAATGATATTTTTTTGAATTTCAATTTTTATTTTTTGAATTTCAAATGGAATTTTTGAATTTCAATTGATATTTTTTGAATTTCAAATGGTGTCTTTTGAATTACACTTGAAAATGGTGTAGTATCTACCACGCAAATCACCCTAACGTACGTAAAGCTTCTATAGTGATGATCTGAATACTCTGAAAATTGACATTTGACAATGATTTTATAGGCCTTTCATTCACCTGGAAGTTAAATTGATATAATTTCCATACGGATAGTGAAAATCAGTTGCAATTTGGTATTTGAAAATGTTTTTATAATCACTTTAAACGTATAAAATATTTAGCCACGCCCATTCTAGTACCTCCCACCCAATTGTATCAATCCTTGGCAGAATTAAATTCTTCAAAAAAATAATCCACTATGACTTCATATTTGATCAGATTTGTAAAATTATCCAGCGCTAAATAAAATTTAAATTCTTCCATAGACATGTTCTCTGGGAGTGAGGGTATATATAAGTCGGTTTACTTACTTGTTTTTCCATGTCGTACTTGACATTGTAATATGCGATAAAGCAAAACAAAAATTTACAGCAAATTTCTTTTAAATCTTTTTTACTTTTTGGTACTCCCTGAAAGATTTTAGACAGCAAAGCCAAGTCAAAGCCCAATGTTTCTCTTATTGTGCTGCTCATTAGTTTCTTCTTTCTTTTATCCAAACAATTTCTTGAAATAGGCCGTGTTTTCTGTACTCTGTACTCCTATAAAGCGCTGTTTAACCAAAACTTTTAAAAAATCATGATTTTGGGTTTTTTATGGTGACCCGATCTAATGGACATTCATTACACTCTGAACGCGAAAGATAATGGATTTTTTAATTCTAAAAGCATACTTTTAGGATTGTAAAAAAGCGTATGATTTATATATTTCGGAGATTAAAATATATAGCCCTTCATTGCATTAACAAATATGTATATGTAATTTTGACATTTTTAAAATTCTGGCCTTGTTATACCATTTTCAAACTCATTTTTTAAAATGAAGGCTACATCGTTGATACATAATTTGAAGAGTATTGATTGCAACTATTTATTTTCTACAAAATAAATAAATGGTATAAACGTCCATTTATTCGTTCAATAAGTTATTCTAAGATAAGAGTGAAAATGTATATTTAAAGTGATATCAAGGGTCTCTTTTCGAAACTAAAAATCATGATTTTTTCAAAATTATTTATTCAAATCCAAAATAAATACATATGTACATATGTATCTGATTACATACATACGTATTTAGGTATATTCATATTTACGCATCATTGCTATCAATGAAATTGAAAATTAGAAATGATTCCAATTAATTTTATTAGAAGCTTCCTTTGGTATGAAATTTGAAACTCGTATTGACAAAGATTCGTTTCAGATGAATCCATAATAGCCTCCAGTGGTGTTAGGTTTCGTATTTCCAAAGAAATATGCAAATTTTGTTATCAAATTCGAAAAAGGAAATTCCATTTATGTAGTTCAAGAGCTGGCTTTAACAAACAAAAACTAAAAACAATTTTCCTTAATTCGGTTTGTTCGGTCGACGACGCTGATTCTGACTGACGATGGGGTTATCATTGGGTCTTTGTTGGCATTGCCATGGCTGTTCGGTTCGTCGGTATTGGCGTTGTTCGTATTTTAGAATATTGTTTAGACAACTCAAATACCAGAGTGTTAACATGGCTCGTGCTGTTACCCCCACAAATCCTTTCAATTTAGGCACAAATTCATGCAAGCTGGCTGGCTGGCATTCATTGACGGATATACACTCCAACTCATACACAGATCCAGGCAGAAACAGGATATGGGGAAACATCCTGACGCACACACACACACTGGCACATTTAAAGATGGCCCAGAATATCTGCAACGGAAATAAATTCAATTTGTCTGCATTCATGTGGAAAATACATTTCATTCTACAAAACACAAAAGGCACGAGTTGTGATGGTGCTAGTGTTGGTTGGCCTTGGTATTATGTGGTGTTGTTCGCACACATACACATAGTGAGGCTTGGTATTAGTCGGGATGAAGTTGGTCGGATGTATTGGTATTAGTTCGAATGATTGGTGTTTGACGCTTACCAGAAAACTTTCTCCCCCTCCCCTCCCCCACATACAACGCCAAATGTCATTTATATGCATGTATTTGTGTGTTTTGTTCTCCTTTTTCTTCCGCTTCCAAACTTTTTATTTCCCACAACAGAAAATATTCAAATTTTCCAACGCAAACATACATCCAACATATTAGCGACAAAGGTTCTTTCTTACTTTAATAAGTTTTTGCACAAAACTTTCCCAAGAACTTGCATTCTTATCCAGCCCTCTCACCATGAGGACAAGACCACACAAGTTGGACTAATACACATGCATACATATCTGCTGGACCAACAATGCCACAAAGACCCGCAGCTAGACAGATAGAAGGACTTCAGAAATATTCACACTATGTCAACCCTCTCAAATGCGGTTGTTATCATTCATCCGTTTCATCCAAATCGAACGAACGAACGAGTCCTTTACAAAGTAGTGACGAAAAATGAAACCAAAGAAGTAAAAAGTCAATCTACGAAGCTATGTTGCAGGTGTGAATGCTCTGAATGGTGTGTGGTGGGTCATATGTTCGGTCAAATTTGCATATTTCTTTGTGTTAGCTTAGGATGAAAGGCAGATACATGGACAACATGTATTGAAATGATTAAAAACAACAAAAAAGGTGAAGTGTTGGTATAGAAAAAGGTGGCCTTTGACGACAGCATATTGACCTACATCAAAGGTAAGGACAAAAATGCCAAACCACTCCAGGCCCAGAGAAAAACGTAGTGAGAACAAAATATATTTAAAAGAATCGTAACAAATTAACACCATCATTTCAACATAATTCATAATTTCCAAAAAAAACAATTGATTAATGTAATAATTTTGAAAATCAAAATAAATGGAATAAAATTGTAAAAAACATTCAAACACCTAAATGAACGATAACATACCTATTCTATATTTTAAAACTAATTGAAATTACCTTTACAACGAGGTATATTACATTAAAATCGCTCAGGTATATCAGAAGTTACAAGCGATTTAATGAACACATCTTTATGAAAAATCACCACTATTGAGCTCTTATGATTTTATGAAATGATTATGATTTTATGATTTTATGATTTTATGATTTTATGATTTTATGATTTTATGATTTTATGATTTTATGATTTTATGATTTTATGATTTTATGATTTTATGATTTTATGATTTTATGATTTTATGATTTTATGATTTTATGATTTTATGATTTTATGATTTTATGATTTTATGATTTTATGATTTTATGATTTTATGATTTTATGATTTTATGATTTTATGATTTTATGATTTTATGATTTTATGATTTTATGATTTTATGATTTTATGATTTTATGATTTTATGATTTTATGATTTTATGATTTTATGATTTTATGATTTTATGATTTTATGATTTTATGATTTTATGATTTTATGATTTTATGATTTTATGATTTTATGATTTTATGATTTTATGATTTTATGATTTTATGATTTTATGATTTTATGATTTTATGATTTTATGATTTTATGATTTTATGATTTTATGATTTTATGATTTTATGATTTTATGATTTTATGATTTTATGATTTTATGATTTTATGATTTTATGATTTTATGATTTTATGATTTTATGATTTTATGATTTTATGATTTTATGATTTTATGATTTTATGATTTTATGATTTTATGATTTTATGATTTTATGATTTTATGATTTTATGATTTTATGATTTTATGATTTTATGATTTTATGATTTTATGATTTTATGATTTTATGATTTTATGATTTTATGATTTTATGATTTTATGATTTTATGATTTTATGATTTTATGATTTTATGATTTTATGATTTTATGATTTTATGATTTTATGATTTTATGATTTTATGATTTTATGATTTTATGATTTTATGATTTTATGATTTTATGATTTTATGATTTTATATTTTTTTACTTCTTGTTATATGCACCAATCATATCATTGCTTTTGATGTACTTTCTCGACATGACATGACAATGACGTCCCTGCTCAAACGGAAACCTGTGTTCAAATCCCGCATATACACTCACCCACATCAATGAATCCTTGCACAGTTTCCCAACACCTCATAAGGTGTTTAAAGCATAGAAAGGAGTAAAAAAGGAAGTATGCAAAACACAAACAGTATTAACTCTTGAAAGAAAACGGACCACAAAAAAGTAGAACTAATTTTCATGTTGTCTCACATCATCGGAGCAACACCATCGAATCAGACACACTCAAAGGAGCTGTTCAGCTAAGGATGAAAGTTCATGATATAAGAATACACATCGTATGGCACATTTTCATTAACACAGTCATAAGTCAGAATAAGCGTTTTTGCCTATATGTGTTTGAGGGTTTAAATTTATGCAAGATTCCATACAATATTTGAATTTATAAATGCTCTTCGCTAAAAATAGTGGGAATACGCTGACGTAAATTTGACGATATAAATGATCTCGCAGCGCAGGGAATTTTTTAACACAAAACTCATAAATTTTAAAATTTGAGTTATTACGGTATTCTAGAAATTGAGGAATTTCATCTGCTTGTGGAGATCACACATATTTATGCCAATAAACATTAACCTGGGTCGAGGGCCATACAATCTCACAGAAATGAAATTTGAATTGTTTAATGATGATTTTATTATTAAACCTGCGGCTGGTCACGGTATTCGAAAGCGAGAAAGTTACGATCGAAATACGATTCTATTTATTGTGAATAGATTAAAAACAAGTAAAAACGGCGTAAAGTTCGGCCGGGCCGAGTTGGTTATATTTCCATTCTATTTGAATTCCAAAAGTACAAATTTTGAAAATCCATTATCAGACGTACATATTCATGATTCAACCAATTTTTGCCGTAAAAGAAAAAGTACGAATTTGGAAAAAATATTTTTATTTTGCGTGTCTATGCAGTCAGAGGAATGTATACACCGAATTCCATGATTCCACTGCGCCCATTTTTACCCCCTTGACGTTTCTACGCAATTAGAATTTTATCATTCTAGCTGTAGTCGTTTAGTTGGTACTATTTTTACCCCTCTGTACCATTGTATCCCTTTAAAGTACTAATTTCGAAAAATTCGTCTATTTTCCGTGTCAGTCAGAGGAATGTATACTCCGAATTTCATCACTCTAGCTGCGATCATTTGATTGGTACTATTTGTATCCCTTTTTTTCATTTTAACCCCAAAAAGTACGAATTTCGAAAAATCTGTTTATTTTAAGTGTCTACGTAATCAGATGAATGTATACACCGAATTTCATTATTCTTGGTGTAGCCGTTTGGTTGGTACCATTTTTATCCCTCTAGTCCCATTTTTCCCCTTAAAAGTACGAATTTGGAAAAAATACTTTTATATTATGTATCTACTCAATTAGAGGAATGTACACACCGAATTTCGTGTTTCTTGCTGTTGTCGTTTAATATGTACCATTTTTATCCCTTTTTTGCCCCATTTCACACCCTACAAATAAGAATCACTTTTTGGTGCACGTTTTTGCTATAAGGGGAATGCACATACCAAATATCAAGCAAATATAAACAGACATATTCAAAAAACATGCTCAAATACGCTAAAATATTAGGGATTATATGGGTATTTTTAGTCCTTGTGAGGGAAAAATTTTTCCCTTTGGGCCGATTTCGCCCCATTTCAATCCCAACCGATCTACGACTATAAGACGCAATTATGGAAAATTTGAACGTTCTAGCTCTTTTCGTTTAGATGCTAGCGTGCTTTCAACAGACAGACAGACGGACGGAGGGACGGACATGGCTAGATCGTCTTAGAATTTTATGACGATCAAGAATATATATACTTTATAGGGTCTCAGGTGGATATTTCAAGGTGTTACAAACGGAATGACAAAGTTAGTATACCCCCATCCTGGTGGTGGAGGGTATAATATAGATTAAAAATAAAGATTTTAATAAAAATTATTCAAATTCTGACGAGAATTCTAATATTTTTAATTCCTACATCCAATTTGTTTGTTGTTGATTTCGAACATAACTTCTCGACATCCAATCCCGAGATACTTGATTTCGCGAACCCCTCTATTGTACGTTGATGTGTCTGTCCGTTTTTGCATTATGTATTCATGCCAATGTTGATGTTCAAAGCAGACTCGAACAAGCGACCGGATATGAACTAACATGATAAAAGCATACTCGTGTGTGGCTGACGAGGAGCTAGCGTACGCTCACGCGCATTCAAATTCGAAAAAAGTAGATTGGAAACCACATTAATAACTTGTTCCAAATATTGGCAATCCTTAAGGAGGATCATCTAAACAAATCGAATATTTGATAAAGTTTTTATAATCACTGTAAATGTACAAAAAGTAGAGGACATGCACATACTTTCATAGACACAAGTCGAACCAAATATGTGGAAGTGGATTTTATAAAAAATCATTGGAATATGACAAAAATCGTAAAAAAGTGGCTAGCTCACGAATGGACAGTGATAAAGCCGAAAATTAATTTTAGTCGGAAATATCCATAATTTGTTGAAACCTCCTTAATGTCAGTTATTTTAATTATATTAAATATTTTTAATTTCGACTGCAATCATTTCTAATTGTTGTAGAGTAAGTATCAGGAACTCCATCATGAATCTTGTGGAGCGTATTACTGACACTTTTAATACTAAATATAATAATAAACAATCGAGGAGGTTCTTTTTGATTATTAAAAAATTACAGGGGGAAAAATAAAGAAAATATTTTTTTAGATTTTATATTAAACTAGAAGAAATTTGCTTGAAATTCACCTAAAAATATATAATTCTATATCCTAATAGAAAAAAGGTTTTAAGCTTTTTAGAATTACCTTATGACAGAATTCCTGATTTTCGATTCACCCTAGTGTCTACAATTTCTTATTTTTTTAATTCAAAGAATGAAAACAGGGTTTAACAAGCCAATATTCTACAAAAATATTGTAAGAAATTATTTATTAAAATAAATGAATGCTTTTTGCTGTTTTACAATTATAAAAAGGTCAACAAAATATTTTTTGTGAATTCTGAACAAATACACGTACCCAGCAAAAAGAGAGCGCCTGAAAAAGTGAAAAAGGTGCTCATGTTGTGATTCGAATGTAGTAAAAATTGGGGTCATCATCAATGAATTTAACATGGAGTTGTCATATTTATTTAATATGAACTAGTATATAATGCAAATAAATATTAAAGTAAATTAGTATTAAATAAATTAACACTACTTAATTTTACTGATAACACAGTGCGACAATTTTACATTTATTTTATTAGACCTGAGCAAGGCAATATACCTGTGAAACTAGAGATCGTATGTAGAAAACCTGTGTACTCAATTTTGCATTTGGTGATCCTTTCTCCTTCTAACGGGACTTTTAATTTCCAAAGGATATAGATGTTTAAATAATTTATTGGTTATCAAATGAAAAAGAAGAATATCTGTTAAAAATACTTTAAATATAATGCTTCTATCTGTAATACTTTAGCATTAACATTTCAAATTACCCCCCCCCCCCCCTTATTTATTTAGTTTATTTATCTTTTACTATTTAAGGGGGGTGGGGGGTATTTTAAATGTTTGTTAATGCTAAACTAATACAGATAAAGGCATGAAATTTTTATTACTTTTAACGGGCATTTTGTATGGTTCTCGAAAGTATGAAAATAAATTATTAAGTCCTGTAAAAAGAAGAAAATATAACCAAATGAAAAACTAGTACGCAGTTTTCTACATATTATCTCTAGTTTCATGTGTATATGGTCATGTTTAGGCCCAAAAAATACTGTCACACGGCGTGATATATATTGTTAATAATTAATAAAAAATAAAATATATTTGAAGTACATTAATAAAATTTTAAATTGCTAAAACTAAACATTTTTTATTTATAAAAGTAATAAAAAAACAAAAAGTGTTTTTCCGAGACACGATGCGAACCCAAGACCTTCTGGGTGCAAAACGGACACATTACCTCTGCGACCCCATACTAAAAATTCGATTACATTCACTTGTGAAGATGCTATTCGTAAAATGTTACGGGATATTATATTTGACTTTTTTCAAGTTGTTTAAAAGAACTTCCTCAAAAGCGGGACAAATGCACATTGGGATTTTGAGATGCGATTAGAATGTGCTTCCTACGAAAGTATAGGGTTTTCCAATAAGAGGTGTTATTTTGAATCACCCGGTATTTCGGTAGCTGTCACTTTTGAAGCTTTTATTCTTTTGACATTTGACAAGTAGAAACTACGCCATTACTAAAAATGGAACGATACGCGCTTCAACAAAGCATTGAAATTATTAAAATTCATGAAAAAAAAAATGATCCGGAATTCCATCGGAAAATCATCTTGACTGATAAGGCCCATTTCCACCTCGGTGGCTACGTCAACAAGCAAAATTGTCGCATCTGGGGCTCGGCAAACCCAAGAGTTATTGTTGAGAAGCCTTTCCATCCTCATCGTGTGACTGTTTGGTGTGGTTTATGGTCCGGCGGGGTCATTGGACCTTACTTTTTCGAAAATGAGATTGGATCAACAGTTACGATGAATGGATTGCGCTATCGAGAGATGATTAATGATTTTTTATGGTCGGAGTTGGATGGTATTGATCTGGACAACGTTTACTTTCAACAAGACGGCGCAACGTGCCACACAAGCAACGAAACCATTGCTCTTTTACGGGAAAAGTTTCCGGACCGTGTTATCTCTCGAAGAGGTGATCACAATTGGACACCGAGATATTGTGATTTAACACTTTGCGACTTCTTCCTTTGGGGCCACGTGAAAGATAAGGTCTACGCCAACTGCCCAAAGTCGATTCAAGACCTCAAAGATAGAGTTCGTGAGGATATCGAGGACATAGGGCAGCCACTTTGCGATTTGGTTATGGTCGCCGTGGCCACTTGGCTGATGTTGATTTTCATTATTAACGGCATACCTTCCTCCTTGTTATGAAATAAACATCCGATCATTTATCTCAAAAAATTAAATTTTTCTTTGAATACCAATATAACACCTCTCGTTGGAAAACCCAGTATAATACGAAAAAAATATTTTTTTTATTATTAACAAATCCAAATACAAAGTATGTCAAAATTATAAAAAAGAAAAATTTTATTTTTGTTTTTAATCGCAGACTAAGAAAAATATCAAGTTTGTGCTAATTTCTAAAGTATACCCGATCCAATGGTCAATGTTAATATCTCACAATAGTATTCGGGTCCTTGCCTAATTTCAGTTTTTTATAAAACTAAAAAATGTTTTTTAGATACAAAGTTATTGCATTTTCAACGATGGAAAATGTTTCTGGACCACTGTGCCTCGCTGAACTTGAATCTAAACTCATAAATGTTAGCTTATCCAATTATAACATCAACACAATTTATGAATTTCACAGATGTATTTAAAAGGTTTTTATTTTAACGATTTCTGAGCGGCCCCCTCAAAACCGATTCGCGTGACCTTCATAATGACCTTAAATGCCAATAAATATTTACACAAATCGCTTTCATTGGATTTTTTTCCATCCCATCAAAAATGCTAATTATACTCAAATATGGCAAGAAAATCTTTTTCACAAATATTATAGAAAAAAGTTTGCTCAAATCTCATTTAAAAAAGGAAAATGCCATTTCTCGCCATTATGTCCTTTGTGGCAATTTGGCGAAATATCCCTGCAACAACTCCTTTCGAAATGGGCCATTTCAACCCTCGCAAAATAACAAAAGCAAGAACAGCTTCGCTGCGAACAACAAGCAAACAATATAATAACAATAATTACATTTTGTTTAAACAATCCACTTTGGAAAAGTGTCATATTGCATTACATAAAGTCAATATGGCCTTTAGGCCATTAGCCCCCAGGACAGGCATCCTTTGTTGCCATGCCTCACACACACTCACTCACTCGCTCACTTTAGACTTTAGACTCTCGACACTCGATAATGTTGCCGAAGAATTGTAAACAATTATAAAATGTTATGAAATTTAATATTGAGCAAACAACAACCCAATATCAATTAAGTAGCAACAAATTGATGCTGGGACGACAACCATCTGAAAATGGTTATTTTGCAAACCTTAACAATAAAAATTATGCACAACATTTTGCTGAACAGCCAGCATAGCATAGCCGGCATAGCAGCAGGAGCCAGCAACCAGAACCACCGGACGAAGACCAACTAGAGAAACATCCTTTTGCAACACAAGATGCAGCAGCAGGGACAACAATAAACATTTGTTGTTGAAACTTTTCTGCCTTCAGCCTGGACTAAGTGGAAGCTGAGGCAAAGCAGGCGGCTGCACAAATGTCCCCATCCTCATCGTCATCATCATCATCATTAAATTGTGAAACGAATATTTATATAACAGAGGCATTATTTTACAAATGATTCCTGTTTATTGTCTACTCGAGTAGGTCCTGGCAGAGGCCGTGGGGTTGAGTTTGTTGTGCTGTGCAAAGTACAAATTGGCCATTAGTAAATTTGAACAGATAGCAAGCAACGGCACAACTTCTTGTAATATTAGATTTCAATACGTAATTTTAATAATGCATTTTAAATGTAAATGAATGTTAGGGGTTTATGCAGCGTTGTCCGGCTGTCTTTCTATCAGGGGCCCACAATTATGGGATAATATTCAAAGCGCTCTTTCTGAAAAAATACCAAAATGATTTAGCGCTCTTTTATAAGAAGGGTCATAACTTCTAAATTTATTAAAAAATTTAGTTTTTTAATTTGTAAATAGGTTTCTCACGTTATTTAAATGAAAAATAAAAAAATAAAATAATTTGCGTCTACAGAGAGTGATATTAGAATATTGCTTATTAAAAATAGAATAAAATATTTTTTTCTTTTTTTTACGATTTTTTTCGTGCCAGAAAAAAAGATTTTTTCGAAAAAACACGTATTTTATGTGAAAGTGAAATTCAAGACCTTTAATTGAACATATAATACATATAAGTGATCGAACATATATTTTCAAAATGAGAGACATTCAGTGAAAATTGGAATTTTAGTAAAATTTAAAAACCCCATAAACAATTTTTATGTATATCGTTTTCGAGCTTAGAAAACCAAAATACAGGGTTTTCCAACAAGAATTGTTATTTTGGTACTCAAAGAAAAATGCATTTTTTTAGATAAATGATCGGATGTTTATTTCATAATAAAGAGGAGGAAGGTATGCCGTTAATACTGAAAGACAACATCAGCCAAATGGGCACCACGACCACGCTTACAGGACCATATCTTTTTCATGAAATTTTCCATAACCAAATCGATAGCCTCACGAATTCTATCTTTGAGGTCTTGAATCGACGTTGGACTGTTGTCGAAGACCTTATCTTTCACGTGGCCCCAAAGGAAGAAGTCGCAAGGTGTTAAATCACAATATTTCGGTGGCCAATTGTGATCACCTCTTCGAGAGATAACACGTTCCGGAAACTTTTCCCGTAAAAGAGCAATGCTTTCGTTGCTTGTGTGGCACGTAGCGCCGTCTTGTTGAAAGTAAACGTTGTCCAATTCAATACCATCCAACTCCGACAAAAAAAATCATTAATCATCTCTCGATAGCGCAATCCATTCACCGTAACTGTTGATCCAACCTCATTTTCGAAAAAGTAAGGTCCAATGACCCCGCCGGACCATAAACCGCACCAAACAGTCACACGATGAGGATGGAGAGGCTTCTCACCCATAACTCTTGTATTTTCCGAGCCCCAGATTCGACAATTTTGCTTATTGACGTAGCCACCGAGGTGGAAATGGGTCTCATCAGTCAAGATGATTTTTCGATGGAATTCCGGATCATTTTCATTCATGAATTTTAATAATTTCAATGCATTGTTGAAGCGTGTATCGTTCCATTTTTAGTAATGGCGTAGTTTCTACTTGTCAAATGTCAAAGAATAAAAGCTTCAGATTCAAAATAACACCTCTTGTTGGAAAACCCTGTATATCCTTTATTTTTTTGAACTAAAAAAATATTTTGTTCTTTTTAAGAAAAAATATGTGTAAATTCAATTTTGTTTATATATTTTTATGATAAGTTATTCTGTTTCTTTTATACACTAGGGTGGTTCTTTTTTAAATGTTTTGGCGGGCCCAAACGGAATTTTATTAAGCATCATTGAAAAGGAATATACAATTTTTTAATATACTTTAAGGGATACAACAGACAAATAGAATATACCATGGAAGCTGGATAGTAGAACAAACTACCATATTTGGATTAGGAAATAACTCAAATAATTTTTCAAGGTGCATACGGTCATGCAAGACTAATTGCATGTCAAACGGAAAAATAATTGTACTTAGGTTCTTTGTCTTTTAATGAAAGTTTGCAAATTTGAACTTCTTAATAAGGAAAAAAAAACTGCATTTCCCGATTTTCAAAAAGTATAAAATTGTAGTCAATGCACAGAGGTAACAAACGACCAATAGTCCAAAATTTTTTAAATAAATTTTGATGTTAAAATAAAGATAGCTATTGAAATAACGCCATTTCATATTTTTTAAAAACATTTATATTCTAATATAGGTTTTACAGTGGTTCCAACTTAAAATTCTAGTTTGCAAATATTAAAAAAAAAACTTTATTTGCAACTTCGAAAAAGTAGTAGGCCATGATTTCTGTGTCAAGTTTTTTTTATACAAAATTAAGCATTTTCTGAAAATTTGGGTTGTAATCTTTATTTGAGTATTTGGGAAAATCGCGTACGCGTACTTGAGTTTTAGGTGTTCCAAAAAATAATCTAAAAAATAAAAACATTCAACATTGATTAGAGTAAAACGATAAGAGCAGGAGGGAGAAAATATTGTGACTATACTCCATTTGTAGTCCAAGGGATCATAAGTAAGTACTAGTAATCTTAAGTTGCAGTTTTTTGCAATATTTTCATTAGAGTCATTTTAAGTGACCCATATTATTACATTAATAAAAAAAGTGGACGTGGTCTGATCATTTTATAAAATCAGAAATGATGTCACATATAAAAATGACAAATTTCAGAATTTTATGATGATAAATAAAAAAGTTGTAGGGTTTTGGCCGTAAGTTACCACTGTGCAATTAATTGCATTCGAAAACTTTGTAAAACATCTCGATAACTACGCCAGTTAAAATGTAGAAATAAATATTAAAAAAAGAAAAAAAGTCAGCTTTTCCGATAACTCGAATGTTATCGACAATTTTTACCTGATATTTTTCCTTTTTTAATGATTTAAATCTTTTCATATTTTTATTTACAATTTCTATAAGTTTAGATAGTTTTCGAAAAGTTTTAGTTAATTTTTTCATTTTTTTAATTTGACCACATTTTACACAAAAAATATATTTATTTTAATTTCCCAAATTTTAATCTCCGATAACTCGACAACTATGCGAGTTATCGATAACATGTAAACCAGTTTTTTCTTATTTTTCTTTCCAAAAATAGAAATTAGATTTTGGGGAATTGGTCTTGCCATTTTCCTTTTATATTTTTAAATAAAAAATATATTTTTAAATATATAATATATTTTTATTTTTTTTTAATCCCAATTTGTTTCTAATTTTGTTTCTATATTTTTTATAAAAACACTAGGGTGGATCTTATTGTTTGTGATTTTTTTGGCGGACCCACACATAATTTTATTAAGCTGGGTTGTCGCTAATTCTATGTTATTCCAAAGAGAATTCTTCGAATGTTTTATGATCCTGATGAAATTTGGCAGACGCGCGTTTTTTTTTTGAAAAAAAAATAATAGAATAGTTTTTTTACTCTACCAGTTATAACTTTTGTTTTGTAAAAGATATTGACAATGTTTTGCAGTAGAATGTTTTTGCAATAGACATTCAACTGAAAATAAAAAAGGAAAACATATTTTTTAATATGGGTATTTTAAAATGATTTGGAATATTTTTAGTGTGTATTACAATGTGGTAAGTTAAGCAGATCAATCTATTCTTTCATATTATTGGCGTTGGTTATTTAAAAAAATGGTCTTAAAAATAAAAAAGTGAATAAGACATGAATGCAACTTTGTAGTCCGTATGGTTATCGTTGTAACTAAGCTACACTTTGGACTCTTTTATTATATTTTGTTTTACAACTTTTTATTTTTCGAAAGATGAAAAATATTTAAAAGAAAACATTTATTTTTATACACTCCACCTCCAGGCTGGGGGTATACTAATTTTGTCATTCCGTTTGTAACACCTTGAAATATCGACCTGAGACCCTATAAAGTATATATATTTTTGATCGTCATAAAATTCTAAGACGATTTAGTCATGTCCGTCCGTCTGTTGAAATCACGCTATCATCTAAACAACAGGAGCTAGAACGTTAAAATGTTTAATAAGTCGTAGATCGGTTGGGGTTTAAACGGGGCGAAATCGGCCCAAAAGAGAACAAATTTTCCCTCACAAGGACTAAAAATACCCATAATAATCCCTATTATTTTAGCGTATTTAAACATGTTTTTTGAATACGTCTGTTTATAAAGAGTGATTTTTTTGAGGTTAGGATTTTCATGCATTAGTATTTGACAGATCACGTGGGATTTCAGACATGGTGTCAAAGAGAAAGATGCTCAGTATGCTTTGACATTTCATCATGAATCGTCTTACAAACGAACAACGCTTGCAAATTATTGAATTTTATTATCAAAATGCGTGCTCTGTTAAGAAAGTTCATTGCGCGCTTCCATTTTATGGTCAGTTTAATCGACCCACTGAAGCGGCTATTCGGGCTATTGTGACTAAATTTCGCACCAAATTTACATTGTTGGACATTAAACCACCAACACGCTTACGTAGAGTGCGAACTGAAGAAAATATCGCAGCTGTATCGGCCAGTGTTAATGATGACCACCAATTTTCGATTCGTCGCCGTTCGCACCAATTGGGTCTCTGTTACTCAAAAACGTGGAAATGCCAAAATTGGACTAAGCGGATGGACCACCTAAGACGCAGCCGCGGTCAACATTTAAATGAAATTATCTTCAAAAAGTAAATGTCATGGACCAATCTAACGTTTCAAATAAAGAACCGATGAGATTTTGCAAATTTTATGCGTTTTTTTTTTTAAAAAGTTATCAAGCTCTTAAAAATCACCCTTTACAATGCTGCCATTGTTAAAGTGGACATGCCTAAATATTAGGTGATTGTCAGTCGCCATTAGGGAGAAGCATTTTCAGATACAGACAAAGTGACTGCATTATTTTGATAAGAAAAGAACAAATTTTAAAGATATCCCCATTCGCCCCATTCTCCGGCCAAATGTACAAATTTGGGAAAAAACCTTTTTGTTTCGAGTCTTCATAGTCAGACAACCGAATACGCACCGAATATATACACCGAATTTCATGATATCAACTTCAGCGGTTTGGAAGGTTCCATTTTTATCCCTCTTTTTCAATTATATCCCTTAAAAGTACGATTTTCGAAAAATCCCTCTATTTTACGTGTTTATGCAATTAGAGGGATGTACACACCGAATTTCATGATTCTAGCTGTTGTCGTATCATTGGTACCATATTTTATCCATTTTTGTCCCATTTCGCCCCCTAAAACATTTATTTTCTTTGTGGTGCTTCAAAGCTACAAGAGGGATGTCCGCAACAAATTTCAAATGTATGAAAATCAGAAATATAATTAATAAGCCAAGGCTACCAATATTTTTATACTATGTATATAAGGAGATGATTCTCACAAACGAACGAGAATCACAACTCACTTGCCGAATTTGCTCACCATGCCATTTGTAAATAAATTTGCATTCTATTAAATATAGAAGCAAAATGGTCTTGAGCCAGGACAATATCCCAGTTCAAATCAAATATTGATTATAGACCAAAAAAAATGCAAACGAAAAAACTATAAGAAATGAGCGTTGGCACGGCAGAAGTATTGCTGGGTAACAATACCTGCATATACACATACTTACATATGCAACTCAATGAGATGCTTGTAAGATGGCATGTGTGCTTTATTACTTGGTGCGATTTTTTAAACGCAAATTCGGCAAGTGAGTTGTGATTCTCGTTCGTTTGTGAGAATCATCTCCTTATAGAGGCCGGGTTTGATGTTGAAAAGTCGCTGCGAAGCCACTTGAAAAGACTTTTGACATGGTCGAAATCATGATCGTGGTAGTCTGCAGCCAAGTAATAAATGTCACCATGCCATTTGTAAATAAATTTGCATTCTATTAAATATAGAAGCAAATGGTCTTGAGCCAGGACAATATCCCAGTTCAAATCAAATATTGATTACAGACCAAAAAAATGCAAACGAAAAAACTAAAAGAAAACATTTATTTTATTCGATTTTATCTTAGCAAATAAATATCTGCAGAAATGTGGAAATGCTCATGTGTCTTTACAATTTTCAGAGCTCGGTAGCACTATAAGGCTGTTTTTCTTTAAGCCGGGATAACAAGCTGCGATAACAAAAACGTTAATAAAAATTTATATTTTGCTCAAAATAAAAAAATATTTTTTTCACATTGTCGCCAACTACAATATAAATATTTGTATCAACACAAATTTTCAAAAAATTATTTTGTGTTGACTTTTTTTGACTTAGCCTCGATAACCATAAATTTGACTTATACCGGATAATTATCCAGGCTTCAATATCTTTAATATAAAATAATTTTTTTTCAAAAATTGTTTTCATACACACATTTAAATTGCTCTTGGCGATAACTTAAAAAAAAAAATAAGTTTTATTTTGAGTGAAATTTTAACTTTTTATTTAGGTTTTTCTTATCGCAGCTTAGTTATCCAGTCTTAAACAAAAACAACGTTAATGAAACAAATTTAAAAAAATCTATATTTGTTTTTCATGAGGCTTAATAAAATAAAAAATGAAAACCACCCTATTATCTCTTCTTAAAATGAAATAATTATTGCTTCATGCTTCGATATTTAAAAACGTGTTATTCTATCACGCAACAGAGCAAACATCGAAATTCCATTCCAGCTACAACAAAACAAAACACAACATTGCTATGAACACCTAACATTAGGCATATGTGTGTGTGCGTATGCTCTTCTGTTAGTTAACACTGTATAGCTCATGTGCAATCTATTTATAGCTTGAACATCACTGTTAAAAGTTGTTCTCTTCAACAGCCGGCTATTTTTAACATGGTCGTGTCAGCCGAGGCTGCTAGAGCGATGTAGCCGAGTAAGTTGAGTGGTGGTGTTTTTCTGTTCACGGCAGTGTGTGGGTATTTAGTCGTCGCTGGTTCGATACCTGGCACGACCAAAAATATTAAAATTAAAAAAAGTTAATTCCATTCATCATCAATTTGGCGCTAGCTAGCTATAGCGCTGCTGTGTTTGCTTCGTCTCTTCCGATGTATGCCCCTACGTTTCGTTATGGGAGTTGCTTTTCAATGAGCGATTTTCACTTCACATGGGGCTATAAAATAATCGTTTCCGTATCACTCCACGGAGTTGCAGCGTCCCTCCCAAGCTGATGACTTCACTAACCAGGAAAATACATTTTTTTAAAATCGATTTTTTCTTAATTATTTGGTGACTAAACCGATTATTACAAAATGAGAGTACAAATATTAAAGTAATATAGACATTTTGTTAAAAAATATCCATTCATTTTTTTGGTTTTATGAATGAATCAGTATGACTCAATGACAAAAAAAGAAATAAATTTGTAGGTAATACAATTTTTATTTCTTTTGCATAGTGTACTTGACTAAGTTTTTGAAGTTTTCATTAAACCTAATGAATGCAATTATACAATTTTTGATCATTCCAGTTTAAATCTCTCGTACTTAAAACATACTTAAAATTCATGAAAAAAAATTATAACAGCGATTTAAAAAATTACTAGATTCCCAGATGTAGCATTTTCCCCAATTCCCAAAGTGGTGGAAAAGTGTTTGCAAATTGGAGATTTTTTCCTAAAATGGTCGACATGCTTTTGTTAACCGTTTTTATATGTTTTGATTAATTTTAAGTATTTTTTTTGATCTAAAATTAGAAAAATTCTGATTGATATGAAATGGAATTACCAAAACATGTATTTTTGGATAAATATAGTTTTAATGATAATGCCAATTAGTAATGGATTTTTAAAAGCAATGTTGCGTTTTTACTAAATTCACAAATGGTATAAAAGTATACAAAATTGCCAAAGTGTAACAATAGCGAACATTTTGTTAAAAGTGTTTGGTGGACAAATGCAAGTTTTCTTAATTTTTACACGTCAGTCAAGATTTTGTGGTGTCTGGGAAATTTTAAACACAGATTCTTGTTTATCTCGACAATACCAAAAAGAACAAGTAAAAACGGCGCACAGAGGGTTGAAATCGCCAAAAATGGAGATTAATTCGGGGAAGCCTTCGGGTCAGGTAATGCTTATATTTTTGCAATATTTATACTACAATCAGTAAAAGAAAATACAATTTAGAGGACAATTTTTTTTTTGAGAATAAATTAAAAATCCGCCCGTGTATATATTCTTTTATCGAAGTCGCAATTATTATCCAATCCCAACAGAACTTGGTACAGCTAATTTGTTCACATCAAAGACGGACACTATTAAATTTGAAGCAAATCAGTTGAGATTTAGATATATCTTCCATACAAATGTCACTCCCGATTTCACATTTTTCGCTCTAGATACCACATATTTTAACCGATATTGTTCAAATTTGACACAACACGTTATATTTCAACTAGAAACAAACAGCTGTAGTTAAATGCGGTGACATCGGTTCATTGTTTGATAAAGCCCTCATACAAATGTCCCAGCAGATTTGGTGACATTTACAATGTTTCGAATGTGTCCGGCATTAAACTGCCACATATATTTTAATACATCTAGAATTGGTAGTAAATTACTTGAAATAAGGTAGAATATGCAGGGTATCATATAGACGGCATCACCCGACTGTAGTCTTTCCGTACTTGTTATACCCTACTCCACTTTGTTTTTATATAGGGTTAAGATTTATTGTGCAACTTGGAATCTCATTCTGCTTCTGTGAATGTTTTTCATTAGAAATAATTGTTTCATTTAAGTGTTACGTAAATAAAAAGACTTATTTTTCATTACAAATTACATAAATATTAAGTTTTCGTCATATTCTAAATTCCAGTTGTACAATAAAACTTAATGTATAAGCATCCAAAGAGTGACTATTTTCACAATTTATTTAATAAAATAAATTGGCGCAAAACGCGCAACATGTAATTGCGGAATATTGAAGCTAACACATTGTAATTTAATTAGAAATTCACCATCTGGCGGTATGTTACAGAATTCACAATTAAAACTCCACATATATTTTGAAAAACCTTAAATTTAGACATATTTTCAACAATTTTTTAAAAACATTTCTAAAATACTTTCGTTAAAACATTTTTTTGTAAAATCACTCTAAAATACCAGAACTTGAAGATTCTATAATCCAAGTGCTACTCTTTACAATTTGCAATTTTCAGAACTGTTCGCGTAAAACTCAAAACATGTCTGACTTTGAGACAGTGCAACTGGAAAAGTAAACAACACATGTCATTGATATTTTCAGTAGTGATGTAGAATTGTATAAATTTATAAATTATATATATTTTGAATTTTGAATTAATCTCCATTTTTGGCGATTTCAACCCTCTGTGCGGCGTTAAGTTCCGCCGAACTTTATATACCCTCCACCTTGGATTGCAGTGATATTACAGGAAATTATATTTTTTAATATAGGCAAACCAAAACAAATACAAATATTGACAAAATAATTTTATAAATAAATACAATATTTTTATTACTTCAAACCACGCTTATAAGGCAAGGCCATTTGGTTGGTACCATTTTTATCCCCTTTTTCCAATTTTACCCCCTTATGAGTACGTCTTTCTAAAATCTGTTTATTTTACGTGTCTACGTAATTGAAGGAGCGTACATACCGAATTTCATAATTCTAGCTGTAGCCGTTTAGTTGGTACTATTTTTATCCCTCTGTACCTATTATATCCCTTGAAAGTATGAATTTGAAAACAAGATTTTTATTTTTCGTGTCTACGCAGTCAGAGGAATGTATACTCCGAATTTAACGACTCTAACTGCTGTCATTTGGTTGCTACTATTTTTATCCCCTTTTTCCATGTTAACCCCAAAAAGTACGAATTTCCAAAAATCTGTTTTTTACGTGTTTACGCAATCAGATACATTTCATTATTCTAGATGCAGCCGTTTGGTTGGTACCATTTCTATCCCTCTATTCCCATTTTACCCCTTAAAAGTACGAATTAGGAAAAAATACTTTTACATTATGTACCTACTCAATTAGAGGAATGTACACTAGGGCGTACCTCAAAAAAAGTCCGCCGTACACCTTCGAATATGAAGTATTATTGAAAGGTAGTTTCAAAAAAATTTTTTTTAATTTTTTATGCCGAACGTAGGGGTCGCGCTTTTACATTTTTCTATATAACTTCTGCATTTATAAACGGATTTTAAAGTGTGATACATCGATGTTATTGTCTCGACGATTTTTTTGTCTTTGAAGTCATTGAGCTCAAGCACCCCCTTCTGGTACTTACCCATCATATCTCAGTTGCTACTACCCTAATGTACCACTCTAATATCAGAAAATTAAAGCTCGCATAAAATCATGAAACTCTTCCTAAGGAAGTATGTCGATTTTCAAAAAATCGGCCTCGTCGAGACAAAAACATCGATGTATCACACTTTAAAATCCGTTTATAAATGCAGAAGTTATATAGAAAAATGTAAAAGCGCGACCCCTACGTTCGGCATAAAAAAATAAAAAACTTCATATTCGAAGGTGTACGGCGAACTTTTTTTTTTACTTGTAACCTGGTACGCTCTAATGTACACACCGAATTTCGTGTTTCTGGCTGTTGTCGTTTGGTACGTACCATTTTTATCCCATATTCTACTGCGCCAATATTACTTCGTGCATCGTTAAGGTGAACATATTGTTTTCTATTCAATAAATAATTTTTGAATAGTAGAAGTTCTTTTCCCTGAAAGCCGTAATATTCCAATTTTTGAATTAATATTGTATGTTCTACAAGATCAAAAGCTTTTGTAAAATCAAAAAATATGCCAGCAACACCGCGGAATCCACCATCTAGCCCCTTACAAATATACTGCAAAACATTTAATACAGCATCTTCTGTAGCACAACCTCTTCTAAATCCAAATTGACTATCAAACAAGAAGCTGTTTTCCTCCAAATAAAATAATAGTTTATCAAAAAGCATTTTTTCAAAAATTTTATCAACTGTGGACAGGACAGCTATTGGTCGGTATTCATTTAAGGAAACAGCATTAACTTTCTTTATGAAGTTTTAAGGTGTCTTGGTATATTGAACTACTGTTCATTTTGTTAAAAATTTCCAGCAAAGGTGGAACCTCAGCACATTCCTTAATAAATTTTGGTGATATATTATCGTATCCTGGACTTTTCTTACCTACCATTTCTCTTATAACTTTACTCACATCATTTATACTAACGTTATCTATTTTAAAACGGTGATTTGATTGTGAAAGAGTTCTCAGCAAATTAAAATTGTCTCCAGGCTGAATTTCAATTTGGGACTTCAAATCAGATACGGAGGAAAGAAAATAATCATTAAAACAGTTTACTTTGATCTCATCACTGCATATTCTGGAACCTTGTGAATCATTAAGGTTAACATTATTCCATTTGGTCCTACCAAGGGTACTATTAATAAATCTCCAACACTTTTTCTGATCATTTCCCATATTTTCTAAATTGTCAAAATAATAGTTTTCTCTGCATACTTTAATCGCAGTTTTTATGACTTTACTTACTCGCTTCAACACATCATTTACAATACGTTTATCTTTTACTCTTCGTCTTTTCTTCAATAATCTATCCTTCCATAAAATCAGTGCCTGAAGGTTTTTGTTAATCCATGGATTTAATAATTTCAAAAGTACTTCTGTTTGTAGCGTCCGTTTCAATGTAAACTTGTTTATAATTTTGAACTAATTTGTACTAAATCCTGACGATATATGTATTTTAAAAATGTAGTACTCTTTAATCGCTTTAGAACTCTAAAAAGGCCGATGGACCTTTCAGAATTATATGGTCGCTACTTTTCAAAAATATGGGACAGTGTAATTAAAAAAATTAAGTATTGAAGTACTTTAATAAAACAAAAAAAAATATTTTTTAAAGCAAAAAAAAAATAAATTGTTCAAATTATACAACATTAAACATTGTTTATTTATAAAACTATTAAAAAAAGTGTTTTTCCATAGCCACGATTCGAACCCGAGACCTTTTGGGTGCAAAGCGTACACCTTACCTTCGTGACCTCATACTAAAAAGTCCTTCCCATTCACTTGTGAAAATGCTATTCATAAAATGTTACGAGATATTAACATATTATCGACTTTTTTGGAAGTTGCGGGAAAAATTAACATTTGTATTTTGAGTTGCGATTAAAATGTGCTTCCTACGGAAGTATTTCCAATTTTTTTGCTGGTTACGCTACAGAGAAGTTCGACTGTATTTATATAAATACATTTTATATTGACTTTTTATTTTTTTATGTTCTATCCGAAATTTCTTTTACATTTTGTATGGACTCTAACAGAATTCTCAATTTGCCTGTGATTTCCAATTTCAATTAATTCCCGCCACCAGTGCTGTTGATGATGTTGGTTTGTGTTCATCCAATCTGCAATCCATCAAATTGTTTTTTTTTTCTTCTTTTCCAAATTTGGTATTGGCCATCCTGAGCATGTTTCCCAATGATTATGAATCAAAACAAACGGGTAAGAAAGAAAATACATATATTTCAATTAAACTAATTGCAATTATTCCCATCAATGTCTGGATTGTGTAGTATAAGAGCCCAAGAAGTTTTCAACTCCTCCCACACCAATTACTTGATATTTTTGAGGTATACAATTTCCGTTTCCGTTTCAGCTTCTGCTGATGCTGCTGCTGCTGCTAGCGAGAGAGTTTGTTAAGATAATTTCCATTTTGTTTTGAGAATTAAAAATATATTCTCCAGAGAAGAAACTGGTTATCGGTTTCAGTGGAAGAATATGAGAAGAAATGTAGGAAATGGTCCACCACCACCAACCCAATGAGACAATGAGGCGAGGATTTCTTCGCCAGAATTGAGGATTCTGTTGATGTCTGTTGAACTTCAACCATTCACTCACTCACTCCCTTGTGTGCGGAAAAGCCTGACCTCCACTCCTTTTTTGTACTCATATGTACAATGTACGTATGTTCCTTTTTTGTTATTGGGGGGAGGGCATTGTTAGTGGTATCAGGTCATGGATGAAGTTTTTACGATGTGTTCATATTACATTTTTCCAAAACTTGTCCAATTTCATGTGATTTTTGCTGCCGCTGTTTTCTCGTTGTTTTTCCCAGATCAGTTTTAATTTTCCGTTTGGGTGTTGAAATTTCAAACTTTTGCATTTCATTTGAAACTTTTAGCTCATTATTTCTGGGCTTTTTTGTGTGTCTATTTTGCTGCACTGTTTTGAACTGTTAAAAATAATTAAACTTTAATAGTTGATGCAGAAAAGCAAACAAATATGCTGGGGAAAAGTGTTATCGCAATGAAATCTAACATCCCAGCAAAAAATGGAAGCACTTCCGTAGGAAGCACATTTTAGTCGCATCTCAAAAGCCAAATGTGCATTTTCCCCGCTTTTGAGGAAGTCCTCTTAGACAACTTCCAAAAAAGTCGATAATATGTTAATATTCCGTAACATTTTATGAATAGCATTTTTACAACTGAATGGGAACGACTTTTTAGTATGGGGTCACAAAGGTAAGGTGTCCGCTTTGCTACCAGAAGGTCTCGGGTTCGAATCGTTGCTCGGGAAAAATCTTTTTTTTTTATATTTTTTATTACTTTTATAAACAAATAATGTTTAATTTTGTATAATATTAACAATTTAAAAATTTTTGCTTAAAAAATACAAATTTATTGATTTTTTTATGCACTTCACTATTTCATATTTTTATTAATTATTTATTCTACATAATATCAGTAAAATTAAGTATTGTCAATTAAAATACTTAATTTAATTAGTATTTCTTAATTAGTATTCTTTGGGTGCTCTCTTTTTGCTGGGATGCGGCGCATGGACAACAATGTGGAAGAGTTTACGTTTTGGAAAACAAATGATGTTTATATAGAGTCATCTTGATTTGACGTTCCAATTGGGGTTCAATTAAAAGTTATGTCTTCAATTACTTTAATTTGTTTAAATAAAAGTAAAACGAGTAAAAACGGAGTTAAGTGTTGCCTTTAAATACCCTCCACCATGCATTGCAATCCACATAGGCTGTCGATTTTCGTAGAAGTGCAGTAACATTACAGCAAAATGTTAATTTTTTTAATATAGCCAAACCAAAACAAATAAAAATCGGTATATATACCCTCACCCTCAGAGCTGGATTACGTGTGTGGGAGGTACTGGAAGTTTGTGACAATTTGACCTAGCTTCCACATTCGTAAATAATTGTAAAAACATGATCAAATATGAAGTCATGATGGATTTCAGGCACCGGTATAGGAGTTATACAGGATTTAATATTACCTAGGATATAGACAATTGTGTGGGAGGTACAAGAAGGGGCGTGGCTAAAGCGTAAATATTTTTTAGGTTTAAAGTGATTATAAAAACATTTTCAAGTATCAAATTGATTTTGACTACCCATATGTATGTTATGTCAGTTTTATTGTAACAAAAGTTTATGCCACTTTGTATGGGAGGTACCAGAAGAACCACCAAAATATTGCTGATTCCGATTATCCGTGTGGAAGGTATATGGGTTTTAATTTAACATTGGAATATGGGATATTTGTGTGGGAGATACCAGAAGGGACGTGGCCATTTCGCCCATCACCGAACTTAAACTAAGTTTGGGAAAAATATTACCATGTGCAAAGTTTGAATCGATTCCTTAACTCCTTTCGAGAGTTATCGTGTACACCAGCCAGCCAGACAGAAGGACGGACGGACGGACATGGCACAAACACCTTAACACATTGAGTACCACGTCGTACGTTTCCGTACGTCACCTAACCCGTCGTGGGATGCCACGTCGTACGTTTCCGTATGACAATGATTGCTTTTACTTATAGCCAAAAAAATGTTTGGCCTCCTGGGAAGGTTTGCGACGAAACCGCTTGGCACACAATGTGTTAAAAAGTGGTGAAACTGATTTGGTCTAAACATGCTTGGGATCTTAAGTCACTCTTTCAATGCGTTACACTTCTTTTCTGTCCCATATCCTCCTACTCTGTAGAGTGAGGATATAAAAATATTTAAAAACAAATTATAAATAAATATAAAATCTGCGATCTAAAGGCTCCTGAAAACGCCTCAAAATTTCATGATTTTTCGGTGTAATTTTTTTATATTGCATTTTTGTCCAAATTTTTTTTCTATTTGATAGACCCTTGGAAGTACTTTAAATAAATTTTTTTATTCTTGTCTTAGAATAACTCATTGGTCGTATTATTGGACATTTATAAAGATTTTTTTTTGGTTTTTCAAAGTGGCACCTAAAAACTCATATTTCTTGGAAACATTTTATAAGAGCTCAATAGAAGGAATCAATATCTTTCGAATGATACCTAAATGATGAATATCGGGCGAAAAATGACGTCACTGACTCAATGTTTGTAAAATAATTTAATACAGAAAATGGATTTTCAGAGCCAACATTTTCAAAGTCTGTTTACAAAAATGAGCGCTGCGACTTCAATTTCCTTCCGAGGTTCCTCATTTAGGCATCATTCGAAAGGTATTGGCTTTAGCTAATACTAGCACCAAGTAGGAAAAAAATTGTCAGTTGTCACTATGAAAAAAACACAAAAAATACTGTAAAGGTCCAATAACTCGACCAATAAGTTACTCTAAGACAAGAATCAATATTTATATTTAATGTGCTTTCAAAGGTCTATTAATACAGAAAAATTTTTTGACAAAAATGCAACAGAAAACAAGTAAGGACGGTTAAAGTCGGACGTGGCCGACTGTTCAAAAATGCTATTTCTAGAGCGGATCTAATCAATTCAGTAGCATTTTCACCAGAGCTGTTTTTAGTTGAAACATAAGTTGTTTTGCCCAATTTGAATGAAATCTGTCAAAGATTGTGGTTTCTAGAGCGGAAAGAGCCAAATCGGAAGAGACATTTGTATGGGAGCTATATATAAATATGAACCGATCTATACTATTTTTACCAGAGCTGTTTCTATTCGAATATATGGTTTCTAGAGCGGAAAAAGTATAATCGGAAGTAAAATTTGTATGGGAGCTATATTTAAATCTGAACCGATTTGCTTCAAATTAAATAGCGTTCGCCCTTATCCCATAAAACTTCGTGCAAAGTTTCATTTAGTTCTAACAACAATTGTGACCTGGACTTTGATTACAAGAATAAATGGAAAGACGGACGGACGTCGCTAAATCGATTCAAAAAGTGATTCTAAGTCGATCGGTATAATAAATGACGGGTCTATCTCGTTTCCTTTTGGGTGTTACAAACAAATGCACAAAGACATTATAGCCTGTGGTGTAGGGTATAAAAATACACGGCGAAACATGATGTTTAGGGTTATTTTCAAGAGCGTTTAGCTCACAGACGGCTTGATCTAGGAATGTAATATATTAAACAATCCAAACTTTGTTTTCGTAGGGTGACTAGAAATTGTATTTCCATTTGAATGGACCGCGACTCATCCTAATGTTTATACTGTATATATCAAAATAAAATTCAAACAGTAAATATAAGACAACAATTTTCAAAAAAGCTTAAATACCCTAAAAACTGGGGGAAAGTGGGTGCATTTTCAGTCATTTGCTTGGTTATATTTCCATAATATTTTAATTCCAGAAGTAGAATTTTTGAAAATACATTGTCTCTCACGTACACAGTGCCAGATAGCTTAACTTAATTTTTGCCGTAAAAGTAAAAAGTACGAATTTGGACAAATCTTTTTATTTTGGGTGTCTATGCAGTCAGAGGAATGTATACACCGAATTCCATGATTCCAGCTGCGCCCATTTGGTTGGTACCATTTTTATCCCCTTTTTCCCATTTACCCCCTTAAAAGTACGACTTTCCAAAATATCTTTATTGTACATGTCTACGCAATTAGAGGCGTGTACACGCCGATTTTCAACATTCTAGCTTCGGCAATTTGGTTGGTGCCATTTTTATCCCCTTTTTCTCATGTGCCCCCTTAAAAGTACGACTTTCGAAAATCTCTTTATTTTACATGTCTACGAATTTAGAGCGATATACACACCGAATTTAATCATTTAGTTGGTACCATTTTTATCCCTCTGTTGCCATTGTATCCATTGAAAGTACGAATTTGGAAAAACCTTTATTTTTTCATATCTAGGCAGTCAGAGAAAGGCATACACCAAATTCCATGATTCTAGCTACGGCCATTTTATTTGGAACCACTTTTATCCCCTTATCCCCATTTACCCCCTTAATAGTACGACGTTGGAAAACTCTTTTTTTACGTTATTCTACGCAATTAGAGGGATGTATACAACGAATTTCATTATAACAGGTGCAGCCGTTTAGATGGTACCATATTTATCACTCTGTTCCCATTGTATCCCTTGAAAGTACGAATTTGGAAAACCTTTCTATTGTTCGTGTCTAGGTAGTCAGAGGAATGTATTCACCGAATTTTGTGATTCTAGCTGAGACCATTTGATTGGTACCATTTCTGTCCCCTTTTTCCCATTTACCACCTTAAAAGTACGAATTTTGGAAGAATTCCTTTATTATACGTGTCTACGCAATTATAGGGATGTACAATCCAAATTTCATCATTCCACCTGTAGCCGTTTAATTGGTACCATTTTTATCCCTCAGTTCTCATTGTATACCTTCAAAGTAGAAATTTGAAAAAACCTTTTTATTTTTCGTGTCTCGGCAGCCAGAAAAATTTATATTCCGAATTTCATGATTCCAGCTGCAGCCATTTGGTTCGTACAATTTTTATCCAATTTTCCATTTTGTTCCCTAACAGTACGAATTTCGAAGAATCTCTTTATTTTACGCGTTTTTAGCAATCAGAGGAATTTATACTCCGAATTTCATAATTTTAGCTGCAGCCATTTGGTTGGTACCATTTTTATCCCTCTATTCCCATTTTACCCCTTAAAAGTACGGATGCAGTTCATATATAAATTTCCATACCCATAAATTTGGAGGAAAAACGAGCAAAACAAATTGCGTTGTGTTATTCAAAAATTCGTCGGCTATCACCCAACCACTTGACATCTTTATAACTTCCATTGCCATGCCGTTTGTACGTGTATTTGTCTATGGCTAAAAGGTAGCTGCAACAAAACTCACATTTTTATTTAGTAAAAGGATCAACATGAACATGAAATGAAAGCAATGGTTGGCGGCTGTAGCTACTCACTCGCCTCATCTTTCTCGCAAGTTTGGCAAATTTTATTCTTGGGGATGCTGCTCTCAACTTTGACCTGACTCCGCTCGACTTTCACTCCATCACACTTCATTGGTTGCCATGATGCCCCACCAATTTTTGCAGATATGAGTTGTTGCCGCGTGTGTGTTCGAGGGTACTCACTTTCATTTTCCTGGTTGTTGTTGTTGTGATGTTTCTGTTGGCCTTCCATCTCTTAAAGGCTTTTAATAATACGGTCTAATGGCTGATCTGTTAGTGACTGCCATGGCAATTGACTTTTATTTGTGAAGGTAACATTTTCACATACAGAACGTTCGTTTATTTGTTGTTATTGCTACAGTGGGACCAAGATGTTTGTTTTGCATATTTTTCCGCCGAAAGAAAAAATAATCTACTACCACATGAATGAAATCATATTCCATAAATAATCTAAACTTATTCTAAATTTTTTATAGCATCCACCATATGATAGGTTTGATCCTCGTCAATTCTAGGGCGACCTAGCAATGTCCGTCTGTCCATCCGTCTGTTGAAAGCACGCTAGCATCTACATGAAAGGAGGAATGACGAAAAAATAAAAATGGTACCAGTGAAACTTCAATAGCTAGTAAGGTGAAATACACACTCCAATGGCATACACTCAAAGTTCAGTAAAAGAAAGCAGAAAGTCTGTTGTCAGAGCAGATTTTGTGCTGAAAATAGCAAACAGCTTTTTGCTGTTTTTAGCAATAAAGAAAACGGCTTTCTTGAAATATTATACATATGTACAGAACAGTATGGACAATTGAACACACATATTAGCAAGACTTTTTAGCATAAAGGTTATTATAAGACAATTTATATATATTATATATTTATTCATTTTTTAACTCCTATGAGGAGCATAGGGCCACAACAAAATTATTATATCTAATTCTATCTAATGACAGGTTCTTAATTTCGCTCCAGTTCATTCCGGTGTTTTCAATTTCCTTTTCGAGCTGTCTTCTCCAAGTATGCGCCGGGCGACCTCTTCGTCGGCTACCCACACAATTTAGTACTACTGAAAGATATTGTGGTTGTATTTTTAATGGTATGCATAGTGCCCCAAGCTAATATAAAAGGAAATTCGAGTAAACTCGTTTTCGTCTTCAATCTGAATGGCATTTAAATTAAGAATACTTATTTTTTTATAAATTTTTACATTTTAATTAACAGCAGCTATTTTTAACAGACTGCTAACACTTTAACAGTGTGAATGCGGATACAAGATTGCAGAAAAACTGCTGTTATGGCAGAAAAACTGCTGTAATAGCAGAAAAATGCCTGCTGATAGACAGCAGACACTCGATGCTGCTAATAACAGACTTTTTTCTTTTGGTGTATGTAAAATAAAGGGATTTTTTGCGAAATTCGTAAGTATTGCAGCTATAGTCGTGAAATTTGGTATGCAAATTCCTCTGACAGCGTAGAAGTGCAAATCTAAATTGATTTTTCGAAATGTGAGCGGGAAAAAAAGGGATAAAAATGGTATACAGGCCTTTAATTACGTAAACGCGGAACATAAATGGATATTTCAAATTGAAAGATGCGAGACCAAATAAAGTCTATGGACATTTCCATGATGTCGAATATGACCGTCGTACACATTTAAAGTGACAAAAAGGTGAAAATAAAACGGATTTTTATTTTGACCATAAGCTTAATTTATAGCTCTTAATTAACTGTATAATGTCGATTTTGGGTATTTTTTCGTTTTATAGATAATTTAAAAAGCCAAGACATTCGTGACCAAAACAGTCTTTTTCGCGGCCAAAAAATCAAACGCCGATTTCAGCGAAACCTGAGACAATTTTTCAATGTACCTAATTTTAGAATGTTGTGCACTGATGCCTCTCAAAAATGGTTTTGATTTTATACAAAAATTATTAATACCTATTTTGTAATTTAACTTTAAGCCCTGTCGAACGTGACATGTCTAACGTGACATTTTTTCCATCATGCTGTTTCTGTTGTACTTTTTACAAAATTATAGGTAATAAATATTTTTTTTAATAAATAGAAGTATTCAATGAACTTATTCTCACATAATAACACCAACCAACACAATTTTGTTTTTTTTTAATTTAATGTTTTATAATTGTTTCTGATCTTCTTTCAACTTTCTCACCGCCGTTTTCAATTCTCTTTAATTTTTCTTCACCTCCGTTTTTGCTTATCGAGTTTTAAATAATTAAAAAGATTTTTTAAATAAATAAATTATTTATATAAGTTTCTTTATTATTATTTTTTTAATTTTCACACTTAAAATGTCGAACGTGACCGACTTTAAAGAAGTACCAAGGGGACAAATTTTCTTACTTTCCAGTAAGGTTTATTTTATTTAAATTGTATAAAAATCTCTGTTTGTACTTAAAATTGATGCTCTTTCTACATGTACGTTGGACGCCGTAATAACAAATGATGTTTTTCAATATCGAACGTGGCATTGAAATATGCGAAAATGCAAAACAAAATGTTACAGTAAATTGCAGTCGTATAGTTTTTTATCCTTATACACTCCACGAGAGTATTATGTCTTTGTGCATTTGTTTGTAACACCCAAAAGGAAGCGAAATAGACCCATTGTTAATTATACCGATCGACTTAGAATTACTTTTTGAATCGATTTAACAAAGTCCGTCTGTCTGTCTGTCTGTCCATCTAATCTTGTAATCACGATACAGGCCGCAATTGTAGGTAGAACCAAATGAAACTCTGCACAACGAAGTTTTTCGGGATAAGGTCGAACGCTATTTAATTTGAAGAAAATCGATTCTGATTTATATAGCCCCCATACGAATTTCACTCCCGATTTGACTCTTTTCACTCTAGATACCATATATTACAACAGATTTTCTTCAAACTTGCAAAACACATTTTATTTCAACTGGAAACACCTGTGTTGAACATTTTTTAGATCGGTTCAGATTTATATATAGCTCCCATACAAATTTCGCTCCCAATTTGGCATTTTCCGCTCTGGAAACCACATATTTTAACAGATCTTCTTCAAATCTTGCAAAATATCATATATTTCATCTAGAAACACCCATGGTGAAAATGGGTCAGATCGGTTCAGATTTACATATAGCTCCCATACAAATTTCGCTCCCGGATTGACTATTTCCGCCCCAGAAACCACGTATTTTCACCGAATTTCTTCAAATTGAGCATAACACGTTTACTTGAACTGAAAGAACTCATTGTGAAAGGGAGTCACATCATTCCATGTTTGGATATAGCCCCGATACAAATATTCTTCTCGATTTGACAAATCGGACCACGTCATATTAGCCTATGATTAGGAAACATAAAAAAATTCTTCCCGTTTTCACTTTTTTACCGAATTGAATTGTATTCGGATAGAAAGTGGAGTGCATCAAATAGTCGGCTCCGTCCGACTTTAGCCTTTCCATACTTGTTTATTTTTTGACTCTTTGTACTCCCTAAAAGATTTTAGACAGCAAAAGTCAATGTGTCTCTATTTAAGAACTTTTATCAAAACAAAGTGTGCAAGAGAAATATTCAAACTAGAGATGGGCGCGACTCACGTGAATTGCGTGAATCACGCGTAATCGTGAGCAAAATTTATTTTACTCACGTGAGCGTGCGTGAACGTTAGGAACGAAAAAATGTTCGTGCGTGAGTCTAATTTCTGCGTGAATCACGTATGAAATATGAATTTAAGACAAACGATGCAAACGTAGATCGTTTAAATAATATAAATTTCGGGTTTGGGTGAACGTGTGTGCTTCAATATTTTTCCTTCGTGAGCGTGCGTGAACGTGAGTCAATAATCACTCACGCGCCCATCTCTAATTCAAACCAGTAAAGTTGCACTTGCTCGACTTTGCATTCGAATATCTCGAGATGGGATATGAATAAATGTATTTTTTTACATTAGTAAAATTTGATTGTTTCCCTATGAAAATAGGGTGTTTACAAGAACTTTTAATTTTTTGGTCTTGGTGAACCTTTCTGTGGAAATGCCCATATGTTTTTAGGGGAAGCAAAAAGTTATAAAATGACCGGCTGCATCTAGAAACATGAGATCGAGGATATAAAAGACACTGCGGTTGTATTTTTTTTCAAGAATGGGTAGATAAAATGAAAACTATAAGTCTATTCTACAAACATTATATACTCAACATGCCGTTTCAGAATTATAAGGTCGCTATTCTGTTCCAAAAATGCTGTTGGACAGTGTAATTAATAAAGAAAATAAATAAATTTGAAACAAAAATATTTGAATATTTGAAAATTTTAGTAAAATTCTAAATTTATAAAATTGTGTACATCTATATTAAAAATATTGTATAAACTTATACAAAATTAATTAATTATTAATTAGTTTATTTATAAAAAAGATAAAAATTCATCCGAGCTACGAATCGAACCCGAGAACTTCTGGCTACAAAGCGAGCACCTTACCTCAGTGACCCCATACGGAAAATTCGTCCCTACTAAGTTGTGAAAAATGCATGATATTACGGGATATTAACATATTATCAACTCTTTTGGAAGTTGTTCAAAAGAACTTCCTCAAAAGTGGGATATATCCAAATTGAGATTTTGGGATGCGACTAAAATGTACTTCATGCGGAAGTACTTTAATTTTTTACTTTTATTTAGTATAAAGAGAGCTTCAGAAGAAGTAAATTAGATGTTAATTTTCGGACTCTTCACCAATTTCACTTCCTTTTTTTCTGGGATACTATAAAACTCAAAAATGTAAAAAAGGATTATATAAAATGTAAATGTATATTTGGATAAATAAAATCTGAAATTGGAGAAAAATACCAAATTTCGGGGTTTCTGAGCACTTCAAACAATAACAAGAAGAATTTCTCTGAATTTTTTGTTTTAATTTCTGAGGCTACTACAGTTTCTTTCTTGTTTGTTTCTTTCCACTGTGCTTTCTCTCTCTCTCCCCCATCCAAATGTCTGACTTTCGCCATATGCTAAACTTTTTATTTGCCAAACCAGTCAGTCTGTCCCCCAACACAAAAAAGCGAGTTGTGTCTATTTTGGCTTCGAAAATCCTTTAACACCCCATGGAGCACAGATATAACCGATGTTTCGTGGTGACGTGTGACGTTGGGAGGGGGGGTGGTTGTGAGGACTGACTGTTCCTTGATAATGTGTTTAGGAAGCATATCCATGTAAATTGGAGGCATAAATGCTATGCACTCTGTTGCATTTATGGTCCAGCAACAAAAGTTTTCCACTTACAACACATACTCATTCAAACAGGACAATAACAACAGTTGTGTGTGTGTGATGCAACACTTTCATTCAACCTATGTATGTATGTATGGACGGACGACTTTGTTGCTGGGAGCGTGAATATGAGACTCCTGTCGTCATTGTTTCCTATACCGGATTTCCTCGATGATGTTGTTGCTGCTGCTGTTCATTTGGCCGCTCCGCTCCGTTCCGTTTGTTTGTTTGTCTAGTTGTTGCCTCCAAATAAACAACAACACAACAACCAACCAAAAAAAGAGTTGTATTTTTTCGGTTGCATGCTGTGTTGTTTTGCTGCTGCTCTCCAGGATGTGTGTTATGATGTGGTCCTTATGCTGCCTGCCTGCCAACCAGCCAGCCAGCCAGCCAGCCAGCCAGCATAACAGTGGCAAATGGTTCCGTTTGTTGTGCTGAGAGTATGGTGCGGTGCGTCCATACGTTTTTGGAAAAACGTTTATTTACATACGGAAATATGAAGTTATACGGCCGTTTTGGACTATTTACCCACTCATACTCACACGCGTGGATTTATTAGTTCCTCTTCTTCTGCTTCTTTTGTCGTTTCGTTTATTTGGCTGGGAGTTTTGTTTTGGCCCTGGTTTTGTCCATTGCCAAAGCCACATTTCATTCATATCTTGTCAAACATTTCGTCTGCATTTGTTTAGGGCGTTATAATTGCTTTTGTACGTTGCCCCCTCACGATGTCGTCACGAGATGGCTGTGGAAACGTTTTCCGTGGGGTGTTTGCTAGCCGACAGTCATTCATTGTGCAATTGCCTCCCCCCACTTCCCTATGAATGTTGGACAATATTTTTGTCTTTGGTCATAAAATTAATTTAGTTACAATTGTAAATGATTGTGTATTTGCATAAACGTGATGTGTCAATAAATTTGACTTAAGCTTCATGGCGAAGTGGAGGTGGATGGAGGAGGATGCCAGGGGCTGACAGAGCATATTAGCAAATTGGCTAAGAAGCTCACCATCCACCCTTGGGCGGTATACATATCGAGGGCTTATATTCATAAGTGGCTATGAAAAAAGCACACAACTTTTCAGGAGAGCGAAAAAAACTGATTTACTCCTTAATTTTAAGAGTAATTATGAATCATTCTTCTACAGTTTAATATTAAGAGTATTACTAGTTGTTACGATTAAAAAGTTTTCGAAATTTTCTATTATATTCTATTTTTTGGTTCATAGCCACTTTTGCACATTTACAATAGAGCACTATGAATGTTGAAATAAGCTCTTAGCCACTAATGCTCAAATATATAAATAAAACTTATTGTAAACTCCCTAACGTTTTTTATGAAATGTTAGCAATGTTGTATAGAAAACGCATTTTCTGGAATGTACACAGCGAATTTTAAGTTTCCAGCTTCATCCGTCACATTGGTACCATTTTTATGCCTTTTTCCAAAATTTTTACATAGAGCACGGAAAACAAAAACAAGTAAGGAAAGGCTAAAGTCGGGCGGGGCCGACTCTATGATACACTCCACTTTCTATCCGAATACAATTTAATTCGGTGAAAAAGTGAAAACGTGAAGGACTTTTGTATCCTGTAAATGTATGTGTTTGACAAAAAAATGTTAAATCGGAAAGGACATATGTATGGGGGTATATTGAAATCTGGAACGAAATGGGTGAAATATAATATGTATAGTTAGGCCAAACACGGTTAAAAATTTGGGAGTGACATTTGTATGGGGGCTATATCTAAATCTGATTCTATCTTACCCACTTTCTGCATAAATATTTCTGTTGGATTATAAGATGTTGTGCCAAATTTAAAGAAAATCGCTTCTATAGCGGAAAATGTCAAATCAGGAGCTACATTTGTATGGGGGCTATATCTAAATCTGAACCGACATTACCCAATTTGTGCACATGTGTTTTTAGTTCGATTATAAGATGCAGTGCCAAATTTAAAGAAAATCGGGCACAATATGTGGTTTCTAGAGCGGAGAATGTCAAATCAGGAGCTACATTTGTATGGGGGCTATATCTAAATCTGAACCGACATTACCCAATTTGTGCACAGGTGTTTTTAGTTGGATTATAAGATGTTGCGCCAAATTTAAAGAAAATCGGGTACAATATGTTGTTTCTAGAGCGGAAAATGTCAAATCGGGAGCGACATTTGTATGGGGGCTATATCTAAATCTGAACCGATTTGCCTCGATTTCGTCCATGATCCACAAAACTTATTTGTGCCAATTTTTCTTAAGATCGGATTATAATTGCGACCTGTAATTTGATTACAACAATAGATGGACAGACAGACGGACTTTGTTAAATCGACTCAGAAAGTGGTTCTAAGTCGATCGGTATAATTAACAATGGGTCAATCTCGCTTCCTTTTGGGTGTTACAAACAAATGCACAAAGACATAATACTCTCGTGGAGTGTATAAATACGAATTGGATATTTTTGGATAATTTTCATTTTCGCGGCAAATATGGCTAAAATGATTTTCACTTATTTTAGTTTTTGTTTTATGACTTTCTCGCCATCTAGCCAACAGATCCCATTGTTTGTGTATTAAGAACCAATGTCGTTTGTAACATATATATATATATATAGTCGCAAATATCGCTGCAATTGTTGAAAAATCCAAAATTAGCGGTTGCAATTGCTTTCTCTGTTCAGCATTCTGAAACTTTTCTGCAACAAATATTCCGAATGAAGACAGCAATCACATGCCAAACAAATTTTGGTATTCTCCATATGTGACCCGGTCTATGAAAAGGGACCTTCGGTGTGAAAATATCATTTTTCACTTTTTTGGCGATTCGGATAGACTAATGTGTGCTCTTTCTAATGGCGCAAAGCAGAAGTTTCCAACTCGTAAAGAAGTTTGTCAGGAATTTTACAAAAAAAAAAGAAAAAGCGAAACTGATCACATGACTTGTTTATCTTTAACAGCTGTTTTCTCGAAAACTTGTTTTTACACCGAAGGTCCCTTTTCGTAGACCGGGTCACATATGATAAAAAGTTACGCGGGTTTTTCTAAAGATACTTTTCACAATGTTTGACTTTACAGCTACTACTAGTAGTAGTATTCTTTATTTATCATAATTTTACATTTTGTTTGTTATAGATAATTATTAGCAATATATGTAATGAAATGCAAAAAGGTAAATAAAAGAATATATATAATATTGACATTGACATGTGGTCGTTAGTCTTCATTCTAGACACACTATGAAATATATAGGTTTTTGTTTTTCAGAAATTAAATTCAAACAATAATAGTTTCCTGTATTGAATACACATTTTTAAAGAGTGATTTTTTTGAGGTTAGGATTTTCATGCATTAGTATTTGACAGATCACGTGGGATTTCAGACATGGTGTCAAAGAGAAAGATGCTCAGTATGCTTTGACATTTCATCATGAATAGACTTACTAACGAGCAACGCTTACAAATCATTGAATTTTATTACCAAAATCAGTGTTCGGTTCGAAATTTTTTATCGACAAATTTTGTTCAGCGATGAGGCTCATTTCTGGTTGAATGGCTACGTAAATAAACAAAATTGCCGCATTTGGAGTGAAGAGCAACCAGAAGCCGTTCAAGAACTGCCCATGCATCCCGAAAAATGCACTGTTTGGTGTGGTTTGTACGCTGGTGGAATCATTGGACCGTATTTTTTCAAAGATGCTGTTGGACGCAACGTTACGGTGAATGGCGATCGCTATCGTTCGATGCTAACAAACTTTTTGTTGCCAAAAATGGAAGAACTGAACTTGGTTGACATGTGGTTTCAACAAGATGGCGCTACATGCCACACAGCTCGCGATTCTATGGCCATTTTGAGGGAAAACTTCGGAGAACAATTCATCTCAAGAAATGGACCGGTAAGTTGGCCACCAAGATCATGCGATTTGACGCCTTTAGACTATTTTTTGTGGGGCTACGTCAAGTCTAAAGTCTACAGAAATAAGCCAGCAACTATTCCAGCTTTGGAAGACAACATTTCCGAAGAAATTCGGGCTATTCCGGCCGAAATGCTCGAAAAAGTTGCCCAAAATTGGACTTTCCGAATGGACCACCTAAGACGCAGCCGCGGTCAACATTTAAATGAAATTATCTTCAAAAAGTAAATGTCATGGACCAATCTAACGTTTCAAATAAAGAACCGATGAGATGAGATGAAATTTTATGCGTTTTTTTTTTTAAAAAAGTTATCAAGCTCTTAAAAAATCACCCTTTATAAAATTTACCAGAGCCTTCCAATTAATGGCTACACCATTTAATATAAAGAGTGATTTTTTTGAGGTTAGGATTTTCATGCATTAGTATTTGACAGATCACGTGGGATTTCAGACATGGTGTCAAAGAGAAAGATGCTCAGTATGCTTTGACATTTCATCATGAATCGTCTTTCAAACGAACAACGCTTGCAAATTATTGAATTTTATTATCAAAATGCGTGCTCTGTTAAGAAAGTTCATTGCGCGCTTCCATTTTATGGTCAGTTTAATCGACCCACTGAAGCGGCTATTCGGGCTATTGTGACTAAATTTCGCACCAAATTTACATTGTTGGACATTAAACCACCAACACTCTTACGTAGAGTGCGAACTGAAGAAAATATCGCAGCTGTATCGGCCAGTGTTAATGATGACCACCAATTTTCGATTCGTCGCCGTTCGCACCAATTGGGTCTCTGTTACTCAAAAACGTGGAAATGCCAAAATTGGACTAAGCGGATGGACCACCTAAGACGCAGCCGCGGTCAACATTTAAATGAAATTATCTTCAAAAAGTAAATGTCATGGACCAATCTAACGTTTCAAATAAAGAACCGATGAGATTTTGCAAATTTTATGCGTTTTTTTTTAAAAAAGTTATCAAGCTCTTAAAAAATCACCCTTTATTTACTAACTCGCCTTCATTAAGCAAAACCTTTTGGAAGAACATTAATCGGAATTCTTTCAATTCTGGACAGCGGCCTAGAAAATGTTGCAAATTTTCTATTTCTCTCATGTTGCACATTGAACACTGCCGATTTATATTTGGTCGGTACTTGCTGCCGTTTATATCAATCAAGTCACTTCTGGCCTTAAAAATCCACATTATATCCTCTTGTTTTAAATTCTCAATTAAATATGTTTGGCCAACAGTAGGGTCTAAATTAGAATAAAAATGGCTTGTCTGACTGGCTTTGTGCATTGCTTGGTTTTTATTCCTAACATTTAAAGTTTGAATCAAATGATACTTGTTGAATACCCAATGCTGTTTTGTTTGATTTTCCAGAAAGGGATCGATATTATTTTCCGACATCAGCATATTTATACTGTTTGCCCAAAATATTTGATGATGTAGTATCTTTTTAGCTAGTTTATGGGGCAATCTTTCTTCGTTATAATCAAAGAGAACTCGAATTATATATGTTAAGTGGGATTCCAATGTGTAAATATGTCCATTTTGAATACCAGTTTCTAGCATGAGGGCGTATGTGGGTGTAAAACTCGGTAATCTGAGAATCTTTTTAAAAAAATATTGTGCCAGTTTGTCTACTTCTTCGAAATATGAACAACCCCATATTTCGGATCCATAAGTTTGGATTGCTCTACATACAGCTTGGAATAGTTTCCATTTTGCCTTAATCGAAATGTTTGGTTTACTCAAGAAGCATTTCCATGCTGAATTTATACTGTTTTTTGCAGCATTATTTCTCGACTCTATATGTTTTTTGAATGCAAGTTTTGGTGTTAAAATCAAACCGAGGTAGCAGTATTCAGATACAATAGTAATTACTTCCCCATTATAATACCAACTTTCATCTCGAGAAACTTTTCCGCCTTTTCTGAAAATCATTATTTCCAATTTTCCAATTTTTTAATCAATTTTTTAATCATGCGTTGTAAAACATATATTTCGTCGGCCAGTATTACGATGTCATCAGCGTAGAGCAAGAGACGTATGTTAAAGTGCGAACAGTAATGGTGAAAGCAGACATCCCTGTTTTACGCCATTAGTCGTGGTGAAATCATCTGACAGTTCATTTCCCGTCCACACTGCGAATTTTGTTGTTTCATAAACCTTTTCAATAAATCTTACTACTTTAGTTGACACTCCAATTGTATGTAATTTTTATATCAATGCATTTCGTGAGATGTTATCAAAGGCTGCTTTAAAGACAACGAATAATGCTTATGTTTTTCTGTTTCTATGTCAGTTTAAATGTATAATCGATGTGAGGTTAAATATATTATCCGATTTACTATAGTTCTTCCTAAAACCAGCCTGGTATTCATTTAGTTTATTTTCGATATGCCTCGGTAATTATTTGGCTGTGTATTATCACCTTTCTTGAAAATTGGATAAATAATAGTTTTTTCGAAGGAACTATCAACTTCCCCTCTATCAAACAAGTAGTTACAATGGTTTACTATTTCTTGAAGGAGAGTTTCCGGCGCAAATTTGTAGAATTCGTATGGTATACGATCCTCCCCTGGTGCCTTATTTAATTTTGCTTTCTTCAGAACATTCTTGACGTCATCCAGAGTTATTGCCTTGTCTAAATCATAGTCGCAGCTATATGTATGAGCATAATGTATGTCTGGTGATAAATGTGGTTGGTTCAGGATTTGCTCAAAGTAGCTTTTCAGGGCTTCAGTCGACACCTGAATTTTCGATATCTCTTCGTTTCGAATTTCCTTAACAACTTTCCACCAATCTTTACAGTCTCTGATATTATCTATTATCCACTATTTATCCTATTAACCGCGTAATGATGGAATTTGATAATACGATATGCGTTATATCTAGTTAATCATTCCATTTTGAACAATATTATTTATATTATTTTTATGTTCATAGCCACTTTTGCAGTCACAAATTAAGGTGTGAGTAGATAGCCAAATCAAAAAAAAATAAAAAAAATGGCTTTAGAAAAAATTCTTCTCCAAATTTATATGAGAGATGACATCCAAATCTGGGAATAGTTTGGCATCAAAAACTTATTTTCGAGAAAAATGCTCCATAGCCACTTATGAATATAAGCCCTCGATATATAGTTCCAGCAGTTGTACAAATATTCACCCAAAAACTCCTTCCGGGAGGATGTGCCTAAAAACTCTCTCTGCTCTAAATACAATTCTAAGCTCCCTTCGAAACCACAGGAAACACATTTTAGTCGCATCCCAAAATCCCAGTTTTCATACTTCCCGCGTTTGTAGACGTTTTTTTTTTGAAAAATTTCAAAAAAATTTATAACATTTTAAGAACAGCATTTTCACAAGTGAGTGGGAACGAATTTTTCGTATGGGGCACTGAGGTAAGGTGACCGCTTTGCACCCAAAAGGTCTCTGGTTCGAATCATGAGTCGGGAGAAGTTTTTTGTTTTTTATTATTTTTTATTCAGTCGCATTTTCAAAATATCAAATTGCATATTTCCTGCAGTTGAGGAAGTTCTTTTGAAAAACTTCCAAAAAAGTTTATAATATGCTAATATTCTCCCGTAACATTTTATGAATAGCATTTTTACAAGTGAATGGGAACGCATCATTTTTATCCTTTTTTGTCCTTAAAAGTACAAATTCAAAAAAATAATCATTTATGTCAATTTTGTCATAGAAATGTAAATACCGATTTTCCCAATTTTTTTATTCCTAAAAAAGTATCAATTTTGAAAAATCCCTCTCCGTAACTCGTCTGCATGGTATGTACAAGACACACACTGAATTTCATGTTTTTAACTACTACCCTTTAGTCGTGGCGGTTCGAAGTTTATCCTTTTTTGTCCCATTTTAGATAGTGGGTAATGCAGTTGGTTGTATTTTCATTCTATTTTAATTCCAAAAGTACAAATTTTAAAAATCCATTATCTCACGTACAAGTACAAAATAACCTAACTTCAGATTCAAAAAATTTTCGCGTAAAAATAAAGAGTACGAATTTCGAAAAATGCGGCCATTATATCTGGTACCATTTTAATCCCATTTTACCCACTTATGAGTACGACTTTCTAAAATCTCTTTATTTTACGTGTCTACGCAATTAGAGGGATGTACACTCCGAAATTCATCATTCTAGCTGTAGTCGTTTAGTGTGTACTATTTTTATCCCTCTGTACCCATTACAGAGGGATAAAAATTATCCTTAAATACTATAAAATAATAGGGGTTATTATGAGTATTTTTAGTCCTTGTGAGGGAAATGCTTTCCCTTTGGGTCGATTTCGCCCAGTTTCGATACCAAGTACTATAAGACGTATTTATGGAAATTTTGGACTTTCTAGCTACATTCGTTTAGATGCTAGCGTGCTTTCAACAGAGGTCGAAATTTCAAGGTGTTACAAACGGAATGGCAAAGTTAGTATACCCCCATTCTGGAGATGGAGGGTATAATGAAAACAAGTAAGGAAAGTCTAAAGTCGGGCGGGCCGACTCTATGATACACTCCACTTTCAATCCGAATACTATTTAAAAAGTGCAAACGGGAAGGATTTTTGTTTCCTGTAAATGTATGTGTTTGACAAAAAAAGTTAAATCGGAAAGGACATTTGAAATCTGGAACGAAATGGGTGAAATATAATATGTATAGTTTGGCCAAAATCGGTTAAACATTTAGGAGCAACATTTGTATTTATTTGCGCTATATCTAAATCTGAACAGATCTTAGAAACTTTCACCATAGGTTTTTACTTGGATTATAAGCTGTTGTGCTAAATTTAAAGAAAATCGAGAATAATATGTGGTTTCTAAAGCGCCAAAAGTCAAATCGGGAGCCACATTTGTTTGGGGGCTATATCTAAATCTGAACCGATCTTACCCAATTTCTGCATACGTGTTTCTAGTTGGATTGTAAGATGTTGTGTCAAATTTAAAGAAAATCGAGTATAATATGGGGTTTCTAGAGCGGAAAATGTCAAATCGGGAGCGACATTTGTATGGGGGCTATATCTAAATCTGAACCGATCTTTTCCGATTTTTGCATAGGTGTTTCTAGTTGGATTATATTAAGTAGCGTTCGTCCTTGATCCACAAAACTTGCTTGTGCCAATTTTTGTTAAGATCGGACTATAATTGCGACCTGTAATTTGATTACAACAATAGATGGACAGACAGACGGACTTTGTTAAATCGACTCAGAAAGTGATACTTAACAATGGGTCTAACTCGCTTCCTTTTGTGTGTTACAAACAAATGCACAAAGCCATAATACTCTCGTGGAGTGTATAAAAACATATTTATAATTTGTTGTGTTGATTTTTTTGAATCGCCAAGTCTCAAAAATGTACAAAAATATTGTGTATGTCTCAGACACATGATTTTTATTTATTGTTGTATAGTTTAGATTGAATCAAACTGTGGATCCAAAAACTTCCCGCTTCCAGTGCTAACTTTCTCTTCAGTCCCAAATACAAATCAGCACTCCCCCAATGTTCAATTGCAGTGATTTGCCAACTGTTTAATATGACGAATGGTCTAATGTGAATGTTGTCAAGTGATTCTATATCACAATATCAACGTCAAGTCAGTCTCCTTTCTCCGATTTTGTATAAATTTCCATTTAGCATTATGTTTAATACTCGTACTAACTAACCATAATTCATTAATAATGGCCTTCACCATGTTCCATGGAAGCAGGAGAAATGTAATAAATAAAAAAATAAACATAAAAATGTGCTACAATTTATTTAGCAAATATTTGCATAGACATTCATTCACAGCCATACATACGTCCAAGCAATCTTTTTTTCTGAAGCACAACTTCAGGGCGTATTCGACTAACTAAGGAAACCAGCACAAGGCACCAGGAAGAAGGGAGGCCAGTTGAAAAGGCAAGTCTTAAGAAAAATTACCTCCGCTTTATCATTGACAAGGTCTTCAGGTCTTCGTCAGCATGAAGTCATCATCGTCATCATCAGAGTCATCAAACAACAGCCCAAAAACTACAAATGGCAAATAAACAATATCAACAACAACATCAACAAAACCAAAAACATCACTTCATTATCGCGATTTCTGACATCACTTTTTCTCCGGCGGCCCCTCAATGTGTTACGAGTGTGTATCGTATACCCGGCCGGTGTTTTTCGGTTGCTCCGAAAAAAATCAATAATAGTAAATTTTCCACTGTTAGTTTTATTGGCCGATAGGTTAGTTGGTTAATGCACTACGACGAGTAGTAATAGTAACACACTCGTACAGGGTAGGTATGAGAATTCTGGTAATATGAGAGAAATATTGAATAAATGAATAAATGAATAAATGAATAAATGAATAAATGAATAAATGAATAAATGAATAAATGAATAAATGAATAAATGAATAAATGAATAAATGAATAAATGAATAAATGAATAAATGAATAAATGAATAAATGAATAAATGAATAAATGAATAAATGAATAAATGAATAAATGAATAAATGAATAAATGAATAAATGAATAAATGAATAAATGAATAAATGAATAAATGAATAAATGAATAAATGAATAAATGAATAAATGAATAAATGAATAAATGAATAAATGAATAAATGAATAAATGAATAAATGAATAAATGAATAAATGAATAAATGAATAAATGAATAAATGAATAAATGAATAAATGAATAAATGAATAAATGAATAAATGAATAAATGAATAAATGAATAAATGAATAAATGAATAAATGAATAAATGAATAAATGAATAAATGAATAAATGAATAAATGAATAAATGAATAAATGAATAAATGAATAAATGAATAAATGAATAAATGAATAAATGAATAAATGAATAAATGAATAAATGAATAAATGAATAAATGAATAAATGAATAAATGAATAAATGAATAAATGAATAAATGAATAAATGAATAAATGAATAAATGAATAAATGAATAAATGAATAAATGAATAAATGAATAAATGAATAAATGAATAAATGAATAAATGAATAAATGAATAAATGAATAAATGAATAAATGAATAAATGAATAAATGAATAAATGAATAAATGAATAAATGAATAAATGAATAAATGAATAAATGAATAAATGAATAAATGAATAAATGAATAAATGAATAAATGAATAAATGAATAAATGAATAAATGAATAAATGAATAAATGAATAAATGAATAAATGAATAAATGAATAAATGAATAAATGAATAAATGAATAAATGAATAAATGAATAAATGAATAAATGAATAAATGAATAAATGAATAAATGAATAAATGAATAAATGAATAAATGAATAAATGAATAAATGAATAAATGAATAAATGAATAAATGAATAAATGAATAAATGAATAAATGAATAAATGAATAAATGAATAAATGAATAAATGAATAAATGAATAAATGAATAAATGAATAAATGAATAAATGAATAAATGAATAAATGAATAAATGAATAAATGAATAAATGAATAAATGAATAAATGAATAAATGAATAAATGAATAAATGAATAAATGAATAAATGAATAAATGAATAAATGAATAAATGAATAAATGAATAAATGAATAAATGAATAAATGAATAAATGAATAAATGAAGTGTAATATTTCCAAATTTATCATATCACTTGTCTGTCATTGATTTTTGAAAGAAGTCAATATTTTGACCAAATTTTATTTGATAACCTTTATTGGTGTTGTTGCCGTTAGCCTTATATGCGTGATAGTTTTATATAATGTTGATATTGGACAAATAGATCATATCATGTTGGACATATCCATACCATGGCATACACAGATGCAAAATACACTGACACACGCACACTCCAAAGGACACACACGCACGTAAACCAACAATAACACCGTCAGTTTGTTCAGTGGTGTACGTGAGCTGTATGCGAGTGTGTGAGTGCTGTCGCTGTTGTTGTTGTTTATGTAGTGCAAACATTTGTGCACGACAATACAGTGAAGAGCAAAACAAACGCAAAAAAATCCAAAGCCAATTTTAAATTGACTAATTCAGATTCATATCAGAAATTTAAAAAATTCGTAACATTTTTTTGATAATATATTTTTTCTGGCGAATTTCCAGCAAATTGTTGATAGTTCAATATAAAATTATCAAATCTAAAAAAATATTTGATTACGAATTCTTATCGGTTTTAAGAGAGAGCAACATTTTTTTCTTTTAATTTTGTATAGTTTTGATACGCACTGTTCATGATACAATCACATGTTCATATAGTGCCAATATCTACGTGTCTTTACGATATAGATACTCAAGTTTTTGTCCACATACGCATGTAGGTAAATTGGTTCATATACATCCATACAGACTTGTATCAATCATTATTGTGGCGAGTCAATGAAGACTTCACTGAAGCGCAGTGTGTGTACTGAGCTGCCTCAATGAAGTTTAGTGACGTTATTATTTTGTACAACCACCGTATGTATGGATATTGATATCTATAAATAATACACACACAGCTGCACATAACGCTAACTAAACGCAGTGACAATGTGACTTTACATGTGTTCGTAACGTGTAGTTTGGATTAGACAGTCATAACTCAAAAAAAAAAATAGAAGGAATGATATCAGAGTCTAAAGATCTGATGATATTTTGGAAGAGGACCTAAAAAAAAATAAAAAGGTTATCGATATCCCTATAACTAATTTAAGACTGGATAACTAAGCTGCGATAACAAAAACCTAAATAGGAAAGTAAAATTTCACTAAAATAAATCCTTTTTTAAAATTGTCGCCAATGTTTTTGTGCAAATTTTGAAACAAATAATTTTGTGTTAAAAATGTTGGACATAGTCTGGACAAAATTATCTAGTGTAAGTCAGATTTATAGTTATCTAGGCTAAGCCCAAAAAAGTCAACACAAAATAATTATTTTGAAAATTTGTTTTGATGCAAATATTGTAGTTGGCTTGGCGACAATGTAAAAAAATAATTTTTTATTTCGAGAAAAAAATTAAATTTTTATTAACGCTTTTGTTATCGCACCTTATTATTCCGGCTGAAACAGCTCTAATATTGATTTATTGGACGTTAAAGTTTGGAAAGACCAAACAAAAACTATTTTTTGTAAAATGAGAACAAAAAGTGAATAATTAAAAAATTTCGATAACTATCTTATTTATCGAAATTGAAATTTAAAAAAAATCTTATTATTTTTGGATCATATGAATGAAAAAAAGGAAAAATCGGTTAAAAATTTTCGATACCGAAATTAAAAATATCGGAAAAAGCTAACTTTTATAGAAAACTCAAAAATAGGCTGAAAAAGTAATAATTTTCGATAACTGGCGTAGATATTGTACAAAAAAATTACAATGCAGTATTAAGCAGGTGCATGCAATTTGAGTAAAATCGCTGGAAAAACATGGAAAAAGACGCATCCAAAAAGCCTTTGGAACTATTTACATTGGACGAACCAACTGTATACAGGGAGAATCTGGTGAATATTTTTCCTCGTGTAAATAGATACCTTGGAGGATATTGACTATGTGATGTACAGTTTTAACGATGAATTCGAAATTTCGATATTGTTTGATTTTTTATTCAAATGGGCTAAAAATATTAAAAAATCGATTTTTTAATTTTTCATAACTAAGAAGTTATCGAAAAAATATTTTCATTTTTTATTTTAACACCATTTTACAAATAAAACATATTTTTTCGATTTTTCCAAACTTTAATGTGTAACGTTTAAGCGAGTTATCGATAACATGTCGACCAAAATATACTCAAATCATGGGGCTACGCATAATTTTCTTAATTTCATTCACGAATTTGGGAACCTTGGTTATTGACATGGCCAAAAATTGCCTTATCAATGAAGAAAATATTCGAGAATTTTTTACTCAAAATTAAAGAATAGTTTTTCACATTGTCGTCATCTACAATATAAGTATTTGTATCAAAACAAATTAAAAAAATTGTTTTTCAAACAGACATTGATACTGCTGGAAACAATTTTGAAAAATTTTTTATCTTAATTAAATTAAATTTTAACAATATAATTTGGTTTTTGTTATAGCAGCTTAGTTATTCAGTCTTAAAGAAAAATAGCCTTAATGATTTTGATATGTACCCAGTGAAAGCCACAGAATCAAAATAGAGTTTTGATAAAGGGCGATTTTTTTAAAAGCTATAGGAAAGTTTTTCAAAAAAAAAGCACATGAAATCTTTATTTGAATCGATAGTACGGTCCATATAATTTAATGTTTGAAGATTATTTCATGCAAATGTTGACTTTGACTGCGCCTCAAATGGTCCATCCGCTTAGTCCAATTTTGGCATTTCCACGTTTTTGAGTAACAGAGACCCAATTGCTGCGAACGGCGACGAATCGATAATTGATGGTCATCATTAACACTGGCCGATACAGCTGCGATATTTTCTTTAGTTCGCACTCTACGTAAGCGTGTTGGTGGTTTAATGTCCAACAATGTAAATTTGGGGCGAAATTTAGTCACAATAGCCCGAATAGCCGCTTCAGTGGGTCGATTAAACTGACCATAAAATGGAAGCGCGCGATGAACTTTCTTAACAGAGCACGCATTTTGATAATAAAATTCAATAATTTGCAAACGTTGTTCGTTAGTAAGACGATTCATGGTTAAATTATAGACCAAACTGAAGATGTTTGACAGTGAAACAAAACACGAAACGTGCGTCTGCTGTTTAAACCAGTGTTGCAATTGTTGAAAAATCCAAAATACGCGGTTGCAATTGCTTTCTCTGTTAAGCATTCTGAAACTTTTCTGAAACAAATATTCCGAATGATGACAGCAATCATATACTATAAAAATATTTTGATATTCTCTATATGATAAAAAGTTACGCGGGTTTTTCTAAAGATACTTTTCACAATTTTTGACATTACAGACACCATTTATCCTATTTTAGCCTAATAACTTGGGAAGCAAAATGTTATTAACGGCGAAATTATGGAATTTGATAGTACGATATACCCTAAATCTAGAAAAATGCTGAAAAATGTGTTAAACAAAATCGTTGTAGCGAATTACAACCTTCGGTTATATGTTGCTCCAATTTTGAACTATTTTATTTCTATTATTTTTATGTTCATAGTCATTTATGCAGTCACAAAATAACGTGTGAGTTGATAGCCAAAATCGGAAAATTTTGAAAAAAGTAGCTTTAGATATATTTTTTTAATCAACAGAAGTATTCAGTGCATTTATTCTCACATAATAACAGCAAATAACTTTTAAATTTAATGTTTTGCAAATATTTTTTTGCATTCTATTAAATATAGATGCAAAATGGCCTTGAGCCAGGACAATATCCCAGTTCAAATCAAATATTGATTACAGATCAAAAAAATACAAATGAAAAAACTAAATCAAATGAGCGTTGGCACGGCAGAAGTAGTGCTGGGTAACTATACCTGCATATACACATACTTACATATGCAACTCAATGAGATGCTTGTAAGATGGCATGTGTACTTTATTACTTGGTGCGATTTTTTAAACGCAAATTCGTCAAGTGAGTTGTGCTTCTCGTTCGTTTGTGAGAATCATCTCCTTATAGAGGCCGGGTTTGATGTTGAAAAGTCGCTGCGAAGCCAATTGAAAAAGACTTTTGACATGGTCGAAATCATGATCGTGGTAGTCTGTAGCCAAGTAATTAATGTCACCATGCCATTTGTAAATAAATTTGCATTCTATTAAATATAGATGCAAAATGGTCTTGAGCCAGGACAATATCCCAGTTAAAATCAAATATTTTTTTAAATTTAATTTTTTGTAATTTTAGCTGATCTTCCTTCAACTTTCTCACCGCCGTTTTCAACTCTCTTTATTTTTTCACTTCCGTTTTTGCTCATATAGATTTAAATAATTAAAATGTATTTTTTACGTAAATAAATTATTTATGTATAATTTTTTTAATTTTCACACTTAAAATGTCGAACGTGATCAACTTTAAAGAAGTGCCAAGGTCACAAATTTTCTTATTTTCCAGTAAGGTTTATTTTATTTAAATTGTATACAAATCTCTGTTTGTACTCAAAATTTGATGCTCTTTCTACATGTACTTTGGACGCAGTAACAACTAATGTTGTTTTTCAATGTCGAACGTGACATTGAAATATACGAAAATGCAAAACAAAAGGTTACAATAAATTGCAGTCGTATAGTTTTGTATCCTTTATTTTTTGACTCTTTGTACTCCCTAAAAGATTTAAGACAGCAAAAGTAAAATCGTAATATCTCTATTTAAGAACTTTTATCAAAACAAAATGTGCAAGAGAAATATTCAAAACATTAAAGTTGAACTTGCTCGACTTTGCATTCGAATATCTCGAGATGGGATATGAATAAATGTAAATTTTGTGTACATTAGTTAAATTTGATTGTTTCCCTATGAAAATATGTTTAAACAAAGTGTTTAGAATTACTTTTAATTTTTGGTCTTGGTGGACCTTTCTGTGGAAATGCCCATATGCATAAAATGGGCAGAAGAAACTAACACATCCTTTGAAAAATATTTGTTTCATATGCACTGCGAGAACAAGCCCTTACATGTTCTTTAATTGGTTTGCAGAGAAAACTTATTTTTAAGGTTCGCTACCTTTTTTGTATTTATTGGATTTCACAATAAGAAAAAAATTGGTCAATATCCGATCAACTATCAATGAGCTCAAAATCCAAAATTAGAAGAAAACTATCGAAAAAGGATTCGATAATTTTTTAGTTATCGATAACTTCCATAGGTATCGATTTAAAATTACCTAAAAATCCAGATCTGACCGAAGGAATTCAATAATAAAAATAATTGTTTCATGTACATCAAAGAAAAATATAGAGGATTTGAAAATAATGTTTTCTCTGTGGTGCTCTTTTGAGGTTTAAATATTGTTTTGAAAACATAGGAACAATTATTTAAAAAATCGCGCGATTGTTTAAAATAGGGCAATTTAAAATTTTAAATTTGAACTACCGATTACTTTGGCTTTGAAACGTACATAGAATAACATTAATTGTTAAACCCTCCCTCATTCCGTTTGTAACACCTTGAAATATCGACCTGAGACCGTATAAAGTATATATATTCTTGATCGACATAAAATTCAAAGACGATCTAGTCGTGTCCGTCCGTCTGTTGAAAGCACGCTACCATCCAAACGAAAGGAGCTAGGACGTCCAAATTTTCAATAAATGCGTCTTATAGTTGTAGATCGGTTGGGATTGAAGCTGGGCGAAATCGACCCAAAGGTAAAATTTTTCCCTCACAAGGACTAAAAATACCCATAATGTTCCCTAATTTTTTAGAGTATTTAAGCATAATTTTTCAATATGTCTGCTTGTACTTACTTGATATTGGATATGCGCATTCCCCCTATAACAAAAACGTGCACCTAAAAGTGATTTTTATTCGTAGGGGGTGAAATGGGACAAAAAGGGATACAAATGGTACCTATTAAACAACAGCAGCTAGAAACACGAAATTCGTTGTATACATTCCACTAATTGAGTAGATAGTAGTAGATAAAAGTATTTTTTCCAAATTCATACTTTAAGGGGTAAGATGGGAATAGAGGGATAAAAATGGTACCAAACAAACGGCTGCATCTAGAATAATGAAATTCCGTGTATACATTCCTCTGATTACGCGGACACGTAAAATAAAATGGAAAAAGGGATAAAATAGTACCAACAAAATGACCGTAGCTAGAGTTATAAAATTCGGAGCATACATTCCTCTGATTGCATAGACACCAAAAATAGAAAGATTTTTCCAAATTCGTACTTTTTACTTTTTCGGCAAAAATTGGTTGAATCATGAAGTTAGGTTTTGCAATATGTACGTGAGATAATGGATTTTAAAAATTTGTACTTTTGGAATTAAAATAGAATGGAAATACAACCAGCTGTAACACCCACTATCTACCAATATTTATGGTATTTAAGCTTTTTGAAAATATAAATATAAGAATATTTATTTTTTGAATTGACTTGAAGTATTATTTGAACTGGGATATTGTCCAGAGTTACAAGCCGAACTATTATTTTCGGCGGCGACGGCTGTACTCATAATGGGTCGGCGGCATTCGGCTGATTTGCCGGCTCGTTCTGTGATTCGATCACCCCTATTTATTTGACAATTTTGGGAAAATGGAAGGAACAATTTGTATTTGTTTTTAATACTGTTTCTTTTATTTTTGGCAATTAGTTCAATATACGTTAATATTAGCCAATATTAACCAATATTCCCATAATTTAATATTATTATCCCATACAATTATTTTTTGTAATTGGGAATCCATTCCCAAAATTTATAATATGGATGAATTTAATAAATATATTTGCAATTGCAGCTTTTCATGTGAGGCATATTTGACCAGACATCTTGAATATCATAATCCTTCCAAAGAATTTTAAAACTCTACCTACTTGGACACCCTAAGAAGCGCAATAGAGGAGCTGTTGTTTATTGTGTTTTATAGGAACATATGGCCACGCATACTGGAATATGGCCACGCATACTGGAATTGCGACTTCAAATCAAAATAGAATCTATAGACGTCATCATATAGTGTGATACCAAATTCACATATTCATATATTTTTCAGTGGAAGGTTGTCTAAGTCCACAGTTATATTTTCTTTTGTAATTTTAAGTGGGTTGTCTATTTTGGTAGTAAGATTTGACTGAGTTAGAACTCCGTCAAGTCTCGGCGGCGTGGTTGAAGTCGATATGAGTCGATGAAATCGGCGGCGTGGTTGAAGTCGATGTGAGCCGATGAAATCGGCGGCGGCGCGGCTCGTGTAGAAACATGCGGAGGCGGCGACTTGTCGGCTTAAAATCGGTCGGCTTGTATCTCTGATATTGTCCTGGCTCAAGACCATTATGCATCTATTTTTAATAGAATGCAAATTTATTTACAAATGGCATGGTGACAGTTATTACTTGGCTGCAGACTACCACTATCATGATTTCCACCCTATCAAAGGTTTTGTCAAGTGGCTTCGCAGCGACTTTTCAACATCAAAACATTATTTATAAAATTATTTTTTCAATATTGGTATTCAATTTTGTGTATTAATCCGAATCATTTTACGATTTGCTAAATTCAAATTGGGAATTTGCATTTAGCAAGAAATCACGGCTTCTTTTTATATTTTAAAATTTCTAAACGACATTCGATGACTGCTATTAATTTTTGTTTCCCCTTTCGAATAATTGCGGCAGTCTGACAGAGAATACCTGCAATTGGTGGGGGAGACACAAACGCACTATATGACGGAATGCCAAATATACATCGGAAGAGTATTGATGAGTATCTACTTTGGTTTTATCATTTATTTCCAACTCTAGTCATTCCCATGCATTCATGTGGACGGACTATCATCATCGTCATCGACGACTCCATGCAACCAACATTCTAGTTGGTCAATGTTGACTAAGTGCTGACCGGATTCCCGGTCCGGCTGCAAATGCCTACCTGCCCCCTCTCTCTCTCTCTCTCTCTGTTGGTACTCGTAAATAGCTGGAGCACATAACAAATTGAAAAATCAACAAATGAATGAATGAGGTGGAGTGAAAATTATTTTTGAAGTATCGGCGATGTTCACTTCATTCACCGCCACTCACCATTCACCGGACAGAGGGCAGTGCGTGCGTGTGACTGCGGATCATTGACACGCACTCGAAATATACTCGTACGCATTTCAAGTGCGTGACACGTTTTATCACACCTTTTGTGCCGAATGCGCGAGTGTTTGTTCTTTTGGTCGTCGTCGTTTTACAGGTGATGGATGGATGGATGAATGGATAGGTGGATAGGTTTCCAGAGCAGTGTATTTGATATGACACTTGAAATCATAGCCACATAAATTTGTATTTATTTATCATACATACTCGTACATGTACATTCGAGAGCAGTCGTTTAAATTTATTGATAATGGTTTCGGTCTATATACGTTTTCAATAATTCAGAAGCTGGTACGTACTTAGATTGCGTACGTTAGAGTGGGAACACAAAAAATCGGTTCCAAAAATAATAAAATAAATCACAATTTGAGAAATCAGTGTCATTCCCTCACAGAGCAGCATGCATTTTTCAAAAAGAATAATAGAAAAAAATATGTCTACATTTTTATATGGATCATTTGGAAATGTTTTGTAAAATTTTCGAGCAAAAAAATCTTCTATTTTATTTTCTTGTGACAACTGAATATTTCTAGTTTTTTTTTTAATCATGTTTTAGTCACCCCATTTAATGTATATGCGTATCAATGTTCGGAGTTATTTACTTTAAATATCTTTTGAAACGATACCTTTTCATATTCGGTGCTCTATCTGTCTGCCTTTCTATACGTCTACCTGTTCGTTTGTTTATTTACGAGTGTAAACAGTTCCATTAAATAGTCAACAATCTTCTGATGACTTAATGATAGTAAATCAACACAAGAAAAGAGGAAGAAAAGAGGAATCGGTCGATAACATAAAATCCATAAAGATTTATATAAAATATGTTCCAATATGTATGGATTGTATTAAGTCTCATTGAAAATCAATTAAATTGAAATAAATTTCTCCGAAGAAAATGACAATCGTCTGGTGGCAATTAATTGACAACACTTATGTGGAAAAGGTTAACAAATTGGCAACATTGATTTAGAAAACTAGCACAGCTGCACGACCAAAATGTTTTTCGATCACGGTCAGACAACATATTTGGATAGAGCACCACAGAATAAGAAGAAAAAGAATTTATGGAAATGTTATCGATACCTTGCTTAGATATCAAAAAATCGTAAATTAAAGTTTCAAAAATATTCGAATCTATAACTTCCATAGTTTTCGAGGCAAGAGTATAATATTGGCTTCGCCAAGATCTGAGTATATTTTTGGAAACAGGAGCTCAAAACAATAAAAAAATGGTCGGCACGTTATCGAGTTAAAATTTGGAAAACTTGAAAAAGAAAAATGATTTTTTTCTTCTTTTTTTTTCTATATATCATTTGGGACAGAAAACAAGTGTAACGCATTGAAGGAGTGGCTTAAGACCCTAAGATAGTTTGGACCAAATCCGTTTCACACTTTTTAAGATGATTGAGCCATGTTCGTCCGTCCGTCTATCTGGCTTGCTGGTGTACACGATAACTCTCGAAAGGAGATAAGGAATCAATTCAAACTTTGCACCAGGTAATATTTTTCCCAAACTTAGTTTCAGTTCGAAGATGGGCGAAATTGCCACACCCCTTCTGGTACCTCCAACACAAATGGCCCATATTCCTATGTAAAATTAAAACTAATGTAACTTCCTCACGGATATTCGGAATCAGCTATATTTTGGTATTTGCTAATGTTTTTATAATCACTTTAAGTGTGATAAATATGGCTGGTTTTGCCACGCCCCATCTTGTACCTCCCACACAAATCACCCTAAAATACGTAAAATTAAAGCTGTTATAACTTCTATACGGATGATCTGCATATTGTGAAATATTATATTTAGCAATGCTTTTATATTGGCATGGAATATGGGCGATATTGCTACACCCCTTCTGGTACCTCCCAAACAAAGTAGCATAAACATTGGTTACAATAGAACCGACGTAACATCCATACGGGTAGTCAAAATCATTTGCAATTTGTTATTTGAAAATGATTTTATAATCGCTTTAAACCTAAAAAATATGTTCTCTTTAGCCACGCCCCTTGTTGTACCTCAAACACAATTGTAGCTATCCGAGTTAATATTAAATCCTTCATAACTTATATATTGATGCATGGAATCCACTATGACTTGATATTGGCGCTAAGCAAAATTTATGTCCTTCTATAGGCATGTTCTCTGTCTCTCTTCGAGAGTGAGGGTATATAAAGGGTGATTTTTTAAAAGCTATATGAAAGTTTTTCAAAAAAAAAAAACACATATAATTCAGAAAAATTAATGAAATCTTTATTTGAATCGTTAGTCCAATTTTGGCATACTCTTTCCAACATGTCGGCCGGTATCTCACGAATAAATGCTTCAATGTTGTCTTCCAATGCGTCTATTGAACCGGGTTTGTCTGTATAGACATGAGCTTTAACATAGCCCCACAAAAAAAGTCTAAAGGCGTTAAATTGCTCGATCTAGGCGGCGAAATGACCGGTCCCGAACGTGAAATAAAATGTTCACCGAACTCGCCTCTCAATAAGTCCATTGTTGCGAGTGCTGTGTGGCATGTGGCACCGTCTTGTTGAATCCACATGTCATGCAAGTCAAGCTCTTGCATTTTGGGCATCTTTGAAGAAGTACGGTCCAATGATGCCACCAGCCCATAAACCGCACCAAACTGTGACTTTTTCTGGATGCATTGGTAGCTCTTGCTATGCTTCTGGCTGATATTCACTCCAAAATCGACAATTCTGCCTATTTACGTACCCATTGTGCCAAAAATGAGCTTCGTCGCTGAACACAATTTTTCGGTAAATAAACTTTCTTAACAGATCACGCATTTTGATAATAAAATTCAATAATTGCAAGCGTTGTTCGTTTGTAAGACGATTCATGGTTAAATTATAGACCTGAAGAACTGAAGATGTTTGACAGTGAAACAAAACACGAAACGTGCGTCAGCTGTTTAAACCAGTGTTGCCAAAAAGATAATAGCTAAAAAAGCACTCTTTAAAAGTCGGGTTAGACGACTGACGTTTTCTTACTTGGTTTTTTGTAAAATGATGTCAAAATGAAAAATAAAATAAAAATTTTCGATAACTATCGAAATTGAAAATTAAAAAATCGATTCGAATACAGAAAAGCGATAAAAACATTTTCGATAACTTTTGAGTTATCGAAACCATAAAAAATAGAAAAAATTAAATTTTTAGAAAACTTGAGAATATGTAGAAAAAAATCGACAGCTGGTGTAGTTGTAGAGATATCCTACAATTTCCCGAAAAAACTATCAAAATTATCGTAGGTTCAATTCGATTGTTTTATATATTTATTTATTCCTCTCGTTCCAATGAGAGTTCCTCAAAAAAGGTCGGCATGTTATCGATATCTCGCTTGCTTATGAAGTTATCTGACATTTAAGTTGGGAAATGTCGAAAAAAAAATAAAATAAAATTTTTCGATAATTTATAATGTTATCTTTTCATAGTTTTCATAAAAAATAATGTTTTTTATTTTCGTGACCAATTATCCAAAAGGGGAGATATCAAAGGCCCTAAGATCTGACCACACATTTGTATAGAAAAATAAAAAAGTGGTCGACATGTTATCGATATCTCGCTTAGCTGTCGAGTTATTGAAAGAATCGTTTTGTTTGGTTCCAATGCACAATTTTTTAGTTATCGATAACTGCTTTGTTAATCGATAATTTCTATAGTTATCGATTTTGGAAATGATCTATGAAAATGATGTATATTTTTAAGTAAAGCAAAATTTTAAATTACCAGAAATTTAATAACAAAAATAATTGCACTTCAAAGAAAAAATTATTTTAAAATATTTTGTAAATAATTTTTCGCTACGTAACTTACGGCTAAAACCATATAACTTTTTAATTTACCATCATAAAATTCTGAAATACATTGACATTTTGATATGTGGCATCATTTCTGATTTACAAAATGGGCGGACCAAGCCCACTTTTTAATAATGAGAAAATTTCCGTTTGTAATAATATGGGTCACTTAAAGTGGCTCTAATGAAAAAATTGCAAAAAACTGCAACTTAAGATTGGTAATACTTACTTATGATCCATTGGACTACTAAATGGTGTATAGTCACAACTTCTTCTCCCTCCTGCTCTCTCTAATCAATGTTGGATGTTTTTATTTTTTATTTAAAAGGTTATTTTTTGAAACACGTTAAACACAAGTAAATACATACGCGAATTTCACAAATGAAGATTACAACCCAAATTTTGAGAAAATGCTTATCCCGAATAGTGCAGTAATTATTTTTTTCGAATTTTGAGATAAAACTTTCATGTTATCAGTGGTCCACGTTGGTGAACGTCTTTTGTGTGTGACCATATGGCATCATTCTGGTTAATTTTGCATCAAAAAAGTTGACACAGAAACCATGGCCTACTATTTTTTCGAAGTTGTAAATAAAGTTTTTTTCTTAGAATATATGTAAACTAGAATTTTGTAGTTGGAGCCACTATAAAACCTACATATATTAGAAAATATATATTTTTAAAAATATTAAATGGTGTTATTTTGATAGTTATCTTTCATTTGGCATCAACATTTATTTAACAAAATATTTTTTTACTTTTAGCCATTTGTTGCCTCTGTGCACCGGCGCTCTTTACAGATTTCAAAATTATTGTAAGATAATAATAAGAAGAATTATTTTTAAAACGTCCTCTTTTTTATCTCAAATAATTAATTTGATTCAATAATAGAAAAGTTTTTTAAAAGTGGATGCTTCTCTGATTCGGTCATTTTAATTTTTTTGCGCATACATGGCCAACTAAATTGAAATTTTAAAATTGTTTTCCACAATTTGTCGCCCACAATATAAAATGCAGCAATAGCGATTTTACTGCAATTGCTTCTCATGCTGAGTTGTGCTTTTGGGCTAATAATTTCAAATTTTTATCTTATTTTTCGATTTTTTTTAATGAGCAAAAATAATAAAAAAAATAAAAAGTCCTTTTTTTAGTTTCTATTTTGATAACTATCTTAGTTATCATATTTTTATTTTAGTTTTTCGTTTTTTTTTTTATTTTGTACATATTTTACACAAATAATAAATTTTTTATTTCGATTTTTGCAAACGTTAACTCGATGAGTAAGCGAGTTATCGATGTAAACCAAATTTTTTTAATTTTGAGGTCATCTTTCCAAAAATATATTCAGATATATTCGGATATCGTACCCTTGCCTAAAAAGTCCTAACTGATGATTTTTTTCCGTGACTATACCCCGTCGCCGTCAATAAAAAGTTATTTTTTACTCAAAATAATAAATTATTTGTTCTCTTTGTCGCCAATTACAATATAAATATTTTTGTGAAAATAAATTAAAAATATATGTTTTGTGTTGACCTTTTGGACTTAGCCTCAAATTTGACTTACACTGGCTAAGCAGGCTTGCCAGATGAATTATTTCTCTGACCCCAAAATTTTTATGAAAAATCCCCAATTATCCCCTTTATAAAAAGTTTTTTAATGTTTTATTTAAAAGTAGAAAAGTTTTTTCAATTTTCAAAATCTGAAAAACGTGAAAATCTGCAATACGTAAGAAATTCTGCGCATTATGAATAAATACGTAAAATATTGTTAAAAAACATAAAAACAAAAAATAAACTTTCCTTTAAAATCGAAAAATAAGTAAAGTAGTCAATTGGGCAAATTTCTAAAATATATCCGATTGGCCGATTTTCAATATCTCATGATCCTTGGGTCCTTGTCAAATTTAAATTTTTTAAAGAAAAATGTTTACTAGAACAAAAGATATTGAATTTTGGCCAATGGATTTTTATTCTGAACCACTGAGTGTGGTTGATAAATTTACATTCCCAGTTAAAATCAAATATTGAATATTTTTCAAAATATTTCGAAAATCCCAGAAATATTTTATGAAATCCCCTGTCCTTATTTCTTTTTTGTCCTCTTGACCATCATAAAATCACCATGGTTGAGGACAAATCTCCAAATTTTTCAACAAAAAATTGAACACCGCCAAACTCTTGTATACCTTTAATCGAAAGTGAATTAGTACGTACAGATAGTATATTTCCATTCATTCACCGGCAATATCAAATTAATTGTTTGCATTCATTTTCTCGAACACGCAAATTTCATCGTAAGAAAACAGCAACGACTGTTTTTTCCTGCAGCATTTTGTTTATTTTTTGTCCATAGACATTTTTGAATTCCGCTGCATGATGTTCGGTTGTGTCGCGTAATGTTGTTGTTGCGCCGCTTGCAGACACAGACCGCAACCACGTTCCAACCAAAATGCAGTTATTTAATCATTTCCAGAGCATCGAACATGTTCGTTGTGGCTGTTGTGCTTGAGCTGGAAGATGGTTTGGTTTGAAGCTTTGTTCGGTTACGACTGGAAAATTTGCTACCACAAATTTTACAGTGCTACCTAATCAAAACTGACTCCGTGAATCAAAATCAGGAACGTACTACCGAAATGAACTGAAAACGTAGTTTTTGCATGTATGTATGATTATGATTAGGGTGCACCCTAATAGCCTTGCCGAAAACATGCAAAATGCCATTTCAGTTAGATTTCGCATGCAGTGTGAAACGACTATAAAGAATACCTCCATTGAATTTCAGTGGTTTGCTTGTGTGGAACAAGTACATTCATCAAGTAAGTGGTTTATGGATTAGAAAATCAACTTTGAACGTATTTCGTATTTGAACCATATCAACTTCTTTATTCCAATATGAATTTTAAAACGTTCGCAATAACTTCCAAGTATTTAGTTCGGTTTGTGTCTTTGTGATTTTTTAAACTTCGCATTTTGTTCAAACCGTTGGTCATGCATAGGTTTAATTTGAAGTAAAAACTTTAATATTGGCTTAATTGCAAGATAAATTTTTAAAATAGTTACATCACTACCGATACTTCTTTACATTATCATAATTTCAAATGGTTTCATGGTTCACTAAAGTAGTGTTGATTGCTGCTAATGAAGTACAATTAAAAAAATATTTGTGATATTGTTTGACAAGGCACGAGCCAGATTTTAATCTCTAGGTTTTTCCCCAATACCATTCAAACTGTGAATCCTTTTCAAGAAACCCTTAATTCCAATTAGAAAACAAATGAGGAAAGGCTATGCTGGGCGGGGCCGACTATCGAGTGCGAAATTATCGTATGGGAGCTATAAATAAATCTAAACCGATCTGACTCACTTTCACCATAAATGTTTCTAGTTGGAATATAAGCTGATGATTAAAATAGAGCGGTTTCTAGAGCGGACAAAGTTAAATCGAGAGCGACATTTTTATGGTGGCTATATCTAAATCTGAACCGATTTGCTCCAAATTAAACAGCGTTCGTCGCTCAGCCCCAAAACTTAATTATGTCATGCCACCATATATTTAAATCTTAACCATTCTGGCCCACTTTCATCAGAGTTGTTTCTAGTTGAATTAAGGTACTGTGCCAAGTTTATAGCAAAACGCGTAAAATATTTCGTTCCTAGAGGCGAAAATTCAAATCGGGAGCGACATTTGTATGGGGGATATATCTAAATCTTGGTTTACTTTCACCATAGATGTTTCTAGTTGAAATATAAGGTGATGTGCAAAATTTGCAGAAGATCGATTAAAATATGTGGTCTCTAGAGCGGAAGAAGTCAAATCGAGATCGAAATTTATATGGGAGTTATATCTAAATCTGAAACGATTTGACCCATTTTCTCTATAGATGTTTCTAGTTAAAATATAAGTTGTTTTGCCAAATTTGAAGAAAATCTGTTAAAATATACGGTTTCTAGAGCGGAAAAAGTCAAATCGGGAGCGAAATTTGTATGGTGGCTATATCTAAATCTCAACGGATTTGCTTCAAATTAAATAGCGTTCGCCCTTGACCCCCAAAACTTAATTGTGCCATTTTTTGTAAGGTTCGGATAATAATTGCGACCTGTACTTTGATTACAAGAATAGATGGAGTTACAAAAAATGGTCTACTTCTAGATATATTATGGCAAAATCGATTCAAAAAGTAATTCTAAGTCGATCGGTATACTTAACAATGGGTCTATCTCGCTTCCTTTTGGGTGTTACAAACAAATGCACAAAGACATAATACCATAGTTTAGGGTATAAAAAGAGTTTATTTCTAAATAAATTTAAACACGTGAAGAGCTAAATACTTTTGCATTAAAATTCCAAAATCTAAATACTTCGAGATAAGCAAACATATGTGAAAAACACATTACGATTACTCTTTTATTTTTCAGTTAATCTTTAAAATTGATATCGTATGATATATATGTGCCAGTTAGAATGATAGTGGTCTAAGTCACACATTATCCGTTCTGAGATACAGTGGTGGTCACGAGTTTAGCACACTTCACATGTGTTGTTTATAATACCAAATAATTTGTTCTGATAATGAACTTTGCGCCAAATATTTGTTTTTTATTGTTTCTTATGGTGTGATCAGTAAGCCCCATAATTTTTTTCGTATTCTTTTGTGCCTTTTTCTCGTACTCTCATGTATTTGCAAGTAATTCGCAATCTGAGCTGGACACAAATTTAGCACATTTGATAAAAGTTTTTATTTTCTGTTATTTTTTGCGTTTTAATTAATTAATTGGTATGTTTCGGCAATTTTTACTCAAATGGAAGTTATTATTTAACGAAATTTATAATTAGACATTGCTAAAGGAAAATAGTGCATTGAGGCGCAGCGTCAGGTTATTATGCAATTGAACGACAGTGGAAGTACCACTGGGGATATTGCAAACATTATAAATTGATCCAGACAGATTGTGTGCAATATACTAAGCCATATTGGTACTTATGGGAGCTTCAAAAATATCGCACTATGGCCTACGCCGAGAAAAACAAGCAATAAATCGGATTTTATAATTTATAGAACCTGCGTAGCAGATCCATTTAAGAGCTCAACTGTGATTCAGAGAGATATTTCGGCAAAATTGGCATTAGCATTTCCTCAAGAACCATAAGAAGAAGAACCAATGAAAAAATTTACTTTGATGCATTGTTCAACATAAGCCAGACGTATCAAAACATGACTTACAGTGTCAAATTTAATTCGATCAGGAGCATTTAGAAAAATCCAAGATTTTTGGGAAAATATCGCCTGGATTGGCGAACCGAACATTTGTCGGTTCGGATCTAATAGGAAACAATACGAATTGTGCCCTCCAAACATGCAGCACAACCCAAAGTAGAAATCTGAGACGGCGAAGCTTGTTGGCGAAAATCGGATTGTGTATACTGCGTTTTGTGGACACGGTGTTGGTCCCATACACAAAATCTATGCACTGACGAGTCAGTATATTTACAAAAATCTACTTGTTGATACTATGATAACATATTCAGATATAAACATGCCACTAAAGTGACGTTTTATGCACGACAACCTACCAAAACACACTTAACGCCAGTGAAGAGCTGTTTGGAGCTGAACAGAATAGATTTTTAAAAATGGTCCAGCACAGTCACCGGATCTCAATCCTATTGAGAATCTATGGAATTGACTTTAACAACATATTATAGCAATAAAACCCAAAAATTTGCCTGATTTCTTGAATGAAACTCTAAATTCCTGATATGCTATTCTAATGGAGCGTTTTACGTCTCTAGTGGAGAGTATGTCCAGAAGATGTACAGCTATTACTCAAAATAGTTGTTATCCAACCAAATATTAAGTTTATAATAAAATGTATTGGTTAGTTCAGTTTTTTTCTGGTTTGATTAAAGTTTTTTTAATTTGTGCTATATTACTGTCCAATCACTTTTCGTATTATTTGTACTTTATATGGAATAAAACTAAAATGCAACATAAGAACCGAACAAAAACAACGTTAAATGGTCAACTTATCGTACGTAATATTTTAGAAAAAAAAATCAAATAGCATAAAAAGAAGTTGAAATATTTGCTTTACAAAGTTACATATGGTGAATGTGCTAAATTCGTGTCCACCACTGTACATACATACATATACATATTTTGCGGTTTCTTTCATTTTTGGTGTGGAAATATTACTTTTTAGAAAATAAAATATTTTTTGATTTATTTTTTTTTAATTTTGGGAAGACTGAAAGTGGTCTAAGTCAGTGCATCCTCTAAAAGTAGTGGTTCCCTTAGAGGTTTGAAGTTCAATATAGTAGTAGGATATTCTTAGGAAAAAAATTGTGCTTCGGTGGAAAAATATTTTTCAATTGACGCAAACATAAAACATTACATATCTCATAACGGATAAAGTGTAACTTAGACCACTATCATTCTTACTGGCACATATATTCCATGATCTAAATTCCATTCATATTTTATGTCTCACAAACCACTGTCGCAACCAACATGTTGCGTCATCCGACTGGAATAAACAACTACCACAATGCAACATGTTTGAAGTGTCATACTCACCACACAAACAACGGCACGCACATGGAACACTGGCAAAGCCAAGCGACAGCATTCGGTTTACGTTGTCAACTTTTGGTTGGGTGGTTGCGGTTGCGAGATTCTCTCCACACTCTCCGTTTGCACAATTCTCTCACAAAATCAAAATTTCTACAGTTTTCGGAGAGTCGCGGCCAAAGAAAGTTTCAGTCAGTGGAGACTTGTTAAGTCTACCAATCTCCAAATTTGAAATTTTTTCAGTGTTATATTTTCATTCGTTGAGTAAGGGTGTTTTACGGACGGATGTCAATAATAAAACGGTCGTTTTGAGTGTTGTCACACAAAGTTTGCTGGTTGCAGTTTAAATGAAAATAAACAAAACACAGCGAATTGCAAACAGTTCAAATCTGAATTGATGAAAATTTTGAAATATGAAAAAATCTGCCTAAAGTGAAGAAAAGCGAAAATAGTGCAAAAATCGGTAACGAAAACAACGGATATAACAAAATTTTTGAGAAAACAGGAAATCCGTTGGATAAAAGCAAAAATTCAAAAATAATACCAAGTGCAAGTGAAATTTGATTGAGTGGAAACACATGGAAACAGAAGCGAGATTTAAAGCAAAATTTGTGCACATTAAAGGAAAATTGTGAAAAAGAAAATTATTGGAAAAATATTTGAAATCTCAAAAAAAAAAAGAAATTCAAAAAGTGTTAAGTGCGAAATTGAACGAACACTTGTTTGAAAATATTTGGCGGGATTATGCAAAGAAAGTTCAATTAGAAAAGTCGCAATAAAATAAAAAATAAAATCGAGAAAAAAGTTTTTCAAAAATTAAATTGAAAAAAATTGTGCAAAAAATGTCTAAATAACAGAGTGCCACAAATTTCAAAACATATTTTTTTTGGATTACAACGGGACCTCATTAAAACCTCGAAAACATTCACTCGCTCCACCCAACCCCCAACCCATTTGGAAACAGTTGCCAGCACAAATTTATTATGGAGGACGAATTACGTTGTCCCACTTGCAAACAGCTCTTCGCCAACCCGGTTCTGTTGCCCTGCTTCCATGCTCTGTGCCTGGGCTGTGCTTTGGATATTCAGACACCCTACACACCCGGTGCCATTTTGGCCTCGGTCACCGGTGGTGGTGGTGGCGGTCCATCGTCGTTGAATGGTGCCACCATTCACAGTGTAGCCGCCACAATTCATCCCCACCCCTCGGGTGTGGCTGCCGGTCATCATCATTCACACGCCCATACACATCCTTCGACCAGGCACTCGTCGAACAGTTCAGCGGCCAGCACTGCCAGCTCGGCCACCGGTTCCGAATCGGTCACATCGGATCAAGATCAATCGGATAAGGTCAGCATTTTGAGCGAGGCCGACTCGGGTGTTGTCTGCTGCTCGAACACTTCGCGGCCGGTGTCCTACGCCGGTACCGGTCACATTTCCAATCTTTTGCAGGGCGCCGCCTCGGCCCCTCCCGGTGCGGCCTACAGCCTCACTTGCCCCCTGTGTCGCAAAATTGTGTTCTTCGACGAGGGTGGCGTGCGCAACCTGGCGCCCTATCGTGCCATGGAGTCAATTGTAGATCGTTTCTGTGCTCGTGAAGCTTTGCGCTGCCAGATGTGCGAAACTGACCCGAAGGTGGCCTCGCTGGTGTGCGAACAGTGCGAGATCCGTTATTGCGATGCCTGTCGCGAGCTCTGCCATCCGGCCCGGGGGCCATTGGCCAAACACAATTTGGTTAAGCCAAAGGGAGCCGCTCAACAGCGCGAATCAGTGTGCGGGGAACATGAGGAGATTTTGGGCATGTACTGTCTGACATGCAAGATACCAGCCTGCGCTGAGTGCATCAACGATCAGCGTCATCCACAGCATGAAGTGCAGCCGATTAGCACCACATGCAAGGCACAAAAGGTAAGTAAGTGTGATGGTGTGTAAGGGATGATGGTGATTAAAGGGTAGGGATTGTGATTGTGGGAATGGGATTTGCTTGGAAGTGGTAATTTTTGAGAGAGTGATTATTTTGAGGATTCGAAATGTGTGTTTTCATCTAAAATTGACAACAGCTGATATTCATGGATGCCACAGCAAAGTTTTTTTTGCGTGGGAAATTCAAGCTAAATATTAAATTCTCTCGTGGAAAATAATAGGCTCTATCTACTCTTCATTGTGAAACATATTGAAAAAGTTATTTTGTTCCGATTTGTTTTTTTTTTTTTAAATTTCAAAAGGAATTTTGTTTATTGGCATCTCAGGAAATTGTTATATTGTGGTGGTTTATTTCGTATATATGGGCTTTTATAAAATAAAATAATGCGCCATCCCCAGACAAAATTTTTATTTATTGTATAATTTATGACATTGCATAAAATAAAAACTAAATACATAAAATGAAATAAGAATTCAATATATAAAATAAAAAAGGACGAATAAATAAAAACAAACAAAAATTTATTTTTAAAATTAAAGAATTTCTTTAAATAAAATTAAAACACATAGACGTAGATTTAGGCAGTGAAGTACGGAAGCTTGTATTGCATTGTTCACAGTGATTCTTTGTTTACCTAAAAATATTCCTGAGGATATCCAACGACGTTGGTCAAAATATCGGAAAATTTAAATAAAAATTAGCAAATCCAAAGAAGATATTCATCTTTTATTTGTGTGACCTACTAGCCGAACAATAGTAAAGTAAAAAATTAAAAATAATATTATTTTTTTATTTTGATTTGTTTTGATTTATTTATGCATCGTTGACCTTTTTGTTTGTTTAGTTTTCTTATTGATTGATTCAGCTCGAGGTCACGAAAAAGCTGGTGGTATTGCCTTATTATTTATTTTTATTTCATTTTCCCAATATTTCGGTTGTCTTCGTCAACCATCATCAGGGGATAAACAATTAAAAATTAACAGAAATTATTGTCAATATATTAATAATAATAAAAAAGGTTTAACTTAAATAAGAATTAAAAAAAATAATATTTAATATTTTATATTATTTTTTTAATAAGAATCCGAATGTGAATATTTTTTATTCTTATTAATATCTATATTATTCTTCAAATTAATTTGAGAAATGTCCAAAAAAATTGAACTATTGGGCAAATCGTTTTGGAAATATTTTAAAATTTCCAAAACGTGTCACCAATTGAACAGCGAAAACTTCCCCTCACCAGGCAGACTTCTTTCAATTGTTAATCTTGTTTTAATAAAGTAAAAAGTGAGAAACATTTTTGTATGGAAAAGATTCTTTTAAGGAAATTTTCACTGAACAATTTACAAATTCCCAAAACTGAGTTAATGTGCTTCTAAAAATTATTTTCAAATAAGAAGAAAATTTAAATAAAAATTTTTATTCTTGTCTTACAATAACTCATTGGTCGTATTATTATTTAATATTAAATTTGCTTTTCTACTTTTTAAAGTGACAACTAAAAACTCACGTTTCTTGAAAACATTTTGCAAAACGAAAATAAATAGAAGGAATCAATACCTTTCGAATGATGAGGCCTAAATGATGAATATCGCAAGAAAAATGAAAATGTTTCATATGGGTTGTCAGAGCCATTTAACAAAAATGAGCGCTGCGTGGTCAATTTCCTTCCAATGTTTATCATTTAGGCATCATTCGAAATGTATAGATTGTAGCTACTTACATATTTTTTACAATATATAAAAAGTTGTCAGTTGTCACTATTAAAAACCACAAATATACTATGAACGTTTATTCGTAATTCGGCCTAATTCTAATTCTAATAAAGATTAAATATTTATATTTAAAGTACTTTCAAAGCTTTATTAATTCAGAAAAAAATGTGCAAATATGAAAAATGAAAAATTACACGAAAAAAATGTTTCAGGAGCGTATAGCTCACAAACGGCTTAATGTAGGAAATATTTTCCAAATCAGCATTGAACAATCCAAACTTTAGGGCTTTTTTCATTAAGTCGGGTTTCATTAAGTCGGTTGCGATAAAAAAGCGTTAATAAAAAGGTATTTTCTTACTCAAAATAAAAAATATTTGTTCTCATTGTCACCAACTTCAATATAATAATATAAATATATAAACAAATATTCAAAAAAAAATAAATATTTGTGTTGACTTTTTTGGACTTAGCCTCGATAACCATGAATTTGAATTACATTTGAATCCAGGCCAAGTCCAAATTTTTAACATAAAATTATTTTTTTTAAATTTTTTTCATTAACACATTAATATTGCTGTTGGCGACAATTTTAACAAAGATTTTTTTATTTTGAGTGATATTTTAACATTTTACATAGATTTTTGTTATCACAGCTTAGTTATCCAGTCTTAAAGAACATCAGCCTTTTTTTCAGTGGAGTGACTTGAAAGTATTTTTCTATTTGTATGGACTGCGCCCCAGCCATCAATTTTCTTCAAATAGGCCATGTTTTCTTCGTTAGGATCCCAGCTATTATAAATAAATAAATAACTATTCTATTATCTAATTTGTAAAGGAACTTTTCGTGTTATTTAAACAGAAACTAAAAAAATCATGATTAAAAGAATCGTTTGTATTTACATAGAGTGTCATAACTTCTACATTTATCCATAGATCTTTTACATACACAGATTGTTTTCTTCGTTAAAATGTTAGCTATCAAAAAATAAAACAAAATATCTTTTTCCAAATTTTTCTCGGATTCTGATATAGGGGGTAAAAAAGAATATACGTGTACGTTTTAAAAGTTTACGTATGATGGTATGATAGAGGGGGTCAATATTTCCCGCTTTTTCACATTCTTATGATGAATCGGCATAGAAAATATTCTGATAATTTTCATGTGGAACATTTTAATCGTTTACACTGCAATAATTTTCTTTCATAATATTTATGAAACGATTTCATAAAATGTTTTTCATAAATTTAGTGAATTTTTTCTTAATATGTATGAAAATTTCATAAATTAAATGAAATATTTCATAAAATGTTGTCATAAACATTTCATATTTCACAAAATAAATTTTTTAATTAATGAAACTTAAGATCAAAGAAAAATGTCATTGGACAGGGTTTTCCAACAAGAGGTGTTATTTTGGTATTCAAAGAAAAATGTCATATCACCACGACCACGCTTACAGGAACATATCCTTTTCATGCAATTTTCCATAACCAAATCGCAAAGTGGCTGGCCTATGTCCTCGATAGCCTCACGAATTCTATCTTTGAGGTCTTGAAGAGACGTTGGGCTGTTGGCGTATACCTTATCTTTCACGTGGCCCCAAAAGAAAGAAGTCGCAAGGTGTTAAATCACAAGATCTCGGTGGCCAACTGTGATCACCTCTTCGAGAGATAACACGGTCCGGAAACATTATCCCGTAAAAGAGCAATGGTTTCGTTGCTTGTGTGGCACGTAGCGCCGTCTTGTTGAAAGTAAACGTTGTCCAGATCAATACCATCCTACTCCGACCATAAAAACTCATTAATCATCTCTCGATATCATTCACCGTAACTGTTGATCCAATCTCATTTTCGACAAAGTAAGGTCCATTGACCCCGCCGGACCATAAACCGCACCAAACAGCCACACGATGAGGTTGGAGAGACTTCTTCATTCTTACATTCTCAACAATAACTCTTGGGTTTTCCGACAATTTTGCTTGTTGACGTAGCCACCGAGGTGGAAATGGGCCTCATCAGTCAAGATGATTTTTCGATGGAATTCCAGATCATTTTCATTCATGAATTTTTATAATTTAAATGCGTTGTTGAAGCGTGTATCGTTTCATTTTTAGTAATGGCGTAGTTGTCAAATGTCAACGAATAAAAGCTTCAAAAGTAACAGCTACCGAAGTACCGGGTGATTCAGAATAACACCACTTATTGGAAAACCCTGTATTAAATCAAAATGTCGTAAAGATTATGAAATATGTCATAATCAATAAATTTTTATGTTATGAAATGTCTTCATAAATATAATGAAATATTTTGTTGTTTTTCATGAATCTACTGGTTAGTCAACAAGTCAGACCTTTTTTGCTTTATTGTTCATATTGGAAACTTCAGTATAAATTGTTAATATTTATAAAACTTGTTCATAAAACTAATGATGTTTCTATATAGAATCTATGCTATGAACATTTTCATGTATAAATATATTATGAAAAGTAGTGAACTTGTATGAAGAACTGTAATTCATAGTTTCTACAATTCTACAACCACTTTACATTGGTTTGTGCTTTACATAAAAACATGCTTCATACATTTTAAAAAAATGTTTCTTTGGCGACTATGACAAAATCATAAATATTATGAAGATAATTCGTTCAGTGTGTGGAGGTCAATAATATATCCCCTTTTTGCACATTCTTATAATGAATCGGCATAGGAAACTATGTGATCCTTACATTCTAAGTGTAGGATATTATTTATTGTATGCTTCTATCTGTGTAAGTTTAGTATTGACAACCATTTTAAATTTCCCCTTCAAAATAAAATAAATAAACTTTTTATTGGGGAAAACTTGAAGAAATCGTCAATGCTAAACTGATACAGACAGAAGCATGAAATTTGAAGTATTTTTAACAGATATTATACTCTTTCATTTGATACCCATACCGATTTTGTATGGTTCGGGGAAGTTTGAAAATAAATTATTAACATTATCAAGTTTTTTTTCTTTTTACGAAGGACATTTTTGTTTCGGTTTTGGGCATCAATTAAAAATCCAACCCCGAAATTTGTATTTACATGAAATTTGAAGTATTTTTAACAGATATTCTTCTCTTTCATTTGATATCCATGTCGACTTTATATGACTCACAACAGTGTGTCTGATTTTGTACGACAATTATTTTCGCAATAAAAAATAACACACGATTTCTTGAAATTCCCTTCCCTTCTGCAATAAGGGCCATAACTTCTACACTTTAACATGGATTTTCTTCAAAAGGCCTTGTTTTCTTTCTTAAGATCCCAGCTTTTATAAAATATAACAAAATATTTTGTTATCCTATCCTCTGTTATAAACCTCTGTGGAAGGTTTTTAACGCTTTTTAAACAAAAATTTAAAAATTCGTGATATTTTTTTTAATTTTTTTGTCTTTACGAACACTGTTTTAACTTCTACATTTATCCATAGATATTTTTCTAAAAGACATTGTTTTCTTCGTTAGAACATTAGCTATTACAAAATAAAAACAAATATTTTTTCTATATTTTCTTGTAATTTTTATGGAATTTTCGTGACAGCAAGAAAGTTTTTTTTTCGAAAAAAAAAAAATATTTTTTCTCAATTCTTTGGAGACTGTTCCTAAACCATAATTTCTAGATGAAAGTAAAATTTGCAACATTTAATTTAACATATCAGAGTGTATTATCGGGATGAAATCTCATTTCACAAATATTAAAGATACATTCGACAAAAATTGTAATTTTAGTAAAATTTAAAAAATATATATCAAAATTTGTTAATATTGTTTTCGAGTTTATCCATGTTTTTTACTAATAAACGCTGTTTTCTTCGTTAGAATGTTAGCTATTAAAAAATAAAACCAAATAATTTTTTGAGAATTTTTCTTCTATTTTTTATGTTTTTTTTTCGTGACAAGAAAATGTTTAAAAAAAAATATTTTTTCTCAATTCTTTGGAAATTGTTCCTAACCCACTGTTTCTAAGTGAAATTCACAACGTTAGTAGTCATCATAAATACCTTTAATTAAACATATAAGGGGGTATTGTCGGACTTATATTTCCACAATGAGAGTAGAAATATTAAAGGCAATTTCTACGATTGGATTTAGTACAAAAATTATTTATCGATAAAGTTTTTATTATATCATTCGAGTTTGGCTATTGTATTTTACTAATACACGTTAATTTCTTCGTTGGAAGATTAGCTATTAAAAAATGAAACCAAATATTTTTTCGAATTTTTCTTCTATTTTTTATGATTTTTTTTCGTGCCAAGAAGACATTTCTCCCAAAAAATTATAATTTTTTCTCAAATCTTTGGAGATTGTTACTAAGCCACTGTTTCTTTGTGAAAGTGAAATTTTTTGTAGCCATCATAATTACCTTTAATTGAAAATATAAGCGTGTGTTCTCGGGCATATATTTCCAAAATGAGAGTACAAATATTAAATGTACTTTCTACTATCAATATTTTTTTATTATATCTTTTGCTTTGGTTTCCATGGTTTTTGTACTAATATACATTGTTTTCTTCGTTGGAATGTTAGCTTTTAAAAACTGAAACTAAATAATTTTATCGATTTTCTCTTTCTATTTTTTACGGGGTTTTCGTGACAGGAAGATTTGTTTTTTTTTTCGAAAAAATAAATATTTTTTCTTAATTCTTTGGAGATTGTTGTTGATAGTAAAATTTGCAATATTTGTAGCCATTTGTTATTGGACTTATATTTGCAAAATGAGACTACTAATATTAAAGGAACCTTCGACGAACATTTTTATTTTAGTAAAATTTTAAAAAATATAACAATATTTTTTTTAACATCGTAGTCGAGTTTAGAAAGCTGAAATGCATCTGAAAATGTTGTTCATGGTCCTTCGGAAAAAAATTGTTGTCATCTGAAGTTTTTAAAAATTTATTTCCTTTATTTTGATTTTCGAAATAAATAAATTTATTTTTGATTTGAACTGGGATATTCTCCTGGCTCAAGACCATTTTGCATCCATATTTTATAGAATGCAAATTTATTTACAAATGTCATGGTGACATTTATTACCTGTAGTATCACGATTTCCACCCTGTGGAAGGTTTCCTCAGGCTTCGCTTTTCAACATAGCTTTTTTAAGAAATTTTTTAGTAGTGTTTTTGTCTTTGTGAGCGACTGTGTCACTTTGGAAGTTATAAAATGATGGATTCTTTTTTAGGATTTTTTTATATATTTTTTTTATTGTTTTTTAATTATGAACCAAAAATGGTATCGAAGGACGACATAATTTTCAAAATAATTATTTTGAATACTTATTCGCATCCAACGCTACTTATGAAACTAGTAGTAAAGCAGTGTACTAAGTTGTTTTCATTACAAGACTTTTTACAAGACTTTTTACAAGACTTTTAATTTTCAAAGGAGTCTTAATAATTTATTTTCGTACTTCTGCGAGTCATATAAAGTCGATGTGACTATCATATTAAGGAGGTGAATATCTGTTAAAAACACTTTAAATTTCATACTTATATCTCTATTAGTTTAGTAGTAACAACCATTTAAAGTTTTTCCCCTCCAAACGTGAAATATTAATAAACTAAGGGGGAAAAATTGAAATGGTTGTTAATACTAAACTAATACAGATAGAGATATGTAATTTAATGTGTTTTTAACAGATATTCTCTTCTTTTAATTGATGTTTACAACGTTATCGTAGGCCACGAATAAGTATACAAAATAATTATTTAAAGTGGGCAACAAGATGCGGAAATGAAAAACTGAAAACGCCAGTTAACTCCATTTTGCCTATAGTTTCAGTCGTATACCATCTGGTTCAAGTCTAACGACTTTAAACAATACCGTACAGTGTTATCTTACTTACATGGAAAATTCAAATAAATTGGTTTTATTCCAACTAACTCCTCTACTTAATGTTCCGAAAATTTTCTCTCTCTATATTTTCAATACGAAAACATTGTGTAATTTCCCAGTTCCTTAAATTAGCCTATATCTTGTCGAATCTTTAAATAAATTTCCTATAAACTTTGTTCGAAGCAATATACATACATGTGGCCAGAAGCTCCTTTTTTACCAAAAGTTAAAATATTGAGGAAACAATAACCAAAGAACGAAAAAAAACAAAACAAAAAATAAGCAAAACAAAACCGAACAAGGGCAAAAAATAAACAAGAAAGGCAAAACTTGCACACCGAAATCTCTTAAATATCCTAAGACATACCCTACCAAATACCAGCTGGGATTATACAACATGGGTCGTCCTTCGAAAATTCAACAATACAAGGAACGAACGCACTCACACACACACTCCCAACCAGCAGGAAAACAGGAAAAATTAACACCCACTGCAAAAGAATGAAATCAAATCTGTTATAAGATTTTTTCCTTTTCTTCGTTTTTTTCTTGGCATCCTTTTTCTTTGGTCTTTAAGTAACATTAAAGTAAAATGGGAATGAGCAGAGAGAAAGCAATTTTGGTTAAACACCTTAAAATAGACGAAACCAAAGATGCTTTTGCTTGGCCCGGAGTAGATTAAAGGAGGTGTACAAGAGAGAGAGAGAGAGAGCAATAATGGATACCCGAGCGAGCACCCAAGGAAATACACCAACACATCCTTGACAAGTCATTTCCTTAAACAGCATTTTTTCTGCAGCAGCCAAACCAAAATGATGTAGGAAAAAAAATAACAAAGAAAGAAAACCCCTACAACGCAGGCGGACAAGGGAGAACAACGAAGAATGTTAATCGACTCATTCTTTAGCTTAACATACACTGGGGGAAAAATGACTAGTTGTATAAGATTTTTAAAATTCATTCACTTCTCCCAGCGAAAAATTTGTAAAAATAAGAAAATAAACAGATCCGCAAAATGAATTTGTTGCAGTTTTTAAATTTAAAATGAAAATAATTTGAAAAAATATAAATATATATATACATACGGCTGATGACAACATGGCACTCTATACCGAAGCGCCACTGATGACGTATCCCCACACAGGTTATGTAATACCTACACGAACAAAGTGTGTATATTTATATAGTTATAGAGTGAGGAGAATTACCTTTCCATTACCAAAACCGAATTTCCTTCGTAAGATGAAAATATTTGAACGAAATAGCTAAATAGAGCTTGATAACTTTTTAAAAAAAAAAAACGCATAAAATTTGCAAAATCTTATCGGTTCTTTATTTGAAACGTTAGATTGGTCCATGACATTTACTTTTTGAAGATAATTTCATTTAAATGTTGACCGCGGCTGCGTCTTAGGTGGTCCATCCGCTTAGTCCAATTTTGGCATTTCCACGTTTTTGAGTAACAGAGACCCAATTGGTGCGAACGGCGACGAATCGAAAATTGGTGGTCATCATTAACACTGGCCGATACAGCTGCGATATTTTCTTCAGTTCGCACTCTACGTAAGCGTGTTGGTGGTTTAATGTCCAACAATGTAAATTTGGTGCGAAATTTAGTCACAATAGCCCGAATAGCCGCTTCAGTGGGTCGATTAAACTGACCATAAAATGGAAGCGCGCAATGAACTTTCTTAACAGAGCACGCATTTTGATAATAAAATTCAATAATTTGCAAGCGTTGTTCGTTTGTAAGACGATTCATGATGAAATGTCAAAGCATACTGAGCATCTTTCTCTTTGACACCATGTCTGAAATCCCACGTGATCTGTCAAATACTAATGCATGAAAATCCTAACCTCAAAAAAATCACTCTTTATATTATTAAAACAATTTATTTTCATACTTTTGCGATCTATACAAAGTCGATATGGATATGAAATGAAAAAGAAGATTATCTGTTAAAAATACATAAAGTTCCATGCATCCATCTGCGTAATTTTGGTCTTGACAACGATTTCCCCATTAAAAATAAAAATAAATAAAATTTAACTTTTTACGGGGGAACATTTGCAATAGTTGTGAATACTAAACTAATCCAGATAGATGCATGAAATTTAAAGTGTTTTTAACAAATTTTCTTCTCTTTCATTTGATACCCATGTCGACTTCAAGTTGCACGCAAAAGTAAAAAAATAAATTATTAAATTCCCCCCTTAAAAATAAAAATAAAACAACTTTTTATTGGGTGAAATTTTGAATAATCGTTAATGCTAAACTAATACAGATGGACGCATGAAATTTAAAGTGTTTTTAACAGATATTGTTTTCATATCTGATACCCATATCGACTACATATGACACGTAAAAGTACGAAAATAAATTATTAAATTTCCCCCCTTCAAAATAAAAATAAATAAAGTTTTATTAAATTTGATATAGCTCTTAATGCTAAACTAATACAGATAGATGCATTAAATTTAAAGTATTATTAACGGATATTCTTCTCTTTCATTTGATGTCTATATCGACTTCATATGACTCGCAAAAGTAAGAAAAAAATTAATAAAATTCCCCCTTCAAAATAAAAATAAATAACATTTTTATTGGATAAAATTATAAATAATTGTTAATACTAAACTAATACAGATAGATGCATGAAATTTAAGGTATTTCTAACGGATATTCTTCTCTTTCATTTGATACCCATGTGGATCGCAAAAGTAAGAAAATAAATTATTAAATTCCCCACTTCAAAATAAAAGTAAGAAACTTTTTATTGGGTGAAATTTTGAAATAATCGTTAATGCTAAAATAATATAGACATATATATGAAATTTAAGGTATTTTTAAAAGATATTCTTCTCTTTCATTTGATAACCATATCGATTTTATATGACTCGCAAAAGTAAGAAAATAAATTAGTAAATCTTCTCCTTCAAAATAAAAATAAAAAAATTTTTATTGGGTAAAATTATAAATTATATAAATAATTGTTAATACTAAACTAATACAGATGGATGCATGAAATTTAAGGTATTTTAACGGATATTCTTCTCTTTCATTTGATACCCATATCGATTTTATATGACTCGCAAAAGTAAGAAAATAAATTATTAAATGTTCTCCTTCAAAATAAAAATAAATAATCTAACTTTTTATGATGGGAAATTTGAAATAGTCGTTAATGCTAAACTAATATAGATAGATGTATGTAGTTTGAATTATTTTTAAAAGATATTGCTCTCTTTTATTTGATACACATATCGACTTCATATGACTCACAGAAGTACACAAATAAATTATTAAATTTCCCCCCTTCAAAATAAAAAACTTTAACTTTTTATATGGGAAAACTTGAAGTAGTCATTAATGCTAAACTGATACAGATAGAAGCATGAAATTTGAGGTATTTTTAACAGATATTCTTCTCGTTCATTTGATATCTATATCGACTTCATATGACTCGCAAAAGTAACAAAATAAATAAAAATTATTAAAATTAAATTAAATTATTAAAATGTTTATATATCCTTTGGAAATTAAAAGTCCTATAAAAAGGAGTAAAGATCACCAAATGGAAAACTGAGCACTCCGCTTTTCTACATACGATCTCTAGTTTCATGTGTGTATTGTCTTGTTCAGATCCAATGAAAAAATGTAAAATTTTCCCAGGGCATATATAATAAATATATTCTTGATTAAATATATTTCATTTATAATTATTATACCTACATTCTTCTTTTGGTGACTTATATTGATAAAATAAATTGATAAATTTGATGTAGAATATTTTTTCCATTCACACCACCCCCCTAAAATTCACTTTTGTGGGACATTTGATCACCAATTCGGAAAAAGTACGAAATTAACCTTAAAATGAATTTTAAGTTTTGACTTATTTCTTGACTTATTTCGATGAGTTTTGATTTTTGGTGTATTCAGAGACTTATAGTAGAATTTCATGGCCAATATTTTTGTAGAACTTGTTGATCCGTTAAACCCCTGTTTTAGAGGTGTTGTTTACCCTTTTGCACAAAAGGGACCCAAAAGACCCCTATGCTGAGCAGTTAGAGGGTTAAAATATTCAACAAAAAGGTTCCTCATAGTGTTTTAAGTAATATTGCGGAACACATCTTGTACCTAAAATGTAAGGATCACAAGGATTCCAATGCCAGTTAATCATAAGAATGTGCTAAAGGGGGGAAAATTGCCCATAGTTTTGTACGTAGACTTTCAAAACGCCGATACACGTATTTTATTTTCTAACCCTTCTCTCAGAATCCATTGTCAGAACCTTGCTATATTTTGTTATAAATTATTTTTTATTATTTGATATATTTAAAGTATTTAAATATATTTGAATCCATCTAGTGTCTCTGTATAATTTATTTAGTTTAAATTTCACTATTTTCTATTTTTTTTAAATAGAAAACCATGTCTGACCATGAGCCATGGCTGTGGCTGTAAAAGCCTACCAAAAAATTCAAAAATTCTCATTATTCAAGTAAACACATTACAGCTATTTTGGGACTACTTCCGTATAGATAAACTATTCAAATCCCTCTGCGGCTCTGTTCATTAATTAACGCAATTAATTGTCTGACATCGCCATGGAAGAGGATTGTTTATTTTCTTCGAGTGTAACAGGAATAGGGTCTGCTGCTGCTAAAGAGTTTGTTAGCTTAGGAAAGGAAAGCTGTATTTCGGCCACATCCATAGTGGTAACTGTATACTTTGTGTTCCACACCAGAGTCTATATCATTCAGGATCTGTGTATAGGGTATTGGGGCTATTGCTTTTCCGTTTTCAGTATCATGGATGTCTGTGTGTGTGTGCGTGTATTTGTTAAAGTAAAATTTATTACCATCAAACTGTCAGAGTTGACGCTGGACGCATTTTTCATGTAAATTCTGGCAGTTCGGAAACCGAACAGTCAGCTTAAGGGTGTCGGCGCTGGGTGGCAGTGGGATGGAACACAATCATCAGCATCTTCATCCAATGCGGCGTTGCTGTTGCTACAACCAAAGTTGTTTAGCAACATTTCAAGGATCTGGCGAAGAAGGAAGAGTTGCTCGTTTCCTGTACATTGAACTTTGTCGGCCTTGTTTTTAAGTGAAATGCTCACGCACGCACACTCACATATATGTATGCGTGTAGAATACACCCACGCGTGTAAAAGATTGCCAAATTTAACAAGACATTTTTGTTAAAATTTGTGATTAATACTTCGTTGTGCGTTGAGGCAATTAGGCCTTGTTTTAAAGCTTTAACATTTGTCCATATTCGTAGTGTGCTTGCTGACTTGTCGTATGTTTGTTTCTTGTTGTTTTGTTGAGACATCATCAAAAGAGGTTTTGGCATTATTCATACATTCAAGTTTAACACAATATTGATTTATTCATTTAAATATATTTACTTCTTTTTGCCAAAAAAATAACAATATATTTTAAAAGCATTTTTATGTTAAAAGTCGGCAAACAAGGCTGCACTTTTGCTGCGAATAAATAGAGCGCAAAATATGAACGAATGCAAATAATTGTATTAAGATTTAATAATATCACCGTGCGACAGTATTTTCGGAGCTGTACTCAGTTCTTCATTTGGTGATCTTTTTTTCCAAAGTATATAATTATTAAAACAATTTAATTGCATACTTTTCTTAGTCCTACACTAGTGATATGTATATGAAATAAAAGATAGGAATATCTGTTAAAAATACTTTAAATTTAATACTTCTATCTCCATAAGTTCAGCATTAACAACGACATCCTATTTCCCCAAAAAAAAAAAATAAAATAAATAAATTTTTAACTTTTTAATGGGGGAAGCTTGAAATAGTTGTTAATGATAAACTAATAGACTTAAATGCATGAAATTTAAAGTATTTTTAAACGATATTCTTCTCTTTCATTAGATATCCATATCACATTTGTAGGACTCTGAAAAGTATGACAATAAATTATTATAAAAAGCATATCCTTCGGAAATTAAAACTCCTGTAAAAAGGAGAAACTATCACCAAATGAAAAACTGAGTATACACTTCCCCTATATACAATATTTAAGCAATATTTAATATTTGTACTCCCATTTTGGAAATATAGCTCCGTTTACATCCGCCTAAAGGTAAAATTAAAGGTAATTATGATGGCTACAATTGGTGCAAATTTGACTTTCACATAAAACATGAGGTTTAGGAACAGTCTCCGAAAAAATATGAAACATTTTTTCTCGCTTTTTTTGCTGGTACGAAAAACCCATAAAAATAGAAGAAATTATCTACTTTTTTAATAGTTAACATTCTAACGCAGAAAACAATGGCTATATGTAAAAGAACTATGGATAAATGTAGAAGTTTTGACTTTCATGATTTTTCTAAATTTTTAAATGGCGCGAAACACCAAATTTTAAATTAAATAACATAATATTTTGTTTTATAAAGAGTGATTTTTTTGAGGTTAGGATTTTCATGCATTAGTATTTGACAGATCACGTGGGATTTCAGACATGGTGTCAAAGAGAAAGATGCTCAGTAGGCTTTGACATTTCATCATGAATCGTCTTACAAACGAACAACGCTTGCAAATTATTGAATTTTATTATCAAAATGCGTGCTCTGTTAAGAAAGTTCATTGCGCGCTTCCATTTTATGGTCAGTTTAATCGACCCACTGAAATTTCGCACCAAATTTACATTGTTGGACATTAAACCACCAACACGCTTACGTAGAGTGCGAACTGAAGAAAATATCGCAGCTGTATCGGCAAGTGTTAATGATGACCACCAATTTTCGATTCGTCGCCGTTCGCACCAATTGGGTCTCTGTTACTCAAAAACGTGGAAATGCCAAAATTGGACTAAGCGGATGGACCACCTAAGACGCAGCCGCGGTCAACATTTAAATGAAATTATCTTCAAAAAGTAAATGTCATGGACCAATCTAACGTTTCAAATAAAGAACCGATGAGATTTTGCAAATTTTATGCGTTTTTTTTAAAAAAAAAGTTATCAAGCTCTTAAAAAATCACCCTTTATTACTATAACTGGAATCTTAACGAAGACAAAAATGCACATTTGAAGCAAATCTATGGATAAATGTGGAAGTTATGGCGCTTATTGTAGAAGTAAGGGAATTTGAAAAAAATGCGTATCAGTTTTTAAGATATGAAGACGACATGTACTTCTACTAGAAGGCCCATATCTTCTACATTTAATCATAAATTTTTTAATCTTATTTTTTTCGCTACCATGCTAGATATTACATAGTAAAACAATGTATTCTGTCGAATAATTTGTATAGAATTTAAAAATATATTTTATTTTTTTTTTGCTTCTATAAAGAGGGCCATAACTTCTACATAAAGCCATAGATATTTTAGATATAGACACTATTTAGGTTCTTTGCTATTTAAAAATAAAATATTTTAAAAAAATTTTTTTGTTATATTTTTTAGCGCGTTTTTTGGGTCAGCAAAGAAAATATTTTTTTCATTATCATTTTTTTAAGACTTTTCCTAAACCATTGTTTCTGTGTGATTCGCTACATTTGTAGCCATCATAATTACCTTTAAATGAACAAATAAGCCCTTGTTATCAGGCTTAGATTTCCAAAATGTGAGTGCAAATGTTAAAGGTACCTTCGGCGAAAATTGGAATTTTAGTATTTTTAAAGGACTTTTAATTTCCAAAAGATTTACATTTTTTAATAATTTTTTAATATTTATTTTTATACTTTTCCGAGTCATACAATGATGGTCTGGATATCAAATGAAAGAGATGTATATCTGTTAAAAATACTTTTAATTTCATACTTCTTTCTGTACTAGTTTAGCATTAACAACCATTTCAAGTTGTCCCCCTTAAAAATTAAAATATGAGTAAACTAAATAAAATAAGGGGAAACGTGAAATGGTTGTTAATGCTAAACTTGTACAGCAATAAGCTACAAACCTGATGTATTTTTAACAGATATTCTTCTCGTTTATTTGATACCCACATCATCTTTGTATGACTCTCACAAGTATGAAAATAAATTACTAAAAAAATGTATATCCTTTGGAAAGTAGAAGTCATGTTTCCCTTACAAGGACTGAAAATACCCCTAATCACCCTTATCACGAATAAAAGGCGAATTTGTTCACGTGGAATCTTCTATTTTCCTATCGGCGTAGCTAGAAACATGAAATTCGGTGTGTTCCTTGCACTGACCATGCAGAAGAGCTACAAATAGGGATTTTTCGAAATTTTTTACTTTTAAAGGAGGAAATAGACAAAAAGGGATCAAAATGGCACCAATTTAAGAATTGCAGCTAGAATCGTGAAAATCGGTATTTACATTCCTCTGACAACGTAGACTTGCAATATAAATTGATTTTTCGAAATTTGTACTTATAAGGGGTGAGCGGGACAAAAAGGGATAAAAATGGTACCAACTAAAGTATTGCAGCTAGAATCTTGAATTTTGATATGTAAGTTCTTCTGCCCATGTAGAAACGCAGTAAAATTGGATCTTTCTAAAGTTGTACTTATAAGAAGTGAGCGGGACAAAAAGGGATAAAAATGGTACTAATTTAAATATTGCTGCTATAGTCGTGAAATTTGGTATGTAAATTCCTCTGACAACGTAGAAGAACAAATCCTAATTGATTTTTCGAAATTTTTACTTTTAAGGAGAGAGTGGGAGAAAAAAGGATAAAAATGGTACCAATTTTAGGATTACAGCTAGAATCATGAAAGTTATTATATAAATTATTAGAAGCGCCGTCAAAGTGGATTTTTTCGAATAAAAGGTTCTACGGTTTTAATTTTTTGTTAACAACTGGGTACAAAATGATAAAAAATATATATACGAAGGGAGTTCGGCTAAAACAGTGCACATCGACAAGCACATTCCGTTGACTGTATATGAGTGCTATGTTTTCAATTTACTATTTTAGAAAAGAATATCAAATAAATACTATCCTTAAACAGAGATGGATAAAACTAATAACAAATACCTGTCTTTTTCGCGTGTATGTGTATAATATAAACGTAATGGTCTTGCCTTATAAGCGTGGTTTGAAATAATTAAAATTTTATATTTATTAAAATTTTTATTTGTTTTGTTACGATTTCTAGTGAGGTTCAAAAAGTACTGTCCTACGGTGTTATATCTCTCAAATTGGCGCCCAACGTGGTTACATACCAACAAAATCACATTTTGTAGTATTGAAACTTGTAGAGATTTAATACTTTAATCTTTTTTTCAATTAAGTGGAATTATTTGATCATATTCCGGTAATGAATTAGGCAGGCCGTCCGAAATTTATTCTCTTATGGCTTTCAAGCGTAATCTAAATATTTTTCTGTTAATCTTCAGATTACCGAAAATATGGAATAAATAATTAAATGTGTCAGCTTTTATGGTATCAGCCTCATTTTGTAAGCAAAATTGTTGTCAACTCTTACTTAATATGATGTTTGCTAGGGTAACAATATTTAGAGTAATTTTGGTCCACCCCATTTCTTTGTAAATTCTAATGAGATAAAATAATTTTAATTTCGCCTTTGAAGTCCTCTGGTGCCCCACTTTTACCCTTGGCTTTTATATGAATTTATCAAAGCTTAGTCTTTACAATTCACATTTTCCGAAAAAGAAAAACGAATGATAACTGTCTGCAACAACTGCAGCTGTAATTTGCTAAAACTTAATAAACTTTTGTGAATATTATATACATGCAAGCATGCATATGTATATGTTATTTTATTTATTTATCTTCATACACCATTCATTCACTGTCATGAAGGATATTTATTCATTAAAATAACATGCTCTTCTTTTTTGCAAAACGAAATCTACGAAAAACTGACTGAGTCAGTCTCTTCAGTTGTGTTCAGTCGGGTTTTCTGTTTTTCTTCCTTTTTTTGGAACAAAATGTTCTCCAATGAGGGTAAGTTTGTCGTTTGCTGGTTGTGTTGTTCCGGCTTTTGCCAAATACCAAGTACGTCTAATAACATTAGTCTGCAGAATGTGTACAAATAAAAAATGCAATAACGAACACAAAAAAATTTTTTTAGTGCTATTTTTTTTTGCTGTACTCTACTCACAACAAACAAAATGGCAATAGGACGACAACATATTCAAAGTACGTATGCATGCAGGATATACATTTATCCTGTAGAGGAACAGTAGCTGAAACGGATGGTGGGAATGGGGTTAGCAGGAGCAGGAAGAGGAGTGGTTGGAGTAATCGTCGTCGTAACAGTCTGCTGTTTTATGCATTTTGTTTCAAATATAATTTGCAAAACATCCCAAACCGAATTGTTCCACTGTCTCTACATGCGCTGGCTGCTGAGACTTAAACAAATTTAGATCTATCCTCTACGTCTTTGGAACGATTTTGTTATTTCGTTCCGTTGGGAGTGCTGTTTTTCTTTTTTGCTTCTTCCCTACTACGAAACAGGCGAATGGGAAAATAAAGAATGAAGAAAACAAGGATACATGTATCGCATTGCATATGCGAACTATAAATCTTATGTGGTGTTAGACTATAAAAATTTATAGACAAAATACTCGTGCAAAACGCAAAAAAGGACTCAATACAAGGACAATGCCAAGCCACACTACACACACACAGAGAGGAGAAGAGAGATGGAGAAGGAGATAGGCAGCTAGAGAGTGGCAAGGCAAAGAGGAACTCCACAAAAACACTCACTCACTCGCTTACACACAATAATAAAATAAAATGTAATGATTTCAAACGAAAACAAAACCAGCAAAAGTGTGAGCAAAAATCCTCGCTCGCATAAATGTGTGTGTGTGCGGCATACTTAGGATGCTTTATGTGTGTTTGTTATCCTTTGAGAGAGAGAGCAACAAAATCTCAAATTACGCAGATGTACATCAATATTACACCATTTATTTTCATTTACACGTTTTCCACTTTTCTACCTGAACTACGTTCGCCTTCCTTCCTCTTTCACTTCAACCGAATACGTATTCTTTGGTGCGTGTGTGTGTTCCACATAGTCTTTGTCGTTGCTAAGGGGTGTTGACAGGGTTATAAACATGTTAACATTGATTAAATGTCTGTATGTCGCCGAGTACTTGCCTGTCTTCTACATATATGTAATGTGGTTGGTTGTTGTTTTTGCCTTTTACTAGGGCACTTTATAGTCCTAATGAATCCTGACAGGTAATATTTTTTTCACTCTCTCTCCCTTATTAAATTCTGCAGGATCTTATCGGTTGGATTTCCTGGAAATTTGTTGGCAATTGAAAAATGATTTCTGCTTTTGCAATTGAGATCTTAATTGCTGTTTGATTAGGTACATAAGGCTGTTTAGGCGAAAATTTTATGGATTAACGTCTAGTCTCCCCTCTCAAGTCTAATTCTGCTCTTTACCTGAATTGAAAAACGTTATCAACAAAATTTGCCAAAATGTAAATATATGTACAGTTGAAAAACATGGTATTACCATGCACTCTATGCAGCAGCGCCACTGATGAGTTATACCCATGATGAGATATACCCACACAGGTGAAGTGTGTATAGTTGTCTGTTTCTACCCCTTTCCATTACCAAACAAAGAAATGCTTTCGCAAGAAGAAAAACTAAAACAAAATAGCTTGAATTCGATTGTATTGCATTTAAAGATACAACATAAAAAACTAAAAATAAAATCTACCGAACAAACAATTATTTGGATTATTAGAGAGTTTAGTTAAATTGAAAATTAATACACCGTGCGACAATTTTATATTTAGTTTATTGGAGCTGAGCAAGACATGACTGTGTACTCAATTTTTCATTTGGTGATCCCTTCTCCTTTTTACAGGACTTTTAATTTCCAAAGATTATAGATGTTAAAATAATTTATTTTCATACATTAACGAGTCGTACAAAGGTGATATGGGTATCAAATGGAAGAGAAGAATATCTGTTAAAAATACTTTAAATATAATGCTTCTGTCTTTATTGGATTAGTATTAACAACAATTTCAAGTTTCCCCCCCCCCTATTTATTTAGTTTATCCAACTTTTACTATTTAAGGGGGAAACTTGAAATGGCTGCTAATGCTAAATTTACACAGCTAGAGTCATGACGTTTTTAGTATTTTTAACAGACATTTTTATCTTTCATTTGACACCCATATGGCCAGTGTATGACTCTCGAAAGTATGAAAATAAATTATTAGGACATATATATTCTTTGGAAATTTAAAGTACAGTAAAAAAGAGTAAAGATCACCAAATCAAAAACTGAGTACACAATTTTTCTAAATATTTTCTCTGGTTTCTTGGATATATATATGGTCTTGAGCGCCCCGGTAGTCGGTAGCGTGCCCGGCTATCAGCGTGGGGGTTGTGGGTTTGATTCCCACCAGAGGCTCTGGTCTGTCGCTGCAATAACTAGCTACAATGGTCTTAGTCACCCCGGCTCAATCCCTGGACCCAAAATTAGTATATAGTATAGTATTGTAATTCATAATAAATAAATAAAAAATATATGGTCTTGTTATAGTCCAAAAAGTACAGTAGTACTGTCATCCACATCTAATCGGATAGTCAGGATGCCATCGTATTGCATTGACTTGGTGACCCTAAATTCAGGAAAAGCCCAAGACTGACGGGCATTACTTCAAAAAAAAAATAATAAATAAAAAAATGTGTCCGAGACCTAAAAAATATCTTAGATCGAGTCATAAAATCAATACAAATTTTTTCTTTGGATAAATTAAAAAATACTAAAATTCCAATTTTCGTCGAAGGTACCTTTAATATTTGTACACTCATTTTGGAAATATAAGACCAATTTTCAATTATACCACTTTGTAGATGCAAAAAATAATATTTTTAATTTTTTGATGTCGTTTAAAAAAAACGCAAAGATTTCTTCATAGAAATATTTTTTGATGTGATTTGTATGTAAAATTAGAGATTTGGTAGTATCGTCCGCGAGTAGTTGAGGGAAAATATTGATCAAAAATAGACGGAATTGAATACTCTTATATTCTTTCTGAATAGCTAAACAGAGGTACGAATTTTTATTTATTTCTAATACATAAACATATTATTTTTAATTAAATTACATATATTTAATTTTTAAATATTTAAAATATTCCCAATTTTTTATTTCCCAAAAAAAAAACATCATAAAATTCGGAGATATTTATCAAAGCAATTTAGTTTGAACTATAATCTCTTGGAAAAAGGTAATAATGTCTTCTCCTATTTTATCTATTCTTTTTTATTTTAATTTTTTAAACTGTGTCTAAAATTAAATTTTTACTCGTTTTTTTTATTTTTTCATAATAATTCACTTTGAACTTTTGTTGAAGATCGATCATATGATCTACATCAGCTGATGTTGGCTGGTCAAAGTTCGATCATATGATCGACATCAACTGATGTACATATGACAATACTTAACATCCACGTGCAGATGGCGCTATCGTCCATTATTCTGGTTGTCAATGCAGTAGTTTCATAATCCAATTAGACTTCATATCTTTATTTCGCTAATGTGCGGTCTCGTTTAAGGTATGGCGTTGTTGGTCTAAAATTTAGACAAAAATCCAAAGAAAAACACCCAATCACTTTAAAAGATTATGATCTTGTCCGTCCACATCCAATTACCAAGAGATGAAATTATTTGACCGGGAAATGAATCTGGCAGTGATTGCAGAATGAAGTTAGACACAAAAGTCTGGATTAGTGCGAGGCGATAGCGACCACCTTTCGCATAATACTGAAGGTCGATTCTGGTTCTGTGAAAATGATACCTCCTGCCAATAATCCGCACGAAACACAGATGTATTTGTTCCTTAGCAGTCATTTGTGGATTTTCTAAATCCCAACTTCAGCAATTTTGACAATTAACGAAGCCATTAAGCTGAAAATCGGCTAAACAATATTTTTCTTAACTCTTTCAGCTGTGTTGCACTTTTAATAATTTAACAGTTTTCACCTTGTCTTTTCAACAGCAACACTTAAAGAAACAACATATAAATGCATTTTTGTGATCACCCTTTAGTGCTTGGATATATTGAAATATATATTCATTCTTAACCCACAAAAACTTTCCGGAGCTAAGATTAATGCATTAATTTGGAGAAAAAACGATCTACTAGTTGTTGACTATAATCGACCCATGGTCGGTTTGAAAAAGTCTAATCTATTTTTAATGATGGAGTCTTGTCAACAATTTCACACCACATTTCTATTGGGGAAAAAATGACCGAACACCTTGTTCGTTCTGCTCGTTTTCAACCCTGCTAATGTCAGCCACGACTCTAATTATTCTATTATGACACATGTTAAGGTGGTTCTGTAAAACGTAGCAATTGTATTTTGCAAAATATAATAAATGAAAAAAGAAAAATCATATGCAATTCATAAGTGCAATTTACTCGACACTTGCCGCTACACTCGAGGAAAACTGATAAATGAAACAAAAATTATTATTTCCTTCTGAAAATCCATTATCAATATTTTGAAATTCGAACTTTACTATGGCTTTTTTCGTGAGTGTGTGCCAAGCAAACCCCCTTTTCGTGATATCCAGTGTGGGTTTAAGTGCTGGGATTTTTTCTTATCTAAGATAAGCTTTTAAAGCACACACGCCATGGTGTGAGTATATGTACCCGGCATATGCTATGAAAAATGTTTTGAAATTATTAAACAAAAAACTCAGAGCTGTGGTAATAAACAACAACAACACAACAACAATTTCACCTATACATACTTATACATATGTATGTTTGTACACATACAAACACTAACACATGTATACAAAGGGTGTAATTATATCGTAAAACATTTACAAGCTTTTTATACGGAGAAAAGGCAGGCAGGCAGCCAGTCAGCCAGCCAACCAGGCTCAAAATGCCCGGGAATTGTTCAAATGACTTTGGTTGGAGGAGGCGTTGGGCGCTGGTGCTGCCTGGAATTAGAGGAAGCCCATAAATAGCTGGATGCGGACGGAGCCCAGGCCCAGTGGTGGCGGTGGTGGTGAATGAATTAAGCCTTGACAATTGCAGCAAAACATGCGAAATAAGCATAAATTACAACACATAGAAATTAAGTTGGCATTATCTGGAAAACAAAACAACGAGAAACGAACCACAACAACTAGAGGCACACTCTGCTCCATAGTCCGCCACCTCATACACACACCCCTATCCTAATCCCAGCAACCGGCAACCAACCCCTCACCCACACCCACACCTTGGCCAAGAAGCGAATGACATTTAAACACAAATATTACCTGAACGAAATATTAAAACGATGCACAGTGTTTTCAAACAGAGGGGAAACCATTTCAACAATAAAATATCTGCCTAAACTACAGAGTAGATTTGATTAAGAGGAGGATATAAAGAAAAAAATCCATACAAAGGGAGTTCTCTCGTTCACATAATCACTACTTCACCTACTGCCTCAAGAGATTGTATGGAAGAATACAAAATCCACAAATATAGGGTGGACCAATTAAAACTTTAAATTAGAAAAAAAATCTGGTTTTATTGGAAAGGTTGAACTTTGTCATTTAATAATGGAACACAATATCATTCATATGACTGCCACGACTGACTCGGGAGTACCTCATCCGATCAACCCAATTTTCAGTACAGCCCAAAATCCACATCAAACAGTGACTTGCCTTCTCAATAGTCACGTATGGGTTTTCTGAACCCCGTCTGCGTTAAAGACTCACTACTAAAAATAAAAATAAAAATAAAAATAAAAATAAAAATAAAAATAAAAATAAAAATAAAAATAAAAATAAAAATAAAAATAAAAATAAAAATAAAAATAAAAATAAAAATAAAAATAAAAATAAAAATAAAAATAAAAATAAAAATAAAAATAAAAATAAAAATAAAAATAAAAATAAAAATAAAAATAAAAATAAAAATAAAAATAAAAATAAAAATAAAAATAAAAATAAAAATAAAAATAAAAATAAAAATAAAAATAAAAATAAAAATAAAAATAAAAATAAAAATAAAAATAAAAATAAAAATAAAAATAAAAATAAAAATAAAAATAAAAATAAAAATAAAAATAAAAATAAAAATAAAAATAAAAATAAAAATAAAAATAAAAATAAAAATAAAAATAAAAATAAAAATAAAAATAAAAATAAAAATAAAAATAAAAATAAAAATAAAAATAAAAATAAAAATAAAAATAAAAATAAAAATAAAAATAAAAATAAAAATAAAAATAAAAATAAAAATAAAAATAAAAATAAAAATAAAAATAAAAATAAAAATAAAAATAAAAATAAAAATAAAAATAAAAATAAAAATAAAAATAAAAATAAAAATAAAAATAAAAATAAAAATAAAAATAAAAATAAAAATAAAAATAAAAATAAAAATAAAAATAAAAATAAAAATAAAAATAAAAATAAAAATAAAAATAAAAATAAAAATAAAAATAAAAATAAAAATAAAAATAAAAATAAAAATAAAAATAAAAATAAAAATAAAAATAAAAATAAAAATAAAAATAAAAATAAAAATAAAAATAAAAATAAAAATAAAAATAAAAATAAAAATAAAAATAAAAATAAAAATAAAAATAAAAATAAAAATAAAAATAAAAATAAAAATAAAAATAAAAATAAAAATAAAAATAAAAATAAAAATAAAAATAAAAATAAAAATAAAAATAAAAATAAAAATAAAAATAAAAATAAAAATAAAAATAAAAATAAAAATAAAAATAAAAATAAAAATAAAAATAAAAATAAAAATAAAAATAAAAATAAAAATAAAAATAAAAATAAAAATAAAAATAAAAATAAAAATAAAAATAAAAATAAAAATAAAAATAAAAATAAAAATAAAAATAAAAATAAAAATAAAAATAAAAATAAAAATAAAAATAAAAATAAAAATAAAAATAAAAATAAAAATAAAAATAAAAATAAAAATAAAAATAAAAATAAAAATAAAAATAAAAATAAAAATAAAAATAAAAATAAAAATAAAAATAAAAATAAAAATAAAAATAAAAATAAAAATAAAAATAAAAATAAAAATAAAAATAAAAATAAAAATAAAAATAAAAATAAAAATAAAAATAAAAATAAAAATAAAAATAAAAATAAAAATAAAAATAAAAATAAAAATAAAAATAAAAATAAAAATAAAAATAAAAATAAAAATAAAAATAAAAATAAAAATAAAAATAAAAATAAAAATAAATATAAAAATAAAAATAAAAATAAAAATAAAAATAAAAATAAAAATAAAAATAAAAATAAAAATAAAAATAAAAATAAAAATAAAAATAAAAATAAAAATAAAAATAAAAATAAAAATAAAAATAAAAATAAAAATAAAATAAAATAAAAAAAAATAAAAAAAAATAAAAATAAAAATGAATATAATTATATCTTTCAAAGTCAATGTAATCGGTAGTTCAAATTTAAAATTTTAAAAAATTATCCATTAAATTTTTTATTATCGGTTTTGAGTTTCAAATAAACGAAATTTACTTTATCACTTTCCCAACCACTGTGCCTCGCTTAAGAGTCATTGTATGTTGGCATGGGAGCAGGTTGAGTAGATGGCATTAGGCTTCAGGAGCAGAGAGTAAAGTAAAGTAGCTTAAAAACAACAGTGCCAAGTGTGTTTGCCCCCTCATCACACCCCAACAAGCAAAGTTCATATGGCGTTTAATGGCCACAATAACACAAAACGCCAACAAAAGGATGTAAAGCCTTTTAAGTCAACATTTTAATAGTGATGATTGATGTTTAAGAGCACAGCGGTGGTTCCGTCACCCACGCCGCAGCCATAAATCCCGCATTTTTTAAGTTCCACATTGGCACTACAACAAATTGAATTGTTTCCGAAAATTTGGTCTTTAATTACTTTGTAATGCCGCCTGCCGCCAAAGGAGTGGGGAGGAATATTTTACTCGTAAAAGTAGCTCTTGACATAGCGTGACAATAAAATTTCATGTGTCCCCAGAAATAAAGAACGACATTTCATCAGCTGCTTGTTGGCTAAAACGTCGCTCTGTTATATTTTATTTCGTTATCCTTGTTTAATTGTAATAATTACCTGGAGAATGAATGCGCCACAAACGAAACCTATCAACACAATCACATTCAGAAAAAAATAACCAAAAATTATTTACACAAAACGAAAACGAACAACCAACCAAATTGTGATTTGGTATTCCATGATGATGATGATTTCCATCAGTCCGGCATTCGGCCAGAAGGAAGGTAGGCCGCAGCCTGAAATCATTAACACAAAGCAAATGGATCTTTATTACGTGTTTTTATTATATTTTGCGGGTTTTTTCTCTCTCTCTCTGCCTGGCCATAATAAAACAATGAGGAATAAATCCCAAAAAACTTTTTCCTCCTTTTTAATGGACACATGTGTCTGTGTGTGTAAGTGCGTGAGTTGTTTTTATTCACGTGTATTTTTATTACAGCTCTTAAATTGCCAAACTGTAGGCCCAAAACGCGAAATTCTGGGTGTGTGTTGTGGTGCTGGTGTTGTTTTATTATTTAAATGTTTTTTTTTTGTTCCTTTTTAATGTTTTATACCATTAAAGAGCAGGACTTTTTTCAGCCAGCGAAATTGAATTTAAAACGCAATGTTTCATTAGTTAATGGACGACTTTTTTGTGAAAATATTTGTTTGTGGGGTAGGAACAACAAAGTAAGCAACAATCCTGAGAGAATCAGAGTGCACTCTCCATCAACATTTTGAATAAAGAAAATATTTATTGCGCTATGCAAAAAAATGCAAAATACAAAAATTGTGTCTGAGACCTAAACATTTTTCTGTGCATTTTTTTTCTGAATTTTTTTTTGGAAACTAAAATTTAAATTTTCATCGAAAGTGCCTTTAATATTTGTACCCTGTTATACTTTAAATTAAAGATAGTTGACATTGAAAGAAGAGCATCTAGAGGATGGAAGGAAACATCATGACTCGATAACATATAGACTTGTATCCGATATGTAGGGAATCTTTTGAGCGAAGCCAGAAGCAGAGATTCCTTTGCACAAATAGTGAAACATATATAAAGTTATTTAGAATTAAAGCAAATCTATAGCTAATTGTATTGGTCGCTAACATTAGAAAATTAATATGCAAATAAAGAAGAGGATGGCTATAAATGTTACGAAATCCAATTCATGTAGGTACTGAGTTTTAGCAGCAGTCGCCAAAATTATTTTAAAAAATATATTAAACTTTGTTTTTTTGTGGCACGAAAATGTTCATAAAAATAGATAATAGATAATATCAATAAAATAGAAAATCGGATAAAAATGTTTTGCTTTATATATGAAAAATTTTATCGAAGGGTCAATGTATAATATTTTCTAATGTATTTTGGATTATTGGATAAACCCAATAATGATAATAAAAAATATGGATATTTTTTACTAAAATTCTAATTTTCGTCGAGGTTACCTATAATATTTGTACTGCAATTTTGAACATAGAAGTCCGATGACACCCGTTTATATCTTAAATTAAAGGTAATGATGGCTACAAATTTTATAGTTTCAGACGCATATCAGCCGGTTCAAGTATAACTACTTTTTTGTGAAAAAGTATCTAAAATAATATTTAAAAAAATTTTATCCTTTTGAATTCCATGTTCCTTTGCAGGGACAACAGGTTGAGGGAATGAAAAACTAAAAACGTCAAACTGCATTTGTCTATAGTTTCAGGTGCACATCAGCCGGTTCAAGTGTAATGACTTTTTTAAATATTGTCGTACGGTGTTATATATTCAATTAAGGGCAATACTTACGACTACAAATGTTACGAATTTCACTTCATGTAGAAACAGTGATTTAGGAACAGTCGCCGAAATTAAAAAAAAATGTTTTTTGTGGCCCATAAAAAATAGAAAAATAGGGTGAAAATATTTTGCTTTATTTTTTAATAGGACTATGTAGGAAGAATTTTACCGAATGGTCATGTGTAGTATTCTTTGATATATTTTGGCTGTATAAACACGATAACGATATTGAAAAAATTACGGATATTTTGTCTTATTTTTTACTCAAATTTCAATTGATTTTTTTTCCAAAAAAATATTTTTTTTCCAAAAAAATATTTTTTCCTGGCACAGAAAAAAAATTTCTTATTTTTCTATTTTTTGATAGCAATATGAAAAAATAATTTTACCGAAGGGCCATGTAGAGTATTATCTGATGTATTTTGATGTATGGATTTTTTTTAGTAATTTTTTTTTACTAAAACACCAATTTTCATCGAGGTTACCTTTTATATAATTTTGGAAATAGAAGTCCGATAACACCGTCTTGTATCTTAAACTAAAGTTAATTATGTTGTAGCCATCATATATTGCAAATTTCACTTTCACATAGAAACAGTAGTTTACAAACAGTCTCCAAAGAATTAATAAAAACATAATTTTTTTTCCGAAAAAAATATTTTTTCTTGGTACGAAAAAAATCATAAAAAATAAAAAATCCTTTTTTGTTATTTTTTTTAAGAATTGATATTTGAACGAAGAAAACAATGTCAATACGAAAAAAATCTATGAGTAAGTATAGAAGTTATGGCACAAAAGATTTTTTTTAATCTTGATTTTTTTAATATTTTGGTTAAACAGCGCGAGAATGCCATTTCTAATCCAAAAACCTCTTTAAAGCAATTCTATGAATAAATGTAGAAGTTATGACCCATATTTATGAGTAATGGAATTTAAAAAATAAAATAAAGTGTCATCTCTTAACAAGTTTTTACTTAAATTAATGTAGTCATGCGTAAAGACGATATACATATAAAACTGAAATAAGGGTCATAACTGAAATAAGGGTCATAATAGCTGAGATCCTAACGAAGAAAACAAGGCTTTTTTTGAAGAAAGTCTGTGAATTAATGTAGAAGTTACGACCCTTATGGTAGAAGTAAGGGAATGTCAAATAGTATTTTTTACCAAGTTTTGCGCCTTTTTACAAGTTTTTGGTTATTAATTTAGTCATCTTCGACAAGAATGACCATAGCTTCTTTATTTATACATAGATTTTCCTACAAACAGGCCTTATTTTCTCCATTAAGGTATTGGATATTATATAATAAACATTAATTCTTTTATCTAATTTTAAAGCAGTTTCGGTCTTTTTAATCTAAAATGAATAAAGTCATTGTTTTAAAATATTTTGCTTCGAAGAGGGCCATATCTTCTATATTTATCAATAGATCTTTTACATATAGATATTGTTTTCTGTGTCAGAATGTTTGCTATTTCGAAATAAAACAATAATATTTTTTAGTTTTTTTCTATTTTTTAGGGTTTTTTTTTGAACCAGTAAAAAAAGATTTTTTTCACAAAAAATAGCTGACATAGTTATTATATAATAAACAAAAATATTATTTTATATAATTTTTAAAGGAGTTTCGGTCTCTTTAAAGTAAAACTAAAAAGTCATAATTTTTTTTCAAAAACCTTTTGCGTCTACACATTTATCCGTTGATCTTTTACATGTAGACATTGTTTTCAGCGTAAGAATGTTAGCTATTTAAAAATAGAAAAAATAAATTTTTTATATTTTTTTTCTATTTTTCATGATTTTGTTCGAGCCAACAAAATTAAAAAAATCGAAATTTTTTAAAACTGTTCCTAATCCACTATTTCTATGTGAAAGTGAAATTCGCAAACGTTTCTAGCCATCATAATTACCTTAAATTGAACATATATTATGGTATTATAGGACTTATATTTCCGTTCAAATACTAATGGTACCTCTAACGAAAATTGACATTTTAGTAAAAAATAAAAAAAAATCATAATTGTTTAAATCGTTTTAGAGTTTAGAAAGCCAAAAGACGTATTATAAAATCCCTTTGGTAATTAAAATAAAATTTTGTGGCACGAAAACCTCCATAAATAATAGAAAAAATTCTAAAAAATATATATTTTTTTAAATATAGGATGGGCCATTTAAAGTTTTAAATTAGAATAGGCTGTAAAAGAGTATTGATATTTTTTTTTTTCAAATTTCTGGTTTTATTGGAAAGGTTGAACTTTGTCCTTTAATAATGGAATATCAATATCATTCATATGACTATCACGACCGGTTCGACAGTAACCACATCCGATCAATCCAATTGGGCCATGTACTGAAAACATGTCCCAAAATCCACACCAATCAGTGTCTCATTGTCGATGTATTGGCTTCTCAATAGTCATGTGTGGGTTCTCTGAACCTCATATGCGGCAATTTTACTTATTGACATAGCCACCGAGATGAAAATGAGCTTCATGAAGGCTGCACTGAAGGCCGACCTCTTCTCGAAAATTTTTTGCGTTAAAAACTCGAGCGTAAAGCGTCCCATTTTGCAAATGTCAAACATAAACCTGAAAATAAAAATCAATATTATTCTACCTTTCAAAGTCAAAGCATATCCGATATATATATTCGTCTAATGACAACATGGTAACCCAAGTAACTCTATACAGAAGCGCCACTGATGAGTTATCCCCACTCACAGGATATGAAATGGTAGATAGGTCACAGAGTGTATAGCTGAGCTTAGTTATCCTCCATTTTATTACCAAAAAAGCAAAATTTTATTTCATATGACGAAAAAAACTTGATTGAAATAGCTGGGATTCGAATGTATTACATTCAAAAATAACTAAAAATATTCAATCGAATGATGCATTTTCGAAACGAATCAATTATAAATGTCCACATAAATAAAAAATGTATACATTGAAGCATAAGTGTCCTTCAAACAACACGTGTCATTAAAACAATGCATTTCCAATAAATGTTTAAAAAAATTAAAAATGAAAACACTAATTTTGAAAATGTTAACATATGATGATGGCTTGTGGTCTGTTGTACACATGTCTGTATGGCCAAAAAACATAAAAATAACAATATTTTTCTGAGCAGAAAAAAACAACACCATTTTAAAGCAAGCATAAAAATTAACCCCTATAATTCTCTCTTTCGATGAAACCATAAAAATGATTTTAATGCTTTTTATAGTTATTTTTACGCACAAAAATGTACCCTTTTTTGTGAAGTAGGTTCCTTTTTTTATTGAAGGCATTCGTTATGGATGCCTATCAAAATATTTGTCACAATGTCACCAGCATGTGTTGAGTGGGGGAAGGGAGAGAGAGGGAGAAAGACTCCCTTAAAACACACCCAGATCCTTATTTGAGAAGGAGGGAGAGGGGGTTTTATTTAATGGTGTGTGATGGCACGCGTATCCATATGTTGTGGCAAGAAACAAGCAACAACAAAAAGATGTGTCGGCACTTTTTTCTTAAGAGCCCAGTCCGACACGACAGTGCCAGTGACAGTTTCCAAAAAACGAAAAAACATAAAACAAAAATTAACACTACTTGTCTGCTGGTGTTATTTTCTGCCCCTCTGCATTAAAAAAAGGTGTCATAAATTTCAACACTCAACGTTTTTTTTTTCTTCTTTATGGTACTTTAATGTCTTAAGACAGCCCTGTGACAATTTTAAATATATTTTTATTCCCTCGTCATTGACACTCCACCTCGCGTCACCCCACATCCAACCGTAGCAACTGTCATCACTTCACGTTTAGGCGGTTTCTCCTCTGCCCCAAACCAATTAAAACATATGATTAATTTGTGTAATAAAATTACAAGAGGCCATTTAAAAATTAAAAAAACAAAAATAAACAGAATAAAACCAAACAATTATTTAACATGTGTTTCATGTTTTTAGTAATTTTGTTTCTTGGAATTTCCTTGTATAAATACAAAAACCGGCTGGGTTTAGTTCTCTCCCCCTAGCCATAGCCATTGCAATATTTGCTTTATTTCCAATAAAATGATAACATTTTACCCTATCTTTTATGTGAAGCTATAAACGAATCAATCTATATCATTGAATGATAATATTAGAACTAAAAAGTATATAGAAGGTATAAGATAAACTAAACAAATAATGAAGAATGGCGCAAATAACAGAAAATGAAGCGGTATAGCACAGTGGTTTGTTACAACAACAGGAGGTACAAGTAAATATAAAAAATATTTTGTTTCTAGGCAAAATTAAATATATATTTTAAATCATTTCATCACAGTTATGATCTAACACTTTTCAAAACGTTTTATGGTGAGGGTCTCGAGTGTATATGTATACTGATAACAACATGAGTCATCGCCACACAGGATGAGAAATATAGAGTGGGGCATTTAAAATTTTGAACTAAAATCGGCTGTTTAGTTTTTCAAATTTCTGGTTCTTTTGGATATTTTGAACATTGTCATTTAATAATGCAACACAATATCATTCATATGACGACCACGACTGGCTCGCAGTACCTCATCCGATCAAGCCAATTTTTAAAGTAGTGACTCGTTGTGGATGCATTTGCTTCTCAATAGTCACGTGTGGGTTCTCTGAATCCCATATGCGGTAATTTTGCTTATTGTCCTAGCCACCGACATGAAAATGAGCTTCATCTGAAGACACGAAAATTGTTCATCGAAATAGCTGGATTTCGAATGTATTTTTTTAAAAAAATCACAAAAAATTAATGAAATGTATCACTAACCAAACACCACAAAAACCAAAATCCTGAATACAAATTCACCTTTAGTAATAATTGAAAATATTGGTTGTTATTGCATACTTAGAATCTCCATCATTGATTCTCACATAAAGACAAAATATGGCCAAATTCTAGTACCACAAAATGCAAAAACTCATTCAATTATCATTCTTAAAGGAAAGATATAAAATAATAAATTAAATTACAGAGCTGAAACGTATTTATCCATTTGAAGAAAAATCCGCAATAAAAATATAATATTTTCAGCAAATATTATTCAAATACCCGATGTGGCAAAAAAAACTTTAAATAAGATTATCTCCAAAATTTAGACGTATAATTAGTTTTAAATTTATATTATTTTTTGTGGAATTAGGTAGTTTCAGTTTTTTTATCACAGGTAGCTTTTGCATTTGGACTATAATTTTGGGATTACAAGTCGTTAGGATACCAGCTACAAAAAAAATTCAATAAAAAATATTTTTTGGAGTTTTTATTTTTTATAGTTTTATCCGAGCCAGCAAAAATCTTGTTTTCAAGAAAATATTTTTCAATTTGCCAATCCACTTTAATTTAGGGATTATACGATAATTATTATTATTAAAAAGTCCCCTTTTATTGGCGATAAGGGTGAATGCCTACATGTAAAAGATGTAGAAGTTACGATACACTTTGTAGACTGCAAATATTTTTTAAACAAATTATGATTTTTTCTTTTTATAAATATGAATTAGATAAAATAATATGTTATTTTATTTTATTATGGCCTATAACAAGGCCCAGTTGGAGAAAATATATTGATAAATGTAGAAGTTATTGGTTTTCTTGTAGTACGACAAGATTATTTTAAGCAAAAACGTTGAAACTATTTTTTTTTGACATTCCTTTACTCCTATGAAACAGGATTTTCAGTCTTATCTTTTCTGAAAACTGGATTTTCCGTGATATTTAACTTAAAATTTAAAAAATTATGAATTAAAAAATCCGTTGCGTCTACAAATAGGGCAATAATATTAATCCATAAATTTTTTACATGTATACATTAGGGTGGGTCGATAAAAAAAGTTGCGCCGGCCACCCCCTAGAATTAATGATAACTTGAAAACGATTTGAAAAATAATTTTTATTTATGTTTTCCAGTCTCGCTATTTATAGTCCACACAAGTTGATGTTTTTGATCCTCAATAACTTTTTTATTTCTGAATAAAAATATATATATATATAATATATAAATAAATTTGCCTTTTTCGATTAGAAAACATTGTGAATTTATAAAAAAAAATTATAAAAACCATGATTCCAGAAGTCACTTCTAGAAATTTACGTCGGAGTTAAACGCGATCAAAGTAGAAAATGTAGCTGTTGTCATTCTAAGAACAATGATATGTCACATATGTTACGATTGGACTGTAAATGGAGACACATGAAACAAAAAACAAAATGCGCGGGGTCAAAGTGCGTTGCAAAAATAAATAAATATTATTTTTGAAATCGTCTTCAAATTATCTCTAATTCTGGGGTGTATGGGGTGCTACCTGCTATACATTGTTTTCTTCGTTAGCATGCTAGTTATTAATAACTAAAACTAAATATTTTTCCAATTTATTTTATTTTTTTATATGATTTTTCGCGCAAGAAATAAAATATTTGTTCTTTTTTTTTTAAATCATTTGTCTTCTCAATTTTTTGCAGACTGTTCCAAAACCACAGTTTCTATGTGCAAGTGAAATTATCAGTAATTGTAGCCATCATAATTACCTTATAAGTGGTTGTGGTCGGACATATATTCTCAAAATGAGAGAACAAAATTTATATATACAACAAATTTAGAAAATTCATGATTTCGTATTTGTGTTATATTTTGACTTTTTATACCACAGAATGTTATCTAGTAACAAATAAAATAATAATTTTCCCATGTTTTTTTATTTTTTTCCTGCTATCAAAAAGATTTATTTCAATAATTTTTTGCAATTTTATGGAGATTATTCCTAAACCATTGCCTCTATGTGAAAGTGAAATTCCCAATTTGTAGCCAGCTTAATTTGATATATTTGACACCGACCTATATTCTCAAAATGTGAGTAAAAATATTAAAAGTACCTTCGATGAAAATTGGAATTTTAGTCAAAAGTTAAAAAAAAATATTTCATGATGCTGATTTTTAGTTAGTATTTACTTCAATGCGAGCAACAGTAAATTTTTAGGTCTCGGGCATAATTTTTTGTTGCATAGTGTTATCAACGCTCTGGCATTATCAATGTCTTTTCTTCTAATTTTCCAGATTTTTTTCGTGATAGAATTCCTTTAAAGAATATTTATTTATAATTGAGATCAAACTGAGTTCAAATATCGACAACTAAATGTGAATAAAAAATATTTTTTTGGAACTTTAAAGTGTTGCAAAGGTACCACTCTTTCACTAGTTTCCATATCCGGATATAATGCAAACGAAAAATTCGCTCGAATTCACTTGTGAAAATGCTGTTCGTAAAATGTTACGGTATGTTAACATATCATCTACTTTTTGGAAGTTGTTTAAAAGAAATTCCTCAAAAGGGGGAAAAATGCATATTTGGATTATGAGATCCGATTAAAATGTGCTTGCTATGGAAGTACTTCCATTTTTTTTTGCCCATTTGGTTTCTTCTCGAAAACAGTGATTTTTATGAAAATACTTTGTTTTTCATTGATTTAATTTAAATTTTATTTATGTAACTGCTGTTGGGCACTGCAAAAGCAGAGTCATTACTATTGTGGTTGCATTGCGTTTTACAGAATGCATGCGTCAGCCATTACAATCAGCTGCTTATACATTGTTCACTTTTATTATGTGTGCGATTTCATTTACTCTCACATAAATATCGGCATTTATATTATTAATGTTGCTTAATTGAATTCAATGGATTTTATGCGCACTTAAAATAGTAAATTTGTTTATTGTTGTTCACTTTTGATAATCGCCATTTACCATATACACATACATACGGCCTTTAATGATATTTACTCTGCCGTTTATTTGTTTTTTTTTGTCGATTGATTTACAAATTATACTGAAAAGGATTTTGTTGATATTGTATTTAATTAGTTCGCCATTATAATTATTATTTGTTAAGTGATGTATATGTATACACTACAGATTCGTAAAATATATCAATTGGTAATACAGTTTTACAAAATTACACCATGCAACAAAATATAACAAATTTTATCTGAGAGTTTTTTGTACATAAAATCTGCATACAAAATTTATTGGATAACTTTTTTTTTTATTTTCTTTTACTAAAATTCCGATTTTCGTCGAAGGTACCTTTAATATATCTATTCTCATTTTGTATATATAGGTCCGATCACACCGGTTTATATGTTCAATTAAAGGTAATAACGATGGCTACAAATGTTGCGAAATTCACTTTCACGTGGAAACAGTGGTTTAGGAACAGTCTCCAAAAACTTGAAAAAATATATTTTTTTTTCGAAAAAAATCTTGTTTTGTTGGCATGAAAAAATCATAAAAACTAGACAAAAAATTGGAAAAAAATATTTTGTTTTATTTTTTAATAGCTAATATTCTAAGGCAGAAAATAACATTAATATGTACAATATCAATGGATAAGTATAGAAGTTATGACCTCTCTGTACACGCCATAGAATATTTAAAAAAAATCATGATTTTTGAATTTTTCATTAAATGGCTTAAAAAGTCCCTTTACGAATTAGATAACAGATTATTTTGTATTACTTTTTTAATAGCTGAGATCTTAAGGAATAAAACAAGGCCTAGTTGAAGTAAGTCTACAGAAAACTGTAGAAGTTTTGAGCCTTTAATACACATATACCCTCCTCCCTGGATTATATTTCACTGTATGATTATCACCATGACCCATTTATAGTCTTTTGGTGGAAGTTTAAGTGATTTTAACCATAAATCTTTCAAAATTATTTTTTTTGTGTTCATGGATCATATAAAATCAGCATACAAAAATTTTTAATGGATATATTTTTTATTTTTTTTTTACTAAACTTTCAATTTTCGTTGGAGGTACATTTAATATATGTACTGCCATTTTGGCTATATAGGTCCGACCACGCCCGTTTATATGTTCAATAAAAGGTATTTACGATGGCTACATATGTTACACAATTCATTTTCCCTCAGGAACAGTGGTTTAGGAACAGTTTCCAAATAATTGAAAAAAATTTTTTTTTTTTTTTTTCGAAAAAAAAACTTTCTTTTGCTGGCATGAAAAAAATCATAAAAAATAGACAAAAAATTGGAAAAAATATTTAGTTTTATTTTTTAATAGCTAACATTCTAAAGCAGAAAATAACACTAATATGTACAAGATCTATGGATAAGTATAGAAGTTATGACCTCTCTGTAGACGCCAAAGAATATTAAAAAAATCATGATTTTTTTATTGTTCATTAAATGACATGAAAACCCCCTTTACAAATTAGATAACTGATTATTTGCTATTATTTTTTAAAAAGCTGGGATCTTAAGGAGGAAAACAAGGTTTAGTTCAAGAAAATCTACAGAAAAATGTAAAAGTTATGGGTTTAATTCCCGGTAGGATATTTCACTTCACGATTATCACCATGACCCATCCATCCATAGTCTTCTTTGGTGTAAGTTTAAGTGATTTTAATTTATGATCAATAAATCTTTCTGTACAAATGCCTACATATGTACATAGAAAACCAATTATGTTTGGTCATATTTCATAAGAAAAATTTAAAACCGATAAGATTTCATTTAAAATTTAAAAGGTTCCCCTCTCGGATTTGTCACAGCAGTTCTGGGATTTTTCTTTTCGGAGATTTAAAGGTCAATACCAAGTTCAAAACACTTAATAAATATCAACCATTTGAGCTTGACAAAAATTAACACTTTCTTTTTTGGAAACTTTAGCCTACCCCTCCCCATCCAAGAAATCCATCCACCCCAAATGACGAGTCAATCACAAAATCTTAAGCGCAACATTTTTTATGGGATTTAAATAAAGTTCAAGACATAAATTACCCCCTCCGAAAAAATGAAGAGCCAAATGAAGGGAAATAAGAATCATTTAAAAGAAATGAAATGGAAGAAAGCCACACCAACAACTGGTGAAATGACTAATAAAAAATAATTTAATTTTTTCACCCGAAAAGAAATGATAAACTTGAGCAAGCAAGCAGCCAGCCATCCAGGCAGTTAGGCAAATAAAGCCAACGAAAAGATAAAAAAATTGAACAGCAAAGTATTGGGGATTGATTGAATTTACGAGTATTTACTTTTTAGTGGTCGTCCGGCTGGACGGACGGACAGACGAGATAGAAGATATTTAGCCGGTTAAACATTGAATGGAATTTTGCTGTTCAAAAGCAGGGTTTCACTTTGGCTGAAGTGCAATGAGTTGTAGTATTTGAACGTCTGTCCGTCTGCCTCCCGACCGACCGTCGGTCCGACCATTCACCAGCCTATGAATGTCTCTGCCCTGTCGACAGACTGATGTTTAATTTAATGTCTCTGACAAAGTGTACGTAGCACATTAAATAGAATTTCTGACTGTATCGTATCGTATCGGATGGATGGATGGATGGTTGGTTGGTTGTTTGGATGAATGCCTTGGCTTGACCAGTAGATAGGAGGACCCCGGTAATAATGTTTTGGGTGTTGTATTGGGTATTGACTTAAAGAGATTGATTACGTATCAATAATGAATGATTGAAGTTGAGTGACCTTTTCTGGCGATTCGTGGTTGGTTGGTGTTGTTGTCGCTTCACTTTTGTGCGGGTCTAAATTTCCTCGAAAGCAAAAGCAAACGAAGACAGAGAGAGAGAAAAAATACATAAACCTAAATGGCCACTAAACCAACATTGACTACTGCTACTGGTGGCGTAAATTTTTTAATGGTTTTACAGCGTTACAATTATAAAGTTTTGATTAGTTGTGGTGCGCTCTCACTGCTTTGTTTCTAAATTGAAATATAAAAAAAAGAATCCACAAAATTCTAGGAAATTGGAAATCGCTTTTTCACATTGACTCCCTGGGGCAATGATAGTTAATTTATGTTTAAATTGTGTAAAAATGAAAACATTGTTGTTGTTTTTGTGTTGATGCAGTAGCAATTTATATATATATTGAGTAATTAGCTCAAGTAAATAAGAACAAAAAGGTGGTGGGGGGAGAGTGGTCACAGGGTAGTATTGTAAATTGCAGATTTAGTGACGCAATTTTGGGACACCGCCTAAAAGGGGAATTTTTTGTGTTCCAAAATGTGATGGGGCAACTCTTTTTTCTTTAGTTTTTTGTGAAATGATGAACTAATTCAGTAAATTAAAAATAATTGAAAAATAATTCACAGTAATTATTTGCCAAGATTGTGTGAAAAATGACACTCGAATCGCAGGAGTTTAAAAAACAGAAGTCAAATCTGAAAAAATAAATGAGCAAAAATATGGATTTTTATGTTTTAAATCGAACGATTCTACCGAATATTAGAGATTAGATTCGATGAAAAGTAATATTAAAAAATAAATATAAAAAATATTCGTATTTTTCGTCGGAGGTACGTTTAATATCTGTACTGACAATTTGGATTTATGCTCCCGATCACACCTCTTAATATGTTCAATTAAAGGTAATTACGATGGCTATGCATATGTTGCAAGTTTCACTTTAATATACAAACAGTAGTTTAGGAATAGTCTCCAAAAAAATAAAAAAATGAGATTTTTCGAAATAAATCTTGTTGAAGTAAATCTACGAATGTGGTGGAGAAACTCTTCAACGGTTTTTTAAAAAATGTTAAAAATGTCTTTTAAAAATAAAAATGTCAGTAATTGTTTTCTAAAAATAATGACAAGATTGTGTGAAAAATGACTCTAGAATCACAGGAGTTAAAAAAGAAGTCAAATCTGAAAAAAATCGAATGAGCAAACAGGTGGATTTTTAAATTTTAAATCGCAGTTTTATCGAAAATTACTTTTTCCGAACTATCCTCGATGAGAAGTAATATTAAAAAAGAAATACACAATTTTTTTCGATTTTGATGGAATTTGTCGAATGCAAGATATATCTTAGACTTTTTTTGAAGTTTTGTGAAAAGTATGACAACACGGTTACGTTGAGGTTTTGCGTATTTTGGGATTTGCTCAATCAATCAATTTTTCTGCTGTAAATGATATTGAAACAATTTTTAAAGAAAATTTCTCAGTTTTATGAAATAAAAACTGTGGTTTTTTGATTTTTTTAAATTGAAATTTATTTAAAATAAATAATTATTTAAAAAAATTTCTACATTTTGGCAGATATAGGACAAACTTCTTAAAAATACACTTTGATATTGACAGTGTACTTATAACACAGCTGTAGACATTTGTTGAGGAAAATAAATTAGCTTCTAGCAAAAAACTGAAAAGTACTTCCAATAGAAGTGCTTTTTAATCCCATCCTAAGATTCAGACTGTACCTATTTTACGCTTCCCAATAAGTTTATTTTTTTTAAATTTCTCCTTCTGAAGAATTTATTTTGTCAGCTTTACTGATCTCGAAAATAAATAATATTTTTTATTTTGCGTCCTTGACGTAGTTATAATGCGGTCCCTAATAATTACATAAAAATCACTCCTTTGATCTAAATATCCGATGATATATGCACCGATGAGCATCGTTTAAAAACGATGAAAAGTCTCCAGAGGGACTTCCTTCCTATGTCAATGGGTTCAAGACCCTAATTAATAAAATAATATTTTTTCCAAAAAAAATCTTTATTTAATAGTATTGGCTCGTGAACGTTTTTGTTCGATGAATTATTACGATTTTCGGCAAAAGTAGCGTAGAGGTTTAAAACAATCATAGCTTATTTCATTTTTCTTGCAAAATAATAAAATATAATATCTGCGGATTTTTTAAATTTATGTGTGCAATATTAGATTAGATATACACCGTCTCTTTTAAATATTCCCAAAGGAAATAAAAAAAATAAAAAATAATAAAAAGGTGCTGTTAAATCTGGCGAACGGGCCGGCCAATTGAATGTTGAATTTTTGGAAATTAAACGTCCAAATTGATGTTAAAAATATGATTTTAGAACGTTGGATAAGGTTGTAACTTTCCATGATTAATCTCCCAGATTTATTTTACTAGTCCTAAAAAGAAAAAAAAGGAGAACAAATAAATTAGAAAAGTTATTAATTTTTCAAATCCCTTCCCGACTTTTGCCGCACCCTGTATATTTCGATTTTCGCATCTATAGGGTCGAAATTTGGATAAACAGGGATACAATTGATACCGGCTGCAGTTGGAATCACACACCATAATGCATTTTCGAAATTCGAACTTTTAGCATAAAAATGGGATGTGAGTGGTATGGTAAGCATAGGTTAATAAAAATTTATTTTTTTTGCTCAATATAAAATATAAATATTTGTAAATTTTCAAAAAAATATTTTGTGTTGACTTTATTGGACTTAGCCTCGATAAATGTAATTTTGACTTACACTGGATAATTATCCAGGCTAAGTCTAAAATGTTTAACACAAAATTATTTTTTCAAAATTTGTTTTCACACACACATTGATTGATTGCTTTTGGCGACAATTTTAAAAACGATTTGTTATTATTTTGAGTGAAATTTTAATATTTTATTTAGATTTTTGTTATCGCAGCTTAGTTATCCAGTCTTAAAGAAAAACAGCCATAATAGGTCTGTAAATCCATGGAATGACTCCATGATGGAAGATATATAAGATTCGATCTAACATTTTTTTAATTGTCTGTCTTTTTTTAAGAAAATTCTTGTTCTGTTCTATATGTTGCCTTTTGAGCAACACCCTTTTCTTGTTGTCAAAATAAATTTCATAAAATATTCAACTATCGTTATTGATTTAGTTGGGATTATTCATTTCATTTCGCCGCCGAACTCGATTGTTTTGATTTATGAAAATGTTTATTTAATGCAATTTATTTTTCGCTTAATTTGTGGTTTTTAATTTATTTAAACTCTCCGGCTTTTTTTTCAATGACAACTCCTTCCCAATCGCGTTTTGTCGATTAGAGAGTGCAGTGACAATTACTGCGGTGTGTTTGTGTATCTGCATCTGTATCTGTAATTGCATTTGATTTTATGTGCTCGTGTGTGTGTGTATTGTTTTCAATTTAGAAATGCCATAAAATTTAATTAAATCCTTTGCTACTGTGGCCACCGCAGTATCAGTAGTAGCTACATTAGCAACAACGACAATGACAACGACAACAATTTCCGCATGTTGCCACAACAACGGTGGAGTAGCCCGCTCGAATTCCTCCTCGCACTCCTCGATTATGGTCATCATCATCATATGCGATTGGCTTTTAATTTTGTCTGTTGCAGTTAATTTTAATTACTTTTATTATTATTATTTGTTGTTTATTTAGACAGACATCAACAGTTATATATATATATTTTTTTTTTTAATTTTCAATTCAAATAATTTATTTCTACTAATATATGTGTTTAACTATATTCGGATTAACTGCTGCCGACTATTGAAATAAATTAAATGTAATTGGTTTGTAGTAATTGTGGTCACTGTGTTGGGAGTTCATTACAAAGTATCTCTATCCACAAAGAGCCAATCCCTCCAAACAGGAATCAAATATCTGAGTCCGACATTGTCCCAATTCTAAAAGCCTAGAACAAAGAGTTGAACTTGGGAACTGCGCAGATTGCGCAAAAACTTGGATTTTTATACCCTCCACCTCCAGCATGGGGGTATACTAAGTTTGCCATTCCGTTTGTAACACCTTGAAATATCGACCTGAGACCCTATAAAAAATATATATTTTAGATCGTCATAGCATTTATACGAAATGAGAGAGGTCTTCTAAATTTTGCATGAATACGTCTTATAAATAGTTGTAGATCGGTTGGGATTGCAAATGGGCGAAATCGGACCACAGGGAAAAAAATCCCTCACAAGGATTGAAAATGTCCTTAATATTAAGAGTATTTCAGCATGTTTTTGAATATTTACTTGATATTTGTAATGCTCATTCCCCTTATATCATTAACGGCACCATAAAGTGATTCTTATTTGTAGGGGGTGAAATGGGGCAAAAAGGTATAAAAATGGTACCTATGAAACGACAACAGCTAGAAACACGAAATTCGATGCGTACATTCCCCTAATTGACTGGATACATAATATAAAAGTATTTTTTCCAAACTCGTACTTTTAAAGGAGTAAAATGGGATAAAAATGCTGAAACTCGGTGTTTATAAGGGGATTTTTCAAAATTCGTACTTTTAGGGGTTGAAATGAACAAAAAGGGAATAGAAATGGTACCAACTAATCGGCTACAACTAGAATGATGAAATTTGGTACAGATACGTAAAAAAAGAGATTTTCAAAATTAGAAAGTCGTACTTTTAAGGAGGTAAAATGGAAAAAGGGGATAAAAATGGTACCAACCAAACGACCGCAGCTAGAATCATGAAATTCGATTTGTACATTCTTCTGACTGGCTAGACACGAAAAATTAAAAGGTTTTTTCAAATTCGTACTTTCAAGGGATTCAATGGGAACAGAGGGATAAAAATGGTACCAACTAAACGGCTGTAGATACAGTGTGTGGGATGCAGTTAGTGCGTAGACACGTAAAATAAAGAGATTTTAGAAAGTCGTACGAAATGGGCAAAAGACAAATTATACTAACAAAATGGCCGCAGCTAGAATCATGAAATTCGGAATATTTTTTTCCAAATTCGTACTTTATTTCGTTGCTTTTACGAAAAAAGTGGGTAAAAGGATGAAGATGGGTTATCTTTCACTGTGTAGGTGAGAGATAATGGATTTTCAAAATTTATACTTTTGGAATTAAAATAGGATGGAAATAGAACCAACCAAACCATACGGCTGCGGCTGAAAATGTATCCACCATCTCGCAATATTTAGGGTTTTGAAGCTTTTTTGTAGATTGCTGCCTTATATTTAATTTTTGAATTGATTTGAAGTATTTTATTTTGATGTATATAGTATAATGATATTGATAACCTTGCCTTATGAGCGTGGTTTAAAGTAATTAAAATTTTATATTTATTTATAAAATTATTTTTACAATATTTTATTGGTTTGGGTTTGGCGTTCTTTAAATAATATTTTCCTGTTATAATGTTACTGCACTTCTACGAAAATCCATGGTGGAGGGTAAATATAATGCATACTTTCCGTTTTTTTCTTGTTAAATTTACAATAATTATTTTTTTTGTGGTTTTTTGCTTGCCATAAAACATTATCGTTTAACAGGTTGTTTTTTGCGATTCTACCCTATGCCATGTTGATCAAATGTTCCCTTTAGATTTTTTCCTTGGAAGCGGGTCAACTTTTAGTTTCCTTGACATATTTCTTTTGTTATGGGTAACTCTTACCTTCCTCTCCTATTTTCTTCCAACCCCCCCCCCCTTTCCGTAAAACGAAACCCATTTCATTACCATTTTGATGGCGAACCATGAAATGGTTACCAAAGAAAAATATTTCAAAGCAATTGACTCCATAAATAAAACTATCGAGTGGTGGCAGGGCAGGTTTCTTTCACTTTTTTCTGCTTCGGTTTCAAAAACAGAGATATTCATTTTGTTCGTTTTCTTTCACTTTCCTTTCGTTTCGTTTGGTTGCTTCCTTTCCCTTTAAATATTAATGGCATGTTTACCTTTTTCATCCCATTTACCCACTTAACTTTTGACCATATTCACAATATCAGCGAACATTTAATGTACAATTTCCCCCTTTTTTTCGGCGGGGGGACCACACACAGACAACCCTTTTCTTAGATTTGAAGACGGTTTTCTGGCGAACACCTACAACTTTTCATTGAGGAAATAAAATGTGGGCAATAAAAATGTTTTCGTGGTGTCATTATTGTTGTTCGCTATTTGCCGTTCTCATTCCCCGTTCCCCTTTCGCATTTCTCCCATGCCAGTATTACCTCGTACGTTCGTACTTTTCCGTTGGTATGACAGTTAACTGTCAAGCAGTCAATCAACATGTCAATTGTTCTTGTTCTTGTTGTCTTCTTGCCGGTAGCTGTCATTGTGTCGCGGTTTCAGGGCTGTTGCTGGTTGTGGCCTTGTCATTTGGGGGGGGGGGGGGGTGGTTGATATAAAGACATTCCTTGCAGTAGCAACCCCGGCCAGTCAGGTAGGTAATCGATAGATTGGCTTAAAGTTTTATGTGTGTATGTTTTGTTGAAAGCACAAAAGTTAGGAAGTGATATGAATATTTTATGCCATCAAGCAAAGTAATCTCTCTGGAGGTAGTTTAAGTGGCCGAGGGTAAATGCGGAACTCTTTCAATGCGGCCACGAGAATGGTTGGTAGACAACTACACGATTATCCAGAGTAGGGCGGAGTTAATAAACTATTCATGACGACAAGTGTCAACATGAGTTTTATTGATTTTTCAATTAAGGCAGATTAAGAGGAGTTGGTTTTTTTCTCTTCTTTTTATCTTAAATCAAAAAATGGTTATTTATTATAGAGAATATTCAACCCTTTCGTGAATAAAATTTCCCTGGAAATTAATTTTTCAATTTTGATTTTGAATATTTTATAGTTTTGGTTGGGGTTTTTTCTTTTTCGAAGAAAAAATTGGTACTTTTTGAAGATGAGATAAGTGAAGTGGGTCTTGCATTGGGGATTACCATTTTATCATCAATTTAGCCATGTTTTCAATCGTTCATGCGACAAACGTTTGTACATTTTTATTTTGATCTGGAAAATTGTAATATTGGGCAAAATGGGATAAAAATTGTACCAAGAATTACAGTTAGAATCGTGAAATTTGGTACATAAATTCCTCTGACCGTGTAGAAGCACAGTAAAATTGGATTTTTTAAATTACACGTACATTTGTTTGACAACGTAAAAGTGCAATAAAATAAATAAATTTTTCAAAATTTTTACTTATAAGCAGTACAAAAAGGGATAAAAATGGCACCAATTTAAGTATTGCAGCTACCTGTAATTCCTCTGTCAACGTAGAAGCGCAATGTAAATGATTCTTTTTCGAAATTTGTACTGATAAGGGCGAGAACGAGACAAAAAGGGATAAAAATGGTACCAACTAAGGAATCGTGAAATTCGGAGTGTATATTCCTCAGACCAAGTAGACGAGCAAGAAGTGTGTGAGCGGGACAAAAGGGATCAAAATGGTACCAACTAAAGTGTTACAGCTAGAATCGTGAAATTTGGTATGTAAATTCTTCTCACCGCATAGACGAATTCATTTTTGCACTATTAGGAGGCGAGCGGGACAAAAAGGGATAGAAATGGTACCAACTAAAGTATTTCAGCTAGAATCGTGAAATTTGGTATGTAAATTCCTCTGGCCACGTAAAACTTCAGTCAAATTGGATTTTTCGAAATTTGTATTTCTGAGGGGTGCGCGGGACGAAAAGGGGTATAAATGGTACCAAATTAAGAATTACCTCTGACCACGTAGAAGTTTAATAAAATTGGATTTTGCGAAATTTCTATATTTTAAGGGGTGCGCGGGACAAAGAGAATGTAAATGGCGTACAGCCCTTTAATTAGGAGGATGCGGGACGAAAAAGGATAAACATAGTACCAAATAAAGTACATGCTTTTAGGAGAGAAGCGAGATAACATGTTACCTATAATGATTTTTCAAAATGCGTACTTTTGTGTATGATTTCTATATACTAGGAGGTTTCCTAATTACTATTTTAGATTTATCTAAATCCATCAAAAGAAAATTCAATAAGATGTATGAAACTGATAACTTATAAGTGACTGTTCCACGTGCGAAGTAGCGGGCACTGCTAGTTGTCCATATATCTTCTTCAAATAGGGCTTGTTTTCCAGATATTATAAGATAAAAAACAAAAATATTCTGTTATTTAAACAAACACTTAAACAATAATGACTTTTAAATTATTTTGTGTCTTCGAAGAAGGCCATTTTGATTTTATATATTGTCCTTCCTCAAGACTATTTTGCATCTATGTATATGTAGTGTTTATAAATGGTGGCATTTTCTTTTGATTTTTCTCTCTCATATGATACTAATTCTAAAACTTTGTCAAAATAATTTTTCCAAAAGTATCCTCCACCGTTTAAGTTTTGTTATTTCACTTAATATTTTCTGTCATCATCTTTTTTGAAATAAAAAAAATTAATTGTTTCTATTTTTTAATTTCTTTTCAGGTATGTTTTCGAATAAACAATTGAAGTTTTAAGACAAAATCCTTCCTTTAAAAATTAAACAAGTAAGTTCATATTTATAAAATAACGCCAAACAACTTTTTTTGAAAATGCTATAAAAAAACTATTGAATATTTTCTAAAATTTCTTTTTTTATTTGAAAGTACAATCCTTCCGGTTAATAATGGAGAATAATTTTATTCAAATGGCTGCCTCGGTCACCCCACAAATAATAGTCCAACGGTTGAATAGTTGAAAACAAAAAAACGTTAGATGGCGGACCCTATATATGCCTGGAAAGATCTTTAAAAAATATTTCCAACACTAATCTCGATATCCCAAAAATGTTCTATGATGACAAATTAAAAAAAAATATATTAGACAATATTTGATTTCCCAAAATATGATATCCCAGCAAAAAAGAGCGCAACCGAAGAAGTGAAAAAATGCTCATGATCATCGGAAGTTGTGAAAATTTAACTCACCACCAATTAATTTAATATGGAGTTCCCATTATTCTGAAAGACTTAAATGTTATTTTTCAGTAGTGGCAACTAAACCACCTTTTCACTACTTTCCATTTCTATTTTAAATTTCCACCGCTACCGGGGTTAGAGGGAACTGCAGACTGCTCTTCGGCACTCTTCCCAGCAAAAAATGTTCAATTTTTATATTTTCATCTGTAATCAATATTTGCTTTCAAGTGGGATATTGTCTATTTTGCGTCTATAATATATAGAATGCAAATAGATAGCAGAAGAATGTCGTCATTGTCCGGAAATCATGTGACCATGCCATTTGTAAATAAATTTGCATTCTTTAAATAAAAGTTATAAAATGTTCTTGATCCAGGATAATATACCAGTTCAAAATTGTTTTAATTAATACTATAAAACAAAATTAAACATTGTTGATTTATAAAAAAAATAATAAAAAAAACATTTTGCCCGAGCCACGATTTGAACCCGAGACCACCTTACCTCTGTGGCCCCATACTAAAAATTTGTTCCCATTGAATATACTATTTGCAAACAGTTACGGGATATTAATATATTATCAACATTTTTGAACTTGCTCAAACATACTTCCTCAAATGCTAATTGGGATTTTGAGATACGACTAAAATGTGTTTTCATTCTTTTCGCTGGAATCTGAAATCTTTTCTACAAAGTTTTCAGGCATTAATGATATACAAAATTCCGTCGAACATACTGAACAATAAAATATTAAGAAATTGTTATAAAATTTATCAAGTTTTTTGCCACTCCAAAATGTTCCACGGTTGATATTGTTTCTGGGAAAGATTTGTTGGGTCTAAATCCAGCAATGGCAACTGGGAGACTTTGTAGATGAAGCTAATACGCATATTTCGAGGCCTTATTGTTCATTTTATGTTTGTCGACCTTTATACTACACAAAAGTACATCATAGTACATTAAGGCTTTCCACCTTTGAACGAAATGCAAATCTTTCAGTTTTTTATTACAATACATTCGAATTCCAGCTATTTCGATCAAGTTTTTACGAAATATATTTCTTAAGGAGAAACATACCCTATTATATACACTGTGGCCATATACGTATTTCATATTCTGTGTGGGGATAAATCATCAGTGGCGCTTCTGTAGTGAGCTTGGGTTATTTAGGAGAGCCACACTCAACTGTACTCACTATGGACATATACGTATTTCATTATACTGTGAGGGGATAACTTATCAGTGACGCTTCTGTATAGAGTGCTTGGTGTTTCCAAGCTGTATATTTAGTTAATTTTTTGCAAATTTTCATAATACACCCGAAAATCCTTTTTATGAGTTTTCTAACATTTTACAAACCACATTATCTCCCCCCCAAAATTATTAAATATTTCCTGTTTTTAAAAAGTAAATTTTATTTATCTTTAATACTAACTAAATTTTCTCTTCCTCACTCTATCTATGTGTACTATAGTCCCTTAAGCGTTTTTAGCTTTCTTTTTTTCAATGTAAATTTCATTCATTTACCCTCGGAAAAATCTCTCCCTCCCGAAGTCCATAAGTGTATGTTTGCGATGTTCTTATCACAAAAAGTATTCGACAACAACAGAGGGCAGCAGCAAATGGCAAAATCCCTTAAAGCATTTTCACATACCCACACAAACTTATGCCAGCTGAATTGCTTTTGTTTAAACAGAAGATTGTGAAATTGAATTACAAAAAAAAAAAGATTTTTGCTCTGTTGATTCTGTTCACATATCCAATGGTTTCTCTTCTAGGTATTTAAATATATTAAAAATCATATTCATAATATGGCAAAAAAATAACATATCAAATGGCTTTTCATGTTCAGGCTGTCGCCGCCGCCCACATGACACTCAGGTTATCATATCACAACATATCAGTGGAGCAGGCTTTAACGAAATGTCAGAAAAACATATGTAGTCCACCCCTCTCCTCCACTCTCCTGTAACGATGAGATATATTTCCCATTATCTGAATGTGTTTTTCTTTCTTTCTCCTTTTTTTGCCATTTTAGGCCAGTTTGTGTCAACGCCACGAATAGGGGCTGTGTTGTTGATTTTTTGTATGCCAGCTGATGTCTTTCAATTTTTAATCAATATTTTGGCCTAAAGGTTTCGGACACAAATACGTTCATTTGTCTGTTTTGCGAGATAAATATTTAGTTGGGCGTCATGTTTTCTTTGTTGTAACGAAACAAATGTTTTTTGTTATCAGAATATACAGGATAGCCAGTGAATGTAAGATGGTGTCCGCATCTAGAAGGTTAAAGGTTTCACTTTTCCCACGTATCAAAGATTTTCAGTTGAATCTTGGAGTTTTATGATTAAATGTCCACAAAGTAATCAATATTGTTTAAAGTGTATTTAAAGGTATTGAAAGAATCCCTGAATATGTTACCATGAATTATAAGGGATATTCTCATGGAATTTTCGTAAGATTCATTGATTACACTAAGCAACAAAAGTCTCTGAACTTAAAAAATTACTTCAGAAAATTTATTTATACTGATTCATAAATTTTACTAAAATTCCAATTTTCGGCGAATTTCCCTGTGGTATTTATATTCTCCAAAGCATTTGAAGAAATTTATTTTGTTTTTGAAAAAAATATATATTTTTTACACGAAAAAATTAATAAAAAATAGGAACAATTATTTTGTTTTATTTTTTAATAGCTAACATTCTAAAGCAGAAATCACTGTCCGCATGTAAAAGATCTATAGATAAATGTAGAAGTTATGATACTCTTTGTGGATGCCAAATAATTTGTTTAAAAAATCAGGATCTTTTAATTTTTTTGAAGATACTTTTAATATTTGTATTCTCATGTTGGAAATTTAAGTCGATAACATACCCTTATATGTCTAATTAAAGATCATTATGATGGCTAAAAATGTCACTTCCACATATAAACAGTATTTTAGGAAGAGTATCCAAATTAAAAATTTTGTTTTATTTTTAATAGCTAAAATCCTTGCGCAGAACTCTATGTATATCTATTCTCTATAAATATCTTTGGATACATGTAGATGTTATGACCCTCTTTGAAGACTCATTTTTTTAAATCATGATTTTTTAATTATTGTTTAAATAGAAATGCGTAAATGGATTTGGATTACAAATGCCATGTACGCACGAGAGAACAGAATATTTTATTTCATTTTGTTATAGCAGAGAGCTTAAAAACAAAACAAACGTCTACTCGAATAAAATCAATGGATAAATGTAGACCCTTCTGGTAGAAGTACGCGCCATATGACTAAATCAGTATAAACAAGAATTTCTTAAAAAGGGTCATAACTTCTACATTTATTCATAGAATTTCTTCTGATAGGCCTTGTTTTATTCAGGTATTATAAAATATTATAATATTATAAAATATAAAAATTATAAAATATTCTATTATTTAATTTATTTATAAAAATTTAAAAAATCGTGGCTTTTTAAAATAGTCCTTTGCGTCTACATAGAGGACCTTAACTTCTACATTTATTCACTGAACTCTTATATATAAACTTTGTTTAATGCTGTAGCATGTTACCTATTAAAAAATAACAAAATTCGAATTTTTTCCGGATATTGTCCTGGCTCAAGACCATTTTGAAAAAAAAAAAAAATATTTGAAATAAATATTTTTATTTGAGAAAAATATTTTATTTGGAAAAAAATATTTTTATGTGAAAACATATTTTTATTTGAGAAAAATATTTTTATATAAAAAATGTTTTTATTTGAAAAAAAGAATATTTATATTTGAAAACAATTTCTTTTAATATTTTTATTTGAGAAAAATATTTTATTTGAAAAAAAAATATTATTATTTGAGAAAAATATTTTAATTTGAAAAAATATTTTTATATGAAAAAAATATTTTTATTAAAAAAATATATTTTTATTAAAAAAATATTATTAAAATATTCTATTATTTAATTTATTAATAAAAATTTAAAAAATCGTGGTTTTTTAAAATAGTCGTTTGCGTCTACATAGAGGACCTTAACTTCTACATTTATACATTGAACTCTTATATATAAACTTTGTTTTATGCTGTAGCATGTTACCTCTTAAAAAATAACAAAATTCCAATTTTTTCCGGGATCAAGAACATTTTGAAAAAAAATTATTTGAAAAAAATATTTTTATTTGAGAAAAATATTTTATTTGGAAAAAAATATTTTTATTTGAAAACATATTTTTATTTGAGAAAAATATTCTAATTTGGAAAATTATTTTTATATATAAAAATGTTTTTATTTGAAAAAAAAATATTTATATTTGAAAACAATTTTTTTAAAAAGTATTTTTATTTGAGAAAAATATTTTATTCGAAAAAAAATATTTTGATTTGAAAAAAAAATATATATTTTTATTTGAGAAAAATATTTTAATTTGAAAAAATATTTTATATGAAAAAAATATTTTTATTTAAAAAAAATATTTTTATTAAAAAAAATATATAAAAAAATTATTTTTATTTAAAAAAAAAATATTTTTTTTATGAGAAAAATATTTTATTTGAAGAAAAAATATTTGTGGGTACAGTGAAGACATACCGTACAACAACAACCTTTGCATTGTTGCGAGCGATGCGAGCACATGCATAACATTGAATTGGCAAAGTGAGATTTTTAGTGTGTCGACTTAGTTCGGTGGAATATTTTGTTTATCAGCGCTTCTCATTTGTCGTATGTGACCGCTGGTACTAATATGAACCCTGATTTAAGTCAAATACATACATTCGTTGCGAAAGTTCTGACGAGATGGGGTAGCGCCCATCGAAACTGCGCAGTCAACTTTTAGCTGCAACAATAAAGGTCTCACATAGCCTTTTTGCTAATTTTGGGTTCTACTGAAGACTTCAGCGCAACCTTTGGTCTTAAACCAAAATAGATGACAAAATATTTTTTTTAGATTTATCATTTTAAAACTAGAAGAAAATTTCTTGAAATTATACAAAATATATATTTGTATCTCATATCAGAAAGAAATAAAATAATTTAAAATTTAAATTTAAAACTTTAAATTAGAATCTGCTATTAAAAAGTACTGATTTTTTCAAATTTCTAGTTTTATTGAAAGGTTTAATAATGGAACACAATATCATTCATATGACTACCACGATGGCTTGGCAGTACAGCCCAAAATCCACACCAAACAGTGACTCGTTGTGGATGCCTTGACTTCTCAATAGTCACGTTTGGGTTCTCTGAACTCCCATATGCGGCAATTTCGCTTACTTACATAGCCACCGAGATGAATATGAGCTTCATCTGAAAACATGAAAATTTCCCACGTAAATTTCTTACAGTTTGCGTTAAAGGCTCACTACTTTGGAAGTAAGTTTTTAATATTCCCAATTTTGTTCGAGCGTATAGCGTCCCATTTTGCAAATGTCAAACTTAAACCTGAAAATAAAAATGAATGTTATTCTACCTTGCAAAGTCAAAGTAATAATCTGTGGTTATATAAATATCGAAGATATATTTTTTGTTTATAAAATAAATAAAAAAAAAGAAAAAAATAAAAAAATATTTTTTTAGATTTGACATTTTTCTGTAAAAATAGTAGAACATTTCTTGAAATTTTACAAAATATATATTTGTATCTCATACCACAAAAGAGTTACACATTTTTTTAATTATCCTATGACAAAAATACTTGGTTTTCAAACCACCCTAGTTTATACAATTTTTTATTTTTGAAAATCGACAAATGCAGCTTTATTCGCCCTATATAAACGTACATATTTGGAAAATTTGATCAGAATCGTATCGGTTCACATGAAATTTCTCCATGGGCTTTATATCGAGATTTAATCTCAAAAAATCCTTCGAAGATCATACAATTTCTCAGTTATTTTTCTTAGAGCAAATCACATATATATATTATAGTGTAATTTCTACTAAAGAGTGATTTTTTTGAGGTTAGGATTTTCATGCATTAGTATTTGACAGATCACGTGGGATTTCAGACATGGTGTCAAAGAGAAAGATGCTCAGTATGCTTTGACATTTCATCATGAATCGTCTTACAAACGAACAACGCTTGCAAATTATTGAATTTTATTATCAAAATGCGTGCTCTGTTAAGAAAGTTCATTGCGCGCTTCCATTTTATGGTCAGTTTAATCGACCCACTGAAGCGGCTATTCGGGCTATTGTGACTAAATTTCGCACCAAATTTACATTGTTGGACATTAAACCACCAACACGCTTACGTAGAGTGCGAACTGAAGAAAATATCGCAGCTGTATCGGCCAGTGTTAATGATGACCACCAATTTTCGATTCGTCGCCGTTCGCACCAATTGGGTCTCTGTTACTCAAAAACGTGGAAATGCCAAAATTGGACTAAGCGGATGGACCACCTAAGACGCAGCCGCGGTCAACATTTAAATGAAATTATCTTCAAAAAGTAAATGTCATGGACCAATCTAACGTTTCAAATAAAGAACCGATGAGATTTTGCAAATTTTATGCGTTTTTTTTTAAAAAAAAGTTATCAAGCTCTTAAAAAATCACCCTTTAGATATATTTTTCTGTCTGTCTAGAAAATAGGAATTCTCTGGGATTTTCCCCCAAATAAAATTCTTTTCCAAGATAATATTTCCCTTGGAGATGCTAGGTGATCATGTTGTAGCAAATGACCTATGATCGCATTACTATTCGGGTTATATACTGCGAATAGGCTTTCCACATATCTACTCATGTATGTTTTTTTATTTTTCAATTAATAACAAATAAATCCTCTGGCCTTTTATGACTCTGCCAGAATGGGCGGCTTTCATTAAATCACATTTCTTTTATGATTAGTCATATTTTAGTTCCTTTTGATCCCAAAGTACAGGCAAAGTCAAAAAGAAGAAAAAGTTTCTAAATCATTTCAGTTTTATGGCAGTATCCGTCTTGTGGAGATTAAAAAACATTTTTATCCATCAGCGCCAGAAAAGACATTTGGGGGACATTTACGGCCGTGCCATAAATAATAATTCACACTTTAATAAAGTCGACTCCATCACACACACACACACATACACGTACACGTGGAGTGAAGACAAAATGTTCCGGTCCGGACTAGAAATGATTACAAATGAGGAACAAAGTGAGCCACAACGACGACGTGCCGCCGCTGCACACCTTTCCACACAACAGATACGAACGACGACTGCGTTGACTGCCAGAGGGTTGAGCTGAGCGCAAAAATAAAATAAAATAAATTTATGATGTTTAAAGTTTTCTTTACCTTCTTCATCTTCTTCATGTGCTGGAGATGATTGGCTCCAGAATGGGCATGAGTAGGGTCTTGCTTCTCTGCGGAGATGAATGGTATGGTGGTCGTTGTGGCGATGGCGTTAAAGGTTCAAAAATGAGAATTTATTAAATGACCCGAAGTGAATAAATTTCAATTTTGTAAGGATTGGTTTGAAGTGCCCTCTGTGTGTGTCTGTGTGTGCGGTTAAGTCTTGTTCGGATGATGATATTTTTCTTGCTTGTGTTTTTCCCCTGTTTGGCGTGTTAATTTTATCTGCTTAATTAGTTTTCCTGTGAAAAAAAACAAAATTTATTAAAATTTTACTTTTTTAGTCTCCCCACATTTTACTTCCCTCCATGAAAATTAATGTGTTTATTTGCTGAAACTTTAGATAGGCCGACCGACTTCAACACATACACACACATATACAAAAAAAAAAAACAACAGGAAAAGAGTGAAATGTGAATTTGTAGAATTTGGTGTTGTTTGGAAAATTAATGAGTTTGCTGTTTGTTGGGGTTAATAACAACACTACGCTGCCCTTAACTTTAGGGATTGTGTTTATTTGTTTCTTCTTGTTTTTGTTGTTGATGAGAGTGGGTAGATAATGTAGAGGTAGGTAACCCTTTTTTTACAAACAAGTGCAAATAAAATAATTTACAAAATTACTCAATTTTCGGCTTATAAAATTAAGATATTTTAAGTGGGAGATGGAAATAAAAAACAACGGGTTGGTAGAAAATTGATAATTTTAATTTTTGTTAATACCGAAGAACTAAACGGAATTAATTTTAAAAAGGGTGTACTTTCGAAGAGAGGGTTGTTGAAAAAAATAAATTAAATTTAGTCATGAAAATAAGGAAGGAAGGTTTTCGTTGATAATTATGAAAAAGAAACAGGAACAAATAATTTAAATTAATTTACGATTACATAAGTAAGTTGAATTGAATTTATATGCGATTTTTTGTCACTTTTCACGAAAGTCAATAAATGCAAAATGTATCCAAAATGTGGACCAAATTCACCCGAAAATTTCCGTTGGAACACAGTGGGAGATAATTTTTCTTGAAAAAAATTGCATCTGTTGCACAAAATTCAAGAATTGTGAGAATCTTTCAAACATTCGAATTGTATGGACACGTCTAGGGCTCTCTGTGGTATAAGTTTCATTCGCCCAAAATTTTCTATTTGGACACAGTGCGCCAAAAGTAAAAAAAAAAAACAAATTAAATAAAAAAAATTGATGTTAAATGAAAGATTGAAATAGAAACATTTCATATTTTCAACTTCAAATTTCTACACCATTTCCAAGTGTATTTCAGAAAAGATAAATTGTAATTCAGAATTTCCATTTGAATTCAACATTTGAAATTCAGAACTCATCACTTGATATTCAAAAATTCCATTTGAAATTCAGAACTCGTCACTTGATATTCAGAAATACCATTTGAAATTCAGAACAGATCAGTTGATATTCAGAAATTGCATTTGAAATTCAGAACTCATCACTTGATATTCAGAAATTCCATTTGAAATTCAGAACTAGTCACTTGATATTCAGAAATTCCATTTGAAATTCAGAATTCATCAATTGAAAATCAGAACTCATCAAATGAATTTCCGAACATTTCATATGAAATTCAGAACTTTTCATTTGTAATTCAGAAGTTATCAATTCAGAAATTATATTCTACGTATGTAAAACTTTTTAAAAAATATTTACATACAATGTAAATTATTTATTAATTACGTCGAAATTAAATCATGTAAATCTCTTGATACAAAGAGTAGAATGGTAACACACAAAGATCGTAAAACTACAGGAGGAGAAATCTCACTATTTGTATGCTAACTTCAAGAAATGTGAGAGTAACATTTGCTTCTGCAAACCACATTTGTTTATTTCTCTATAAATGTTTTCCTAATTTTGTTTGATAACTTCTGAATTTCATATGAAATGTTCTTGAATTCATTTGATGAGTTCTGAATTTCAAATAACATGTTCTGATTTTCAATTGCTGAGTTCTGAATTTCAAATGGAATTTATGTATTTCAATTGACGAGTTCTGAATTACAATTGATCTTTTCTGAATTACACTTGGAAATGGTGTAGTTTACATATATTCTAACTAAAACATTAATTGATCGAATAGCTGCAATTCGAATGTATTACATTCAAAACTCATAGAAAATCAATCAATCGATCACTAATCAACAACACTAAAATTAATAAATAAAAACAAATTTATTTAAACTTCGAAAAAGTTGTAGGTCATGATTGCTGTGTCAACTTTTTTAATGCAAAATTAAGCATTTTCTGAAAATATGGTTTGTAATCTTCATTTGGAACCTACACCACAACAAGAAGAGAGGTGAATTAATTACAATAATTATCGAAAACATTTAAGAACGTTCCACCAAAATATTCAATGTTCAATATTCAGATGGATGTATTGTTCTAAATAAGGGAAATTCCCTCATTATTAAAAAAGCCCATTTTTTAAATCTGAAAAGATGTCACATATCAAAATGACAAATTTCAGAATTTTATGATGGTAACTAAAAAAGTTAAAGGGGTTTGGCCGTATGTTACACCCACTGTGCAGTGGGGTAATTTTTTTAAATTTGCCTCTGTTGGACAAAATCCACAATTTTTAGATTTTTTAAATATCTGAAATATGTGGAGGCTAAATTCTGAAGGGTCCACACCTCCACAGCTACCTGTGCTAAATTTTCATTCATCAATAATTTTTCGTTTGGACACAATGGACTTTTTTTGGAAAACTATGCATTTGTTGAACAAAATTCACAATTTTGAGAATTTCTTTAAACATCTGAATTGTGTGGAGACTAAATTTAGAAAGTGCTATCTTTGTTATAAATTTCATTCAACCAATATTTTCCGTTAGCACACAGTGGACTCACTTTTCTTCGTCCAATATTTCCAATTTGAAGACAGTCTCAATTTTTTTGTAAAATTTACCTCTGTGAGAATTTGTCAAATGTCTGACTAAATTGGGACTAAATTCAAAAAGGGTACGAGAGAGTGAAGATAGTCTGGTAGAGTGTTATCGCTGATATGAGAGTGAGAATAATATTGAGGAAGTATAGGGGTATAGGGAAATGTTAGTAAGGATAATTATGAAGTATCGATCGCTACCTTCTGAAAGTATTTTGTCCTGTTGATGAAGTTGAGCAGATTCCGTAGAGGTACATTTGATAAATCCGTCAGATCGTCGAAGAACATACTTCCTAGAAAGGATAGTCTGAGTTCTCGTTCTAGGCCAGCGCACTTACACAGCAAGTGCTCCACTGATTCTTCTTCATCCTCATCTAAGCAACTCCTGCAGTAGTCTTCGCGTGAGATACCGATGCGTTCAGCCACCTTGCCAATGGATATGGATATATATTTTTTTAATTTTATTTACTAAAATTCTGATTTTCTTTGAAAGCTCCTTTAATATGTGTACTCTCATTTTGGAAACATAGGTTCGATAATACCCTCTCATATGGAAAATAAAAGCTAATTATGATGGCTACAAATGCTGTGAATTTCACTTTTACATAGAAACACTGGTTTAGGAACAGTCCCAAAATATGAGAAAAAATTGGTTTTTCTGAAAAAAAATATTTTTTTTTGCTGGCAAAAAAAAAAAGAAAATCTGCCAAAATAGAGAAAAATAAGAAAAAATATTGTGTTTTTAATAGCTAACATTATAAAAATATTTACAGGTAAAAGATCTGTGGATAAATGTAGAAGTTATGGCACTCTTTGTAAACGCAAAATGATTTTTTTTAAATTGCGATTTTCTAAATTTGTGATTAAATACAACATTTATATATAGATTGTCTTCAATAAAGCCTTGATTTCCTTCGATAAGATGCCACCTATTATAAAATAAAATATAAATAGGTTTTTTCACAAACTTTAAAAAAATTAAGATTTTTTAAAAACTTTAAACTTCTATATTTTTTCATAGATCATTTACATGTAGAGCCTGTTGTCTGGGTTAGAATGTTTGCTATTAAAAAATATAACATTATAATTTTTTCCTTTTTCCCCTTTTTTATGATATTTTTCGTGCCTGCAAAATAGATTTTTTTCGAAAAAAAAATATTTTTTCATTTTTTTTTCTCATTTTTTGGATTTTCTATATGAAAGTGATATTCGTAATATTTGTAGCCAACGTAAGTACCTTTAATTGAAAATATACATAAGTGGGCGTGATGGGATCTATATCAAAATGAGAGTAGAAACTATAAAGGCAGCTTGGATTGTTAAAAATAAAAAATATATTCATAGTTTTATATCTTTTCGAGCTTAGAAAGCCCAAATACATCAGAAATTACTATACTTGGCCCTTCGGATTTTTTGTTGCATAGTGTTATTGCTCGAATTTCTTAAAAATTTACACAATAATGAACTGAACTAGAGCGGATACTTTGGCATTTTTCAAATTTTAATTTTGTTAAAAAATCGTTTTTTTAGGTTTTTGTCCCCAATATGATATCATGATTATCTCGACTTGACAGTAACTCTTCCTTGTCATCAAGATTTGGAAGAACTCTACCCCTTATAGTTCTTCATATTAATTTCGATTTATTTTTCTTCGGATTCTTTTGAATTTTTCAAGTTTGAAATCGAGTTTTTAGGGTTTTGTCCTCAATATATGCGGTCTCTGTATCAATATCTTAACTTGGCAATAACTCAACCTTGTCATATAGATTTGTATTGGTCCTTCATCATCTAGTTCTTTCTATTAATTAAAATTTATTGTTATTTCCCCACATCTCGAAACGATTTAGTTCTCTGCCAATGTGTGCACAGTGTGTTTTCTGTAAACCGCTCTAAAACATTTCAATTCATTTGAATACGAATGCGAATGCGAGTATACATTTCAAAGAGCGTGCAGTGTTCAGTGCAAAGCTCATGAGATGAAAGTTAAATAAACTTGTTCACAGCAACCACCATAAACATACCCAGACACGATGAGGGTATGTACTCCAAAGCAACATTTTTACACAACCACCCCCCTCTCCCAAACATTCGTCACCACGAAGATGCATTGAGACCCTTAGACTCTGAGGTCATGTCAAAGTATGTATTTGTTACAAAAACCACCCAAACCCAATACAGAGTTCCTACCTTCTCCATATCCTTGTTCCCCCCCTCGTCCAAGTTAAATGCAAATATGTTGTTTAATTTTCCAGCATTTTATCTGCATATCGTTGTTGTTGCTGAACCGACACATAATGTTGGCATTTTTCATAGTATCCTTACATCGGTATTTGTGTGACATACCCCTAACCCTATATCGTCATCAGCATCGTCCTCGTCGTCGTTTTTTCTTCCTCTGCTATCAAATGCATTTTGAGTGTGTTAAAGAGAAATTATTGTCATTCCTTCTGCATTTCTATTTTGTGTTTTTTCTTTCTCTGTTTTGCTCCCTCTTCAATGTGACTTTAAAGTGTTTGTGGCTAAAGGCGGTAATGGTGGCGGCGATGCCTTAAGGACACCTTCTTGTGCTGTGTACCTGGGTAACTGTGATGCAGCCAGGACATCACAATGACATTTTCAGACATATGCAGGAGCATTCAGACGGCCGCCCTGTCTCACATACAAATGTTGATTTGTATTTGTTGTGTGTGTACTTTTACGTGTTTTTGTTGCACGTTTCTGGAACAGACACAAGGACGAAGAGGTGAATTCCGACATTACTCATGTGTCTCGTGGTTACTCTTTATATGTATCTCATCTACACACCGAAAAGGGATGCATGCAGGCATAGCCGGGGCGATCAGACCGCAGAGCCTGATGGAGATGTTAAACCGTCTTCAAGTGGTTAAGTCGAGTAATCTACATTGCTTGTTTAGGGGAATTTATATGGTTAAGGTGTACTTTATGTCATGGAATTCATGTGACGAATGGCGATGTGCTGATGTACTGAGGTGGGCGAAGATATATCAAAATCAGAGACACATACACACAATATCAAGTGATAGGATGAGATAAGGGATTGTCTATTATAGAATTTGCTATTATTTTCAAGCAAATACTAATAGACATTTCACCAAGAAATTCGAAATTATTCTACAGGAAAATTCAATCATAGACTAAGTCCATGTGAAACAGATCAGAAAATGTCCTTAGGTTCTCCGACTTTAATGAAAGTTCAGAAAATTCTACTACTGAATAGGAGAAAAAGAACTGAATTTCGCGATTTTCAAAAATATGAAATTTTAGACATTAAGGTGGAGCGAAAATCGAAAAATGTTTCATATTTTTTTTTTAAATATCGATCATTCCATGTCAAACCGAACAACTTTTTACCTCACCATTTCCGATTTCGTTGAAACTTTGTACGATAACTAAACTTTATAAAATATTTGATTCGTAGAAGACGAAAAAAACCGATTTTTTTTTTCAAAATATATGACCAATTGAAAATTGGGAAAATCAAGAAAAACGTGCCGAGGTATGAACATTGAAAATGGTGTAGTGAGAAAACGTGTGGGCACAATGAAGGCTTATTTTAAAGGTAATTACAAGTACTTTGCGACGACGTTCTTGGCTATTGACTGCTGCTGACAACAATTTTGTGTATTTCTGATTTTTCTTCTTTTTTTGTATTTTTCACTATGAAAACACCAACCTAAAAATTCAGAGAAAATATAAATGAAAATTTCAGCTTGCAGAAATAACGGGTTGTATTTTTAAAAAAATATTTACTAAATGTAGTCGCCCGAAAAAAGTATTTTCTGAACGATTGTTAATAAAATAAAAATAAATAAATAATAAGATTGGTGGTCAGCCGATTTTCACTTTCATCGGATTTTAAAAGAAGAAACCTGGAGCTGCCATTTGATATATAGCATATTTAAGAAAAGTTAAGAAATCTGAGTGCTTTTGTCCAGCAAACACAATTTTTTAAACATTTTTAGCCTTTTTTCAACTTTGCCTATGTTTTTGCACATTATTTTGTTTGGCAACCGCACCATTTGTAAATTTACTTAAGTAACTCATTTAGTAAGGGGTAAAACGCCGCTTTGTTTTTTAAACCCCGTTAGTAATTGGCGGAGTTATTGAAGTTTTTATTAATACAAAATTTTTGCAAAAATACAAGTCTTGTTCATTCCAGTTCACATATCTAATTATTTTACGAAGTGAAGTCCAAGAAGAATACATAAAATTAATCCAAATAGATAAAAATGATAAAGAAATCATGTCGATTATTTTATTAATATTGTTATTATTATTATTATCGCCAATTTTGGAACACTTTTTCCCCACTTTGGGAATTCGTTTTTTTTAAGTTAAAAAATCTAGTAATTCTTTTATGGTTTTTATCATTTTCACGAATTCTAAATATTTTTAATGGACCTCAATTCTTAAAATTATGACAAATGTGAAGAGGAATGACCAAAACTTGTATTTTTTGCAAAAATTATGAAAAAATACTTCATTTCGATCAACCATTCAACTTTATTTGCCATTTGAAGTCCAAGAAAAATACAAAAAATTCATCAAAACAGATAAAACAGGTAATAACACGTCAACTATTTTAATAAAAAAAATCGCCAATTTTGGAACACATTTTCCCCACTTTGGGAATGTGGATTTCTTTTGAAAACAAAAAAGGAAATCTAGTAATTTTCCATCGTTATTATTATTTTGACGAATTCTAAGTATGTTTCGCACCTCAATGCTTAAAATTATAAGAGATGTGAAGTGGAATGACCAAAACTTTTATTTTTGCAAAAATTATGAATATTGAAGTGCAAGAAAAATACAAGAAATTAATTAAAACAAATAAAAATTGTAAAACAAAAAAATCATGTTGACCATTTTAACAAATATCGCCAATTGTGGAACACATTTCCCCCGCTTTGGGATTTATGTTTTTTTTTTTTTTGAAGGGAAATCTAGTAATTTTTCATACTTTTATTGGACTTCAATTCGTAAAATTATGAGAGATGTGAAGTAGAATGACCATTTTTTTTTTTTGAAAATTATGAAGAAATAATTTATTTTCGATCCACCCTAGTGTCTAAAGATTTTCTTATTTTTGGAAAATCGGCAGCTTTATTCGCCATATAGAATGTTGCATAGTTTGAAATTTTCATCAATCGGAGTGAAGGGACAAAGTGTGTGTGTGATCACTTATCATGAATAAACTAAATAAGTAAGTGGGGAGACTTGAAATCGCTGTTAATGCTAAACTAACACATCTACAGGGTGATTTTTTAAGAGCTTGATAACTTTTTTTAAAAAAAAAACGCATAAAATTTGCAAAATCTCATCGGTTCTTTATTTGAAACGTTAGATTGGTCCATGACATTTACTTTTTGAAGATAATTTCATTTAAATGTTGACCGCGGCTGCGTCTTAGGTGGTCCATCCGCTTAGTCCAATTTTGGCATTTCCACGTTTTTGAGTAACAGAGGCCCAATTGGTGCGAACGGCGACGAATCGAAAATTGGTGGTCATCATTAACACTGGCCGATACAGCTGCGATATTTTCTTCAGTTCGCACTCTACGTAAGCGTGTTGGTGGTTTAATGTCCAACAATGTAAATTTGGTGCGAAATTTAGTCACAATAGCCCGAATAGCCGCTTCAGTGGGTCGATTAAACTGACCATAAAATGGAAGCGCGCAATGAACTTTCTTAACAGAGCACGCATTTTGATAATAAAATTCAATAATTTGCAAGCGTTGTTCGTTTGTAAGACGATTCATGATGAAATGTCAAAGCATACTGAGCATCTTTCTCTTTGACACCATGTCTGAAATCCCACGTGATCTGTCAAATACTAATGCATGAAAATCCTAACCTCAAAAAAATCACTCTTTAGAAACATGGAATTTAAAATATTTTTAATAGATATTCTTCTCTTTCAGTAAATATCCATATCGCCTTTGTATGTCTCCTTAAAGTACGAAAATAAATTATTAAAACATATATATCCCTTGGAAATGACCAAAACTTGCATTTTTGCAAAAAATTATGAAAAAATTCATTATTTTCGATACACCATTCAGCTTTGTTCGCCAGTTGAAGTCCAAGAAAAATACAAAAAATTTATCAAAACAGGTAATAAAGCACGTCAAATATTTTAATAAAAAATCGCCAATTTTGGAACACATTTTCCCCACTTTGGGAATTAGGATTTTAACAAATAGCGCCAATTGTGGAACACATTTCCCCGCTTTGGGATTTATGTTTGTTTTAAAGGAAATCTAGTAATTTTAAATACTTTTATTGGGCTTCAATTCGTGAAATTATGAGAGATATGAAGTAGAATGACAATTTTTTTTTGGAAAATTATGAAGAAATATTTTATTTTCGATCCACCCTAGTGTCTACAGATTTTCTATTTTTTTGAAAATCGGCAGCTTGTTACATATTTGGAAATTTTCATCAAAATCGGAGTAAAGGTACAAAAATGTGTGTGTGTTCGCTTCAGATGAATAAACTGAATAAATAAGGGGGGAGACTTGAAATCGCTGTTAATGATAAACTAGCATATCTAGAAACTTGGAATTTAAAATATTTTTAATAGATATTCTTCTCTTTCATTTGATATCCATATCGCCTTTGTATGTCCCCTTAAAGTACGAAAATAAAATATTAAAACATATATATTCCTTGGAAATGACCAAAACTGGCAAAAATTATGAAAAAATTCATTATTTTCGATACACCATTCAGCTTTATTCGCCATTTGATGTCCAAGAAAAATACAAAAAATTCATCAAAACAGATAAAACAGGTTTATTACCTGCACGTCAAATATTTTAATAAAAAAAATCGCCAATTTTGGAACACATTTTTCCCACACTGGGAATTAGGATTTTAACAAATATCGCCAATTGTGGAACACATTCCCCCGCTTTGTGATTTATGTTTTTTTAAGAGAAATCTAGTAATTTTTCATCCTTTTATTGTACTTCAATTCATAAAATTATGAGAGATGTGAAGTAGAATGACCATTTTTTTTGGAAAATTATGAAGAAATATTTTATTTTCGATCCACACTAGTGTTTAAAGATTTTCTAATTTTTTGAAAATCGGCAGCTTTATTCGCCATATAGAATGTTACATATTTGGAAATTTTCATCAAAATCGGAGTGAAGGTACAAAAATGTGTGTGTGTGATCGTTTCACATGAATAAACTAAATGAATAAGGGGGGAGACTTGAAATCGCTGTTAATGCTAAATTAACACATCTAGAAACTTGGAATTTAAAATATTTTTAATAGACATTCTTCTCTTTCATTTGATATCCATAATGTTTTTGTATGTCCCCTTAAAGTACGAAAATAAATTATTAAAACATATATATCCCTTGGAAATGACCAAAACTTGTATTTTTGCAAAAATTATGAAAAAATCATTTTTTTCGATACTCCATTCAGCTTTATTCGCCATTTGAAGTCCAAGGAAAATACAAAAAATTCATCAAAACAGATAAAACAGGTTTATTACCTGCACGTCGAATATTTTAATAAAAAATCGCCAATTTTGGAACACATTTTCCCCACTGGGAAAATGGATTTCTGGGAATTAGGATTTTAACAAATATCGCCAATTGTGGAACACATTTCCCCGTTTTGGGATTTATGTTTTTTTTAAAGGAAAATCTAGTAATTTTTCATCGTTTTATTAGACTTCAATTCGTAAAATTATGAGAGATGTGAAGTAGAATGACCAATTTTTTTTTGGAAAATTATGTAGAAATATTTTATTTTCGATCCACCCTCGTGTCTACAGATTTTCTTATTTTTTGAAAATCGGCAGCTTTATTCGCCATATAGAATGTTACATATTTGGAAATTTTCATCAAAATCGGAGTGAAGGTACAAAAATGTGTGTGTAATCGTTTCACATGAAATTGCTCATATGAATAAACTAAACAAAACTTGAAATCGCTGTTAATGCTAAACTAGCACATCTAGCAACTTGGAATTCAAAATATTTTTAATAGATATTCTTCCCTTTCATTTGATACCCATATCGCCTTTGTATGTTCCCTTAAAGTACGAAAATAAATTATTAAAACATATATATCCCTTGGAAATTAAAAGTACTGTAAAATGAAGAACTGAGTATGAATTTTTGTTCTACTGGTCACCTTTATTTTCAGTTCTATACAGTCTCGTTCTAGGGAAGGGAAAATGTTGTCATTTGTAATTTTTCACCAGGAAATTCTGACAGTTCCGCGGAATTTGTTTTAAGTTTCCAAAGAACTAACTCATTGATTTTCTTATCAAAAAATTTTCCACGTTTCCACACACACAGGGAGAATATACACATTTTTCGAGAAGAATGTACTTAAGTTTCTAGACGTAAGTTGAAGGTAAATCTTAATAAATGTTTTCAGAGAAAAATTCCGAGAAGTTGTCAGGATTTCGCTAAGTGGGAACTTCCACAGTACTTTAGAGATTTTCTTATTAATAATTTTCTGGTTTTCTAAAGGAATCTTCCCCTATGAAATTCAAAGATCAACTAGAAGAGAATTCAAGGATAAGCCCTGGAAAACACCTACTCCAACGTCCACAACTTGACTAGCTAAAAGCTGCTCCAATTCAATCTACTTATTAACATTATCTGTGCGCTCATAATAATCCCCATTTATAATTACCATGATTTCCATTACATTTCTCGGCACATCAGGCCAAGAATGATGGCTTTCATCCATAATAAGTATTATGCTGGGAAATTAGGTCATTGTGTTCTGTTTATCTCGCATTTTCTTTCCACTGGTTAAAATGGCATTCCTGGAGAATTTAGCACAGACACAGCACAACATCAACAATAATAGCAAATGAAAGAGAGGACGAAAGGAAAACAAGGGAAAAGCAAAAAATCTAAACAAAAACGGAATGAATTTGCTTATCTTTACAATTTCAATTACAATGAAGATTTGACATTTCCACTTGAATATTTTCAATTGTGATGGGAATGAATGGAAATCTTTCCCTTTATCTCACTTCTCGTGATTCCTCGCGGGAATCTTTCGTGGCGACTACAGGAACACTCTTGCTAATCTCACTAATTTAGCGCTCATTAATTTCCATAGACAAAATAATCATTAAACATATTACAAAGCTGATGGTGTTGGTTGTCTTTTTTTTCATAATGAGTAGGATTCCTGGACTGTTATATAGATGGACGCTTGCCGTAGCAGCAGGCATCATCAGTTGTCTATGGAATAAACTGGCCTGTAACAAGAATAGACCTTATGCAGAGCGTTCGTGAAACAAATAAATATAATTGAATTAGAAGGAGAGCCAGCATAATGTCATCGTCGTCATCATTGTCTTTCCCATTCGCCACAAAACAAAAGCCCAACATCATAATAGCCTGACAGCCGTTACACAACACATCCAACCACAACGAGAGGAAATTGTCATGTTATCATCTCGAGGATAACAGCCGCAACGATGTCCCCCGCCGATGTCCCCGCCGAACCGTCACAAGGACCACTTACAGCAAACGTTTATAGAAAATGGTATTTAAAAACGGACGCTCATTTGTGCCAAGATTGTGATAACAGTCTGAGTTATCCTCCTTCTACTTCCTTTCCGTCTCTTCGTCATTTATGACTCATATTCTGTCCACCCCCACCCTCATCCACAACCATTCCACCACTTCCGATCATCTTTATTTTTTGGTGTGTTTTTGTTGATTTGTCTAATTGAAAGAAGAATGTCCTTTTTTCGGTCGACATGTATGCGTGTGTGTGTGTGAGTGTCTGTGTTTATGTTATAATTAGATTTAGAAAAAAGACTGGGACGTACGTCGGAATCATATAAAAATAACCTTAAGGATATCGCACATTAATGTTATGTTATCCTTAAGGAGCCGACGCCAAACACCATTATAATATATATTTATATATGTATATATATGTGTGTGTGAGTATGTGTGTCTTTTTTTATGATTGTTGCTCAGCGGTGGGTTCGAGTAGGATTTCCTCGAAACAGAGTGGGAAGCCAAACATAACAGCAACGGCAACAGTAATGACCACTTGCTTTTGACCCAAATATGATAAGAAATCAAATTAAAAGTTAAGTAGAGCCATAATTATTACATGGAACAGTTGTTGGTGTTGTTGTTGTTGTTGTGGGAAGAGGCCATCCAAGTTCGAATGGTAACAATAGCGCAAAACGAAATAATGTAACATTATTTGGACAATATGGCAGTGAACGAGTGGACATTAATAGCAATAGGGATGTGTGTATGTGTTGTATGAGCTATTTTGAGAAAAATGGAAAAATCATATTAAACGTCCCTAGTGGACTCGGGGTTTTTGTGAAAAGAAATTCACTAATTTTCTCAGGAAAATCATTATAGTAGAATGACAACAATAGCAAAAAATAATGTAACATTTTGGCCATTTAAAATTTTAAATTTGAACTACCGATTACTTTGACTACATTTATTTTCAGATTTATTTTTTGACATTTGCGAAAAGGGACGTTATACGCTCGAACAAAATTGGGAAATATAAAAAAACTTACTTCCAAAGTAGTGAGTCTTTAACGCAAACTGTAAGAAACTTACGTGGAATATTTTCGAGAAGAGATCGGTCTTCAGTTCAGCCTTCATGCTCAGCTCATTTTCATCTCGGTGGCTATGTCAATAACTAAATTGCCGCATATGGGATTCAGCGAACCCATACGTGATTATTGAGACGCCAATGCATCCCCAACGAGTCACTGTTTGCTGTGGATTTTTGGACGATGTACTAAAAAATTGGGTTTATCGGATGAGGTACTGCCAGTCGCGGTAGTCATATGAATGATATTGTGTTGCATTATTAAATGACCAAGTCAACCCTTCCAAAAAAACTAGAAATTTTAGAATAATCAGTACTTTTTTATAGCCGATTCTAATTTATGTCATGTGAGCTGTTCTGAGAAAAATCGAAAAATCACATTGAAAGTCCCTTAGATTCTCGAGGATTTTGATAAAGAAAATCGCCAATTTTCTCAGGAAAATCATTAAGATCCTTGAGAAGAAATTATTAAAATGTGTTTCTACAAGAAATTACAATTCTTATGAATTTTGTATTTTGAATATTGAAAATCAATGATATTCTCAGTGAAAAAATCGCTCAGTTCATATTGAAAGTCACGCGGAGTTTCTGTGGGATTTTTGGTGAAGAAATTCGCTGATTTTTCTCCAGGAAAATCCATAAGATCCTCGGGGGAGAGATTCTTTGTGTATTTTCCTGCTATTCTTATGAAAAATCAATAAGATTATCGACGAAATTCCACAGGAATAAACCTTGACAAAAACTGAGATTTCTTAGGATGATTCCTGTAGAAATTTTTATCGTTCTCGAGGAATTCAGAGTGACATTCTGTGTATTTTTTTTTTCTAAATAAAATCAATAAGAATCTCTGGGATTTCGGAATCTAGATTTTGGCAAAAGAATTGGACATTAATAGCATGTAATGTATTTTGTATGAGGTATTATAAGAAAATCGTCCAGTTCATATTGAAAGCCTCTTAGATTCTCGAGGATTTTTGGTAAAGAAATTCGCCAATTTTCACAGGAAAATCATTATTCGGAGACAAATTCTTTAGATAATTTCCTGTAAAAAATTGAAAATATGAATTTTCTTAGGGAAAATCTAAGAGAGTTGCTCAGTGAACAGCCCTTGGATTTCATTGACAACTACCGAGATTTTGTAGGACTATTCCCTTAGAAATTTGTATCGTTCCTGAGGAATTCGGAGTGACATTTTGTTTTTTCTATATATGAAAGAACTAAGATTCTATGGAAAATTTCTAAGATTCTCTGAAAAATTCCCAAATAAGTCCAGAGTTATTTTCGCTATTTTTATTTTTATTATTTATTTTTATACCCTCACTCTACAGAGTAGAGTCATTTGGGACAGAAAAAAGTGTAACGTATCGAAGGAGTGACTTAAGACCCTAAGAATGTTCGGACCAAATCCGTTTCAAATCAGCTAAAAAATATGCAATTGTTGTTATAGTTTTTCCTATTTGTTCTTATGTTCGGCTCTGTTACATGTTCTGTCAAGTTTCTGCATAATTTGATGGATTTAAAGAAGATTGATTGGAGTGTAGGCTGGTTTGGTAGCAAAAAAACTGTTAAATAATAGAAAAGATATGAAAACGTGTAAACAACATGAAGAAGTGCCTAGTTTCTAAATGTTCACGAGAACTGATTTCTGGTGAATCCAAATTTATTGAATACGATGGAAATCGGACTATGAGAAAATGACCCTAAGTAAAAATAATTGATATTAACTAAAATGCGATCTTCTTATGCTAGTAAATTCTTTGATAATGACTAGTCAAGCTTGAGTTTGTTGAAAATTTTTATTTTATTTTTTTTTTTTCAATATTTCACAATCACATTTATCTGCTTCCTCAGGGATATTTGCCTAGACGTAGAAAACAGAAACATAAAAACAAGAAGTTGGAAACACAAAAAAAAAAAACAATAAATATGCATGAAGTCGTCTCCAGACATGCTTCCATCATATGCAAAGCGATACAATTTAGTAAAGCAATTTAGATTTGTTCAATGTGAGCATTAGCGCGTATGATTGTTATTAATTATGAGATGATGCGTTTAAACTTAAAATATTTTCCAAACCTCGCAACTATTAGGGGCAAATTAAGAGGCGTATGAAAGAAAACATTCAAATCTTTAACATAAATATTTTCTCCGATTCACTAACAATTCACAAAGCCTCTCGAAAGATATTTACTTTGAAAACAATGAGTTGAGTGGGTCACAGATTTCCTAAGGACATGCACCCTGCTTCCATCATATGCAAAGCGAGAATGTGAACATGGGAGCGTATGATTGTTATTAATTATGAGGTGATATGTTTCAACTTAAATTAATTTCCAAACCACGCAACTATTAAGGACAAATTAGGAGGCATAGGATAGAAAACATTCAGATCGTTAACATAAATATTTTCTCACACTCACTAAAAATTCATAAAGGCTTTCGAAAAATATTTACTTTGAAAACAATGACCAGCCTGGGTCACAGGTTTCGTTAGGAAATGTACTCTCGTTTGACTGAGGTCACATTATTTTATTCGCAATATCCTTCTAAAAGAAAGAGATATTCTTTTCCCACCTACAGTAGTTACAAGTCTGAGAAATGCTCATTTATGGGAATCCATCCCAGCAAAGGAATTGCCATTGTCTATCCTAATAAATTTTGTAAGAACTCGATCGAGTTTTAAACAAACAAGATGATGCAAACAAGACTAAGAAGTATGTACAGCGAGATAATTTTCTAAAGCAATTTAGATTTATTCAATGTGAACATGGGAGCGTATTATTGTTATTAATTATGAGGTGATATGTTTAAACTTAAATTAATTTCCAAACCACGCAACTATTAAGGACAAATTAAGAGGCGTAGGATAGAAAACATTAAAATCGTTAACATAAATATTTTCTCCGATTCACAAAAAATTCACAACGGCTCTCGAAAAATATTTACTTTGAAAACAATGAGCAGTCTGGGTCACAGATTTCCTTAGGAAATGTACTCTCGTTTGACTGAGGTCACATTATTTTATTCTTTTCCCACCTACAGTAGTTACCAAGTCTGAGAAATACTCATTTATGGGAATCCATCCCAGCAAAGCAATTGTCGCTGTCTATCCTAATAAATTTTGTAAGAAATCGATTAACTTTTAAATAAACAAGATGATGCAAACAAGACTAAGAAGTATGTACAGCGAGACAATTTTCTAAAGCAATTTAGATTTGTGCAATGTGAACATGGGAGCGTATGATTGTTATTAATTATGAGGTGATACGTTTAAACTTAAATTAATTTCCAAACCACACAACTATTAAGGACAAATTAAGAGGCGTAGGATAGAAAACATTCAAATCGTTAACATAAATATTTGCTCAGACTCACACAAAATTCACAAAGGCTCTCGAAAAATATTTACTTTGAAAACAATGACCAGCCTGGGTCATAGATTTCCTAAGGAAATGCACCCTGGCTTAACTGAGGTCACATTATTTTAGTCGCAATATCCTTTTAAAAGAAAGATATATTATTTTCCCACCTACAGTAGTTCGCTAGTCTGAGAAATACTCATTTGTGGGAATAGGTATCCTAGGAAAGGTATTGTCATTGTCTATCCTTAATAAATAAGTTGTTGTAGTTTCCTGGTTATTTATATCACAGGTCTCACATCACGTCATCATATCATGTGCCTTCAGTCAGTCAGTCCGTCTGTTGTTGTATTTTTCCTGGAAGTTTTATTATCCATATCCTTGCCATCGCCATGGCCATCATCATCATCATCTCTGAGTTGGGTTTAATAAACTGCAAACTACACCTCATCATTCACATACAGCCAGAGTTCCTCTCGCCACCTTTGTTGAGGACAACGATGACGATGACACATACCCCGCACAGCCACACAATGAACTGACATCAACCAGCCAGCCACCGTAATGGCGAAGGCTGTTTTTTGGTGATGATGAGGATGCTGCCCTCTCTCTGGGAGTTGGGTTTTTTATTCATGTTTTGTTTTGTTTCCTTTTTTTTGCTGTCTATATAAATATTCATTATTGTTTCAGAATAATGTTTATGCTTAAAACGAACAACTCCTTGCTCCATGGTTGGTACACAACAACTCCTTTTACCCCTGGTTGGTCCGGGCACTTTTCCTACTCCTCCTCTGCCATGCTGGTAGAGACTGTGTGAAGGACTCGGTGTGAGCTGCTGCTGCATCGCAAAGGTTAAAATGTTAAATGTGGCAGTTTATTATAACACATCTCCCATTTTTCGCCGGGAAATGGGGGATACTGGCAAAAAGGAGGAAATGAAATGAATGTTCAAACCTCAAAGGGGGTAAATGGGTAATGTGTTGTACTGATCTACAACTGGGAGTTGCAACTAGGTACATCTTTGTGGAAATTAGAAAGTTTTTTTATAATTCTATACATTTTTAATAATTTGTCTGCAATTCTGAGGCCGTTTAAGAACTCCTGCCCGCCCTTCCCTTAAGGTAAATATCAGTCGGCACCCCATTTGGTTCTGCTTCTGAAATTCCCTTAACAACTTTAAAAATTCTTGAAGGGATTTTCCTTTAGATTTCCTGCCCGACAAACTTCTTAAGCTCTTGACTTTTTTCATCAAAAAAACAACAACAATGTATAGAAAGTATTTCCTTCTCTTCATTGTATTACAGACATGTATTTACAACTTTGTTTCTCTTACTGCACTGCTGCTCTCACGAAGTTATTTATTGGAGAAAATACTTTACTTTGATTCTCTGGAGGGTTTGCGGATATTATATCCGCTTTTCAGGATATGAACTGCAAAAGAGGAGGGGTAGTTTAAAAACTTTATACTTCTACAGCTACATGCCATCTTAATATTGTACATTGTATGTACGCGAGTAGGTAGTATATTTTTAAATGCCAGCCAGGTGTGTTTAGGGAAATTGCCAGAAGTGTACTTCCAACCAAAAATAAAGTACTTTAACAAATGCCATATACGGAGAAAAAAAATCACATTATCCCCCAGCGTGAAATGAAGAATGTACGACATTGTACGACAAACGTGTCCCAATTTTCGGGACAATTTTCCAAGCTTAGGGATGAACTAAATCATTTCTTTTTTAGTTAATGGAATTTATAATATGCTGCTTTAGTGCTTGATAATGGGATATATTCGGGAAACCATTTTAAAAGCAACCTGTGTTGGAGCACCGCCCAGGCGTATGATTAATATAAATTTTGGAATAAGTTGATACAAAGTTTTATAACCTGGGGTCACTTTTGAAAATTCAAAATGTTTATTAAGCTTGAAAGTTTAGCAGATCATCAAATGTGGCTGTGAGCTCATGACAGAGAGAGGTTCCTTTGGAGAAGTGGTCTTACGATATTTTATTCAGGGTATTATGTGGCAGAGAATATAGGGATTGTCGTTATAATAAATTATATTTTCTTAACTTCAATTTTCGCTGAATTTTTCCTACTAATTTTAGTTTAATTTTTATGACTTAAACGGAGTTCAGATGATGGTTTGAGATACTATAAATTATAAAAAGGCTAGGCATCTTCATTCCTTTACATATCTTAAAAGAGGGCACTCTCATTTTGGAAATATAAGTCCGATAACATCCTCTTATTCTATCTTTTCATAGCTGACATTATAACAAAAAAAAACAGTGACTATATATAAAAGATCTGTGAATAATAGTATAAATTATGACACTCAGACGCAAAAGAATTTAAAAAATCATAATGTTTTATTTTCGGTTTGAATACCGTTACAAAAAACATAAGGTAATCTTTTTATATTTTGATTTTCCAATAGCTGAGATCTTAGCGAAGAAGACAAAGAATAGTTGAAAATCTATAGATAATTGTAGGAGAAAATGCACCAAAATATTAAAATTAGTTTGAATTTAATCTGTGGCGTATGATTAATATTAATTACATGGTTATATTTTGAAAACTTTAATAACTTATGAACTATAACATATATTTTAAAAATTTTAAAGTTTAGGAAAATATTACATGTACCATCTAAATATATAATATTTGATAGATCTAAAATATTCTGTTTGAGTATGAAAACGATACTTTTTTGATGAATTTTTCATTTCATTCATTTGTTTATGGAATGGAGCATTAAGTTTTGGTTGATGGTAGATTACCTGATACCACGTGAATATTTTCAAGACTAAATTGTGGCAACTCTTCGTTTATTTTAATTAATAATATCTTAGTAATCTGAAACATTAGCTATCAGCGTAAAACATAATTTTGAAAATTTCATTTGTTAAAATTTTTGTTCTAAAAAATCAACACACATAAGCCTACTTTCATAGGATATTCTTAGATCAGTACGTCTAGATATTATTGATTTTAAAAATTCTACTACAAATGCCAAATATACATTGTTATTTTCTGAGCGGAAATAAACAAAACACTCAATTTAAATAATTAAATGAATTAATTAAAATATTTTAAGGGCAATGCTGCAATTTTTGATATTTCGTTACACTACTCTACAACAACAGGCGTCTATGATATACCGAAAATTCAAGACAATTCCTTGAAATGATACAGCCTAGCCCAATCTTTAAATTAGTTGCAAGTGAAGTGTGGCGTATGAATAATATTAATTATGTGGTTATTTCGTGAAAACTTTAATAACTTTTGAACCATTAGAGATATATTTTAAAAATTTTAAAGTTTGAGAAAATAAAACATATACTACTACGAATGCCAAAAATATTTCTTGCGATTTTCCAAGTGGAAATAAAGAAAACCCGTGACTATTAAAACATTTTCAGTGCAAATCTACAATTTCTTGAACTTTCTTTACAAAGGTCTATAATAACAGGCGTATATAATATACCGAAAATTCAAGAAAATGACCAAATCTTTCAATTAGTTTGAAGCAACATGTAGCGTATGATTACTTATGTGGTTGTTACGTGAAAAGTTTAATATTTTTTGAAAGAAGAACAAACGAAAAAATTAGAAGAACATTTATTTTAAAAGTTTTAAAATTTAGTAAAATAAAACATTTTCTACTACGAATGATATTTGGCATATTACTATTTACTGTGTGGAAATAAAGAATAGCCCGGGATAATTTAGACGTTTTCATGGAAAACTTGCAATTTCGTGATCTTTCGTTACAAAAAATTATAATAGGCGTCTACAATTCAAGAAAATGTCGCAAGTTTGAAGTAATCTGTGTCGTATGATTAATATTAATAATTTCTATAACATATATCATATATTTAAAATACACTTTCAGGGCAAACCTACAATTTCGTTTTAAAAATCTATAACAATAGGCGTCTATAATATTCCAAAAATTCAAGAAAATGCCCATACATATTCTACTGTGAATATCAAATATATATTGATATTTACTGGGTGAAAATAAGGAAAGAATTGGTACAATTTAGACATTTTCAGGACAACGCTGTAATTCCTTGAAATCTATAATAGGCGTCTACAATGCACCGAAAATTCAAGAAAATTTCCCAACCTTTAAATTAGTTTTAAGTAAACTGTGACGTATGATTAACATTAATTATGTGGTTATTTCGTGAAAACTTTAATAACTTTTGAACAATAACAAGTATTTTAAAAATTTTCAAGTTTAGGAAAATAAAACATGGGCTACCTTAATATGAAAATATTTTATTATTTCTATAGGTTCTATATATAGAGATGAAAGCTATGGATTTTTGGCGGTTACGTTTCTAACGAATTTTTCTTTTCTTGTTTATGGAAAGGTTGGTGCTTGACATTTAATTTTGATTGATGATAGATTACCAGAAACCACGCGATCAGTTTGGATACTGACTTGTGTCAGCTCTTCGCTGATTAATATACTTAACTCTTACGTCTATTATCTGCCAATATTCCTACACAAAGCTCGGGAAAGACTTTACCGAGTGAACCAACATTTTGTTCATTAAACGGAAATTACTCGTTTCGATGACTCGTTTCGATTTTCAATTCCATTGTTGCTTTGATCTGATTAATTTTTATTTTCTTGTTTACTGAAAATATGGTTTTTAGTAATAAATTAATTAACGTTCATATATGACGCAATTTTCAAATTAGTAAATTAATGAGGTGAACTGTGGCGTATGATTGATATTAATTTAGTGGTTATTTCGTGAAAACTTTAATAGATTTTGAACCATACTATATATTTTTAACTTTTTAAAGTTCAAAAAAATAAAATATGGGCGACCTTAATGTGTAATATTTGACTGATCTAATAAGTTCTGCATAAATATGAAAGAGGGAGGCCTTTTTGGTCGAATTTTTTTCTTCTTGTTTATGCACATATGTATCTTTAAACAAATTCAAGTGATTTGGGGCGTATGATTAATATTAATTAAAATACTCTGAGATTAAATTCATATTAACACATCGATGTCAAAAAACGAATTAAGACAGCACTTAAGGCTCCTACTTTTCAAGGAACTTCTCAGTCCTTAATTGATGAATATCACCCGATAAATAGAATTATTTCCCCAATTAACTTTAGAATTTACTGAGATTTAAAAGATTTGACTTAAAATGACATCCTCTATTGATTTGTCATATATCTGGCATTCAGTGTTAACATATTTTTGGGGGGTTAGGGGGGGGATATAATATATCTTCGTTATGGCCCATAATTATTTGCCAGCGAATTTTATGGCCGCTCAAGCAGCCTATTGTATTTGGTTGGTAATAAACATATCATAGACACTTCGAACAAGTGCGATGATTATAGCGACACAAAGCACAACTTTCGCGGCAAATTACAGTAAAGCTCTGATGATAATGGCGATGTGATGTAGACGATGCCAAAGGAAGTCATGATGATGATGGTTCTGCTGTTGATGTGTTTGGCGTAAAATGTTAATTATTGTCATTGCCAGCATATACACAAATTACTTACTAGACGACTACAAATTATACGATGGATCTGAGCCATAATCATGTTTGACAAGCGCCACCATACAACGAACATATACATGAATGTATACACAGCCAACCCGACATCCGACATAACATGATATTAATTTATAACTACAAAATCTATCAACCGCCATAAAAGCCACCGCATCAGGGCAACGATCGAAGTTAACAACGGCCCTAGTGTCAGCAGCAGCAGCAAGAGGAGGAGTAACAGCAACGATGACGGCAACAAAGCGTTGCCTTACACTGAATATGACATGAATAGTACGAATAAATACACAGCATGTTTACCGCCGCCAAATTAGCAGAGTAGTAGGAGTTGGAGGATAAGGATGACATCCATACAAATTATACTTCCTATTTTTGGCACAAAACCCTAATAACAAGTAGCAAGTGGCAAGTGGAAGTGTACTGGCGTTGTTGTATAGTGTGTGTGGCGGCAGGTCTTCTCGAGTGGGCTGTACCACCGAACGAACAACTTTTTATGAATCTACATAAATTTGATGGAGCTCACAGTGAACGGACAAAAAGTTTGCTGCCCTCTCCTGCCTTCGAGAACCACACGAAAGGACGAAAATTGGTTATGTCAGTATGAACAAAATCTAATTAACAATATTTATGAATATTATTAGTTAGCAGTGGAGTAATAGTACCCGTACTTGCGGCTTAATGCTTTAAAATTAACATATTTCCAATGGCTTTGCACTAGAACAATGGCGCACAGTCAGAAGATGATGATGGCAACGTCTTTTGTGCCGTGTTGCCGGAATGGGCACCGTAAATAAGCAATAATTTTTAATTAATATTCAAGTGATTAATAAACATAAATAAATTTCATGATTAGCAAAACAAGTCTAATTACATTTGTTTTATGACAGTTTGCCAGTTTTTTTTTCTTTCTATAATTACACAGCCAAAGAAATTGCTGTGCAAATAGATAAGAAAGCTGAAAGGAAATAGTCATTTAAATTTAACTGGACTGGACTGGGTGGCATATGATTAATATTAATTGGGGGATGGATGACATTAGAGCAAACAGCAAAGGAGTTTAATTAATTGTTGTATAATTAAAGATACAAGAAATCATTATCATTTTAAGATACTACAAATGCCAAATGTACGTTTTTTTTTCAGAGTGGAAATTAAAAATATATATCTTTCGTTACAAAATACAAATAAGAAAAATTTAAGAAAATTCATTGAAATGTTCCGTCAGACTTAATCTAAAAATTGGTTTAAGTAAACTGGGGCGTATGATTAATATTAATTATGTACTTATTTCGTGAAATGTTTAATAACTTTTGAACCATAATATATATTTTAAAAAATTTAAAGTTTAGGAAAACATAACATGCGCGGCCTAAATATTTAATAATATTTAGACCGACCCTTAGAATATTATTAGATCACAGCGTACAGACAATATTGATTTTTACTATTCTACTACGAATGCCATTCTATTGTTTGCCATTTACTGGGTTTGAAATGAAGAAAAACCCGGGAGAATCAAGGCATTGCCAGGGCAATGTTGCTAGTTCCTGATCTTTCGTTACAAAATTCCATAAAAAGGGGTGTCTATAATATAGTTAAAATTCAAGAAAATGTCCCCATCTGTAAATTAGTTTTAAGTAGTGTGGCGAATGATTAATATTAATAAAATTATTATTTCGTGAAAGCTTTAATAACTTTTTTTTTAATTTTTGAAGTTTAAAAAAATAAAACATTTTCTAATACGAATGCCAAAAAGATATTTTGTGATTTTCAGAGTAGAAGTGTAGAAAAATAAGAGATAAATAAAACATTTTGAGGGTAATGGTGTTGCTAGTTCCTGAAAATTCAAGAAAATGTCTTAATCTTTAGATTAGTTTGAAGTTAACTGTGACGTATGAATAATATTAATTATGAGGATATTTCGTAAAAGCTTTAATAAGTTTTGAACCATAGCATATGTTTAAAAAATAAACTTTAAGCTAATAAAACATATTCTAATACGAATGATATCTACTAATATTTTGCAGTTTTTCGAGTAGAAATGTAGTAAAACCGGGACAATTAAAACATTTTGAGGACAACGTTGCTATTTCCTAATCTTTCGTTACAATATTCTACAATAAGAGGTGTCGATAATATATAGAAAATTCAAGAAAATGCCTTAATCTTTAGATTAGTTTGAAATAAATTGTGGCGTATGACTAATATTAATTATGAGGATATTTCGTAAAAGCTTTAATAACTTTTGAAGTTTAAGCATATTCTAATATGAATGATATTTAATAATATTTTGCAATTTTTCGAGTAGAAATGTAGTAAAACCGTAACAATTAAAACATTTTGAGGACAACGTTGCTATGTCCTAATCTTTCGTTACAATATTCTATAATAAAAGATGTCGATAATATATAGAAAATTCAAGAAAATGCCTTAATCTTTAGATTACTTTGAAGTAAATTGTGGCGTATGACTAATATTAATTATTAGGATATTTCATAAAAGCCTTTATAACTCTTGAACCATAGCATATATTAAAAAATACATATATATATTGAACAAATAAAACATATTTAAATTTGTTTGAAGTAAATTGTGGTGTATGACTAATATTAGTTATGTGGATATTTCGCAAAAGCTTTAATAACTTTTGAAGTTTGAACATATTCTAATATGAATGATATCTAATAATATTTTGCAGTTTTTCGAGTAGAAATGTAGTAAAACCGGGACAATTAAAACATTTTGAGGACAACGTTGCTATTTCCTAATCTTTGGCTACAATATTCTATAATAAGAGGTGTCGATAATATATAGAAAATTCAAGAAAATGCCTTAATCTTTAGATTACGGGACAATTAAAATATTTTGAGGACAACGTTGCTATTTCCTAATCTTTCGTTACAATATTCTACAATAAGAGGTGTCGATAATATATAGAAAATTCCAGAAAGTGCCTTAATCTTTGGATTACTTTGAAGTAAATTGTGGCGTATGACTAATATTAATTAATACGATATTTCGTAAAAGCTTTAATAACTCTTGAACCATAGCATATGTTAAAATATATATATAGTTTGAACAAATAAAACATTGGCTGACGCTTTTTCCTTTTCTTGTATACTTAGAAGATGGCGTTTAACATTAAAGTTTGGTCGATGTTAGATTACCAGAAACCACGTGAATAGTTTGAACGCTAACTTGTTTCAGCTATTTTAACTCTGACTTCTGGTTTACGATGTCGCTCTTATGTGATCGTCAAGTAGTGCCTTAAGGCACTCCTCCTCTCCTCAATATTCCTGCCAAAACTCAGTAATTTAATTGTAAAGGACAAATGGAAATGTGAAATCAAGCTTATGATTAACATTAATTACCGAATATCTTCAATAGATCCCACATAACTTGAGTAATGTCATATCTACTAAAAATTTCAGCAACAAGTGCAAAATCAATTCATTTTTTAAAGACTAGCTGCCAGAAGCATAAAATTATTATATTATTATTACATTTTTTATTATTATTATATTTTTATTACATATATTATAAAATATTAAGAATATGGCCGTAGATATTTTAATTATGCACTTTGGCGTATTATTAATATTAATTATGGAATATTTGTATACACGCTGTCGTATAATTAATATTAATTTCGAATAAAAAGTAAATATCATGAAAATGAGTTAATGACATAATAGAAATGCATTTCGACTTGTTTTTATTAAGTAACAGACTCATTAATTATGCAGTATTTTTATGTAACACTTAATTAAAAATCTTTTATTATCAAAGCAAATATTTTATGAAATTTAAACAAAAGATTGAATTCTTCGAAATAAATTAATACATAAAGTCCCCTGCTATACAATACTCTCATAAAGTGTTTTTTGAAAATATTTTTTGCCACAATTCAATCACTTTATAAAAATCTCATTCGTTTAACTTCTAAAATAAATTAATTGAAATATTGCCTTTTGGCATGAAAGTAGAATACGCTGTCTCATAACTCTATTAAAAGGCGTCACTGTTTTCCGTTTGTGCATCTAAAAATCTTCAAGTGTTCTTCAATCATGACATACAAACTGACTTTAGATGCAAGCATCTCATACATCAGTTTCAGTTTGTCAACGTGATGCTATTCCACATTCCTCGTCCTCATTTACCCCGTTCGTCTAATTGTGTATGTGCGTGTTTTGGATTTTTTGTCTATTGTCTGTGCTATTCTCATTCACTTTACCCTTTCGGAGGCGACAGCCCAGACAACTCAGTGAAGTATCTACAAGACAAAAACGCTTAATAGACTTTCAGTTGCACTGATTCCCCGCAGCACTGTTCTGACGTTTAGTTACATCTGATCAAATTCAATTTCACTCATGTGCTCTGCACAAATGCGTATAGTCGGTGTCACTGTAGCCGGTTACAAGAAATAGTTTATGCGAAGTGTTGCACTGCCTTTCAACACTGTGCAATAAAATTCAATTAAAATTCAATTCAATGAAATTGCGTATTTCTTTCAGACTAAGCCCCTGCACCTGATTCGAAGTGTTTGTGCGTTTGTGTGCATGTGTAATTTGAACCTTGATTTCCTCTCCCTAGTCTCTGCTATACATTTCTTTCGCTTTGCGCACAACATTCAAAGCGAGTTTTCTTTGACTAGATTTCGCCACACATTGAGTTGAGGGTGACAAAAAATAGCGAGCAAGTGTTTGCATAAGCAATGAATTCTTTGTATGTTGTTGATATCCTTTCAATGGAAATATTCAAGACTTGCGAACAATTCTCATAAATTAAAAACCATAGCAAGGAGTCCTTGGGAAAATTATGAATAAATTCACTTAATTTTGAGATTCCTCGAGGCAAACTACGTGATGCGAAAACTTTCTTTGTACATTATGAACGCTATGTGTCAAGGTGATATGTTATCTTGCTGTACACCTTTCAAATTCCACAAATATTCCTTGGAGTTTCATAACTGCCGTGAGATTTTCAAAATTGTTTCATAATTAATATCAATCATACGCCACTGTGGCATTTTGCAAATAATTGAAATTTAGTCAAAAAGTTTAGAATTTTTCGGCATATTTTGAGAGGATTCTTGAAACATATATAAGTAAATTAAATTAAAACTAAGTCAGCATTTTGACATATTAAAACTATTGATTTTGTTGCTATTTATAATTTAGGAAATATTTCAATATGGTTTCAACTTACTTATACACAGAATTTATCGGATTATACATTTTTTCGTCGGCCATATTGGTAAAATCATGATGGTTTCAATTTAATAACCCTGTATAAGGATTCTGCGGATATATGCAATATAGAAAATCAATTGATTAAAGTGGTTGCGATGATTTATTTCATTATTTTTCAAAAGCCATTGCAATAATATGGTTTTCCATAGAGATTGGTCTGGCATCTTTTAATATTAGACATATAAATATCTTTCCCAGGTTACCATAGAAATTCTAATGGAATGCTCATGTTTGAAAAACATCATTGTAGTCATACAACGCAATTTGATTGGCGTGGGATAAGTTTTCATTTCCAGATTCCAATTGAAAATTGACAGACAACGTTTATATTGGGGGGAAGATATTTATAATTTTGATTTATTAATTTTACATTTTCGAATGCCGTTTTATGGTTATCATCATTTCTAAGAATGTATCACAATTTCATTATTTTAATTTAAAATCTGCTGACATTGGATCCTCCTTTAATCATGGCACATGGAGGTTTATTAAAACATGACTGTTGCTATGTTATTGCCATGAAATAATCCAACCCAAATTAAATTTATAATATTTTCTGTTTGATATATTTTGCTAGAAAAATTACCACAAGTATCATTTCGTACTTGCTTTACAATTAATACATCTAAAAGTAGTTTAGATTATTAGTCTCCATAGCCATAAAATCCTAAGAGATTCTATGAAGTTTAACATTTATAAATGTAAATTCTCCATCAGAAACACTTGGAAAATAACTATTTCATTATTTCTAATAGACACTATTTTGAAGACTATAATAGATAGCTTGGCTTCAAGTGTGAATGGACTACAGTTACTTTAAGTGCAGTTTACAGTGGACAAACACCCTTTCTATGCTGCAGTTGTTATGTTGAAATAAAGTCGATTTTGTCTTGATTCCTCACTATTTTGGAATTTTTCCAAATGTCCATGTTTGGGGCAACCACGATGGATATTCTACATTAAGTCACAATCAATATCAATCATACGCCACATAGGCATTAGTTTTATTATTACAATGTAATGAATTCTTTGATTTGGCTTCGCTTTATTTTCGTTCAGAATTGCTGACAAAAAGGCATTTGTATTGCTGGCAAAAAGGCATTGAATGAACTCAGTTACCTTAAGGACAGTTTACTGTTGGAAAAATCACTATCTATGCTGCATTTGTTATGTCGAAGAATAAAGACGATTTTGCCTTGGTCCCTAACTATTTTGAATTTTTCCAAAATGTCCATGTTTGGGGCAATTGCGAAGGATATTCTAAAACAATCCATAATCTATATCAATCATACGCCACATAGGCATTAATTTTATTTTTTGGATTTAATGGATTCTTCGAGTTGGCGTGGCTTTATTTCCATTCAAAATCGATAGGTATTAATTAAAATTACAACAAATATACAACTAGACTTGATGAAATCCAATATTTACAAAGTAGAAAGTCTCCAAAATAACTATTTTATTATTTCTAACCGTGGGAGGTGTTTCTTTGGAACGAGAACGATGCCAAAAAATTGTGCACTAGTGTTCTCTTGGCAGTTTCCACTGCGAGTTGTCTATAAATCTACCATAATAATACTTATTTGGCTTTTTAGGCTTTGGCCTCAAGAGTTAGACACCTCTTTGCTTTGAGGAAGTTATATTATATAATATTTTTTCAGGCTAAAAACTAACTAAAAACTAAAAATTTATAAGATTAAAAATCGAAGAACAGATTTGTGTCATACGCCTGTATTCCCCATTTGGTATGCTGAAGTAAAGTCAATTTGGCGGCGGTCCGTAACAATTTTGAATTATGGCAAAGCACCCAAATTGAGGCCATCAACAAAGGATTTTCTGAATTATGTCATAATTAATATTAATTATACGCCACATTTGTTTATTGTTTTATTTTTAATGTACTTTCAACCAGGAATCGTTAAACTATAACTATATTAATTAAAGTTTACTATTACAATAAATTTTAATAAATCGAATCCTCCAAGGCTAAAAACTCTTCAAAGGTAGCTGAAAGGATTTTTCCTCCTGATTTGGTTTCTAAATATTAAAGAGAAATTATGCTTAAAGTTAAGGAAACATATATAGCGGAGAGATGTGTGGTTTCTCAATTTAGAATAATTTTTGATGTCATAAAAATTCAACCAACCAACGAATTTTTAATGATTTCTTCAGATATTACCATAACCTCTAACTAATGTTAATCATACGCCATGGCGGCAACATTCAGCTATAAATTTAAAAAAAAATCTGATTTTTCTTAATAATAAAGAATAATTATCTTCAAAGTTAAGGAAACATGAAGTGAAAAGATGTGTGGTTTCTATATTTAGAATAATTTTTATTTCCATAAAATAAATATTCAACGAATTGTTAATGATTTCTGCAGATATTACCGCCTCTAATTAATGTTAATCATACGCCACGAGCAATTATTTTTTTTCTAATTTGGTTTCTAAATATCAAAGAAACATTATAAAGGGTGATTTTTTAAGAGCTTGATAACTTTTTTTTTAAAAAAAACGCATAAAATTTGCAAAATCTCATCGGTTCTTTATTTGAAACGTTAGATTGGTCCATGACATTTACTTTTTGAAGATAATTTCATTTAAATGTTGACCGCGGCTGCGTCTTAGGTGGTCCATTCGGAAAGTCCAATTTTGGGCAACTTTTTCGAGCATTTCGGCCGGAATAGCCCGAATTTCTTCGGAAATGTTGTCTTCCAAAGCTGGAATAGTTGCTGGCTTATTTCTGTAGACTTTAGACTTGACGTAGCCCCACAAAAAATAGTCTAAAGGCGTCAAATCGCATGATCTTGGTGGCCAACTTACCGGTCCATTTCTTGAGATGAATTGTTCTCCGAAGTTTTCCCTCAAAATGGCCATAGAATCGCGAGCTGTGTGGCATGTAGCGCCATCTTGTTGAAACCACATGTCAACCAAGTTCAGTTCTTCCATTTTGGGCAAAAAAAAGTTGGATATCATCTCACGGTAGCGCTCACCATTCACAGTTACGTTACGATTCGCATCATCTTTGAAGAAGTACGGTCCAATGATGCCACCAGCCCATAAACCGCACCAAACTGTGACTTTTTCTGGATGCATTGGTAGCTCTTGCAATGCTTCTGGCTGATATTCACTCCAAAATCGACAATTCTGCCTATTTACGTACCCATTGAGCCAAAAATGAGCTTCGTCGTTGAACACAATTTCTTTCTTTCTGAACTTTCTTAACAGAGCACGCATTTTGATAATAAAATTCAATGATTTGCAAGCGTTGCTCGTTAGTAAGTCTATTCATGATGAAATGTCAAAGCATACTGAGCATCTTTCTTTTTGACACCATGTCTGAAATCCCACGTGGTCTGTCAAATACTAATGCATGAAAATCCTAACCTCAAAAAAATCACTCTTTATTAAAAGTTAAATAAACATAAAGGGGAGAGAAGTGTGGTTTTCAATTTAGAGTAATATTTGTTGCCCTAAAAATACAAATATCCAACGAATTGTTAATAATTTCTGCAGATATTGCAACCACCTTTAATTAATGTTAATCATACGTAATGTTAATGGAGGCAACAGTCAGCAATCAATTATAACAATTATTCTGTAAAAGGTGAAAATCTGTAATAAAATATAATCCTTTTCTTCGCTTTATGAACAAAAACGTAAAAATATGTTAAAAACATAAAAACAACAAATACAAATTTTAATTTTATTTAAAATTGAAATATACGAAAAGTAGCCAACTTTGGGCCTATTTCTAAAATATATCCTATAGCCCGATTCGTAATGTTAATATCTTCTTGGGTCCTTGTCTTATTTTTTTTTAAATGTTTTAAAATGTCTACTAGAAAAAAGTTATTGAATTTTGGCCAATGGATTTTGATTCTGAACCACTGAACCAGAATTTTAATATTTCTTTATCTTAATGAATATTTAATATATTTGCTTTAAATGTGTCAGAAGAACACTCTTTATACTCTTCATTTCATTTGAAAATTGTTAAATGTCTCTTATCTTATGGAAGATATTTACATTTTCCTGAAGTCACTTCTGAAATAATATTACTTATACGCCATGACTTATTTTTCGGGAAGCAAATGTTTCTTAATTGATATTTCAAGGGCACAACTTCAATTTGTTTTGGTATTCATTCATGGATCAAAATACTCGAATTCTTGCATTTATATGACCCTCCGTACTTTATTCTACGTCCTTTCCTCGATTAATTTATCACAGGTTATCACTCACTATCCATGTTTTTTTTTTTCATTTGCCACTTTGTTTTAAAGTAAGTCTTAGGTAATTAAATATATTAAGCAGATTATATGCTTTGAGTGCGTCCCTTTTTAAAAAGTTCAAAAAATATTTTCCTTAGAAAAGAAAAAAATGACAAAATGTCAATATTTTCAAAGAAGAAAATGTCAATTTCTTCGTTGAACCTTTTAATTAATATCAATCATACGCCCTGGTGTTTTCATAAATGATTATTTGATTGTACTACCATACGGCAAATTTTTGGATGAATACCTCATTCATCTTCTTCATCTTCTTAAGCAAGAATATCAAAAATAATTCAAATTGTATTGCAACTTTCCCATATTACTCTTAGACATGCTAATATTATTTGTATATAGCTTTCTTCACTTTCTATTGCCTCACTTTGTTTTATGTAGACCAAAAGCTATTTCGTTAAATCACTAGCTATTTTCAAATTAAATCTAATCATAGGTCGTCTTCCCTCCAATCGACTTGTCCCTTCTTGTTTCTCCCTGCCTGCACCAAACTACACCTAATCCAGCGATAATAGTGCCTCTTTATGCAAACTCCTTTCAATTCACAACATACTGCCTTAAGCTGGAGTCTTTACTAGACAAAATTCTCACTCAATCCCCCGAACCTTTTGTTTATTTTCCAGTGGCAGTAAAAGACAATAAGTCCTTTTTAGCATTTATGTATTCTCTTTCAGTATTGTGAGCTAACTGACTTTACTGTCCGTCCGTGCTTCGGTCTGTTTTCTCTATTATTTTTTAAGATTGTTAAACAAATGATAATTTATGCAAATGTCTAAACATTTTCCTTCAATGCTTTCTTCGTGAGCCAGTATTTCTTTTTTTTCTTCCTCTTACGATTCTTACTTAAGGGTAGCAAATGTATGTGGTCTGTGTGTGCTGAAATGCCAAACAATCCTTCACACAGACATGGGATGAGGGGGAGTGCTGGAGTTTGGGGGATTTACTGTGGAGCGCACATTTGCTGACTGTGGCAAAACGACCTAGCCAGTGTAGTTCTACTATTTAAGACATTTCGTTGTATGTTATGCATACCAAAATCCATCCAAAGTTGGGGGGAATGGCTACGAATTTTCCATTCCTTTTCTCTACATTTTCCATGCTGACTTGCTGTGTTACGGTCGGCGGTGTGCTACAGCACACTCTGTCATTTATTATGTTTATTATCTTTTATAACAAATTATCTGCAACACATTTAACATAAAATGTTATGAGAGCACACAGAAAAAAAACACAAACAAATTGTACTTTGGATATTGTAGACAAAAGTAAAAGGTAAATATGCAATGGGGTATTTTTCTCTCCAGATATATGTATATAGAACAGGGGAAGAGAGAGAGGGCCATAAAGAAAATGCAAAGTACCATGGCATATATCAAAATGGAAATTGCGCGATGGCGTTGAAGACGACCTATGTGTTTGTAAAAATACTATTTTCCGGTGGTTTCCTTTGCCGGCTAAATGAACAAATAAATCTTGGTGAAATATCACTCCGAAGAAGAAAGGAATGGGCGGAATAGGAAGTGGTTTCAACGATAGACGATATCTTGAGGACTATATTAGATGGCTTAGATTAAAGTGTGAATGGAATATAGTTACTTTAAGGTTAGTTTTTTTTGTTTAAAAAAATAATATTTATGCCGCATTTGTTATGTTGAAATACGTTCGATTTTGCCTTGGTCCCTGACCATTTTGAATTTTAGCAAAATGTCCATTTTTGAGGTAATCACGAAGGATATTCTGAATTAAGCCACAATCAATATCAATCATACGCCACATAGGCCTTGCATATATTTTTTTGGATTTAATGAATTCTTGTCGGTTTTTTTTCATCCAAATATTAGAATTCTATTTCCGGTTTCCTTCGCCAGCTAAATGAACAAATAAATCTGAGAGGATATCTCGAAGACTTTATTAGATTGCTTAGATTAAAGTGTGAATTAAACAAAGTTACTTTAAGGTCGGTTTCTTGGGTTAAAAACAATATATTTAATGTATTTGTTAGATTGAAATGGAGACGATTTTCCATTGGTCCGTGAGTATTTTAAATTTTTGCAAAATCTCCATACATGGGGCAACCGCGAAAGATATTCTGAATTAAGCCATAATCAATATCAATCATACGCCACATGGTTATGTTATTTGTTATGTTGAAATATGGTCGATTTTGCTTTGTTCCCTGACCATTTTTAATTTTAGCAAAATCTCCATTTTTGAGGCAATCACGAAGGATATTCTGAATTAAACCACAATCAATATTAATCATACGCCACATAGGCCGTGACTTTTAACGAATTTAACGAATTCTTGTCGGTTTATTTTCATCCAAATATTAGTATTCTTTTTCCGGTTTCCTTCGCCAGCTAAATGAACAAATAAATCTTAGAGGATATCTTGAAGACTTTATTAGATTGCTTAGATTAAAGTGTGAATTAAACAAAGTTACTTGAGGCCAGTTTCTTGTGTCAAAAACAATATCTTTGTTGTATTTGTTAGATTGAAATGAAAACGATTTTCCATTGGTCCGTGAGTATTTCAAATTTTTGCAAAATCTCCATATTTGTGGCAACCGCGAAGGATATTCTGAAATAAGCCATAATCAATATAAATCATACGCCACATAGGCATTAAAAATATTTTGTCGATTTAATGAATTATTTGAAGAAATTAGGGGTTCTATTCCATTTTTTGGATTTAATAAATTATTTAACACTTTCATGCCCAATGTTGCCTATAGGCGAGTTAGTCATATAAACTCTTTAAAATCTCATATTTTGCTGAATTAATAAATTCTATTTTTGTGTACATAGGTAACAAAGATTATTCAAAAGAGAAACAACAAATTCGGTAACTTGGATCTTCGTGGGAAGACGAAAACAAAAGTGAACTTTCAAATTTCAATTATTTGAGTATCTTGTAATTAAAATTGTTTAGAATTTGTTCTTATTTTTTATAGGATTTCTTCGAGTACAAGAAAAACTCTATTTGCTATTCGAAGTGATACATAATAAAGCTTGTTAAAATGAAGAAACAATTCAAAATATGATTTTTATTTAACCGATATCTGCAGTATAATGATTTTAAGAAAAAGCCAGTTACTCATGTCATGTATGAATTTGAACCCCAAAACTCTATATAAATCATATTTAGACCCATACATCATTAAAAAAAACAATTTTATATATTTATTAATAAGAAAATTCGGGCATGAGAGGGTTAAATAAGTTATGGATCTTCTTGTAGTAGTACAAGTTGTCTTTACGTATGACTACATCAATTTGAATACTTCTACAAAGGATCATAACTTCTACAATTACTCATAGATATTCTTCAGATAAGCCTTGTTTTCTTCGCTAAGAACCCAGCTAATATAATATAAAACTAATTGTGCTGATGTTGAATTTATAATCGTATTTATCGCGCTATCTATCCACATACTTAGAAAATCATGATTTTATAAATTATTTTGCGTCATAACTTAAAAAAAAATATTTTTTTTTGTCTCGGATATTTTTTTTATTTTTGTGACGTACTGTAATTTGTCGGGCTAAAAATTCTTCAAAATCCTAAGATTAAAGTGTATAAGAAACTATATCTATGTCTTCCATTTGGTAAGCTGAAGTAAAGTCAATTTGTTGATGATCCGTAACCATTTGTATTCTAGCAAAATGCCCATATTGAGGTCCACAATAAAAGATTTTCTAAATGATGCTGTAATTAATATCAGTTAAACGCCACCTTTGTTTTTCTTTTATTTTTGCTCTATTGTTAAACAGATTCGATATACTACTGCTATATTACTTAAAATTGTCAGCAATTTGAATAAATTTAAACAAACGGAATCTTATAACTTGCAATGAATAAATTTAAACAAATCGAATCTTATAACTTCCAATGATAAAAATGCTTTAAAGGAAAGATTATCCTCCTGATTCCGTTTAATATTAAAGAGAAAGTATCATAAGGCAACGGTAGAAATTCAAATATCCAACGCATTGTTAATGATTTCTGCAGATATTACCACCACTTCTAATTAATGTTAACTATACGAGTGTATGTCATGCATACAATCATACACTTGTAAATTTGTTTCTTTATATTAAAGATAATTTATAAAGTAGAGAAAACATAGAGGGAAGAGATGTATGGTTTCTCAGTTAAAAATAATTTTTGCTGTCATAAATAATATCCAACGACTGGTTTATAATTTTTGCAGATATTACCACAATTATATCAATTTTTCTGATTTGTTTTCTTAAAAATAATGATAAATAGTCTTTAAATATAGAAAAAATAATGGGGAGATATGTGTGGTTTCCTTATTTAGAATAGTTTTTGATTTCGATAAAAACTAATTGTTGATATTAACATCTTAAATTAATGTTAATCATACGCCATGGTATACCTACAATGATATCATTTTTTCCTGATTTCTATTCTTAATATTAAAGAGGAATACATTTTTAAAGTTAAGGTGACTTTAAGGGGGTTCTCAATATAGAAAAAAATTACCATAAAATGCAACTATCCAACGAATTGTTTATGATACCCTAATTAATGTTAATCATACGCCAAGGCGACATACAACAAGGATTATAAGAATTTTTCTACTTTGATATTTTAATATTAAGGAAACATATCTTTAAAATTATGGAAACTTAAAGAGTGATGTGTGGTTCCTAAATTTAGAATAATTTCTATTTCCTTAAAAAATCAAATATTCAACGAATTGTTCAAGATTTCTGGAGATTAATGTTAATCATCTCTAATTAATGTTAATCATACGCCATAGCATACATACAACGAACAATTATATTTTTTCTAATTTCATTGCTTAATATTAAGGAAAAAATATATTTTAAGTGATAGAAATATAAAGGCCAGAGGGAGCGCGGTTTCTGAATTTAGAATAATTTTTATTGCCATAAAAATTCAAATATCCAACGCATTGTTAATGATTTTTGCAGATATTACCACCACCTCTAATTAGTGTTACTCATACGCTGTGGCATACATTTAACTAGTAATTTAATATTTTTTTAATTTGGTTTCCTGATATAAAATATAAATTATCTTTAAAATTAAGGAACCATGAAAGAGTGATTTCTCAATTTAGAGTAATTTTTGTTGCCATACAAATTTAAATTTCAACAAATTGTTAATGATTTCTGTCACTATGTTACATGTTAATCATAAGCCAATTTCTCTATTTAAATTTATTAATATTAAAGAGAAATTATCTATAAAGTAAGGGCAACATGTCAATGGTAGAAATGTGTGATTTTTCAAATTAGAATCATTTTTGATTCCCATAAACGTTCAAATATGCAACGCCTTGCAGATATTACCACCACCTCTAATTAATGTTAATCATACGCCAATGCCTACGAATAATTATATTTTTTTCTATTTTTTTAATATTGAGGAAACATATCTTTAAAGTTATGGAAACTTAAAGAAAGATGTGTGGTGGTTTCTCAATTTAGAACAATTTTTATTTTCCTAAAAAATGCAAATATTCAACACATTGTCAATGATTTCTGCAGATATTACCACCACCACCTTTAATAAATGTTAGTCATACGCCATGGAGACATACATACATTTAACGAGCAATTAAAATTTTTTCTGATTTGAATTTTCTTAATTTTAAACAGAAATAATATTAAAGTTAAGGAAACTTATAGAGGGGAGAGTTGTGTGGTTTCACAAGAATAGAATAATTTCTGATTTCCCCAAAAAATTCAAATATCCCACGAATTGCTAATAATTTCTCTAATTAATGTTAATCATACGCTATGACGGCAATTATAACAATTTATATATTTCTTTATCTTTATGAATATTTGATTAGATTTGATACTAGAAATTCATTAGGAAGGCTTTAATTTTATGCGGCATTTTGCGCGTTGCCACTTTAACCAAACACTCTCGTCGTGGTGGTGGCGGTGGTGGTGGTGTTGGTGTATCCAAGGAAATCACTGCTAATTAAAGTCAACATTTAAAATTCATTAAAAATTCAAATGTCATTCACATTTCTGATGGCATATTCAAATGCTTCTAAAGTTCTTGTCTATTTTTGCTACGGATTGTTTGGCCTACTCACTCACCCCTCCCCTTTTCCTGTTTCCGCCAGCCATGATGATGATGACGATGACGAGATTTTCTCCTTGTTTTGCTCTATTTCCCCTTCGCCTAACCCTTGACATTTATTATTGTTGGCAATTTGGTTACCCTTAACCCTGATGATTCTCGTCTCTCGTCTTTTTTCCATTCCATTCCATTCTTATCACTTTTGTTAAATCTTAGTTTTTCATCTCTTTATCGGTCGCTGGGGAAGGGGGCGGGGTGGTTTGTTTCGGAATTGTAGGCTTGTGTGTCATTGTGATTAAGATTTAACTTTTCCAGGATTGTCATGTATGCTTGAGATGATGCTGGTCGGTGGTGGTGATGGTGATTGGGTCGGTGTGGGTGGTGCTGACGTAAAAGTATGTGGGCTGAGGAAAATCAGCATAAATCCCATTAATAAGATAATGGTAATTAAAATGGGGTCAGTTTATGCATTTTAAAATGTCAAATAAGAAAATCCTTTCAAACAACTTGATGATGGAGCATTGAGTGGGGTTTTTGCTGGATTGTGCGGGTGTTTTCGGCTTTATAATGAAGTGTTGGAATTTCTTTCCAACTTTCAAGACTTAATTAGGTCGTGTCATGTCACATATGATATCTCAAAAGATTGAGGGCATCTCCACTCTCAAATGTGTGTATGTGTGGGCATCCTTTTAATGAACTTAACATCTTGTTTAAATTTGCCGAAAATGCAAATAAATTAAGGACGATGTTTGTCTTTCCTCCCTGCTTTTGTGTACCTCCTCCTTTCTCTTTACTCTAATCTTATTTATCTTTATTACTCTCTCTCTCTCTGATGTGTACTAATTTTCCTTTTTTCTTTTCTTTTCAGGTAATTTTCCTTAAAATCATTATAACGAAATCAAGTTAAGGTAATGTTCATATACAAAAATATTTCACCTGAGTTACCATGAGGAACTTTGGATCATTTTGTGTTTTCGTTTCCGTGATTAATGACAAATGACTGTCAACTGTTCCCGGGGACCGGACCTCTTTCCAGCACAGCAAATTGTTTCCTCCCATATCCAAACGCTAATGTAAAGAAATGACGAAAAAACTTTTGCAATTTAACATCATTGCAAATGTTTCCATGACAATGAATTGTATTCTCGGTTCTCGGCTATTTTTTCCCTGTCCACCTGTATCCGTACATCCGCCTGCTAACCAAGCAGCGCCAGAATTACTTCCTCCCAAACGGCTGGAGTAAGTTTCTCTCGGCTTCCTCAATAAAAGTAGAAAAGTGTGCGGTAAAGCACCGGCGTTAAAAACACATGTTTTCACACAGACAAAAAGCGAAGGAATTGTTATGAAATCTTTTGAATGTTACAACTGCTGCCACATCGCAGCAGTGTGGCAGACCCCAGTTGTTTGCCACTATCCAACTCTCTGGTCAATGTGCTGTTCACTATGGCTGTGGTTAGAAGTTTGTGAGCCATGCCATGCCATAAGCTTAAATCGATTGCTTTTTGTGGTTTGGGTTTTTTTCTATTTTTTTTCTTGTCTTGTCTCGTTTCTCTTTTGGTTATTCCGTCGAAGGAGTTAAGCAAGAGGGGTTCACCTGCTACATCTTCATTGTCATTCGGGTTTTTTGCTGTTAAAAAATTCAAAGAAAACTCGAAACTTTTTCTTTGAGTTTTTTTCTTCGCAGTCAAAGTCAGTGAATGAGGAATGGGTCGTGGGGGGTTATGGTGTGGCTTTCTTAGACCTCCTCGTCGTTGTCCTCCTCCTTTTCCAATTCACCATGAAGCAATTGCTTTGTTGTAGCTGTTGCTTGGGCAACCATCGTTTTAGCGTTTTTCTTTGCTACTTGTCGGCGGTTACTACTATTTAACCTCACAATTAATTTCATAACTTCTTTGCTTAAGAATTTTCTTCTTCGGTTCTTTTCTGCAATATTCATTCTTCCACTCTGGTGCACATAGAAGTTTTCATGTTTTTAATGCATTTTTATTACGAAAAGAAAGGGATAATGTTTTTAAGTCATCTTTAAGTGGGTGGATAGCGAGCAGAGAAGTGTTTAGTTCAAATTGAAGGTTTTATTACAAACTTGTATTTACGATGTAATCAATAGCCTTAGGAAATCAGCACAAAGTTGCAGGAATATTTTTTTGAATATTTAAAAAATCTTAATTTTTGTTTTTTATTTTTTTCCATGCTTTATATAAGGTTACTTTCTATATATGTTTGTGTGCCACAAAATTTGAAATCAATTTTTGAAAGCTTTTTTCTCAACCAATTTTGCTCAAATTTTGCACACTTAATCATTTTCGATGACAATACAAGGAAATGGAAAAATTTGACCAATTGGACAAAGGGGCGTGGTACCTCCCATACAAACCACAAATTAAAAATCTATTATTTCTGCTCCTGATAACGGTATTTAAACAAAATTTGGTACGTCGGTTTGGTGTGCATGTTGTAAGTGCTGCTGCAAATATGGGCGGGATTGTACAAAGGGGCGTGGTACCTCCCATACAAACCACAAATTAAAAATCTATTATTTCTGCTCCTGATAACGGTATTTGAACAAAATTTGGTACGTCGGTTTGGTGTGCATTTTTTAAGTGCTGCTGCAAATATGAGCGGGAATGGACAAAGGGGCGTGTTACCTCCCATACAAACCACAAATTAAAAATCTATTATTTCTGCTCCTGATAACGCAGTAATTTTTCCTTCTACAAAAGATAACTAAAAAAGAATTTCTAGGCCCAATAGAATTCTGCTTGCATAAAGCATGGATTTGAAAATTTTTTTTTTTTTGATTTACTAGTTTTAACTTTACTCCGCTGGGTTGTAAAATTGGATACCTTTCATTAGTTTATTAACACAAGGTATAAAAAAAAAACCAAGAAAAACTAAGTAAAGGGAATTTTTTTCTTTCATTTTTTGTAGTGTACGATGGCACCACCAGAAAAAAATAAAAAAAATATTTTTTTTATTTTTGTTTTTATACCTTTTCTTAAAAAAACCTGAAGACTTTTCACTGAAATTCTGATTGGTTTTGCAAAAAATTGTAGCCATCAGTTCACCACTTCCAAACTCACACAGTCGCTTCAGAAGAGACCCTATCATCAAACAAAAAATCAGATCAAAATAAAAGAAAATAATATTGTAAAAGCTCTAAAAAATATAATCTGGCTACATTTCAAAAGTAATTGGAATTTCTTTCAAAACAAGTTATAGCACTTTAAAATCAGTATTTCAGGAGTTACAGATTATTTTCTATGGGAAGAATACATACAAACTTTCAAAACAATCGAAGCTATCGAGTTCAAAAATCGTACCGCCTGACATGGAATGACTCTTATATGTCCAATTAAAGATAACTATGATGGCTACAAATGTTGCGAAATATACTTTCACATAGAAATAGTGGTTCAGGAACAGTCTCCAAAAAATGAGAAAATTGTTTCGAAAAAAAAACTTTTTCTTTGGATTTTGTGCCAATTTTGTGCTCAAAAATATGTATCAGCCACATCCCCGCAAAAACTCGGTAATGCCACCTCATTATTATTTGCATTACCCAGTAATGACAGCCCATTACGCCCTGTATTATTTTGAAGTATGAAATAATGGACTCCTTATAATGGCTTAAAAAAGTAGTTATTGGTAACAACACATCCATGTTTTGCTATACATAGAGTTGTGTGTAGCTTTGTCATCCAGCCATTTCGATGTTGTCACTCGAAAATATTTTCGATTGATGAAGAAAATTTAGTTGCTTCTTGTCAATCGAAGTGTGCACATGTTACGCGGAACGCAAGTTATTTCTTTGCAGAATCATAAAGTTAAATGAAAATGAAATTTAAAAAAAATGTTTTATTTTATTGCTAAAATAGTATTATAATACTATCTTAACAACACAACAATAACAATAAGAAGAATGGAGAATACATTTCCCATTCTTCTTATTGTTACGACAACAAAACTGTATTTTTTGTGTATACGTTCGCCGAGATGTGGTTGTTCATCATACAAATTTTGAAATATAATGATGTTGCAATAATTTCAAGTTGCGAGACACGCAACAACGTCAACCAACATACTTACCAACCAGTACTTATATATTAACTTTTTGTAAGTGTGCGTGGAAGTACTTATTTCTCAACTTTTTGTAAGCGTGCGTGGAAGTACTTATTTTTTTATAATCCCTTTATAAAAATAATTAGGAACGGATCCGAAAAATAAGTAGTGAAGGTTTTTGGTTTTGCCTATTCCCCAAATTCTTTGGTAATGAGAGTTTTTGCTCGCACATATGTGCTTGAAATCCCACTTTCTTGTAAAAAATCTCATTTTGGGTATCTTCTTTTTGAGAATTGATTGTATCGTGTGGCAGTTCCAAAAAAAAATAATTTACAAGGCACCCCAAAAAATCATTTTCCCCCGCAGAAATTACATTTTCGGGGATTTTTGTTTTCTTTTTGGGAATTGCTTCAGAAGTAGGATTTTTTGAGTTTTCATTGCTGAACTCAAATCTATGCCCATAATTATTTAGCATTTCAAATTTACATGAATCCCGAATTCCCCGCAAAAAAATCCACTTTGGGGATTTTTCTTTTTCTCAGAGAGAATTGATTGTGTCGTTTTGTATTTACGAAAAACAAAGTTTTTTCTCCGCAATAATCCGATTTTGTAGAATTTTTATTTACTTCTTCAAAACTAAATAAATTTTCAAAACTATGCAAATATGATCATTTGTGAGAAATCCTTGTATTTTCTGTGACATTAACCCGAATTTCTCGTAATAAATCCCACTTTTGGAATTTTCTTTTTGAGAATTGTTTGAACAACAATTGTTGCTTTTGCGAACAATAAAGTTTTTTGTCCCCGCAATAATCACTTTTTTACATTTTTATTTGCTTCTGGGAATTGCTGAACGCGCAAATCTACCCTCACAAGAAACAAATATTTGTTTTTAGATTTCAACATTTAGCTTGAATTTCATGCAAAAAATTCCATTTTGAGTTTTTCTTTTGGAGATGCACAAAATTATTTATCATTTCACATTTTGCAGAAATAATGGGATTTTTGTTACATTGACCTGAATTTCTGGCAAAAAATCTCACTTTTGAAATTTTCTTTTTGAGAAAGTTTGCTCGTGTCGCAATGTTTGCACGTGTCGCAAAAATCCCATGTTTTGGGTTTGCGTTTTCTTCTGGGAATTATGGACTTATTTCAAAAGCAAGAATTCCTGAACACGCAAATCGACCCTCACGAGAAACAAACTCGAAGTTCTCACTAAAATCTCAGTTTAGGGATTTTCTTTTGGAATTGTTGAATGATATTATATCATTGCACATGACATTTTTGTTACATTAACCCAAATTTCTCGCAAAAAGTCCCACATTGGGGATTTTCACAGTTGCGAGAAAAGTTTTTCCCTGCAAAAATCCCACCTTTTAGGATATTTGTTTTCTTCTGGGAATTATGAACTTTTTCAGAAGTAAGATTTCTTTGCTCAACAAATGTTTTTTTAGATTTCATCATTTAAGCAGAATTTCTCGCAAAGAATACCATTTTGTGGATTTTCCTTTCTATTTGCCTTCCATTTCTATCCTCAAACAGTTTGTATTTGTATTACAGATGTGAGAAATCCATGGTCTTTGTTACACTGAAACGCTATTTTCTCTCAAAGCGAACATTTTTTAGGGCAGCGATGAGAACTTAATAAACCAAAAACTTTTTTATTTCCGCAAAACCTTTCCGGCATTCTTTGGCATTCACCGAAAAAAATTATTTAATTTCGAATTCCAAATCTTAATTTGCCAACAACTGAGTTTATTCTCGATTTGTGCTGAAAGCATTCTAAGGAAAATACATTACAATATATTAAACTTTTTATGGTTTAATTAATTTGTGAGCTATAAGCCAAAAAGGAAGACATTGAACAAAAGCCTGTCTATCTGTAAAATACCTTTAAAAGGTAATTTAAACTTTTATAGTCAAGAAGAATAACAACAACAGCAATAATGTAATAGAATGGAATGGCAAGAATGAAAAGTTAAATATCAAAAGAATATGTTTTAATAACATAAATGTATTATAGTCTAAACACGACCAACTAGCACACACAGACATATGTGTAAATAGACAAAGGCATATATATATATATATATGTAGTTAGAAACAAAAGCTACTACAAAGCCACCAGAATGGTTGGACAGACGGATGGATGGACGGACGGGCCAACAAATATTCAGACACAACACAATTTTATTAAAAGATACTCTCTCTCTCTGGCTAAACAACAATTTCAACGTACATAACAGAGATATTTTGTGGCATAAACGATGACGACGACGTCAGCGTCTTAACAGAGTAGTTACAGGGCGGAAGGACTTTATATGAAATGTTGGAGAATGGCAGGAGTTAGTCTATTCCAGCAGCTAAATTGGCAGCAGCAGCAGCTCCAAACAATATCAGCAACATTCACACAAAATCCATTCATACTTATGAGACGACGATACTTACACATACGGCTAACAATAGTTAGTTAAAATGCAAAGGGAAATAAATAACAAAAAGTGAAAATGGATAAAAAGTAGTATGTACCTTTGAAATTTGTACTGATATTTTATTTAGCAAAATTTAAATTAAATTTTGTATTATTCTTCTTTTATTAAGTTAGTCCTTTGTGCCTTTCAGCCAAGTGCATGTTCATATATTAAACTTTGTTATAGACTTTGCAAAAGTATTTTGTTTATAGAGACTCACACACAGACGCAGACACACAATTACACCAATAAATGTTGTTTGTTAGTCCTTCGTACGTGAGTGAGAAGAGTGGCTCGTTCGTTCCTAGAGTAACAACGTCTGTGTGTGTGCTGTTTGGGTTTGGGTAACATGTGTTTGTGTTATGTCTACACACACACACTCACAGAGACACTAAAGGATATAAAGAAAGCCTATTAAATAACATATCAAAAGCAGAACAGCACAGCACAGTACAGCATTCACAAAGAAATATTTGTTGCCGGTGCCTTTGCCGTTGTTGTCGGCTTCTAATGCTATTTTTATAACAATTGTATTTTAAGTCCTGCAAAACAACTCAACAGACTTTCTCCCCCTCCTCTTATGTACATGTGTGTTGGGTTCCTAGAGGAGAGGGGGGGACGAAGTTGTTCTTTTCCTTGTGGTCCTGACCAAATATGCACTGGCAAAAGTCGTCGCCGGAGACGACAAAGAAGAAGAAGAACAATAAACAGCAGTATCATTTACAAACAACAAATACTATAAAATTTTATTTGTACTTTAATGTGTTATAAGACGTAGAAATCCGTGGTATAGAGTGGAGTTGGGCATGGAGTTGAGTGAGCACATTTGTAAATACATGACATGTGACATTTTGCCAACAACAAATAAAAATAAAATTAAATTCAAAGCTTTATTTAAGGTGTATGGGAACGGTAGTTAAATGGAAACCTTGTAAAATTTGAAAAACGCTGAGTCTTTTCTTTTTCGAAAATATCACAAAGCAGGACAACCCTTTTTTTGGTGGTGTATTAAATTAAATTGATGTATTAAATTAATAAAATTAAATTTTTTCTGAATATTTTTAAATTTTTTTAATAAAATTCCAAATTTTGCCGAAGAGCCATATATAAAATTATTACTTATATAAAATTTTCTGATTTATTAATATATATATATATATTAATTTATATATTATATTAATTTATATATATATATATATTTAATTTTTTCTAAAATACAAGTTTTCGTCGAAGATACCTTTAATATATGTACTGTCATTTTGAAAATGTAGGTACGATCACACCCTTTGGTATGTCCAATTAAAGGTAATTATGGTGGATTCAAATGTTAAGAATTCCAAAGGACTGAGAATAGATAGATTTAAAAAATTGTTTTATTCTGGCACGAAAAATGTCTTAAAAAATAGAAATAAAATTAAAAAAATAAGTTTTGTTCTATTTTATAATATGCCATGACATATTATCATATTCTGATGTTTTAAATTAAATTAAATTATTAAAATTTTTTTTTTTATGAAAATTTTATTGTAATTTTTTTTCTAAAATACCAATACCTTTAATATTTGTACTGTCAGTACAGATCAGACCCTTTTGTATGTCCAATGAAAGGTAATTATGATAGCTTCAAATGTTAAGAATTTCACTTTCACATAGAAACAGTGGTTTGGGAACAGCATTCAAAGAATTGAAAAAAAAAATCGTTTTTTTTTTCAAAAAAAAAATCTATTATTCTAGCACGGAAAATACCATAAAAAATAGAAAAAAAATGGAAAGAAATATTTTGTTCTATTTCTTAATAGCTAACACTCTAGTGAAGAAAATAATGACTATATGTTAAAAATCTATGAATAAATATAACAATCTTTGTAGAGACAAAATATTTTTTTAAAGCATGATTTTATAAATTTGTGGCTAAATGGCAGCAAAAAAGGAAACAATTTGAAAAGAATATTGTGTTCTATTTTTTAATATCAAGCAGTCTATCGAAGAAAAGAATGACTATATGTTAAATATCTATTAATAAATATAGATGTTATGACACTCTTTGTAGTGGCGAAATATATATTTTTAAATCATGATTTTATACATTTGTGGCTAAATGGCAGCAAAAATAGGAAACAATTTGAAAAGATTATTTTGTTCGATTTTTTGATAGCTAACACTCTTGCGAAGAAAACAATTATTATATGTTAAAGATCTATGAATAAATATAGAAGCAATTTTTAAGTAGCGCGAAAAATCCCTTTGTAAAGTAAATAACATAACATTTAGTCCTATTTACATATGGCCAGGATCTTAATGAAGAAAACAAGGGCTAGCTGAAGAAAATCTATGAATAAATGTAGAAGTTATGGAGAAATATCATGTATGACAAAATGACAATTTTTTATTCTGGCACGGAAAATGCCATAAAAAATAGAAAAAAATTTTGAAAAAATATTCTGTTCTATTTTTTCTAGTTAACACTCTAACGAAGATAACAATGACTATAAGTAAAGGATAAAAAAATAAATGTAGGAGTTATGGCACTCTTTGTAGAGGCAAAATATTTTATTTTAAGAAAAATTATGATTTTCTAAGTTTGTGGTTAAATAACGCCAAAAATCCCTTTGTAAAGTAAAAAATAAAATATTTAGTTGTATATTATTATCACCAGGATTCTGATGATGAAAGCAATTTATCTATTTGAAGAAAATCTATGTATGAGTAGAAGTTAATAGAATGTAGAAGTTATGGCTCTTCTTGGAGAAGTATCATGTATGACATCATGTATGAAAAAAACTTTCTGGCACGAAAAATGCCATAAAAATTAGATAAAAACTTGAAAAAAAATATATAGTTCTATTTGTTTTAATAGTTAACATTTTGACGAAAAAATAATAAAAACCAGTAAGGAAAGGCTAAAGTCGGGCGGGGCCGACTCTATGATACACTCCACTTTCAATCCGAATACAATTCAATTCGGTGAAAAAGTGAAAACGGGAAGGTTTTTTGTATCCTGTAAATGTATGTGTTTGACAAAAAATGTTAAATCGGAAAGGACATTTGTATGAGGATATATTGAAAACTAGAACGAAATAGGTGAAATATAAAATGTATAGTTTGGCGAAAATCGGTTAAACTTTTGGGAGCAACTGAACCTCTTACCCACTTTCACCATAGTTTTGTTTAGTTAGATTATAAGATATTGTGCCAAATTTAAAGAAAATCGGGTACAATATGTGGTTTCTACAGAGGAAAATGACAAATCGGGAACGACATTTGTATGGGGGCTATATCTAAATCTGAACCGATTTGACCTATTTTCACCATAGATGTTCTTAGTTTAAATATAAGATGTTTTGCCAAATCTGAAGACAATCTGATACAATATGTTGTTTCTAGAGCGGATAAAGTCAAATCGGGAGCGAAATTTGTATTGGAGCTATATATAAATCTGAACCGATCAGACCGATATTCACCATGGGTGTTTCTAGTGGAAATATAAGATGTTTTACCAAATCTGAAGACAATCTGATACATTATGTGGTTTCTAGAGCGGAAAAAGTCAAATCGGGAGCGAAATTTGTATGGGAGCTATATATAAATCTGAACCGATCTGTCCGATATTCACCATGGGAGTTTCTAGTTGGAATATAAGATGTTTTACCAAATCTGAATACAATCTGATACAATATGTGGTTTCTAGAGCGGAAAAAGTCAAATCGGGAGAGAAATTTGTATGGGAGATATATATAAATCTGAACCGATCTAACACATTTTTACCACAGGTGTTTCTAGTTACAATATAAGATGTTTTGCCAATTTTAAAGAAAATCTGTTGTAATATGTGGTATCTAGAGTGAAACGAGTCAAATCGGGAGTGAAATTCGTATGGGGGCTATATCTAAATCTGAACCGATTTTCTTCAAATTAAATAGCGTTCGTCCTTATCCCGAAAAACATCGTTGTGCAAAGTTTCATTTGGTTCTGTCTACAATTGCGACCTGTATCGTGATTACAAGAATAGATGGACGGACGGACAGACAGACAGACAGACAGACAGACAGACAGACAGACAGACATACAGACAGACAGACGGACATTGCTAAATCGACTCAGAAAGTGATTCTAAGACGATCGGTATAATTAACAATGGGTCTATCTCGTTTCCATTTGGGTGTTACAAACAAATGCACAAAGACATAATACTCTCGTGGAGTGTATAAAAATTGAAAAAATCTACGGAAAATGTAGAAGTTATGACACCCTTTGTAGATGCAAAAGAATTTAAAAAATCATGATTTTCCAAATTTGTGGTTAAGTAGGTCATTTGCAACGTAATGAACAGAATAAATAGTTCTATGTAATAATATCTAGAGTCCGAAGAGATCAATGTCTATTTGAAGAAAATCTATGAATACATGTAGAAGTTATGGCTCTTCTGGTAGAAGTATCATATATGACAAAATAACAAAATGAAAAATGGAATAAAAAATAGAAAGAAATTTGGAAAAAATATTTTGTTCTATTTTTTGATAGCTAACATTTTAACGAAAAAATAGTTATAATATTGAAAAGATCTGTGGATAAATGTAGAAGTTATGACTCTCTTAGTAGAGGCAAAATATTTTTAAAAAATGATTTTCTAAATTTGTGGTTAAGTAGCGCGAAAATCCCTTTGTAAAGTAAACACAGAAAATTTAGTGCTATATCATGATAGCTTGGATCTCAGCGAAGATCGAAGATCGAAGAGCTAGTTTAAGAAAATCTATGAATAAATGTAGAAGTTATGACTCTTCTGCTAGAAGTATATATCATATATGATATATGACAAATATTTTTATTCTGGCAAAAAATGGCATAAAAAGTAAAAAATGAAAAAAAAAATATTTTGTTATATATTTTAATAGCTATCATTTCGACGAAGAAAACAATAACTATATAATAAATATAATATTTATGGATAAATTTAGAAGTTAAGACCCTCTTTGTAGACGTAAAATAATTAAAAAACATCATGTTTTTCAAAATTTGTGGTTAAGTAGCGCGAAAAATCCATTTGTAAAGTAAATAACAGAATATTTAGTTATATTTTAGAACCATAGCGTACCATATTTTATAATCATAGCGAAGAAAACGAGGGCTATCGAAGAAAATCTATGAATAAATATAGAAGTTATCATGTATGACAAAATGAAAATTTTGAAATTCCCTTACTTCTACAATAAGGACCACAACTTTCAAATTAATTTATAGATTTTCTTCAACTAGGCCTTGTTTTCTTCACTAAGATCCCTTTTATTATAAACTAACAATTTAGGTTGCGTTATAATTTGTAAAGTGCTATTTAAACAAAAAATATAAAAAAGATCTTTTAAAAATCTTTTGCATCCACTTCGACGAAAGTGGGAATTTTAGTAAAAAAAATTTTAAACAAAGTAAAAAAAATTTAAACAAAAAAATTTATGCTGATTTTATGAATCAATATGCCACAATGTACACAAAAATAAGCTTCTACATCACAGACACATTTTTTTAATTTTTTGTTACCTAGTTTAATCGATAAATTTTCGAAAATCTTCGGTTTTTGATGAACATATGTGAAAGTCTTTGGATTTGCAAAATTTTAAGTTACTCAAAATTATTCTTAAAAATTTGGAAAACTATGGTGCAACTCTATCTCAGATGATATATAGGGTCCGCCATCTAACGTTTTTTTTCAACTATTCAACCATTGGACTATTATTTGTGGGGTGCCCTCAGCAGCCATTTGAATGAAGTTATTTTCCATTATGAACCGGAAGGATTGTACTTTCAAATAAAAAAAGATATTTGAGAAAATATTCAGTAGCTTTTTTATAGCATTTTTCTGATGAAAAAATAAAAATTAAAAAAAAAATAATTTTTCAAACGCTGATTCTCATAGAGGGGTAGAAAATATACGCGTATCGTCATTTTGAAAGTTTACTTTTGGTGGTCATTTTAGAGAGGTTGTCATTTATAGAGGTGGTCAATATTTCCCCTTTGACACATTCTTATGATGAAACCTTGTGATCCTTACATTTTAAGTATAGGATGTGTTCAGCAATATTACTTAAAACACTGCGAGGAATATTTTTGTGGATCATTTTAACCCTCTAGCTCCTCAATATAAGGGTCTTTTAGGCCCCTTTTTGCAAAAGGGTACAAAACACCTCTAAAACAGGGGTCAAAAGGTTCTACAATACAATATTTGCCATAAAATTCTACAAGAAGTCTCTTAATACACCAAAACTCAATTATCACCTTAAATGCCAGAAATAAGTCAAATCTTAAAAATAATTTAAACTATCACATTGTTCTGGTCCAAGTGATGCTGAAAATTTTTTGAAATGAATGTAAATGTTAATATTCCCAGCAAAAACTCTCATTACCAAGTAATGTGGGAAATAAGGCAAAACCAAAAACCTTCAGTACTTATTTTTCGGATCCGTTTCTAATTATTTTTATAAAGGGATTGTAAAAAAATAAGTACTTCCACGCACTCTTACGAAAAGTTAATAAATGAGTACTTCTAAACGAGTTGTAAAATAAGTGGTCTCAGAAAGATGCAAAATAAGACATTATTGATAAGTAGTCAAATAATGTACTATCAATAATGGGCTTAATAAGTGATTAAAACAACATTTTTATTAAATTATATATTTTGTATCGGCTTGTTAACAATCTGTATACAAAATTTAGGGCTGTTTTTCTTTAAGCCTGAATAACTAAGCTGCGATAACAACAGCATTGCTATTCTCTGACTCAACACAAAGATGTAGAAAATTATTTTTTAAAATATGAAGTTCTATGAAATTTAACTTACCAATAACTACTTATTTAAACCATTATAAGGGAGTAATTATTTCATATTTCAAAATAATGAGGGCGTAACGAGCTGTCATTACTAGGTAATGCTAAAAATAATGAGGTGTCATTACCAAGTTTTTGCTGGGTTAAAATGTATTATTAAACGATATAGTTTCTACACGTGAGATGTATTGGGTTGAACATTTAAAATTTGAAATTAGTACTTTACTAATTATTTTTTCAAATTTCTGGTTTTATTGGTAAGTGTGAACTTTATCATTAATAATGGAACACAAGGCAGTTCCTCATCCGATCAACCCAACTTTTAAGTACAGCCCAAAATCCAAACCAAACAGTGACTCGTTGTGCATGTATTGGCTTCTCAATACTCACGTGTGGGTTCTCTGAACCCCATATGCGGCAATATTGCTTAGTGACATAGCCACCGAGATGAAAATAAGCTTCATCAGAAAACACGAAAAATTTCCACGTAAGTTTCTTACGATTTTCGTTAAAGACTCACTATTTTGGAAGTAAGTTTTTAATAAATAATATTGAAAATAAAAATTAATTTCAAATATTAATATTTGAGAATAGTCAGTTCACCACAATATGTGAATAAACTGATTTTGAAACAAATCGGGATAAGCCCTTTTTATATTAAGCCATCGATATGTAACTTTCTTGTTTAGCTACAGTTATAGCTATTATCAATTTTGTGGCCAATTTTGTGGTTGCTGGGAAAAAAACTTTCACAACATCCACCTACATGTTTTTATGACATGCATGCAGCCAGCAGCCTCTCGGCAGCCAGTGTTGTAATAAGTTTCTCATTTTTTCATGAAAACATTTTTATTTTTATTTTTATTGAAAATTGTTAAAGGATGTTTAACAACAACGTCTTACTTACACACTCACCAACCTACCACCCAACACACACACACACTTAATTCTCTCAAACGCACACAGCCAGAGCCAGACTCATTAACGTAACGCACACAGCACAGCAGCATCACTTGTTAGTGGGATGTTAGTGATGCTTGCGTACATGCGCCTGGCTATGTTTATGTGTATGCGTCTTGTGGCCTGTAGAAACACTTTTTATGTGTGTGTGGAGATAACCGAAAGAGTGAGTGTGTGTGTGAAATGTAAATTCTTTTGTATTTGTGTGAAATTTAAATACGCATTCCTTGTTTTTTTCTTGTGTTTTTTGTTCTCATCACTGTTTGACTGAGAACAAGGATACGTGTTAAACATTTTTAATTGGTGTAAGGATAACGGCGGGTGAGTGTGTTAGTGGGAACAAAAACCAGAAGTGGTAAAACGAAATGAAACGAAACTTCGTGTTAAGAAAAATGTTCGAAACACGTGTATGATGATGATGGGAGATTTCTTCATGCGTAAAATATGCCATTTACAAAAGATAACAAGAGCAAACTTTATTTAACAAATGAAGGTAAATCGTGCGCTTTTTATGAAATACATACATTCTTAACTTTGGAGGAATCTCTGAATGCCAGATGGGGCAGGGGGTGGGTTAAGTAAAGACAGGTCTCTTTGTGGCTTAAAAAAGTACAGCCAGAATACGGAGTTAAAAACTTAATTTAAGAACTTTCTTTGTGTTCCAGAATTTTTTAATGAAATTTAAAAAAAGAAAACAGTTGTTTGGAAGAAAAAAGAAAAAACTTTTCTGACGCGACAAATCCAAAAAAATAGAAAAATTATAATATTTTTAATAATTCCAACATTCTAACAAACAACTGAGTAAAATTTATAAAAATTTCAAAGAATAGATTTTTTGGAAGAAGAAAAATTATTTTTTTTCTGACCGAAAAATCCACAAAAAAGAAGTAGAAAAAGAAAAAAATTATCAAAATTTTTTAATAGTTAGCATTATAACAAAGAAACCAATGTCTATTTGAAAAATATCTATGCATAAATGTAGATGTCATAATAATCCTTGAAGACGCACAGTAGATCGAAATAATTTTTTAAATAATTCTGTAACTTTTGAGAGGATAAAGAAATCTTGACGAATATATCTAGACCAGTGGTGTTTTCCAAATTATGTGCAAAGTTCTGGATTTCTAGTACATATGGCGACCACTGGGTGAACCTTCAAATTGGGTCGCTGAGGCCAAATCAAATTTTGAAAATGATTCCAACAGAAGAAAAAAAATATGCAACAAAAAAATATTTTTTTGTCAGAAAAAAATGCATTAGCACAACAATTTTTTAAGGATATTTTTTTCTTAAAAAAATGAACTTAAATTCTCATTTTCGTCAAAAGTACCTTTAATATTTGTACTCTCATTTTGGAAAAATAGGCTTGTATGTGCAATTAAAGGTAATTATGATGGCTACAAATGTTATGAATCTCACTTTCACATAGAGACAGTCAGTGGTTTAGGAAAAGCCTCAAAAAAATGAGAAAAGATTGATTTTTCCAGACACGAAAAAAGTATTAAAAATAGAAAAGAAGTAGATTCAAATATTTAGTTTGATTTTTTAATAACTAACATTCTAAGGAACTTATGGGTCTCTTTGTAAAGTTAAGATGTTTTAAAAAATCATAATTTTCTAAATTTGTGGTTGAAAGATATCTTTGCAAATTGAATAACAATTTATGTAGTTCTATTTTGTAATAGCTGGGGTCTTAGCGAAGAAAACAAGAAAAAATTGAATAAATGTAGAAGTTATTAATTTTTTAAAAAAATCATCCATTAAATAAAATTACAATTATTGGAAATTCCATTCCATTTTTATTGTTTTTTTAAAGGCGACAGCATTATTTGCATTTGTATTTTTTCTTTCTTCCCTCAGGTAAAAACTTGTTTCAGTTCTGAGAAAGAAGATAGGGTGGGTCATTTAAAACTTTAAATTAGAGTCGGCTATAAAAAATACTGAATATTTTTCAAATTTCTGGTTTTATTGGAAAGGCTGAACTTTGTCATTTAATAATGAAACACAATATCATTCATATGACTACCACGACATCGTCGGCAGTACCTCATCCGATCACCCCAATTTTTCAGTACAGCCCAAAATCCACCCCAAACAGTGACGCATTGTGGATGCATTGGCTTGTCAATAGTCACGTGTGGGTTCTCTGAACTTCATATGCGGCAATTTTGCCTATTGACATAGCCACCGATATGAAAATGAGCTTCAAGAAGGCCGAACTGAAGGTCGATCTCTTATCGAAAACTTTCCACGTAAATTCTTTTAGTTTGCGTTAAATATTCACTACTTTGGAAGTAAGCTTTTAACATTTCCCAATTTTGTTGGAGCGTAGCGTCTCATTTTGCAAATGTCAAACATAAGCCTGAAAATAAAAATGAATATTATTCTACCTTTCAAAGTCAAAGTAATCGGTAGTTCAAATTAAAATTTTCAAATGGCCCACCCTTTATTACACAGTGCAACACGAAAAAAAATAACCATATACGGACACCGCTACATGATAAAAGACCAAAAAAAAAAGACCCGTGTTTTTTTTCCCCCAAAGTCATGCACTTTTTTTTATGGGCCCCCAGAGATTTGAGGCCTCGGTGTAATTTTTGGAAAAAAGTGATCATAAACTTCATCTTCAAGGTCAAAATCGCAAATGTCGTCGAATGAATGAAGTGTTGTAGGTAGCGTATACGTGCTGTTGATTAAGGATAATATCACTCATACGCACTGTAGTCGGACTGATCATTAACAGAAACAGTACTGCAAGATACATTTTTCCTACCTAACCGGTGTTAAGAATCATTCCTAGGAAGTTCATATGTTCTAGAACGTTGTTTATTGAGATCTTAGGTACATTTTTGTAGTTGATTGTTTCCCTGAATTTTCAGCGGTTTGCTACCTATGGACCTGAACAGGGGAAAAAGGTTAAAAAAATCGATTTTTTAAGTTTTTTGCGATTTTGACCTTGAAGATGAAGTTTTTTTGATTTTATATGTTCACAATTTTTGTTCTTTATGACAAGAGCTAGAACTTTGCCTCAGAGAGTAAATCAAAATTCCGAACGGTTTGCAAGATATGAGCTTGAGAATATGATCACTTTTTTCCAAAAATTACACCGAGGCCTCAAATCTCTGGGGGCCCATAAAAAAAAAGTGCATGACTTTGGGGGAAAAAAAACACAGGTCTTTTTTTTTGGTCTTTTATCATGTAGCGGTGTCCGTATATGGTTATTTTGAAATGTCTTCAAAAATGTTGCACAGTGTTATATAGATGTATGTAATGCTTTCCTGGAATTATTTTGATTTAAAGACCTACTTGGTAGGTCCTCTTCAAAATTGTCAGTTTCGAAATACAAAAATATTTATTTGTAAAAAAATCTCAAATCGCACAGCAATATTGATATATATATATTATTATATATATTGTCATATACGGGTAATAATAAGTATTATTATTACCCGTATATGAATATATGAATAGTATATATTATCATATACGGGTAATAATAAGTATTATTATTATTACCCGTATATGAATAAAATCGATGTAAGATTTTTTTCGGAAAATATCAATTTTTCTTAATTTTTTTGGAGGACTTCTACTTCTACAATAAGTGCCATAACTTCTACATTTATTAATATTTTTATTCAAGTAGGCATTGTTTTCTTCGTTAAGGCTATTATAAAATACAAAAATCTATTATAAAAAAAAAGATTCTGTAATGTTTAAAGCAGTTTTTCGTGCTATTTATAAAAAATTAAAAATATCATAATTTTTGGCGTATAAAAAAAAAGAGGACCATAACTACTACATTTATACATAGATTTTTTTAAATATATGTACTGTTTTCTTCGTTGGAATGTTAGCTAATAAAATATTAAACGAAATGTTTTTTATGATTTTTTGGTTTCTATTTTTTATGATTTTTTTTTGAGCCAGCAAAAATATTTTGTTTTTGAAAAAATCAATATTTCCTATTTTTTAGGAGAATGTTCCTAAAACACTGTTTCTGTGTGAAATGTAATTCGGAAATAACTGAGTTAAGTAGCAAGGCGCAGTAGAAATATAATTTATGGGTTTGGATTTGAATTTGCTTTAGAGTAAATGAAGAAGAAAATTTTTGGCAAATAATTTAAAATACCTAAGGAATTTAAATGAAATAATGTGAATTTTTTCTGGCATACTAATTTTAATATAGGAGAAATCTGTAAACGACAAAATAAAATATAAAAACGTTACGTTTAGGCTTAGACATACAAATTTTGAAGACATATTAATAACTCCTAACATAAAAATATTTGTATGCTGAATGATTTAGTATATAAATGAACTGAGTAAACTAAATAAGATGTAGATACTATGGATATGATACATATTGGCTAATGAAATACGTAATTAATTATAAAATTGGCTAAGCCATAAGAGTTCTATAGGTAGTTTAATAAATAAACTCATGAATTGATATTAATCATACGCTATGGTGTCTTAGAATGGGAATTTGTTTTAAAAATCATAATATTAAATGGAATATGGGGAATTTTTGTTTTTGACAACCTTTGTAGCCTTCATAGGTAACTTTAATTGAACATATAAATGGGTGTGATCGAACCTATATATATATAGTATAAATATTAAGCGTTCCTTAAAAAAACAAATAAATATCAATAAAAATTTTTTGTATTTTATGAATCAGTAGGCCGCACAAATTAAATTTTTGGGTTTTGTTTTGTTGCCTCTTGTAATTTGATTAAATATTGACATAAAAAGCATTTCCTGTTAATCAATAAATTTACTTCCATAGCAACCTGGGGTATTTTCACACCCTATCATGTGTTGTATATTCATTTTGAGGCTCAAATTGAATCAAGTGAAAGATCACAGACAAATAATGAGATTTTCAACATAATGATGCGATAGTTTGCATAGTCACAAAAGAAATCCTGCCATACGACAGTGTCTGTCTGTGTGTGTGTTCTCGGCTCAAAGGCTAAAGGTTAAACAAACACAACTAACAGATACCATAGCAGGCATTATACACACGCAATTATATGCTCGTCGTCTATGGCTATGGTACACACAGGCAAGTAAACAATGTCACATTAAAGTGCAGTTGTAATGTAAACAATGTATGTACATAAGTACAAACAATAACATTTGCCAGTTACCAGCCAACCAGTTTTTAAATGACACATTTTCATGGAGCGAAGTCCATGGAGTGTGAGGGGGTTTAATACTGCGATACAAGTTTGCCTGTGTATGCCGATACCAAGGATATCAATGTATACGCGCACACGCATATTATTATCGCTTGATTTTATTCATGTTGCCGTCGTCATCGTCGTTCTTGTATGTTATTACTACTCTTACTGCAATTGTATTGCTTGTATTAATTACACTTGACTGAGCTGAGCGACATTGTAGGGTCTTTTGTTATTGTTGCTGTTGTTATGTTCAACTCTCTGTTGCTTGCCTTTACGTTAACAAGGCTACATGTGAACTCTGTTCGCCAGCATATATGTAGCTTGCGTTTAAGGGTATATCTTGCACAATATGTTAACTGATTTCGTTCTTAAATTTCTGTGTTCATCCCTGCTATAGCGTTTTTAATCGCGTGTTAAGGTTTTGTATTTTTCTTTTCTCCTCTTTTAAATGCTATCCATGAGAGGTAAACCAAACCAGGTTCTTAAACAGCGATATGAAAATTACTTAATTAAAGCTATAGATTACAAACATAATTGACTTTTTGTTGTTTAAGAAATTAAGTAGGAATTTTATATGAAATGAGAAAAGGAAATTGTAATGAAATTGTTTTCACAAATCCCAGTGGTTTAATACATGTAAAAACTAAATAAACTAAACCAACTATATAGACTTTGTAAACGGCAAATATTGACTAAAGGAAACCGTTATTAATTTAAAAATTGCTTGGTGCATACGAATTGTACAGCCATTTTGCTGAATGTACCGCACAATTAATATTAATAATACGACATGATGTCCCTGAAGGAAAATACTAGAAAACTCACACTATGTACTGAAATATTTTATATTTTAATATAAAATCGAACCAATAGAGTGGTATTTCTTAGAGAGAGTTTTTTTTTGCTGTTAAACAGAATCAACAATGGACTTTAGCAAAAATTAAAAAAAGTTTTTAAGAAATCCGAGTGCTTTAAAGTATTTAAAAACTATATATCCCAAACAAACTTCGTAATATATATATAAGTGGCAGATCTTGGCCGTTATTATTGCAAAAATTGTGTGATGCATACAAATTATACAGCCATTTTGCTGAATATACCTAAAAATTAATATTAATCATACGCTATGATGTCCTGGAATGAGAAATATTAGAAAACACACTATATACTGAACGATTATATATATTAATATAAAATCGAACTCAATGGAATGCCAGAATGTCTCTTAGATGGTGGTTTAATTTGTGTATGAACAGTATCAACGATGGCCTTTATTAAAAATAAAATGAAAAAAAATACGCTGAAGCCTTTTCCAGAAATCCGAGTACCTTAATGAATGTAAGAACTAAAAACTAAACAATTTATATAATCTTCGTAAAAGGCAGGTCTTAGCTTAAGAAATCTGTTATTAATTTTAAAATTGTTAGAAGCGCAAAAAATATACAGCCATTTTGCTGAATATGCCGCACAATTAAAATCTATCATACACTATGATGTCCCTGAAGGAAAAATACTTGAAAACTCACACCATGTACTCAGATATTTTATATTTTAATATAAAATCAAACTCAATGGAATGTCAGGATGTCCAATAGAGGCTTAATTGTTAGAGAGAGGCTGCTGTTAAACAAAATCAACGATGGACTTTAGTAAAAACTAAAAAAAACTTTTTAAGAAATCCGAGTGCTTTAAAGCATGTAAGAACTAAATAATCTAAACAAACTTTATAATATACAGAAGTGAAGTGAAGCTAAATGAATCCTTTATTAAATTAAAAATTCTTAAATGCATACAAATTATGCACCCATTATGCTGATTATACCTCTCAATTAGTATTAATTAAACGCTAAGATGTCCTCGAATGAAAATATTAGAAAACTCACACTTTGTGATATTTTTTATAGTTTAATATAAAATTGATCTCAATGGAATGCCAGGATGTCCAATAGAGGGGTAATTGTTGGAGTGAAGTGTTAAACAGAATTAACGGTGGACCTTAATAAAAATTAAAAACAAACCTTTTTAAGAAATCGGAGTGCAGAGTGTGTAAGAACTAAATAATCTAAACTAACTTCATAATATACAGAAGTTTCAGATAATGACTAAAGGAATCCGTTATTAAATTAAAAATTGTTAAATGCATAAAAGTTATGTAGCCATTTAGTTGATTATAACTCGTAATTAATATTAATCATACGCTATGATATCCTCGGATGGAAAATATTAGAAAACTCACACTATATACTGAATTTGTCTATATTTTAATATAAAATCGAACTCAATATTTTATATTCAACATGAGACTCAACATAACTAGTTAATTTTTGGAAGGTCATCATATTATTGACATTGACTTTATCAACTAACAAAGATTTATTGAGGTATACCTTGTCCCATCGTATTTTAGATATTGTGAAAGAAAATATTCCTGAATTTGAAAAATCTGTTAAAGGTCTCATTGACAGAAATCCTTTTTGATTTAGTGTTCCAGGGTCAAGTGTCAATTCAATTCGATTTAATTCCCTTTACATGTTCACCAACTTTGAACAAACCACAAACCTTTTACCTTGCAAAACTAAAATTTCCATACATATGCCACATTAATATGTTTTACCCTGGCAATGGGTGGGCTCATATGTTACCGCAAACACAACACAAACAATTCCACAAAATATTTACGAATACAATTTCCATAATGCCTAATCATTTACCCTACTTTAACTTCCACATATTTGTGTGTGGCAAACAAGTGAACAAAAACATTTATAGCCCCAAAAGGTGTACGGACGGACTGCCCGTGACCGACCGACCATACACATATTTAGATTGAAATGCAAAAATTTCCTGATAAAACCAATAAACAGGAAATAACTGAATTAAGTAGCAAGGCGCAGTAGAAATATAATTTATGGGTTTAGATTTGAATTTCCTTTAGAGTAGAGGAAGAAGGAAATTTTTGATAAACAATTTAAAATACCCAAGGACTTTAAATGAAATTGTGGGCCTTTTTCAGGCACATAATTTTAATATATGAGAAACCTGTAAAAGACTAAATAAAATATAAAATAAAAAACAGCACGTTTAGTCATAGACATAAAAATTCTAAAGACAATTTTATAAATCCTAGATTAATATTACATGCTGAATGATATATACTAATAAAGGAACTGAGTAAACTAAATAAGATATGGAATCTACAGAAATACACATATTGGCTAATGGAATGCGTTATTAACTTTAAAATTGCTTAAAGTATACTAATTCTACAGACAGTTTAATAAATAAACTTCTAAATTAAAATTAATCATACGCTACGATGTCTTTGAATGGAAATATGTGGTAAAAATCATAATATTAAATGAAATATGGGGAATTTTTGTATTTTGTTCTTACAAGAATTGCTATACTTCGAAATCAGAGCACAGAAAATATTTTTATTTTAGGCATATAAAGTATACAGACAGTTTAGTGAGTCCTAAATTAATATTTCAGCTTTCTGAATGAGTTGAGTAAACTAAATAAGTCATAGAAACTTTTGAAATGACACATATTGGCTAATAGAATACGTTTTTAATTTAAAAAGTACTACAGACAGTTTAATAAATAAACTCCTAAATTAATATTAATCATACGCTGCGATATCTGAGAATGGAAATATGCATTAAAAACCATAATATTAAGTGGAATATTGCGATTTTTTCTTCTTTTTTTCGAATTTTAAACTAAATAAGCTATAGAAACTTCAAAAATATCACATATTGGCTTATGGAATATGTTATTAATTTTAAATTTGGCTAAGCCATACAAATTCTATAGGTAGTTTAATAAATAAACTCCTAAATTAATATTCATCATACGCTATGATGTCTTGAATGGAAAATATGACGTGGAAATCATACTATTAAATATAATGTGAGGAATTTTTATATTTGGAACATACAAACATTAGTATACATCGAAATCAGAGCAAATGAATTATTTTCTGCTTTGCCGATAAATCCACATAATCGATTAGATAAAGTCTTCAACATTAAATCATCTTATGTGAGACATATAACAACGTGAGGCAATTTTACATTTAGACTTAAGCAGGACGCATGAAACTAGTGGTCGTATGTAGAAAAACTGTGTTCTCCACTTGGTAATCTTTTCTTCTTTTAACAACCATTACAAAATTTCCCATTAAAAATAAAACATGAATAAACAAAACTAAAGGAGAGAACTGGAAATAGTTGTTAATGCTGAACTAATACAGATATAAGCATGACATTTGAAGAATTTTTTACAGATATTCTTCTCTTTCATTTGATAACCATATCACCTTCGTATGAATCGCAAAAGTATGCAAATAAATTATATTTCTATATACGATCTCTAGTATCATGTATGTATGGTTTTTTTCAAGTACAATAAGTACTGTAGCACGGTGTAATATGTGGATGTATGTGGCTATATTGAAGCAATAATGAACCACTTGAACACTGCTCTATTGAAATCCTCACTTGAAATCCTGCAATCACCTTAAGCATTTACATTTTATGGCGGTATTTATTCAAGCACCCCCTAATTAATATTAATCATGCGCCACAATGTCCTGGAATAAAGATGCTTTAAATTAGTACACTAATCTCAAGAAGTTGTTGGATTTCCAACCCCCTTATTTAGCCATGCAAACCACACTTTAAGTGGATTTGTTTATAGTTTAATGATTTCTTAACTTTACGTTAACACCACGTCTCTCTCTTGGCCAACTAATTATTTTATCATTAGTCCCACAAACAAATCTTAATCACGATTTCCTTGTAGCATCCCTTGACAACGTTGCCAGCCATCCTTCCATTCTCCACTCTCATCATAATGAGCCACATTCGTTGAGATAAGGCCAACAACAACACAAAAAGCACACCATTAAATGAAAAACTTCTTTAAGTTGGCGTTAACTAAAAAGCAGCCTTAATACCAAATAATTCACGTAGTTTTTGGTTAACGCAAATGCATAACAACAACACAGTGAATGCCATGCGGAACAACAATTCCGGTAAGAAGGCCTCGAAACTTTTACTTTTTTACTTCTCAACCCCCTCCGACCACCCAGCCTTTCTCTTTCGTTGTTTACGAAATGGAAACAGCAAGAGGTCGGAGCAACCGAACAAACAAATGTAATAATTGTAATTTGAACACAGCGTGGTTGGCACGCATTGCTGTCATGTCGGAGAACACGTAAAACAACAATCAACAAACATTTAGCAACTTTTCGTGAGTTCGCTTTCGAAACATTTAAACATTGTTAAGCGGCAACAGCGAAAAGGGTCCTGTTGTCTTCGTTGCGTTCTTAACCCAGTGCTCCACCACCCCACACCACACGACAGGGCCCTGTGTAAACTGTTACTTTTTCGTGAGTTTAAGTTATCCACCGAGAGCGGCCTCAGCCACATCAGGAGTTCTGTGTAGTGAGCTTTGTTGTCGCTATTGTTTGGCCTACACCACATGTTGCCGAGACACCCGTTGTCCTTGTCCTTGTTGTCGTCTTTGTGTCATGTTAATGTGCTAAAGACCAAGAAATTACAACAAGGCATCCATTTTATATTTCTTCACTCTTCCAGAAGTTTGCAGTATTTAAATGTTTAAGTTGGACTTTTTTCTGATGTCTTCCAATTGTTTTTAATTAAAGATTTTGATTTGAATAATTATTTTCCTGAATCATTTCATTTCAAGCGACAATTTGTAATGTTTGTTTTCCTTGTCCCACATTTGTTGTATGATTTCGACTCATATGTCCTTTTTCTTGCTGTTTTGGCCATTAAAGCAAAACATTTATGTTCTTTTTTCTGTTTTGTTTGTTTTCGTTTACTTCTTTTCTTGATGTGTATGTGTGTGTGTGAGTTATTTAAACAATTGTTCCCCGAGGACTCGTTTTCCGTCTCTCCCACTCCCTCTCTCTGGTGTTTGGCGAAAGGTCCTGCCCTTATTCTAAACAAATCATTTGTTTGCCTCGCTTTTTGTCCCTTCTCGCTTGGCCAAATCAATATGGTTCCTAATGTAATGGAAATGTTTTATATTTGTCCATTAAATTCTTTTGATTTTCGTTGAGAATGAGAAATTGATAAAGAGAATTTTAGAATAGCTTTAAGTGGAATTTTTTCTTCGGGTACTCCAATGCGTATAATTGATATTAATTGTTGGCCAATGCAAAGAAATTCCCTGCAGCTTTGTTGGTGGCAGACATTATTTGGAAATTCCAAATCGTTTTAAGACACAGACTTTATAATCAATTTTTAGGGGAATTTCAAAAGTCATTCGCAATTCGCTTTATGCTGAAGGACATGGTTTTAATTTATGTTTTTGTGGAATTTAAGAAATCGAGATTGTTTTTGGTATACAAACAAGTTCTTAAAGTTTTCAGTTGTAAGAATCAAGATTATTTATTAATGTAGTATACATAAAAGGATATGAAAAAGCTGTAACGTACTTTTATATCATAGATTGTTTAATTACAAATACAATCAGTTTGTTTAGGTGAGTTTAATGTATAACTCCTGAATTAAGGCCGAATGATTTAGTATATAAATGAGCTGTGTATACTAAGTAAGATGTAGAAACTATAGAAATTACATATAATGGCTGATGGAATACGTTATTACTTTTAAAATTTGTTAATGCATTCAAATTCAATAGGCTGTTTAATAAATAAACTCCTTAATTAATATTAATCATACGCTATGATGTCTTAGAATGGAAATTTGTAGTAAAACTCATAATACTAAATATAATACGGGGAATTATTCTATTTTGCACATACAAGCATTGGTATTTGCTCGAAATCAGAGCACAGAAATTCGATTTTTCGTAAGGGTATTTTTGGGAAATTATTTTTTTTTTGTTATAAAAATCAAAATTATTTACTAAATCTGTGTATATAAAAGGATAGACGGGTTGTGTGCGATTTTCCAATGGTAGCGAAGGAAATCGGTCGATTTTCTTATATTGGGTTCATTTTTAAAACAAGCATTAGAAGTTTGCTGCGAAAGATAGAAAAGAAGTCCGAAAGTAAATATGTGGAAAGAGACATATCCGCCTTTCGAAACGGTGAACATATTTTTGGTATTTTGAATTTTAGATGTAAGATTTGGTTGTAAAATTGTTTAACAAATGAGTCTATTATATATTTTAGAATTAAATTATTAAATATGGCCATTCTTAAAAACCGCTACAAATTGCTAGTTTGCCCTTATATGTCTCCAACCACGAGCAATTTCGAAACATCACTAATATAGACATTATTTATGCTAGTATATAGGAGCTTTTTTCTGTGAAAAACATGCAAAAAATAAAAATTTTCCTTCCAAGACCTACAAAATATTTTTTGTTTGCATTGAATGGTAAAATCAACAGAAAAAATGTGGATCATTTTTTAATTTTTTGACTAAAATTTCGAATTATTTTGTTTTATTTTGTAGTAGCTAACATAATAAAGAGAAAAATAATGTGTACATGTGAAAGATCTATGGATAAATGAGGAAGTTATGGCAATCTTTTTGAAGGCGCAGAATAATTAAAAAATATGAATTTCTAAATTTTTTGTTAATTAGCAAAAAAGGCCTATGTAAATTTAAAAGAAAAAGAAATACATAGTTTTATTTCGGAATAGGCGCGATCTTCTCGAAGAAAACAAGGGCTAGTTGAAGAAAATCAATGAATAAATCTAGAAGTTATGATCCTTACATGAGGTTTATATTTTAGGCCCATGGCACGTATGATTAATATTAATTATGGTATGTTTTGTTAAATATAGCTAAAGAGTGATTTTTTTGAGGTTAGGATTTTCATGCATTAGTATTTGACAGATCACGTGGGATTTCAGACATGGTGTCAAAGAGAAAGATGCTCAGTATGCTTTGACATTTCATCATGAATCGTCTTACAAACGAACAACGCTTGCAAATTATTGAATTTTATTATCAAAATGCGTGCTCTGTTAAGAAAGTTCATTGCGCGCTTCCATTTTATGGTCAGTTTAATCGACCCACTGAAGCGGCTATTCGGGCTATTGTGACTAAATTTCGCACCAAATTTACATTGTTGGACATTAAACCACCAACACGCTTACGTAGAGTGCGAACTGAAGAAAATATCGCAGCTGTATCGGCCAGTGTTAATGATGACCACCAATTTTCGATTCGTCGCCGTTCGCACCAATTGGGTCTCTGTTACTCAAAAACGTGGAAATGCCAAAATTGGACTAAGCGGATGGACCACCTAAGACGCAGCCGCGGTCAACATTTAAATGAAATTATCTTCAAAAAGTAAATGTCATGGACCAATCTAACGTTTCAAATAAAGAACCGATGAGATTTTGCAAATTTTATGGGTTTTTTTTTTTTAAAAAGTTATCAAGCTCTTAAAAAATCACCCTTTATAAATGTATTTTTGGCTGAATGCAAATAACTAGAAAACTTTATTAATGTTGACAGACAATGTAAAATCGGTCAAATGAAAAATTAAAAATCACCCAAAAATTGGCTAATTTTTCATGTGGAAAATTCGTCTAAAAATTGGCTAATTTTTCATATGAAAAATCGGTCAAAAAATTTAGTAGTTATATTTCGTAATATCTAGAATCTTAACGGATCATTTTTGATGAAAATCCGTGAATATATGTAGACGTTATAACCCATATTGGTTTGAAGTTCTTTTTTTGGCCCATGTACGTATGATTAATATTAATTATGGTATGTTTTGTTAAACTGAGCCAGAAATGTATTGTTGGTATTTTTGTTTCTGTTGAATTAAAGGAACTTTACAACATTACAAATGCAGGCAGCATATGTGTCAGTATATTACTGCTTTAGACCTTTAGAATTGAGCTTAATTAATGATTTTATTCGGAATTAATAAATATTTCGGACAACTGCTCCGCATACCTTTAGTAAGACACTTGGAGGCTTTCCTGTTTTCCAGAGACAGAATTTTATTGGTATATTTCAAAATAGTTAAACACATTCTTTTTGACTTTTCTAATGAGAATATCAAGGTGCTACAAGTAGAAGGATATAACAGCGTAAAACGAAGATGACTCCTGCAGGTAAATTTATGTTTATCCTCATCCATACAATAAACTAATATAAGAGTATATATTACATTGTGTGTATGAGGACAAATATAAATTTGACTTGCAGACGTTTCGTTCGTTTTTGGGTATAATCATCCAATATATTTAATTTTATGTATGTATATATTTATCTCACACACACATTTATTTCATTAATATAATTTTTATTGCATTTTAGTTTATACGAGGAAATTATTTTTATGGAGTTCTCAATTTGTGTTTGAAGTTTTGTCACAGTTTCATGATCTCGATCTAAATGACCTGCGATAAACATTTCTCCACCCAACAACAACCTATTTATCTTTGCAAATGGTTTCATCTCCTTCTTGCGTTTTTCGTTAAATATATTGTCCGATAAACATGTTTTTAATTAAAATTCCAAATGGCATTTGGCACAAACACGCCAGTACACCACAACTTAAAGTTGGCCACAATTTTAAACCATACAAAGGATAGCATTCCGTTTGGCCAAAGGACCTTTAATGAGAAACATTATGGGGAAACTTAAACAACATTAGAAACATGTGTCATCATCACCATCTCGCTCTGTGTGGACGACATGTCCGACGAGCCCCCAAAGAGACAGAGAACGGCTCGCAATGTTCAAACATTTGTATTTAATTGCAAATGCAATTAAGTTTTCTACGAAATTCAAATCTAACAACGTACCTCCTTGTAAATGCTAAGCAATATTTAGCATAAAGTGTCGATAACAAGCACATAGCCAAGCAAATGATGATGATGACGACCATGATGATTACAAACATTTTGTTGCTCCAGGGTAAATATGGAATATGTTTGTGATGTTGATGTTCCGTTGTCATTGTGTTTTGACTTCAATATGGGAGTGTTTGAATGTCGATTGGAATCTTATCTCCTTCGTTTTGAATTGGAACATACATAATATTGTCATTATGGTGACATTACTAGAGTTGTAATTAAAAGTTGATGTTGATATTGAAACATTGATAAAGGTACTGCCTTTAATTATTTGTCATAGAACGAGAACTGGGATATGTCTGCACTAGTTACGAATGCTCATGGAATATGCAATGCAGTGATGAATATTTTGCAAAGATAGTCTGCATATAATGTATTTGGAATAAGATAATTTGGTAAGAGTAGTACAAAGAACAGATGGCTCTTATGTGAAGTTGTTTTTTTATCAGAGGCTACGAATTTATGGTTGATACATTTTTTGGCGTTCCACATTTCTAACACTGAGGGGAATAATGTATGAATTCATGATATTATTGCTAGAAGTAAAATTAGTATAATTCAAAATTATTAGTCAGAACAAATTCATTTTCGGAAAGAACAACTGTGATACAATTTAAACTTCATTTTAGTATAGCACCTGGAATTTTGCTTTGCGTGGGATATATCAACGATTTTTCGTTTTATTGAAATTACCAGAATGGCCTAATCACCCAAAATGATATTTTTCATATGAAAAGGGCCCATTATTATTTTTATTTTTTTTTGCAGCGAACTTTATAGCGAAGAGCACAATGTCTACATGTAAAAGATCTATGAATAAATGTGGAAGTTATGATCATCCTTGTAGAAGCAAAATAATTTAAAAAATCACCATGTTTTAAATTTTTAGATAAATAGCACCATAAGGCATTTTGTTAAATAAAGATTTTTTTATTATTTTATAACAGTTGAGATCTTAACGAAGAAACAAGGGCTAATTGACGAAAATCCATGAATTATTGAAAAAGTTATGAGCCTTAAATGAGGTTTATATTTGTGGCCCATGGCTCGTATGATTAATATTAATTATGGTATGTTTTATTACAATGAGCTATAAATGTATTTTTCTTATGAAAAATCTCTCCAAAAATTGGGTCATTTTTCATATGAAAAATTCCACCAAAAATTGGGTTATTTTTCTTATGAAAAATTCCACCAAAATTGGGTCATTTTTCATTTGAAAATCCATCAAAGGTTGGGTCATTTTTAATATGAAAAATCGTACAAGAATGTAGATAATCTTTCATATGAAAAATTTTGCCAAAAATTGGGTTTTTTCATATGAAATTGGGTTCTATATAATATAAAAAATCTCCCTAAAAATTGGGTCATTTTTCATATGAAAAGTCCCACAAAAATTTGACTAATCTTTTATTTGAAAAATAGTCCAAACATATATCTCAACTGGGGTATGTCCAAAGCCATTATTATTATTTTATAACAGTTGAGATCTTAACGTAGAAAACAAGGGCTAATTGACGAAAATCCATGAATAATTGAAAAAGTTATGACCCTTAAATTAGGTTTATATTTTTGGCCCATGGGTCGTATGATTAATATTAATTGTGGTATGTTTTATTAGAAAGAGCTATAAGTGTATTTTTCATGTAAAAATTTCTCAAAAAAATTTTTTTTTTTTTCAATGAAAAATTCCACCAAAAAATTGGGTGATTTTTCATATGAAAAATTTCACCAAAAATTGGGTCATTTTTCATTTGAAAAATCCACCAAAAATTGGGTTATTTTTCTTATGATAAATTCCACCAAAAGTTGGGTCATTTTTCTTATGAAAAATTCCACCAAAAATTGGGTCATTTTTCATTTGAAAATCCACTAAAAATTGGGTCATTTTTCATTCGAAAAATCCCCCAAAAATTAAGTCATTTTTAATATGAAAAACCGTACAAGAATGTAGATAATCTTTCGTATGAAAAATTTTCCCAAAAAATTGGGTTTTTTTTCATATGAAAAAATTTCCCAAAAATTGGGTCATTTTTCACATGAAAAATCCCCCCAAAAATTTAATTATTTTCATATGAAAACCAAAAAAGTGGGCTATTTTTCATATGAAGAATCGTAAAAAAATTGGGTCATTTTTCATATGAAATTGGGTCCTATATAATATAAAAAATCTCCCTAAAAATTGGGTCATTTTTCATATGAAAAATCTTCTCAAATATTGACACAAAAATTTGATTAATCTTTTATATGAAAAATAGCCCAAAAATATATCTCAACTGGGGTATGTCCAAAGCCAGTAACGTAGAGTAAAGATTTTCTGCGTTGCATTTATAAAAAAGCGGGAAATTTTTCATATTTGAATTTAAGAAATAAAACTTAATGTGCGATTTTTTTTCATTTCATTATGAAAAATGATGTAATTTTACGATTCTAGCTACCGCCGTTTGTTTGGGACCAATTTATGCCAATTTGTTCCTAAAAACAGAATTTGTAGTAAGCCCTTTATTTTGTGCGTCTACGAAGTCAGAGAAATCTATAACTCGAATTTCACGTTACTAGCTGCAGCCGTTTGACTGGTACCATTTTTATCTCCATATAGCCCCATTTTCCCCAGAAGTGCAAAATTTAAAAAGGTCCGTTATTTTGTACTCTTTACAGCCGGAGTAATACATACGTCGAATTTTAATTTAATTCTAGCAGCAGCGATCTGATCGGTACAATTTTTATTATTATAGCTGCAGCGGTTTGAGTCGTACCACTTTTATCCCCTTTTCTGTTTCCTGTCTTCCTTAAAAAGTAAAAATTTCGATTATTTTCCTTATTTGACACGTCTACACAGTCAGATTTTATTCCTTATTCCACATGTTCCACTTAAAAATATGAATTTCGAAAAATCCCTTTTTATTTGACGTGTATATAAGATTAGAAGGATGCACACACCGTATTTCACCATACTAGCTATTTTCGTTTCACTGGTACCATATTTACCCCTTAAAGTATGGAATACTTTATGATGCGCGTTCACGCTATCAAAGGACGAAAAACTGAAATTTTCTAAAAATATGCTTAAATACTCGAAATGTTAGGGATTATTGGAGTTATTTCCTGTCCTTTTTAGGGAACAATTTTTCCCTCTGATTTCCATTTTCAATCCCAACCGATCTTCAACTATTCGACGTATTCTTGGAAAATTTGGATGTCCTGTCTCCTATTTTAAGGTATTCCAAACAAATTGACAAACTTAGTATACCCCCATACCCAACCTTAGTATGCCCCCATTCTATTATAGAGGGTGTAGCAATGTACAAAGTGATTAATTGTCCAGCAGTTAATGGCACGGCCAGTGAGTTTTACTCTAATCGTTTATTAAAACTATTTTTTGTTTGCAACAAATGTGTATTTGTTTTAGCATTACAAACCATCACATCTGGGGAATTAAAAGCGATTACTTGTCGTCGAAGTCATTCATTTCAAACTCATGTTTTATGTTTTCATTAACATTCAACATTAAGCTAAAAAACAAACTGTCCGAATATACATATGCGTACATACATAGATATGAAATATTATACCCCCGAGGATTTACGGTGGCAGGATATTATAACACAAACGCTCAAAAGTTAATTTTCTAAGCCGTATATAAATACAAAAAAAAATGTAACAAAAATACAACTGGCATTAAACTTTGCGTTCTGCTCTGTTCTGCGCCACAAATAAATGTGACAAAATACCCAAAACGTAATAAAATCCCCCAGAAAAAAAACCTGGAGTAACAAATTTTGAAATAGTGCGATAAAAATTGCACCACCACCAGCCATATCACTACCATGACATGTAGTGACGTGGCGACAGAGAAAACGAAACCACGGTTCTTCGCTCACAATCCGTGTAAAACAACCACCAGCGCGACACAGGACCACCGAATGCCCGGAGAATGCAGTAATGGCGGCGGTGATTTTTGTTAGCAACAAACTTCATATGGCTGCACGATGGCTGTAATAATTCTGGAAAATTTAAAGCAATTTGAAAATAAAACGTTTTTCCCAGTCGAAATCCTTTCATCATCCTTCATGTACACATGGAAATCTCACTAATCGTGCTGTTTCGGTGCATTGCGCGCCACATCGCGCAATTGCCACACGAATGGATGGTCGGTCTGTTGCCTGTCAGTTATGGCAACACCTTGAACCGGTGGCGACCGGTTTCATGCTGCTGCAACTCACCGAAAAAAACGGTAGCAGCAGAAGCAGCAGCACCCAAACTAAACGCACAATTTATCACAAACAAATATAACATTCGCTGGGGGATAGAACGTGTAAAACTAACCTTGTGCATCTTCAGGCAGGCAAACAGCTCATCCTTACAACAATGGTTATGCACCATTATTCTCCATCCATCCAGCCATCCATCCATCCACCTTTGTCCAACCGTTTAAGGGTTGCATTGCCTCACTTTTAATTTTCCCCGTTTCAAAGGAAAATTATGCGAAATGATGTGGAAAGGATTTTTCATTTAAAACAAAATCTCGGGCTATAAATTACTTAATACTCCTTTTGCAAGGAATCGAACAAAGCAAAAAACAAATGCATACCCAACAAACAGACATTAAACGTTTCCATAGTGTGCACCCCGTACCCTGTTCAGAATGTAAACTGATGCTCTATTATGCGATGTTTGGGTATGTAAAGTCTGTCGTACAGTTTGTGACAAATATTGTAAATAAACTAAGAGATAATGGCAGCCGAAACTTATTGTTGGAATACGTAAAAGGTCACGGCAGTAATTTTGATAGGCAACACAAACAAAAATACTGTAAAGTCATTCAGAAGGATTAGCAAGTCGGCTTCTCTCAAATATTTCCGGCAACGGGCCAAAATTTGACAAATGACTCATGTTTAAATTGTATAGGTTACACTATGCAACAGAAATTTTGCCGAAGGAGAAGGCGAGAAAACGATATTTAAAAAAATAATGGATCCATTTTTTTAATTTTTTACTAATATTCTTTGTGCCATTAATATTTTTACTCTTTTTGAAAATAAATAAATGCAATTACAATGGCCACAATTGCTGCAAATGTCACTTTCACATAGAAGAAGTGGTTTAGGCACAGCCTCAAAAAAAAATGAGAACAAATCAATTTTTTGTGTTTAAATAGCACAGAAAAGCCACTTGTAAATTAAATAACAAAATTGTATTTCATTTATTTTTTTATAATTTTATTTATTTAATTTATTTAGTTATTTCATTTGTTGTATTTATTTTTTATTTGATTTAGTTTATTTATTTTATTTGTTTTATATATTTTAATAATTTTATTTACTTTATATATTTCATTTATTATATTTATTTTGTTTATTTTATTTGTATTTATTTTGAAATTGCTCTCATATTAAGGAGGAAACCAAAATCTATAGAGCAATGTACGAATAAACCCATAAAAATAGAAACAAATCGATTTTTTTCTTTATTTTTAAATAGCTAATATTATAACGATGAAAATAGTTTCCACATGTAAAAGATCTATGGATAAATGTGTTTGTGTATGCAAAGGAATTAAAAAGAAACTAAATTTGCGTTTAAATAGCACAGAAAGCACAGAAATAAGAAATATTTTGCTTTCTTTTATTTATTTTATTTCTTTATTTATTTATTTTACTTGTTCCATTTATTTTATTTAATTTATTTATTTTATTTATTTTTTTTATTTTATTTATTTTATTTATTTTATTTATTTTATTTTATTTATTTTATTTATTTTATTTATTTTATTTTATTATTTTATTTATTTTATTTATTTTATTTATTTTATTTATTTTATTTATTTTATTTATTTTATTTATTTTATTTATTTTATTTATTTTATTTATTTTATTTATTTTATTTATTTTATTTATTTTATTTATTTTATTTATTTTATTTATTTTATTTATTTTATTTATTTTATTTATTTTATTTATTTTATTTATTTTATTTATTTTATTTATTTTATTTATTTTATTTATTTTATTTATTTTATTTATTTTATTTATTTTATTTATTTTATTTATTTTATTTATTTTATTTATTTTATTTATTTTATTTATTTTATTTATTTTATTTATTTTATTTATTTTATTTATTTTATTTATTTTATTTATTTTATTTATTTTATTTATTTTATTTATTTTATTTATTTTATTTATTTTATTTATTTTATTTATTTTATTTATTTTATTTATTTTATTTATTTTATTTATTTTATTTATTTTATTTATTTTATTTATTTTATTTATTTTATTTATTTTATTTATTTTATTTATTTTATTTATTTTATTTATTTTATTTATTTTATTTATTTTATTTATTTTATTTATTTTATTTATTTTATTTATTTTATTTATTTTATTTATTTTATTTATTTTATTTATTTTATTTATTTTATTTATTTTATTTATTTTATTTATTTTATTTATTTTATTTATTTTATTTATTTTATTTATTTTATTTATTTTATTTATTTTATTTATTTTATTTATTTTATTTATTTTATTTATTTTATTTATTTTATTTATTTTATTTATTTTATTTATTTTATTTATTTTATTTATTTTATTTATTTTATTTATTTTATTTATTTTATTTATTTTATTTATTTTATTTATTTTATTTATTTTATTTATTTTATTTATTTTATTTATTTTATTTATTTTATTTATTTTATTTATTTTATTTATTTTATTTATTTTATTTATTTTATTTATTTTATTTATTTTATTTATTTTATTTATTTTATTTATTTTATTTATTTTATTTATTTTATTTATTTTATTTATTTTATTTATTTTATTTATTTTATTTATTTTATTTATTTTATTTATTTTATTTATTTTATTTATTTTATTTATTTTATTTATTTTATTTATTTTATTTATTTTATTTATTTTATTTATTTTATTTATTTTATTTATTTTATTTATTTTATTTATTTTATTTATTTTATTTATTTTATTTATTTTATTTATTTTATTTATTTTATTTATTTTATTTATTTTATTTATTTTATTTATTTTATTTATTTTATTTATTTTATTTATTTTATTTATTTTATTTATTTTATTTATTTTATTTATTTTATTTATTTTATTTATTTTATTTATTTTATTTATTTTATTTATTTTATTTATTTTATTTATTTTATTTATTTTATTTATTTTATTTATTTTATTTATTTTATTTATTTTATTTATTTTATTTATTTTATTTATTTTATTTATTTTATTTATTTTATTTATTTTATTTATTTTATTTATTTTATTTATTTTATTTATTTTATTTATTTTATTTATTTTATTTATTTTATTTATTTTATTTATTTTATTTATTCTATTTATTCTATTTATTCTATTTATTTTATTTATTTTATTTATTTTATTTATTTTATTTTTTTATTTATTTTATTTATTTTATTTATTTTATTTATTTTATTTATTTTATTTATTTTATTTATTTTATTTATTTTATTTATTTTATTTATTTTATTTATTTTATTTATTTTATTTATTTTATTTATTTTATTTATTTTATTTATTTTATTTATTTTATTTATTTTATTTATTTTATTTATTTTATTTATTTTATATATTTTATTTATTTTATTTATTTTATTTATTTTATTTATTTTATTTATTTTATTTATTTTATTTATTTTATTTATTTTATTTATTTTATTTATTTTATTTATTTTATTTATTTTATTTATTTTATTTATTTTATTTATTTTATTTATTTTATTTATTTTATTTATTTTATTTATTTTATTTATTTTATTTATTTTATTTATTTTATTTATTTTATTTATTTTATTTATTTTATTTATTTTATTTATTTTATTTATTTTATTTATTTTATTTATTTTATTTATTTTATTTATTTTATTTATTTTATTTATTTTATTTATTTTATTTATTTTATTTATTTTATTTATTTTATTTATTTTATTTATTTTATTTATTTTATTTATTTTATTTATTTTATTTATTTTATTTATTTTATTTATTTTATTTATTTTATTTATTTTATTTATTTTATTTATTTTATTTATTTTATTTATTTTATTTATTTTATTTATTTTATTTATTTTATTTATTTTATTTATTTTATTTATTTTATTTATTTTATTTATTTTATTTATTTTATTTATTTTATTTATTTTATTTATTTTATTTATTTTATTTATTTTATTTATTTTATTTATTTTATTTATTTTATTTATTTTATTTATTTTATTTATTTTATTTATTTTATTTATTTTATTTATTTTATTTTATTTATTTTATTTATTTTACTTATTTTATTTATTTTATTTATTTTATTTATTTTATTTATTTTATTTATTTTATTTATTTTATTTATTTTATTTATTTTATTTATTTTATTTATTTTATTTATTTTATTTATTTTATTTATTTTATTTATTTTATTTATTTTATTTATTTTATTTATTTTATTTATTTTATTTATTTTATTTATTTTATTTATTTTATTTATTTTATTTATTTTATTTATTTTATTTATTTTATTTATTTTATTTATTTTATTTATTTTATTTATTTTATTTATTTTATTTATTTTATTTATTTTATTTATTTTATTTATTTTATTTATTTTATTTATTTTATTTATTTTATTTATTTTGTTTATTTTATTTATTTATTTGTATTTTACTTATTTTATTTATTTATCTGGAAATCGAATAAACATAATCGGTGTAGTGTTAAGTTGATACTGATGATACCAACAGTATTCCATGTTGCCTCTTTTAAATGGAAAATATTTGAAATAATTTCCAAGTTGGATTTGAAATATTCCTGGGTGTTTGGTCGACGTGTTTTTTACGTTGGTATCATCTACGTTGCTTTACGCAAATGATGCACGTGTTCACTTAGCTCAAAAAACAGGATGTGTGGGGAATACACTGCCATCCCGAAACTGAAACATGACTGGAATGAGAGGAATACTGGCTGGATTAGGGTTAACACCTCCATCAACTCTTCCTGCACAGACATGGTTAATACCGAGGTAGTTGTGTACAGCAAGGGTGCATTACTCTGTATGCACAGATGTCCATATATAAATAGTTACTGGGTTTGGAGGCAATGTAATGAATGCATTCGTTTTTTTTTTCATATTATTCCCGGTTATGTATGAATACCATCAAAAAGGATTTATGTTCTGTGAAATGTTAGAAATGTTATTTGAAATTATGCCAAGCATGAAATTAAATATTACAACAACTGCAACAACAAAAATGCACGGCATTGCCATCATCCTCATTATCACCGTGTATATTAATTTCGCCAAAATCCAAATCCTTTTCATCTGCATATCCAACAAAACACATTCATACACGTACATTACGATTCAACGTCAAACTCCATAAATAGCATATGAAATCAAAATTTTTCAATTTGATTTATGGTTTAATTAAAAATCGCTCATTCTTTCCTTCATTCTGTACAATATTCGATTGTTTGGTATTTGTATGGACATTTGAAATGTTTAATCGAATGGAATTTAGTTTGGTAGTTGCAAAATAAAATCATATTCAAATAACAACAGTCAATTTTTTGTGGGGATATGTCTAAAATCATTATAATTCAATTCAATTACGTGGAAATTGCTTCTCGCCAATTTGGTGTTCCCAAAAACACAAAACAACACAATAATCGTTGCCACACTTCACTCGATTTGAATGGAATCAGTTTAGTTAGCAATTTTAGATAATTTGATAATGGTTGTGCACATAATTCTAAAGGATATAATAAATTTGATAGGTGTAAACAGCTCGTATTCATGCACATAAATATATTTTTTAAATTGTAGTCCAAGTCCTCGGTAGCGTAGGTATGTTTGAGGGAATATTTGGGAATATTTTTAATTTTCTATACATTTGATAGTGAATATTTTTTTCTCTGCGAATATTAGGCCTCTAGATATTTTTCCAGGCAGAATTTCTTCCAGGTCTTTCTCAGTGCAACAGCTTCACCTCTTCATGCCTTCTCCTCAAAGCAAAAGATGGTTTCAAAAAGAATTCTTCTTATTTTAATTTCATCTTCTGTAAGACTCTCAACGTTTAACTCACCAAGTACTGTAGTCGCTTAGCTTTCTTGATCTCCATATTTGTACACCCTCCACCTCCACACTATATTACAGTCCGTTTGTAACATATCGACCTGAGACCCTATAAAGTATATATCGTTACCCAAATATAAAAAAGACTCAACTAACATTTCTTTGCAAATCAAAAAAAATAAAAGTTTTTTTTGCCAAATTCGTACTTTTTAGGGGTGAAATGGGAATAGAGGGATAAAATGCTACCAACCAAACGGTTGCAATTAAACTAATCGAAATGTAGACACTCTGATTGCGTAGACACGTAAACTAAAGGGAATTTTTGAAATTCGTACTTTTCGGTATTAAAATAGAAAAAGGGGATAAAAATGGTACCAACCAAATGACTGCAGCTATAGTCGTGAAATTCGGAGTTACAATCCTCTGACTGCGTAGACACGAAATATAAAAACGTTTTTCCAAATTCGAGCTTTCACACATAAAAAATAAAGAGATTTTAGAAAGTCGCACTTTTAAGCGGGTAAAATGGGCAAAAGGGGATACAAATGGTACCAACCAAATGGCCGCTGCTAGATTCATGGAATTCGGTGTATACATTCCTCTGAGTGCATAGAAACGCAAAATAAAAAGATAAACAAAGAAATGACAATAATTTCCTAAATAATTTGTGTTTTATTCAAAATCTACATCGGCCATATACCCGTTATATGGTATAAAAGTACTGGTAGCTATGGTATGAAGTAATAAAAGTTGTATATTTTAGTTTTAAATTTTAAGGGTCGATGTTGATTTTGAATAAAACATAAATTATTTAGGAAATTATTGTCATTTCTTTTTATTATGATAATATTGGTATGGTTCAATTATGTATGGAACAAAATATCGGCCAAATGGCCGCCGCGACCTCGGCGGCACACCTCCATCCCATGGTCCAAATTTTCGATGACGCTGAGGCATAATTGAGGTTCTATGACTTTAATGTACCGAATTATCTCATCCTTTAGATCTTGAATTTTTGCTGGCTTATCGACGTCGACCTTTTCTTTCAAATAACCCCAAAGAAAGAAGTGCAACGGTGTCAAATCAGATGATCTTGGCGGCCAATTGACATCGCCACCACGTAAGATAACACGGCCATTGAATTTGTCGCGCAAAAGAGCCATTGTTTCGTTAGCTTTGTCCACATCCATATCTTCCAATTCGGGCCATAAAAAGTTCGTTATCATCTCACGATAGCGAAGACCATTCACAGTAACTGCCTGACTGGCCTCATTTTGCAAAAAATATGGCTCGATGATGCCGCCAGCCCATAAACCGCACCAAACAATCACTTCTTTTGGGTGCATTGGGTTTTCGACAATCACTCTTGGATTATCATTCGCCCAAATGCGGCAATTCTGCTTATTGACGAATCCACTGAGGTGAAATGTGCCTCATCACTGAAGATGATTTTCTTCGAAAATTTATCTCCACTGTTGCCATTTCTTGCCACCATTCTGACCATTGACGACGTTTGGTTGACCATTCCAAGGTTTTAGTTCTTGAGTCAATTGAACCTTGTAAGCGTGTCAACGCAAGTCTTTATGCATAATGTTCATCAACGACGAGCGTGAGAGGTGCAATTGTTGGGCACTACGATGAGTTGAGGTGGACGGCTGTTCAACCACACTATCCCGAACAGCAGCAATAGTTTCTGCAGTACGAGCATGCACTGGTGTTGTCACATCTCCTACAGATCCGGTTTGCTCAAATTTTTGCACGATTTTTCCGATTGACGCACATTTGGACGATTAAATTGACCGAAAAAATCACGAAGTGGACGATATGCATTTTGATTTGAACGCCCATTTTCATAACAAGCCTGAATAACTTTATTTCCATGGTTCAAATTGAGTTAGTCTGAAATTGAGAAATTTCAAATGAAATGCAGAAAAAACTTGACGTTTAGGTGTGGTTCACACATCGGCCCCTACAATTTAAATTTATTTTTTCAATATTTTAATTTGTTTTGGTTTGGCTATATTTTATTATTATTTTTATTAAGTTCGGCCCGGACCTTTTTACTTGTTTATATTTACCTTGATTTTTGCATCAGAATGTTAGCTATTAAGAAATAATAAAAAATAGTTTTTCCGATTTTTTGTCTATTTTTTATGATTTTTCTGGTGACAATAAAAAATTTTTGTCAAAAGAAATTAATTAATTAAAAAATTAATGAAAATTAACTTTTACTATGTGAAGGTGATATTCACAACATTTGTTGCCATCATAATTATCTTAAATCTAACATATAAGCTGGTGTGATCGTATTTATATATCCTAAATGAGAGTACGAATATTAATGGAGAGTTCAAAAATTATCCTTAAAAATATTTTGAAGCAGTATTCCTTAATTCACACAAAAACAAAAATCTTTAGGTCCCTGGCATAAAATTTTTATTTTTTTTTTTTCATAGTATATTTGACAAATCTGTAGATATTGGCGTTCAGAAAATCCACCTGATTACTTCTTGCGTACAATTTAGTTTCTGATTCGTAATAGTTTCTTCTTCTTGTGCTTGTCATCTAAATATAGCATTCAAATTTGCCAACTAAATATCCATTTAAAGGATGATATCCTTCTGCCCCATCATTCTCCCATAAATAATTGTGGTGTAGAAAACTTCCTTCCTGGTCATTGAAAGTTAAACATTAAATCCATTCAAATGCTGCCAAGTTTAGAAGTTTATAGACACAATTTGTTAGGTGCCTACTACCATCTACACTACCATCTACCAATAAAAACGACGACAATAATAACTCAATTGTTAAACCATAGAAACTAATCAAAGCGAGAGTCTACAAAAACCTACCAACCAACTTTTCTCAATACAAATAAATAAGAAACATATAACTCTGGGCCGATATACCAGAAAAACAAAGAGGACAAACCTCAAACCACCAAACAACCACTTTAATTTAAATTTTTATAACCACCAGTCTGGCCAACAGACAAGCGGACGGGCGGACGGACGAATGGTCGGACGGCTGGTCACCCCACAAAAACCAAGCCAAAGGATGCGGTAGGATGGCAAGGAAGATGTCATGCCAAACCGAGCAGACCTACAACAAAACAGTCAACATATAAATATTGTCTGTCTTTTGGCCAAGAGCAACAGTAAATGTCTCACTCTTAAACCAAGAGTGATGTTGCGGGGGGAATGGAAATTGTTTGGTGGTGGTGTTGGTCATTTCATACTCTCAACAACAAAAAATGAAATTTATAAGTTTGTGACAACAACAACAATGACAATGGCTGACAACAAAGTCGGCAATAAAGGATTTTTAAGCCCTTAATTATATTGAGTGTATAAAATCCTTTAACCACACTCTCTCTCTCCCTCTCACATACACACATGGACACGCATAAATATGTGTTTCAAAGGACAACGACAGTCTGAGGCCATTCAAGTACATACACACTAGCATATTGCTTGCTGTTGCTACAATAAAAGTCCATATGAAAAGTTAAGTTTCGTAAATGTATTCAAGTGTTTTGGTCTCACATGTATTTGAATGTAGAAATATGTGTGTGTATGTATGCGTGTACATGACATACGCCAAGAGTTGCATATTCGCCAGTAATCCCCAACAATTTGCAATTTTTGGCAATTTAAGTCAGACCGACAAATTTTATGGGCAACAAACCCCACCGCAGCAGCAGCACCACCACCAAGGAAACATATGCGAAAGTAAATATATGTACGCCAGAGGTGGGAGTGGGGTCTTGCAAAAACCAGGGGGGTTGCTTTCCAGGCAGCTTTGTGACAGTAATAATTTTTTGCAAGTGGCAATAATGGAACAGATTCTTTGCTTTGCAAAAATCGCACACAATGACTTCGCGCAAACGCCTGGTGTGTGGAGTGGGGATGGGGTACCAGAGTCGTAAAATAACAGCGCCAGGTTTGCTGCGCCATCTTATTACAAGTGGTAACCCAAGGAGACAGACAACAACAACCGCAACGACAATTCAGCAGACAATATAGCCCTAAATTATCATTTTCATTACATCTCCTTTAAGCGAAGGAAAGAAACAAAAGAAGAAGGCTTCGAAGACATGCAGGCGCGAGGCACAGTGGCTGGAAGTGGTTTTTCTAACCAGAACTAACTGAAAATTTAGCCAACTTTATTTATGAGTTGTGAAAAAAATACAGGAGAGCAATTCTGATATCTAATGATAAGTAAATGTCTCTCGAAATGTCCCCAAAATAAAAGCAAAACAAATAATCCCACAAACATCACCGAAGGTGTAATATAAGCAAAAGAAAACTAAATATTTTGTGGTCGAGATCTAAAAAAATATTTTTTTTGTGTGCATTGAAGTTGAGCTGTTTCATAAAATAATAAAAAAAAATATGGATAATAATTTTGTTTTGTTTTTTTTTTTTACAAAAATTTCAATTTTTGCCGCAGGCACGTTTAAGATTTATACTCCCATTTGGGAAATATATGTAGGTCCGATCACTCCCGCTTATATTTTCAATAAAAGGTTATTATGAGGGCTACAAATGTTGTGAACAAGGCCTTCACATAGAAACAGTGATTTAGGAACAGACTCCAAAAACAGACTCGTAAAAATTGTTTTTTTTTTATTTAAAAAAAATCATAAAAAATAGCAAAAAAATTGGAAAAATATTATGGTTGGAAATGGTTATTCTATGCAGAGCTAACTGAAAATTTAGCCAAATTTATTTATGCGTTCTAAAAAAATAAAAATCCAGGATCAGAAAAAGGGGATATTTCATGATTTACAACTGTCCCCAAAACAAATAATCCCACAAATATCACCGAAGGTGTAAGTAAACTAAGCAACAGAAAAATAAAAAAAAATATGTCCGAGACCTAAAAAATATTTCGTGGGTGCATTGAGGTTTAGTGTTTCATAAAATCAACATAATAAATGTATTATAAATAAATTTTAAATATTTTTTTTACTAAACTTCCAATTTTTGTCGAAGACAACTTTAAGATTTATATTCTCATTTTGGTTATGTAGGTCCAATCACTCCCGCTTATATATTCAATTAAAGGTAATTATGATGGCTACAAATGTTGCGAATATCACTTTCACATCGAAACAGTGGTTTGGGATCAATATCCAAAAAATGCGAAAAATTTGATTTTTTTCGTCAAAAAATAGAAAAAAAGTCGGAAAAAATTATTGTGATTGGAAATGGTTCTGCTACGCAGAGCTAACTGAAAATTTAACCAAATTTATTTAAACGTTCTGAAAAAAAATCTAGGAAACCAATTCTGTTCACACAAACGGGATATTTCTTGATTTCCAAATGTTTCACAGACTGTCGCCAAAATAAACGCAAAACAAATGTTCCATCACAACATCTCTGAACGAGTACACTAAGCAACAGAAAAATAAAAACGTATCCGAGACCTAAAAAAATATTTATAGTGTTACATAAAATCAACATAACAAATGTTTTATAGATACATTTTAAATATTTTTTTACTAAAATTACAATTTTTGCCGAAGATTTTTTATAATTTATACTCTCATTTTGGAAATATAGGTCCGATCACTCCCGCTTACATATTCAATTAAAGTTAATTATGATGGCTACAAATGTTGCAAATATCACTTTCACATAGAAATAGTGATTTTGGAACAGACTTCAAAAAATTCCGAAAAAAGTATTTAAAAAAAATATTTTTTATTGGCACGAAAAAAATCATGAAAAATAGAAAAAAAAAGTTTGTTATCTATTTTAAATAGCTAACATTCTGACGCAAAAATCAATGTCTACATATAAAATATCTATAGATAAATATAGAAGTTATGACACTCTTTGTAGACGAAAAAGTAAAAAATATTATTTTTCTTATTTTTTGTTTAAATAGCGTGAGAAAACTCCTTAGAAATTAGATATAGAACTATTTTGTTTATATTTTGCAATAGCTAGAATTTTTACAAAGAAAATAAGAAATTCTGTGCATAAATATAGAAGTTATCGCCTTTCTTGTAGAAAATGACTAAATTAAGTTAATAAAAAACTTGACAAAACGATTTTTTTGACATTTCCTTACTTTTACAATATAAATCATAACTTTTACATTTATCCATATATTTTCGTTGAATAGACCTTGTTTTGGTCGTTAGAATCCCAGCTATTGTGGTCTTCTTTTAGAAGTTCATATCGTCTTCCATGTATGACTATATTAATTTAACCAAAAACTTTGTAAAAAATGACATACGATTTCTGCATTTATCAATAAATTTTCTTGTTTTTTTTTCGTTAAAATATGTTTTACAAAATATTACAAAATAATCCCTAATATTTGTAAAGGAGTTCTTCGTGCTATTTAAACGAAATTTACAAAATCATATTTTTTTAAAAAATCGTTTGCGCTCTTCAATTTCTACTTTTATTAATAGATCTTTCGCATATAGACATTATTTTCTTCGTGAGAATGTTAGCTTTAAAAAATTAAAACAAAATATTTTTTTGTGATTGTTTCTTTTATTATTTATAATTTTTTTCATGTCGGCCAAAAAACTATTTTTTCAAAAAAATAAACAGTTTTTTCCTCAATTCTTTGGAACCGATGTTTCCATGTGAAAATGAAATTCAAAACATTCGTAGCCATCATAAGCAACTTCAGTTGAACTTATAAGCGAAAGTTACCGAACTCATATTTCGCAAAATGGACAAAAATTGGAATTTTATAAAAAAAATAACCATAATTTTGTTGTTTGGTTTTATGGCTCAGTATGGCTTAATGTAAACAAAAATATTTTTAAGTTTCGCACACAATTTAATATAGGGTGTGCCCTTTTAGAACTTTAAATTAGAATTGACTATAAGAAAGTAGTGATTATTTTTTTTCAAATTTCTGGTTTTATTTTTAACTTTTTTAACATTTAATAATGGACCACAATATAATTCATATGACTACCACGACTGTCTCAGCAGTACCTCATCCGATCAACCCAATTATTCAGTACAGCCCAAAATCCACACCAACCAGTGGCGCGTTGTGGGTGCATTGGCTTCTCAATAGTCACGTGTGGGTTCTCTGAGCCCCATATGCGGCAATTTTGCTTATTGACATAGCCACCGATATGAAATTGAGCTTGATCTGAAAAAACGAAAATTTTCCACGTAAATTTCCTTCATTTTGTGTTGAAGATTCACTACTTTGGAAGTAAGTTTTTAATATTTCCCAATTATTTTCGTACTATTTTGCAAATGTCCAACATAAACCTCAAAATAAAAATAAAAATCAATGTTATTCTACCTTTCAAAGTCAAAGTAATGGGTACTTCAAATTTTAAATGGGATACCCTTTCATACTTGAAATACGCTTCATTATTTTTGAAATAATTGCGTTAGTTATTGAATTTTTGATTTTTCATATCTTTCCATTAAGCCCATATGTGACCTATTCATAAATGATAAAAAAATAGGCACATCACACAAGATGATTTTGTTCGAAAATCCTTCGCTGTTATTTTAAAAATACACACAAATTTCGTGAAATTAAATAAGTTCGTAATTTTCTTTGACGATTTTCGCTCGTTCCTTCCTTAATTCTTGACAACAATGTCTTTTTAAATACTTATTTTTTATTTCCAATAAAAATTCCTTTCCATCCACTGTGCCAATATCTGCAAATAAACATATATCTAATAAAATAAAAACCTTCAAGTAAATGCATAGCATAAATTATGTTTATGTTTATTAAAATCTAACAAATTGTCCAAACATTTTCATTATCTATGCTATGTGACTCCTGTCCTCATCTCTGCCATTCTCTAATCTCTGTGGGGTATCTGTTTGATGTCTTTCATAGGGTTTCTGTTGTAAATTGGCATTTTGCCCCAGAATGCATTACAGCCGTTTGCTGTCATCGCTGCCAATTTTGTCCTCATCTGTCGTCATCGTTGTTACTGGTTTCACTTTCTGCGGGGTCTTTTGATTGTGTAGGTTTTTACTGTGCTGCCTGCGTGTGTTGTTTTATTAAGCGTGTGTTTATTATCAATGTTGTTTGATTTATTGCTGTTAATGTTAACAAGGATGATATGTGTATGTGTGTGTGTGTGCGAAATTGCCTTTTGGTTTTGGTTTTTATTGTTATCTAAGGGCGTTAAAAAATATTAACTACTGGAGTTTGTTTTCTCCCCACTCCAAACTGCAGGCTTTGATGTTGAAAAAAAGAAAGGAAGAAAAAAACAGACACCCAGCAGACTCCAGATCCACGCTTGACAACATACGAATATATGAAGACGTCAGAGCAAGAGTGATGGCAACATTTGATCTTTGATCACGAAAGCTGTACTTAATTAACTTTAAGGCAACTGCGTTTTTTTGGTAGCAAATTTCTCTTTCCTTAATCACAAAGGAAGAAAAGGTTTTATGAGAAACGTAAATATGGAAAAAATTAGAATTAATAAAGCTAGGATCTTGAAATTTCGCACACATCCCTTATATTGTCAAATTAGATGAAGAATAAGTTTCTGGTACATTATATATGTTTTAATTGTTATAAGTATAAGTTAAGTCTGCATTTGAAAAACTAATAATTCAATTTTGAGGTCTGATGTCTTTTCTTACAATTTTGTTTCTTATTTATTCAATATTTCGTTTCTCGTTGCGGAATATCTTGAGGAAATATCGAAATATTGAATACATAAAAAATTTTAAAGAAACCCAAAGAAAAATCGTCATATATTTCTTACTTATTTATATATGTGAATACAAAAACGAGTTATGTTTCTAGCTTTAAGGAGAAGTGAAACTGTTTCGCTTTCCTTAATATTTATTAATTGTCCTCAAATACTAATATTATTTTCTTTTATTTTTCAGGTAAGACTATAAAGAATGGCTGCATTAATAAATTTCATATTATGACTGTTGGATAAAGGACCAATTTTCTTACATGTAAATGTATGCATCATGGCTCACATGTGAAGAGATTGACAGACCGGCAGATCGATAGACAGAGGGACGGACCAACTGACTGGCTGACTGACGTGCAATGGTAATCAGTTACAAATTGATGCTGATGTTGATGCTGAGGACGATGATGATGATAACTGCCCTGCATTGAACCCGAAAAATTCGAAAAATACATAAGCATTCGTTGTGATATGGCCAAAAGCATATCATCATAACGTCACTTACGATGATGTTGAGCATGACTATGACTGTGACTATGAATGTGGATTCCTTAGTAGGTATCCACATTCCAACCAACTTTTTGGATATATCCATATGTAAAACTATCTATCCAACAACTTCGTTTTAAGTGATATTTTTTGTAACAACAAAAAACCAGTATCAAAAACGAACAGCAGCCACAAAAAGCTTCAGAGATAAATGTGTGCAAAGAGAGAAAAAAGACTATCATCGCATATGTGAAATGTGAAATGTACAAAACATAACATGCAATTGCCGTAAAGATGAAATGAAATGATAGAAAGAAGCAGCAGCTAGGAAAAATGGCATTTTGATGGGATATTGATGATGATTGAGTGAATGAAGTCGAGCAATGTTGCAAGCAGCGTCATCAGCAACGGCGGCACCATCACCATCACTTCTCTCTGGTGGAATACTTTAAACGATGACACCCAGTACTCAGTTCTGAGTTCTGCGATGTCGACTAACATATGACGATGACAACAGTTCTCTAACTGACTCTGATGATGATGCTGCCAGCTGCCACTGACACTGCTGCTCTCTACTATCTCTGTTGCAGCAGAGCAGCAATATTTTCTTGTACAACATCAGTTAGCAAAAGGAAGGAAAAAACTGAAAAGAAAACGACACAATTCCAAAGTGGATGTGCCAAGGAAATCATGTTATAGTTTGCAATTTGATTATGTTTGGAAATGCTCGCAAATTGCATTGCCTTCTAGGAGCGAGCATATGAGCGAGCGTTTACCGCTTCTTTGCAACCAAAAACGTTAAGTGATAGAAAAAAGTCTGTTGCAATGTCTGCACACACAGATGCTTGCACATGCTAAAGTGGGGAAAAGTTTACAATTTATTTGATCACTTCATAACTCATAGGCCAAGTGGTAAAGTGTTCGGCCGAACCACTAACCGAATATTCGGTTAGAAACTAAAAAATAGCGAAATAACGATAACGATTAAGCGGTCAGATCTGGCAACGCGAATATCAATTACTCCCAACTTATCGGTTTTTTGAAAGTTTACCTATGAAGTCAATATTTCCCCCTCTTGCACATTCTTATGATAGATCGGCAAAGGAAACCTTGTGATCATAACATTTTAAGTATAGTAGGTGTTCAGCAATATTACTTAGAGCACTACCAGCAACATTTTTGTGGAACATTTTAACATCCTAACTCCTAAATATAGGGGACTTTTTGGTCCATTTTGTGTAAAAGGGTAAAACACCTCTAAAATAGGGGTTTAACGGGTCAAAATGTTCTACGAAAATATTTACTACAAAATTTTACTATAATATTTATACTATTATTATATATTTGTGGAACATTTTAACCCCCTAACTTCCCGATGTAGGGGTCGTTTTGGTCCCTATTGTGAAAATGGCTAAAAACACCAAAAAACGGGGGTTTAATGGATAAACATATTCTTCAAAAATATTTGCCATAAAATTTTACTATAAGTCTCTTAATACAAAAAAATCAAAGCTCAGCATAATGCCAAAAATAAGTCAAAATTAAAAATCCATTTTAGGGTTAAATTTGTACTTTTTGCGAATTGGTGATAAACAGCCCGAAAAAACAGTTTTTAAGGGCGTAAATGGAAAAAATATTCTACGTCAACTTTCACTATAAGTCACCGAACAAATGTAGATATAGTTTGTATAAATAAAAAATCATTTATTAATTTGGGCATTTAAACAATTTGGGCATTCCTTTAGCTCTTAATAATTCTATACTGATAACATGACAATTTTTAAAAAAGTCGTTATACGTGAGCCGTGATGATAAACGTATGAAACTATAGGCAACATAGAGTTACTTGGCGTTTTTAGTTTTTCATTTTCTCTTACTATTGCCGCCGTCACAGGACTACAAAGATCCAAAGGATACCATTTTTCAAAAAATTATTTTATATACTTGTTCGAACCCCATGTTAACGGCATTAGCGTCAAATTAAAGAGGAGAGTTTCTATTAAAAATACTTCAAATATCATGCTTCTATCTGTATTAGTTCAGCATTAACATCTATATCAAATTTGCCCCTTAGTTTTTCTAGCTTATTAATATCATGCTTTTTAAGAGTCAAAATTTCAAATGGTTGTTAATAGTAAACTAATACAGATATAAGCTTGAAATTGAAAGTATTTTTAGCACATATTCTCTTCTTTGTTTTATCGTTTATACAGGTGCCATTATGTGCGAATAAGTATTAAAAATAATTTTTGAAACATTGTATTCTTTGGCAATTTGAAGTCCTTTTAAGGATGAAAAACTAAAAATGAAAAGCTAAAAGCAAAAGTAATATGGACTGTCGGACAGTGTAAGCAGATACATTGAAAATAAACAAGCTTAAATACTCAGAATATTGGGGGATATTAGGGGGCTTTCAGTCCTTTTTAGGGAACAATATTTCCCTCTGGACCAATTTCGCCCAGTTTCAATACCAACCGATCTACAACTATTACACGTATTCTGGGACGTCCTGGCTCATTTCGTTTAGACTGACAGACGGACGGACAGACATGGATAGATCATCTTTGAATTTTATGACGATCAAGAATATATATACTTTATAGGGTCTCAGATCGATATTTCAAGGTGTTACAAACAGAATGACAAAGTTAGTATACCCCCATCCTATGGTGGAAGGTATAAAAATTGTATCCGAAGTCAAAAAAAAAATATTTTTTTCTTTGCATAGAGGCATACTGAGCATAAAATTAACACACAAAAATTGGGTTAATTTTTTTTACTAAAATTCCAATTTTATTTTTAAATTTTGAGATTTTAAACATTGAGACATATTACGTCCTACAATCAACACTCAAAAATTATATGGAAATTTTTTTATTTTTTTACTTAAATTAAAATTAAACTTTTAGCTGTAATAATAAAGGTCTCACTTTGCCTTTTTGCTAATTTTGGGTTCTGCTGAAGACTTCAGCACAACCTTTGGTCTTGAACCAAAATAAATGACAACACATACAACATAACAGACCAACAAAGACATACAAACAACAACAATACACACGAGGTACAGTGACGACGGGACATACCGTACAACAACAACCTTTGCATTGTTGCGAGCACATGCATAACATTGAATTGGCAAAGTGAGATTTTTAGTGTGTCGACTTAGTTCGGTGGAATATTTTGTTTATCAGCGCTTCTCATTTGTCATATGTGACCGCTGATACTAATATGAACCCTGATTTAAGTCAAAGACATACATTCGTTGCGAAAGTTCTGACGAGATGGGGTAGCACCCATCGAAACTGTGCAGTCAACTTTTAGCTGCAACAATAAAGGTCTCACTTTGCCTTTTTGCTAATTTTGGGTTCTGCTGAAGACTTCAGCACAACCTTTGGTCTTGAACCAAAATAAATGACAACACATTAAAATTAAATATTTAAAAATAAAACAAAATAAATTTTAGTTTTATCGTTTGTATTTTATGAAAATAATTTTAGTGTCAGCAAAACAATTAAATAAATTTGTATTATTTTTTTACTAAAATTCCCAATTTCGTCAAAGGTACTTTTAATGGTTGTCCGCTAATTTTGGAAATATAGGCTCAATCATATTTTGCGAATTTCACACATTCACATAGAAAAAATCGAAAATTTTTTTCGGGTGGTGTATCTCCTTAAATCACGATTATCCGAATTCTTAGTTAAATAGTGCGAAAATCCCTTAGTAAATTAAATAACTGAATATTTGTTCCCACATTTACTAAAACGCAATGCGACAGTTCTACCAAATTTTTGTTTGATATTATTTAAAACTCGTTGAGTTCCTTTGTTGTGGTTTGAGAAAATCTATGAATAAATGTAGTCAAATGTCAATTGTCCTATATGGTCAAAAAACAAAGTACAAACCAGCTGACACTATGATTGCCTCTCAGAAAAACTCATCATTTATCATCAGCACATAGAATTCGCATTCAAAACTCTGGGTTGTGGAAAAGGTGTTGAAAAACATCTTCTCTCATAAATTACAATCATCATTTCCCTTCGCTCATACTAATTTAAAATGGCAACATCATAAATCAACAATAATTGCCAACCCAGGAGAAAAAAAGCCATCGACAACGGATGGTAATATTTACCATTGTTGACATAAAAATGATAAACTCAACAAGTTTTGTGTTAACGCGTTTTCTTAACCGCGGCAGCAGCAGGACAACAAAGACGTGCCCAGCCAAGAAAAACACATAAAACGCCCAAACACCACAATCAGAATGATCATTTATTTTCAAAATGAATGAATCTCTGGCTTCACTCAAAACTTTTCGACTACAGTTTAGTTATAAAAAGAAGCCAACGCAATATGACGATGATGACGATGAGGGGGACCAGTTCGCCAGTTCTTTCGAATGTTAAACTACATTTTTATGACTAATATTTTTTATCTACTGACCGTTTAACACAAAACCAATAAACATTTATTTAAGACCATCAGCGCAAAAGCAAAAAAGAAAACTGCAAAAGAACCCCCTACTAAATATTACCAAGAAGTTTATCTACCCAATATATGGTTATGGGACAATAGGACGGCAGCACGCATTAATGGTGATGGTGGTGGTGGTGGCGTTGATACTGGTAGTGGTCAATAAACCTTCTTCGAACTAAAAATACTTATATTGTTTATTGAATTTATTGATAAGGCTATATTCAGTCTCGACTTCTATATGCGTTTTAATGCTTATAATGCATTAATATTTCACAAAGTCAGTCATCGAGAGCAGATAATGTTTACGGTGCATTTACTGTTTGTTTATATTTTTTGCAGTGCCATTTATGTAAACTTTTATTGATTTTTTAACGATCTGTTAGCCATCTGCCCTTTCAGCAATATGAAGACTTACTCAGACAACCGTAGGCAGGTTTTTTCTCGTTGTCTGTCTTGTTGGCTTCTAAATGAATATTTATTTGGTTTGGCTTGGCTCAATAACGCCTCAACACTTTAAATCCCATAAAACCGACAACTTTATGAACGCATAAAGTCATTTACATGCAATTCAAAACTGGAGGAGCCTGGCCGATTTTCAGTGAATTCGGCTGGGAAGATGAAAGTATTCGGTGAAGATCTTTAACAACACAAGAGAAGTTTCTCACATAAGATGAGTTTTTGTACGATTAGAAATTGAAATAAAATTTCAAGTTGTCATTATTATAAAGATTATTTTCGATACAAAAGGATGGTTTTAAATTCCAAATTTGGAGCATTTTTTAAGATTAAATGCTCCAAAGAGAAAAGCATGACATTTAAAGTATTTTTGGCAGATATTTTCCTCTTTAATTTGACACGTATACCAGTACCATAGAGTGGGTATAAGTATTTAAGTTTAATTTATTGTATTTTTTAATGTTATCCTTTGAATCATTGTAGACCTTTTAAATGACAACAGGATGAGGAAATTAAATGAAAAAAAATGAAATCTTGTTCTACAGATGCTATGCATTTTTATGCTATTTAAAAATTAATAAAAATTATTTCTTGAGACCAAGAATCGGTGGCTGATTTCCTGCTTCAGTCTCAGTTTCCTTCATGTATTCTTTGGTTGTACTCTTACATCGATGTAGCTTCTTGCCCGGGCACCAATGAATAGACACGATGTCTACTTCTTCACAAGATATGAAATACTTTATCCACATTTTTGGAGATATTTCTACAAAATTAATATATTTGGTGGAAAACAGATGAACTTAATTGTTGAAATGTGTATATATCGGCTATCTTGTTTTATATTCATACGCGGACTAACAAAATTAAAAAAATGTTTTTTTGTACCTTCCCATCAAAAACTCTTATTACCAAGTAATGTGGGGAATATGGCAAAACCAAAAACCTTCACTACTTATTTTTCGGATCCGTTTCTAATTATTTTTATAAAGGGATTGTAAAAAATAAGTACTTCCACTCACACTTACAAAAAGTTGAAATATAAGTACTTCTACGCACGCTTACGAAAAGTTAATAAATAAGTACTTCTAAATGAGTTGTAAAATAAGTGGCCTCAAGAGGAGGCCAGTTATCATTATTGATAACTAGCCAAATAATTTATTATTAATAATGGACTTAATAAGAGATGAAAAAACATTTTTAATAAAATTTATATTTTGTATCGACTTGTTAACAATCTGAATACAGAATTTAGGGCTGTTTTTCTTTAAGCCTGAATAACTAAGCTGCGATAACAATTTTCAACAAAATTTCATAGAAATTTTCAACAAAATTTCATAGAAATTTTCAACAAAATTTCATAGAAATTTTCAACAAAATTTCATAGAAATTTTCAACAAAATTTCATTGAAATTTTCAACAAAATTTCATAGAAATTTTCAACAAAATTTCATAGAAATTTTCAACAAAATTTCATAGAAATTTTCAAGAAAATTTCATAGGAATTTTCAAGAAAATTTCATAGAAAAGTTTAACAAAATTTCTTAGCAAATTTCAACAAAACAAAATTTCATAGAAATTTTCAACAAAACAAAATTTCATAGAAATTTTCAACAAAACAAAATTTCATAGAAAATTTCAGCAAAATTTCATAGAAAATTTCAGCAAAATTTCATAGAAATTTTCAGCAAAATTTCATAGAAATTTTCAACAAAATTTCATAGAAATTTTTAACAAAATTTCATAAAAATTTTCAACAAAATTTCATAGAAATTTTCAACAAAATTTCATAAAAATTTTCAACAAAATTTCATAAAAATTTTCAACAAAATTTCATACAAATTTTCAACAAAATTTCATAGAAATTTTCAACAAAATTTCATTGAAATTTTCAACAAAATTTCATAGAAATTTTCAACAAAATTTCATAGAAATTTTCAACAAAATTTCATAGAAATTTTCAACAAAATTTCATAGAAATTTTCAACAAAATTTCATAGAAATTTTCAACAAAATTTCATAGAAATTTTCAACAAAATTTCATAGAAATTTTCAACAAAATTTCATAGAAAATTTCATAGAAATTTTCAACAAAATTTCATAGAAATTTTCAACAAAATTTCATAGAAAAGTTCAACAAAATTTCATAGAAATTTCCAACAACATTTCATAGAAATTTTCAACAATATTTCATAGAAATTTTCAACAAAATTTCATAGAAATTTTCAACAAAATTTCATAGAAATTTTCAACAATATTTCATAGACATTTTCAACAAAATTTCATAGAAATTTTCAACAAAATTTCATAGAAATTTTCAACAAAATTTCATAGAAATTTTCAACAAAATTTCATAGAAATTTTCAACAAAATTTCATAGAAATTTTCAACAAAATTTCATAGAAATTTTCAACAAAATTTGATTTGATTTATTTATTTCAACTTGTTATTCAAAGCCATCGGGCCAATTTAAATCAAATTACAAAATGCATATATAATACTTTTTTTAACATGGCTAAAAAAACTACTCAACAAAAATTAGAAATAGAAAAAAAAATAGAAATTTTCAATAAAATTTCATAGAAATTTTCAACAAAATTTCATAGAAATTTTCACCAAAATTTCTTAGAAAATTTCATTAAAAATTTTCAACAAAATTTCATAGAACATTTCAACTAAATTTCATAGAAAATTTCAACTAAATTTCTTAACAAATTTTTCAAGAAAATTTCATAAAAAATTTTAACAGATATTCATAGAAAATTTCAGCAAAATTTCGTAGAAATTTTCAACAAAATATCAGAATTTTTTTTATCGAAATTTAATAAAAAGAAAAGAAATTCATAGAAAAGTTTCATTTCAATTTCATAGAATTTTTGTTGAACTTTTCTATGAAAATTTCTTTTTATTAAATTTCGTTAAAAATTCTGATATTTTGTTGAAAATTTCTACGAAATTTTGCTGAAATTTTTTTCACAAAGTTTGTGCGTGGTTCTCCTCCTTTCATTACCAAAATGAATACCTGGAATCTGAATGTTTTACATCCAAAAATCCCTAAAAATAACGTGTGTTTATGTTCACTAACGAATAACTCCTCCAAAGCTTTATTCTCCCCTTTACAAAGCACAAACACCCAATTTTCCTTTTTCAAATAAAGCACAAACGATTCAGCTGTTCCTGTAGTTCCCCTCCCAAAATCCCCTAGTTTAGTTTATTTATGCAATAAATCGTATCTGATGGCAAACGTTGTTATCTTATCAGTGACCTCGATGGCCATTAGGTATTTTGCTGTTGCTGCGACTATTAACAGATATTAATGCGACATTATTGTATTATGCCACAGATGCAATAGCGTTAAAAACTATTAAAAATTTGGGGTTTGGGGCAGGAGGGTAGGGGTCCTGATCCCCTTCATGCATTCACAGTTTCACACAATTAAGCCTTTCCACGTAGGCCCGAAATTGGCATAAGCAAATCCTAAACAATTTATCGATGATACTATGTTGTCGCGACGCTTGCAGTTGCCTCAGTTGAGTTTCCCACAACACGGACGGGGCAGGGACATTGTGGTTATTTATAACAACACGAGTAGGAACAACAACAACAGCAACTACAACAACCGAAAATATTACGCATTTTAATTTATGCTAAATGCCAACAAAGAGTTTAACCCCGTGCTTGGCCACCCCGTGCTGCTGCTAACTAAATAGCGCGCAAGCAACCACCATGGGCGACCTGGCGGCAACACGGCAACAAAGCGTACTAATAGAGCAAACAACGACGATAACGATAACAACAAACAACTAATCCATGTATCTAACATGCGACAACTCTGGATCATGTACTCGTATAAGGCCCGACCGGTCGGGCGGCCAACACAGCGACATTTAACGCATGTGGCGTGTTGGCCACGTGATGACATGTTGGATTCCAAACGATTTGGCGGCTCGCAAATGGTTTACCGCCTTTAAGGCCAGACATTCGATATTCCTGTTGGAATTCGTATATGTAATTATTTTCAATATTTTTTACGTTCTTCGTTCCGAAATCACAGGCGTTGGTTTATTGAACACCATCGGAGGGAAACATTTACCCGAGTTTAATTTTTTCGGTTTGTTTCCTTGTTCCGTGATTTTGTTGTTATTGTTATTATAATTGTACAATGTATGTATGTATGTATATTGTGTATTGCATGGTAGCTTATGCTATGATAAACGGATATTATCAAAAGGTTATCGGAAAACATTAAAAATATGCTGTTGTTGTGTCCATGTCCCATAAAGAATGTTTTTTTCGTTTCATGTTGCATTTTTCGGGAAAATCGAAATAAAAATGTTTTATTTACATGTTGTGTTGTGTACGTGTAGTTCGTCGATATGTTCTGTGTAAACATGAGCGGAGTTTTAAATGAGGTTGATGTGGCTGTGTGTGTTCTTCGTCATTTCAAATCATTAAACAAATGCCGTATTTTATGTTGAAGAACTGGGCAACAATTCGATATGATGATGATTACTATCAAAAAAGCATTTAATATCAAACGTTTTTTTTCTTTTTAGTCTGCATATTCCATGATACAAGCTTTAATAAATAATCTGTGTTTTGTTTTTATGTTTGTGGTAATTGGATTCTCTTTGCCGGCGATTTAAAGTCCGTGTCCATGTCAGTGATTTGATGAGAAAGAAAAAATCAATGAAATATTTAAAATTAAATAAAACTATACAACAAACAAAAACAAAATTTCATAGGAAATTTTCAACAAAATTAAAAAAAATCTTAGAAAATTTCAACAAAATTAAAAGAAATCATAAAGAATTTAAAAAAATCAGAAAATTTCAATGAATCGTAGCTTTTTCGGAAACATTGTATAATATCTCGATTATTATACAAGTTATTTTAACTTACTTTTTTAGCCGCTTTTTTTTTTAGTTTATTTTCCTCCGATATTTTTGGCTTATTTCGTTTTCTTTTCATTCATTTGAGCCATAATAATAAAAAAATAAATATTTTTTTAATTTTTACTTTTGATGCTTCGATAACAAGACAGTTATCGATTTTTTTTTTAATTTTGAGCTCTTTTTTCACTTTATTCATTAAAATGAGCAAAAAGAATTGAAAAACAAGTTCTTTAAATTTCATTTTTGTTGTTACGATAACTAAGATAGTTATCGAAAATTTTTATTTTTTTTTTTGCATTTTTCATTTTGACAACTGAATGCTTGACATTTAAACAAAAAATATTCTTCATATCAACTAAAAATAATAAAACTAAAAAAAAATCTTAATTAGCATTTTCGACAATTAAAATAATTATAAAAATTTTTCTTTTTTTTTTTTTTTTTATTTCCACTTCATTCTATTTTTCCTAACTTTTCATTTATTGAAGCAAAAAAAATATTTATTATTTTTTTTAATTTTTGTTCCGATGTTTCGAAAACAAGAGAGTTATCGAAAATTTTTATTTTTCCATTTTGACCTCATATTTCAACTTTTTCATTCAAATGACCTAAAAAGAATAAAAAACTATTTTTTAATTTTCGTTTTCGATGTTATCGATAAGATCTAAGATAGTTATCGAAAATTTTTATGTTTTCGGAATTCTTCATGATAACCTCATTTTTTCGCTTTATTCATTTAAATGAGCTATAAATTATAAGAAAAATAAAAATAAAACAATTTTTTTATTAGCATTTTCGATAATTAAAATGATTATCGAAAAATTGTATTACTTCCACTTAATTATCTTTTTCTATTTTTTCTAACTTTTTTTCATTTACTTAAGCCAAAAATAGTAAAAAAAAAATTATTGTTTATTTGCGATAACAAGATAGTTATCGAAATTTTTATTTTTTTTCATTTTGACCTCATTTTTCACTTTATTCATTCAAATAAGCTAAAATAATAAAAATCAGTTTTTTATTTTCCATTTTTGAAGTTTCGATAACTAAAATTTTTATTTTTTTCGACATTTTTCATTTTGACCTAATTTTTTGCTTTATTCAAATAAGCTAAAGATAATAAAAAATTAAAAAAAATTTAATTTGCATTTTCGATAACTAATATAATTATCGAAAAAAAACAATATTTTTATATTCTACATTGAAAATAATGTTTTTTTTTCAATTTTCCAAACTTTTAAGTTCGTTAACTCCATAACTGTGAGTGAGATATCAATAACATTCCAACCAATTTTCTCCTTTTGAGGTCCTCTTTCCAGAAATATAGTCAAAACTTGGAGCCTCGGTTATCATATATAGTATTGCCTTTAATAGTATTTGAGTTACATGAAAACGAAATATATTTTTGGGTAAATTTATATAATCAATCTTTTATTTTCATCAATTCGGAATATTTCGAAACATTGGGAAAATATTAATAAAACAATATATAAAAAAATTTTTATTTGTTTATGACCTCGGGGCACACCTTCCAAAAAAAATAAAAAATTCCAAAAATATTTCCTCCACCAACAATTTTGGATTTTAAGACTGTAGCGGCATTGTTGATTAAATCAACATTGTCAAACTTTTTCCAAGCTGAAAAATAAAGGTCACCCTATTGTCTCTCGTTACACTTGGCTCAACTTTAAATGGAAAACTTTTTCCGACTACCTTAAGATTAATTGATTGTTGTTGCAAGGTTCAGCTGCTTAAATCCAACCCACCCCACCCCGTCCATCGCTCTCACAGTCAGTCAGCACATGTCCAGCACTTAACACTTGTTAATAATTGTGTTGTTCCAGAAGGCGGTGTTTCTAACGAACACATGATGAACACATTCATGCCATCCAGGCAATCTATTTTTTTCTTTTGAACATTTCCTGTACTCTCCTCGACAAATAGACAATTCAATCAATTTTCAATAACAAAGTCAACATTTGTCCAATTTCGTAGAACGAACTGAAATCACACTTCAGTGGGGAGAAAACAAGTGGGAAAAATGCCTTGAGGCTCCTGTTAAAAAGTTTAATGCAATTTCATAGGAAAATAGTTAAAAATTGTTACCCAGCCAGGCGTGGGCCAGCAGCCTTCACATGACAGAAAAATAATATTTACTTACAACACAGGCGGCACTCTGACAAAGAAATCAAATTTGATTTCTCAAATGCTTTCGCAAAATTGAAACGCACTGAGTGACATAGTCGCAGAAGGAATTCCTCCCTGCTTCACTGGAAACAGAGAAACAACGCAGCACAGCTCACACTTAAAACAAGTGGAAAATGAATTAAAAGGAAAGAATGAACTGAACAGCAGGAGACGGAGAGAATGTTTCAAGTGAAGCCTATAAGTGTCACTCTTTGTAAGAGTCTCGGAAACGGATGCTGCGTCATACGAACCGAAAAAAAGAAGCCAGAAACACAAAGAAAGAATAAATTGTCAAAGCTTATGGAGAAGAAAACGTAAGTGGAGAATTTCAATGACAAACTGCAGTTTATTGATTTATACGTTGATTATCAATGGATTTTTGTTGCTGCTCGCGTTGAACTTCACTCGGCAAATCCAAGCCATTGTCCTTTTGCTACCCTCTCTACAGGCTTTGGGGATTTATCAGGGATTTTCGTAATTTCTTTAATACAATGCCAAGGACTTTTTCTGTTTTGTAAAATACAAACAATTGTTGCTTTTTTCGCCATATTGTTGCCATCATCATCCTGTGGAGTTATGTGCAGACATACGTCTGTGTGTATGTCCTTTTGTAAACGCTTTTTGTGTTGAGCACAAGAAAGAATACAATATAATAAATCTCATAGGATTTTTAACACATTTTAAATAGGATTAATATCCTGTGGTGAGGTGATGACTCAGACATACAGACACAATGTATTTGTTTTGGCGTTTTATAAAAAGGACTTTGAAAGAACTGGCTGGCAATGGACACCAACAAGTTTTCGGTCAGGATTTACGTTAAATGGCGAATTGCTAGGAAAAAATATTTCCAGTGGAAATTCCATTGGGAAATGGTTTCCCAATTTTATTTAGGTATGTCCCATAAAGCAAACCCCAGATTTAGGTATACTTCCATAGCCTGCTATTTGATATAATTCTTAGCCAGAATACTCCTCAAATCTCTCCGAAGACATTGATTTATAAAGACTTGGGTCTTCCACATGTCCATCCAGCACAAGAAAAATTGGAAGTACTTGCAAAGAATGTACAAACATTTCATAAGTTTTTCTGTTATGAATTTTCATAAAAGAAAATATTTTAATGCAAACTGCCGCCCTGCTCTGCTCTGTCCGGCCATACACATGTTTTATGATCTTCCAACAGGCAGAGCGGGCACAAGTCGGAGCATCATTGTCATCATGTGAATAATGAAGACCTTTTGCTTGAGTAGGTTGAAGAGAGAGAGAGAGAAAAAGAAAATGAAAATTGAGGTCATCACATTGGTGATGTGAGGGCGTGTAGCGAAAGAAGTCAGAAAGGCTGCTGGAAAAGTCATTGTTTTCCTCAAAGAATTTATTCTTTAAGGAGATGTTCAAGCTATGCTACTTTATGCGAGAAACAACCTTCATCAGCTCACTGCAATGTTGTGTCCATCATAAAAAAGACATTCATGACAAATTTTTTCAAGAAATAACTAAAACTGTTATTCGAAAACTTGTAGGAATATGTGTCGCCTAGATTATGTTAGGAATTTGTTGGGAAATTGCACAACCCTCATATCACTCTGTGCTATGTGCCTAAATAAGGATTTTTCATAAATTTTTTTTCATTTGAAATTTCCAACTCCCCTCACATGGATATTGGATGAGAATTTCCTCTTGACGCACTACAATTTCCTTTCATTTGATTTTACAAATACATCTGCCCATCCCCTCCGAGTTGTAGAACCCTTTCTAGTTTAAATTTCATTTCATTTCATTCCAAAAAACAAAACGCTCACCCATCCATATCCTCATCCAAACGAAGTGCGACGAAATAACAAGCCGAGTGGTATTCAAATCTATATCAATTTTCACATTGAACATGTTCATTGAAGAGTAATTTAAACTGAATCGATTGTAAAGTGCTTCTGTTTCCAACAATATTTTATAGACATACACGCAGATAGAAAGACAGACGTAGGTAGTCTTTATGGAAATATCGAAACAATTTATTGTAACATATTTTACATTCAATACATTCATAAATTGAAAAACGAAAAATCAAAAATCGCACATCGACAATGTACTATGTGGAGACATTAGAGCAGGTCGCGTTAACTTATCCAAAATTGAGATTACAAAGTACAGTGAGATTTTTGCAAACAGAGCATTCGAAAAAGCGAAAGAGCATAGTGACACCTCTAAAGATGATTGACGAAGTCAATCGAAATATTGGGAATTTTTAAATAATAAAAAAAATAATAAAAACACAACATCGTTGTTTTTTAAATTACATGACCTCAAGCCGGACAAAAAACACCTACATACAATTTATTAAAAGGTTAACTATCCAAAATTTTTCATTTTTTTTGTTTTCTTTTTTTTTTTTTGTTTGGCAATGGAAAGGAGGAGAACCACACTCAACTATACACAATTTGACCATATATGTATTTCATTTTCTATGTGGGGATAACTCACAAGTGGCGTTTCTGTATAGAGTGTTTGCGTTACCATTTTGCTTATTACGGATTCTGATAGAGGGTATAAGAAAAAAATATACTTGTATCGGCGTTTTGAAAGCTTTCGTATGGTGCTCATTTTAGAGAGGGAGGGTCAATATTTTCCTTTTTTGCACATTCTGATGATGAATCGTTATAGGAAGCGTTGTGATCCTTTATATCAGTATATTTTAAGTATAGGGTGTGTTCAGCAATATTACTCAAAATACTGCGTGCAACATTTTTGTGGAACATTTAAACCCTCAAACGTCTCAATATAGGGGTCTTTTTGGTCCCTTTTGTAAAAAAGGGTGAAAAGATACCCCTAAAACGAAGGCTTAACGGGTTCAGATACTCTACATAAATATTTGCCATAAAATTCTACTATAAGTCTCTGAATACACCAAATACAAAACACGTTTTGAAAGTCCACGTATGGTGGTCATATTACACCTCTTTTCACATTCTTATGATGAATCGTCATAGGAAACCTTGTGATCCTTACATTTCGGAAACCTTGTGATCCTTACATTTTAAGTATATGATGTCTTCGACAGTATTACTAATAACACTACGAGCAACAATTTTTCTGGAACATGTTAACCCTCTACCTCATCAATATAAAGGACTTTTTGGTCCCATTTGTGTCAAATTGTAACAAAACCCCATACAACAAGTGTTTAACGGGTCAAAAGTGTCTACAAAAATATTTGCCATAAAATTCTACTATAGGGTCCGCCATCCAACGTTTTTTTTCAACTATTCAACCGTTGGACTATGATTTGTGGGATGCCCGAGGCAGCCATTTGAATGACATTATTTTCCATTATTAACCGGAAGGATTGTACTTTCAAATAAAAAAAGAAATTTAAGAAAATATTCTGTAGTTTTTTTTATAGCATTTTCAAAAAAAAAAAGTTATTTGGCGGACCCTATAGATATCTCCAAACAAGTCTTATTTTTTTTCTTTAAAATGGCAGCTATTAAAAATCAAAATATTCTCTTATCTAATCTCTAAATGTGTTTCGCGCTATTTAAACAAAAATTAAAAAAATCATGGTTTTAAATAAATCTTTTGAGTCTACAAATTAAAAATTTATTTATATATCTTTTATATATAAAAATATTTTTTCTATGATGGAGTGTTAGCTTTTAAAAATAAAAAACGAAGAATAATTTCTTTCGATTTTTGACTATTTTTATACTGTAAAATGCAGCAAATACAAAACACGTTTGGAAAGTCTACGTGTGGTGGTCACTTTAGGGAGGATGTCCATATTACCTTCTTTTGCACATTCTTATGATGAATCGGCACAGAAAACCTAGTGATCCTTACATTTTAAATATAGGGTGTGTTCAGGAATATTATTTAAAACACTACGAGCAACATTTCTGTGGAACATTTTAACCCTCTAGCTCCTCTATATAGGGGTCTATTTGGTAAAAAACATTGGGTAAAAAACACCACTAAAACAGGGGTTTAACGGGTCAAAATATTTTACAAAAATATTTACCATAAAATACTACAATAAGTCTCTGAATACTCCAAAACTCAAAATTAAACTTAACTGCCTGAAACATGTCAAAAACTTAAAATGTATTTTAGGGTTAATTTCGCACTTTTTGGCACGAATTGGTACAAAACTGAATTTTAGAGAGGTGGTGTTAAAGGAAAAAATATTCTACTTCAAATTTCACTATAAGTCACAGAACAAATGAAATCGGTAGTTATAACATATATAAATAAAATATCTGTACTAATTTGGGTACAAGAAATTATTTATTATTTTTTCCAGCATACGTCAGATATAAGAGAATGAATCTTTGGACCTTTCTTATTGCAGTTCTTCAATAGGTGCACATGAGTGATGAAATCGTTCATCTGATACTCGTCTTAATCCACATGAGAATTTAAGATCTCCATTCCAGTTGCGTATGAAATCGACATAAAGGAAGCTTATGATTCGATAAAATTTATATTGAATTCATAAAAATATGAAGAGCACAAATGGCGAGTCTGTTGTGACTTACAAGTTGTTACCTTCTCTCGGGTATGCAAGAGGGGGAAATATTGACCCCCCCTATAAAATAACCTCCATACGTAAACTTTCTAAACGCTTATACACTTATATTCTTTTCTATCGCTTTATAAAAATCCATTGTCTGAAACCTGCTATTGTCAAAAAAGTTTAATTTTTTTCCACAGTGTTATCAAGTTTTTTTTTTCAACTTGTTTGAGAGAACTTCCCAAAAATTTCATTCAGATCTGGCGAAATGTGTTTCCTATGGGAATAATTCTTATTTTTACTGACTGACTGATTTCTCCAATATATGAAACACTTTCAAACGCTACCTCTCCCAGTGCCCACTTTAATGTACACACATAAACACAGAGATTTATTCATCTGTATATGTGTAAATATCCTCATTCATAATATGACAAAAGAGGAAATAGAACACTTTCCATGTGATTGGACAGGAATAACAGGGCATATGCAAATTTACAAGTAAATGATGATGATGATGACTCTGCAGCGCCAGGGCTGGTAAAAGTATGCCATAGCTAGAGTGTCAACTAGAATCTATGTGGATCGGGTATTATCAAATAAAGGTACATGGATTGTTCAATATGTAGTCGGTCCCGAAAGCAACGGCTTTAAAATCATTGAAGTTTTCAAAGCCCAAAACTGCAATTCCATTTCAAGCGATCACACATATAATTGCTCATCTCTCCGATATATGTTCTTTACTCTAAGGTGTATAGAGCTGCATTTTCAAATATTTTCAAAAATATGAAATTGAATCATTCTTTTTCCCAACCCTGCCATTTGCCTTTCTCCTACGTACGATACATACATAAATATTAATAATGTTACAATTTCCGAAAAACATGCAAAAATATTGTAAATAAATTTGCATACATATATGGAAAAGCAAACATACCAAAAAACATACATACATACCTACATAAATCAATCAAATGTTTACCAAACATATCAATTTTCGAAATTCAAATGTGATGTGATTTTTGATGATTTATACATACAATATGCATGCACATACATATTTATTAGAACAAAGTCACCATCTACTGTACATACAGATATGTATGTAATTATTTAGAAACAAAAGTTGATATCAAGTTCCCCAAAAAAAGAAGAACAGCAATCCAAGAGCACACAGATCGATTTACAATTTCAGGACATACTGCTGCTGTGAGGTGTATCTTTTTTACCTGCATTCAAGATAGACATACTGACTGACATGATTATATCTTCATACAAATATTAAGAAATGTAGCATTTTAAAATACATATTTACGCATAAGCACATATACATACATATGTATATGAATATTAGGCTGCCCTGAAATTATGGTGCTCTAGAACTAAAACGAATTGCGTTGATGCAGCAATTTTGACCAAATGTAGTTTATTAATTTACTTTGTAGTAATATAAAATGTATTTCTGGTAACATGGTATGATGTGCAAATCAAATCAAAATGTTGCACTAAATTAACCTTTATTATATATTCTTGGATATTATCTTAATGACTTAAATGTTGAATAGAAAATGATCTTAAAAATTAAAAAGATGCATAAATGATCAATGCAATGAAGTCCCTTACACAATATGCCACAAAAAATTTGACGAAAGGCTTTGTGACCACTCTACTCAACACTTCGAATTAGAATCGGCTATAAAACAGTGCTGATTATTTTTTCAAAATTTTCTATCATTCATATGGCTCGGCAGTACCTCATCCGATCAACCCAATTTTTCAGTACAGCCCAAAATCCACACCAAACATTGACTCGTTGTGGATGATGCATTGGCTTAGTCACGTGTGGGTTAAATTTAAATGTTAAAGACCCACGCTATATGAATATTAGGATGTCCTAAACTTATGGTGTGTTTCACTTTCACATAGAAACATTGTTTTAGGAAAAGCCTCAAACAATTTAAATATTTTTTTTTTTCGAAAAATATTTATTTTTGTTGGCACAAAAAATATAACAATAAAATAGAAAAAATGGAACAGAATATTTAAAAAATAGAACAGAATATTTTTCCTGATCTTTTTCTATTTTTGGTGAATTTTTTCGTGCCAGCATTTTTTTTTTTCGAAAAAATATGATTTTTTCTTAATTTTTAGGAGAGTGTTGCTAAACCACTGATCCCTATTTGAAAGTGAAATTTGCAACATTTGTAGCTATCACAATTACTTTTAATTTTACATATATGCGGGTGTTATTAGACTTATATTCCCACAGTGAGAGTACAAATATTAATAGTACCTTCGACGAAAATTGGAATTTTAGTAAAATAAATTTATACAAATTATATATCCATAAAAAATTGTATGCTGATTTTGTGAATCAGTATTCCTCAATGCACACAATTTTTTGTTGTTGTTGGAGTCGTAACAAATACAGCATCATCACTCTCAATGAAGTAAATATCTACACAAAAATGGTCTAAAATGATTATGCCGTGCCACACGTATACTTTGTTTGTAGAATAGCTGTGTACTCAGTTTATGATCTTTTCTCCTTTTTACAGGACTTTTAATTTCCAAACGATATATAACATTTAATAATTTATTTCCGTGCTTCTGCTAGTATCACAAAGGCGATGTGTATCATATGAAAGAGAAGGCATATCTGTTAGAAATACTTATGATTTCATGCTGTATTAGTTTAGTATTAACAAATATTTCAAGTTTTCCCCTTAAAAAGTTAAATTTTATTTATTTTTAAAGGGGAAATTGAAATATTTCTTAAATCTAAACCTATTGAGAGAGAAGCGTCAAATATGTATTATTTTTAAAAGATATTCTTCTCTTTAATATAAATAAATTAATAAAGAATCTATATCCTTGGCAAATTAAAAGAAATCTTAAATGAAAGATCACCACATAGAAAACTGAATTCCTATATACGACGTCTAGTTTCATGAGTATATGGTCCTGTTCAGCTCCAAAAAGTACTGTCGCACGGTGTTACATTTAATAATATTTTTCTTTACTAATAGTCACGTACAAATTTTTGTCAACATTTTTTTTTTGATCGCTGTGAACCTTTTCTTTTTTTCGCGGTTTTTATGCAATTTTAAATTATATTTTTTAAGAAACCGGTCTTATTCGATGTCCCTGCAATTGTAGAACCTATGACCGGGAGTGCCTTATATGCATCCACTTAAAAAACACTGTTTTTTATTTTTAATTTTCATTTATAGGACTTTTACATACCTACTTGTGCTGCCATATATTTGCATATGCATGTAAACTTTACATTTTCATAAATTTGTGTACGTATGAATGAGTGAGTGTGTGTGTTTGTCAACACAAATTGACATTTATGCAATTTGACGCAGAAACAAATTTAATTTTCTCAATTTATTTTACGCTTCACACTCATAGCACCATTATGCAGCCATACATGTTGAAAAAGATAGAAAAGTCTACACAGTGTATCTATCCAATGATGCAGAAGTACAACAGGGTGGAGCGGCAAATATGAGTTTATAAAATGTGGAAATATCTTGAAAGAACAAATATCTGGTTTGTGGTGTTTTACGGAGTCCAACCTAAATATACAACGCATAGCCGTGTATATATGGCTTATGGCATGCCAACGCAAGCACTTTATACAGAAGCCCCATTGACGAGTTATACCCACAAAGGATATGAAAGACATATAGGGTGGACCATTTAACATTTTGAATTTGAACTACCATTCACTTTGACTTTGAAATATAGAATAACATTCATTTTTATTTTCAAGTTTGTTTTTGACATTTGACACTCGAACAAAATTGGGAAATATTAAAAACCTTATTCCAAAGTAGTGAGTCTTTAACGGAATCTGTTAGAAATCTACGTGGACATTTTTTGAGAAGAGATCGGCCATAAGTTCAGCATTCATGTAGCTCATTTTCATCTCGCTGGCTATGTCAATAAGCAAAATTGCCGCATATGGGGTTCAGAGAACCCACACGTGACTATTGAGAAGCCAATGCATCCACAACGAGTCACTGTTTGGTGTGGATTTTGGGCTGTACTGAAAAATTTCGTTGATCGGATGAGGTTCTGCCGTGCCAATCGTGGTAGTCATATGAATAACATTATGTTCCATTATTAAAAGACAAAGTTCAACCTTCCCAATAAAACCAGTAATTTGCAAAAATAATCAGTATTATCTTTATAGCCTATTCTAATTTAAAGTTTTAAATAGTCCACCCTATATAAGTGCAGTTCTATATGTTATATATAGATATGAATGTTCCCTCTTCCGAACTTCAAGGGCTATAGTGTATAAAATACAAAGAATTTGTTTTATTTATTATTAATTTTTATTTACTATTCCAATAAAATACTTCAAATACATCATAAAGATAAACACGATTAGAAATATTAGTAATTCATATAATTTATCGACCTTTGGTTTATTTATTTATTTATTATTAATTTTTATTTACTATTCCAATAAAATACTTAAATTCATCAGAAAGATAAAAACGATTAAAAATATTACTAATTAAAATTATTTATTTTTAATTTTTTAAGCCCACCTAGGAAAAAAATATTAGATTTTAAAATTTTCCATTTTTCTAAAAAGAAAATTCTCGAATTCGAATACTCGAGTGGGGAAAATGTTCTCATAATTTTACGAACTGAGGCCAAACAAAAATACATAAAATTCATAAAATCGAAAAACAAATTATTAGATTTGCAGATTATGCATTTTTCGACCATATATATGGCCACAGTGAATATAGTTGAGTGTGGTTTTCCTCCCTCTCATTACCAAGAAGAAAACACTTGATCGAAATAGCTAGAATTCAAGAAGATCTGATCAAATCGATCACTAATCAGAAAAAAATATTTGAAATAAATTGTTGAAGTTACCTTTTTGAGTCAAACTATCCTAGTGCATATATGTCGAGGTCTAGACGATAATTGAAAAATCTAATATTTTAATTTATCTTCTACTAAATAAGTCACTAAACACAAAATTATTTGAAATAAATTGCCGAAGTTTCATTTTTCAATTAAAATCCATCCTAGTGCATATATGTTCGAAGTGGACTCTTCGATAAATAATATAAAATTCAAATATTTTAATTTTTGAACCTTGAAAGCTGTGAAAAGGTAAAAGGTGTCTACTTTAAAGAACAAACTTTGGGTTATGGAAAATCCACCATATTTAACATACGACCTTCGTGTATTTGAATACACCCAACATTACTGTGTGTGTCATATGCATATATTACAAAATAATGTCATCATCATATTCCAAAGGATGTGTTTTTATTTGATTTTCTTCGCCAACAAACGGAAGTTGATCAATTCAAAAGTGTTGCTGTCTTCGTTGGCTTGGCTGGCTGTTGGTTGTGTGCCGGCCTCGCAACTGAAGCTGTGTTTGTTTCCAAGTGAATCCTGGAGTCCTTGAGAGCGAGCACATGTATTTACATATGTACGAATGTACGTATGTAAATATGCTGTCGAAGCAATACATAGACAAACATATTTCTATTTGTAATTTGTACTAAAAGCAAAAATTTCATTTGTTTATGACTTCTTCTTCTTCTTCTCCGAGTAATTTGTCACAATTTGCATTTAATTTCCATATGATGTTGACAGTGAGACCGGCTCCTCGGGCTGGTGATGTTTGTTGGTTGTTGGCTTGCTGTTGCTGACGCAAGATGACACACAGCCCCCGAACACCAACACAAACGACATAATTTTACATCATGTTAGCATAATTTACATAAAAATAACTTTGACAAACAAACAGCAGAAAATTTGTCTAAACGCCATTTAAGGAAAAGTTTTAATTTTCAGCAAATATTCAAAATTTCCCTTGACGTTTTTCACACACACAAACGGCAATTTCTATTTCAACCCCTATTTGCTCGTTTTATGAAAGTGGAAAAAAAGTCAATTTGAAACCCATTAATTTTCGCTGTTATACGTACATACGTACGTCTTTGTATGAACGTGTGACAAAGTCAATCGATCAAAATTCAATAGAATTTGTCCATCCATCTGGAATGCAGTGTGTTGTAAAGGGTGATTTTTCAAGAGCTTGATAACTTTTTTTAAAAAAAAAACGCATAAAATTTGCAAAATCTCATCGGTTCTTTATTTGAAACGTTAGATTGGTCCATGACATTTACTTTTTGAAGATAATTTCATTTAAATGTTGACCGCGGCTGCGTCTTAGGTGGTCCATCCGCTTAGTCCAATTTTGGCATTTCCACGTTTTTGAGTAACAGAGACCCAATTGGTGCGAACGGCGACGAATCGAAAATTGGTGGTCATCATTAACACTGGCCGATACAGCTGCGATATTTTCTTCAGTTCGCACTCTACGTAAGCGTGTTGGTGGTTTAATGTCCAACAATGTAAATTTGGTGCGAAATTTAGTCACAATAGCCCGAATAGCCGCTTCAGTGGGTCGATTAAACTGACCATAAAATGGAAGCGCGCAATGAACTTTCTTAACAGAGCACGCATTTTGATAATAAAATTCAATAATTTGCAAGCGTTGTTCGTTTGTAAGACGATTCATGATGAAATGTCAAAGCATACTGAGCATCTTTCTCTTTGACACCATGTCTGAAATCCCACGTGATCTGTCAAATACTAATGCATGAAAATCCTAACCTCAAAAAAATCACTCTTTATTTTACATTAGCATTTTCCGCAGTTTTAGTTACGCCTTCTACTCCCACCCCACCCGGCCTCCACCCATGCCATCCAACCCTGTGTCATGGTGCCGAACAAAGTTACTTTTTATTATTGTTCACCAGCTAATAAATGGATTTTTTCGATTTTGGAAATTTACCACGCCTACACGTGACAATTGCCTCACAAGTCATATGTTATAATAAGCGTTACACAGCAAAACGGGATATAATGACATACATGAGGACATGACTTTGGCCAACCCCCAAAAAAAGAGCGCTAGAGAGTGTGAGGGAGTGTAGTGTAGGCAGGTTTTACAACAACACATGCTATGAAAAAGCCAAAGAAAGGTATATCTAAATCAAAGCAAGCAATTTCGTTTGGAAAAAGGAAACACAATTACAAAGTAGTGTGAATTTTTTTCCATCAATAGATCTGTGTTCCATTTTTGGTTGAGTAAACTATAGATCACTCAATTACCATTTTGGTAAAATTGCCGTACCTTAGAGTGTTTCTTTGGACAAAATCGCCCTAGGTTAATCTTGCCTGGAAACAAAGACAATGGCTTGGTGAACTATAGCATACTCCCATACCCCAGCTAAGAATGATGTGGTGGGTGGATTTCCTGTTAGAAGTCGTTATCTAAAATTTTACTCAAATGGCTCCGAAAGAGAAGGAACTGAACTTTAGATTAACTTGACCTGCAGCGTATACCAATCCGAAGTTCTACCTATTACAGTAGTTGCGGAGTGGCTTGTGCCGAACACAGGCTTCAACATCTACTCAGATAGTCAGGATGTCATCATATTCATGGAAGTGGTAATCTTAAATTCGAATCTCTTCAGGAGATGACGACCCTACAAGCTGTACCGGATCTTGCATGCATAGGTACAGCCCTGTCGGCAAGCAAGCTGCATCTCAGGCAGAAGGCATTGATATTGGCAAACAACAGATGGGCAGTGCCCATTGGGCACCCCTAAACACTTGCAGAGTCACGAAGATGGTGTGATCGAAGTATGATGTGAATACACGGATGTCTCCAAAAGGGATTTTGGAGTTAGTTCCGTTGTATCCACAGAAAAAGTTGCCCGCGAATGTTCATTCCAACTTCCTGGCACTTGAAGCGTCTTCGGATGTTTTGGGAATTAAGGAAGCATGAAGTAAACTTTGCAAATAGGAATCTTTGTAGACACACTCAAAAAAAAGTGTACTAAATTCCAGTAAAAATTTACTAAAATTGAGGAAATTGGTATCTGTTTGGCACCCTTACTCAATTTAAGTTTATTTTTTTACTGGAATGTACTAAAAATAATTTAAAATTTATTCAAAATGAGTTTTATTAACCCATTTCAACTACAAAGGTACTTATATTGGGTAAATTTTTCAGACTCAATTATAGTATGCTTCGGTATAAATTTTTTTCAGTGCAGTCAACTGTCTCTTAGATCTAAACGTATAATTGAATTGTCTGTCTGAAGTCACTCTTATATTGATCCTTGGATACAGGGACTTTTATAGGAACGCGCGGGCAGAGACGAGTTGGCGAGGATGGAATCTACTCTAAGTATCCTCGCTACGGAGTTATTCGCAACACCGATAGGGTCTGTTAAAAGTGGTTTCTTCATGCACTACCTAGACCGAGGTAATTTCAAGTGGAAGAACTTCGACACTTGTCAAATATCCAGAGAATTCTGACCTCAATATAACAAAAAAAACGTATCAGAGACAGATGATATGAAGAGGTCGAGCTACATCTTGAATAATTTCAATTGTCTACGTTCATTTAGGTATTGCCCTGTAGGCGCACGCATGCCACACAGGTTAGACATCGTGGCAAGTGACTTTTGTAGGTGCTTTGAAGAAGAGGAGAACATTAAACGCGCCGTACACCTCGATATCTGGTTCTGCCTGCCTATGACCAGAAGACGTTCAGCGACACTGGATTCAGATTTCTTTTAAGGCTTGTACCACTTGGACAGTCGTGCATCGCACACGATGTTTCCCATTAGGGTCGTGGTAGATCCCGTGGTATCGAAATATACCCCTTCTGGTCCAACTAAGTTGGATACTTGCTTTCTGACTGACTAATGTAACCTAAAAGAGTGTACCGAACACTTTCAGGAAATTATTCTGAAACTGAAATTTAATTAAATTTAATATCTATACTTTTCGATCCAAGTCCTGGTAAGAAATTTGCAATAATGAAATATGGAACAACATTATTATGCCCAGACATTAAGACCACAATCTTTTAAAATGAAATTCCCACTGAAGTATGTTTCAGATCCGGGTAGATTATGGAAAAGTTCTTGTTTAGACGTGTCGAACTTTAAAATGAAAATGAAAGAATGCTGCTCCACGACAACGGATTTACCAATTTTAAAGAAGTACGCACCAACGAATCCATAGTTAAATAAAGCAAAGCAAACATTGAGTTTTGCGCATGAAATGGTTCTTCGTTGAATATCCTCACTCAAAATTCAACAATTTTGCTTATTGACATTTCCATTGAGCCAAAAATGGGTCTTATCGAACCATGATTTTCGAAAAAATTAGCGTAATTTTCAATTATTCTAATCATGATGAATTGGTAAGTGGGCAAAGAAGCCTTATGATCGTCGCAAGCATAACTATGGTTAGGGGCATTCATCATATTATGATTGATATTACGGTTTTGGGTAATCATAACGTAGTTTTAGCTAAACATATGTAGTCATAATGATCATATTATCATAGCCATACTATGTTTAAACTTAATCATAATATGGTTGCGATTATTATCTCTGATAAATGGTCATAATATCATTAGTTACAGCCATACTATGTTTAATCTCAATCGTAATATGGTTATGACCGTCATATCTCTGATATAATGATCATATTATCATTAGTTACAGCCATACTACGTTTAGTCTCAATCATAATATGGTTGCGACTGTCATATCACTGATATAATGATCATATTATCATTAGTTACAGCCATACTATGTTTAATCTCAATCATAATATGGTTGCGACCGTTATATATCTGATATAACGATCATATTATCATTAGTTACAGCCATACTATGTTTAATGTCAATCATAATATGGTTGCGACCGTCATATCTCTGATATAATGATCATATTATCATTAGTTACAGCCATACTATGTTTAATCTCAATCATAATATGGTTGCGACCACCATATCTTTCATATAATGATCATATTATCATTTGTTACAACCACAATATTTTTAATCTCAATCATAATATGGTGGCGATCGTCATATCTCTGATAAAATGATCATATTATCATTAGTTACAGCCATACTATTTTTAATTTTAATCATAATATGGTTGCGACAGTTATATCTCTCATATGCGTGTAGAAAACACCCGATATTTCAGATATGGCCAACGTTGTATCGATTGATCTGAGGAGGTTAAAATATATTTTCCGAAATGTTTCAGTTTTATCGTTTGTTTTGAACCGGGAGATTCTCCTGGCTCAAGACCATTTTGCATCTATATTTTATAGAATGCAAATGACATGGTGACATTTATTACTAGGCTACACATTACCACTATCATGATTTCCGTCCTGTGAAAGTCTTCGTATTCGCAGCTACTTTTTTCGAAATGTACAATACATCCTCCTAACTATTGGCTACTCTTTAATTTGAATTTTCAAATGTATTTGGAAAGGGTAGTAAAAGGCTTTGCAACTTAGTACAAAGCTTCTTCTATGGCTTCTAGTGCCCTTTAGTTCACCAAAGTTTTCCGTATTCTGCGTATTCATCTTCAAGCACATCAAATTTTACTTTTTTATTTGACTGAAACGAGGCCCAGTTTAATGTACATTTATATCGTGTCTGTAACACAAATCACAGCGTTTGATATGTGTCGAATTCCTTATTGAACTATTGATGAGACGAGGAGGAGAGGGACATAGAAGAGCACATATTTGGGGTATTGCTTGTATGTATCCTCTTTATTGACACTATGCTTCAACGCCTGAGGTTTATTACTTACAACAGCAGCAGCACTAGTATTAGTGGCACAGACAGTAGCAAGAAGCAGCAGCAGCATCATAACTTGTGGCAACCTAAAGATAAACCGAGCACAACGAGCTACAGCAACATCGAATAAACTTTGTTATATCAAAAAGAAAAATAGATGACGTATCCAAAAAACAACAGACATACATACATGGAAAACGATGGGACGAAAATGCTTTTCATATATAGAGCCACACACACACACTCCCTGCCAGGAAGAAAACCACCGACTCATCTGTATTTTATTTGTGGCAGTATGTGTGGCAACCACACAATAACCAAAGCCAAGATGGTAAGACACATGAAATATTTTTCGGGAAGCGTCTGTCTATTTCTGCAGGGGACATAGGAGTACTTATACGTCGTACATCCGTACGATTTTGTACATTTTTGTCCGTGTAGTGTTTGTTTGGCTAGAGCACGGACGACGACCGTGTTCTCCGTTGGTTTGTTGCTAAACGATAAAACCCTTAATGCCACAACAACCACATGTGGCTGTGGACTCTGATTCTGATTCCGCCACTGACAGCATGACTGACTGGCTGGCTGACTACATCTGTATAAATACTAGAACATGTAGGAATGGACTGAAATATGAACAGAATGGGACTGACTGAATATATGAGTTTCTCGCGAAGCCACAGAATTTCTAAAAAGAATTGGATTTTTCGTGTATCTGTATATATTCTTCTTCTTCATCTTCTTCGTTTGGTTTTGGCTGATGGTTTTCGCCACTATGGCACGTAATTTTCCGTGCTCGGCGTTGTTTCTGCCCCGCGAATATATAACAACGTGAGAAAACAGTTCGGCGGACATAACCCAACATTACTTTGCAACATCACTCGCCATTTTTGGCTGGAAATTGCAAGTACTTTTTTGTTAAAATTTGGTTGTTAACATATCCATTTATCCAAAAACGGGGTGCTGACCAAAACTTTCGCCCTACATTGACACTAACGAGCATTAATTTTGATAATAACATTTTAGCCATTTTACAGTTTTGGTTGTTAACATAGCCATTCATCAAAAAATGGGCTTTCCTGCAAAACTGGCTCCCAATTTTGGCACTTACGAAGACTCATTTTGATAATAACGTTTTATTATTGGGAAATTTTGGTTGTTGACACAGGCATTCATTCGAAAATGAGGATTCAACCGAAACTGGCGCCCAACGTTTGTACTACTGAAGACTCAATTTGATAATAATATTTTAGCATTTGGCAATTTTGTTTGCTAACATAGCTTTTCATCCCAAAATGAGGTTTCGGCAAAAACTGGCGCCCAACGTTTGTACTAATAAACACTCATATTGATAATAAAGTTTTGTTATTTGGAAATTTTGGCTGTTGACATTTGGGTTTTTTGCCTAAATCTGTTATTAACAAAGTTTTATCATTTGGCAATTTTGGTTGGTACTAACATACACTCATTTTGATAATAATGTTGTATGATTTGGAAAGGGGTTTTGACTAAAACTGGTGCCCATTGTTGGCACTACCGAACACTCATTTTGATAATAAAGTTCTATCATTTGGTAATTATGGTTGTTAATATAGTCATTCATCCAAAAATGGAGTTTCAGCCAAACTGGCGCCCAACGATTGTATTAATTTTGATAATAAAATTGTATTATTTGGAGAGCTTGACATGATGATTTGGCATCAGTGACTTAATAAAAATAATAGCAGATTTTACTATCGGCTCCAAAACTCCTGGCCTGCACAGACTGTCAAAATCGATCCGCCATTGTTATGCTGTAATTCACTCAAAAGTGAATTTATATTTTTTTAATTTATATTTCTGACATAATTGAAGAAAATCGAGAATAGTTAATCGACTTTTTTATAAAGCCAGACTAATATCCTTGGATTTCTATCCTAGTACTTTCTTATGAGATATTGTGATGGGTAACCAGGAAGACAGTTTTAATAACAACATGACAAAAGCCATATCAAAACCATAAGTACCTCAAGCAAAGTAAATAACCTTGTCGAGATCATCATCCACTCCATCGCCATCACCGCTGCCATCGTCATCATCCTTGTCGCCATCTTGATGATACGAGTATAATTTCATCTCTTTATACTTTGCTCCTCGCAAAGTAGGCAATCGAATAATTTCATTGCGGCAAATTATCATTGACGATGACAATGTGAACCAAAAATACACAATTTTGTTGTCATGTCCTTTTGTACGTCTCTTAGGTTTTCTTGTTTTTTTCCGAAGCGAGTATTTATACTGATATTTTCTTACGACTTAATACATCAATTTATGTTGATGGCAAATGTGTGCAAATGCCTCCCATTTTAGTGGTGGTGCGAGTATTTGCAACGGAAACATTAAAGCTTGTTTGTGGAAATTCCAGATATTAATGCCCCAGCCACACGTCCTTCGGCTAGGCCACAAACCCACCCCAGACGAGATAGACGAGTTATGGACATATTTCTGGTAGAGAAATATATTGAAATTGTTCAGGGCATTATTCTAAGCCAAAAATTCGCTGTCTATAACATGTGCCATATACAACGTACCTAATATTTGATAGAATAGTTGTTGTGGCTGTACGACATAGTTTCCCCCGACCCAAACAAGGCCGAGAAGTTAAAGCATCCCCGCATTCCCCATATTCGGGAGTGTGAGTTGTTCATGTTCATGTGTTGTTGATGTGCTTGAGGATGTGTATGTCTGCTATTTATGTTAAGGAATTTCGTGATGATGTCGTGTTGTCCTTGGATGACGTTCTTTGTACAAACTATTAAAACGCCAATAAATACTCCCCACGGGCCTACATGTGACGATGACGATGTTGATGATGATGATGACGTGATGGTAGACCACCACCACCGACCGCAGGCATAGTATCTATCTACTATTATTATATTAAATTAGCCAAATAACTATTATTATGATGGAAAGAATAGTTGAGAGTGAGAGAGAGCGCGGCATACATTATATTTTGCGATTAGGCTATTTTTTGTGTGTGTTCTTATTCAATTATTATTTATCAGATATACCAAGACAGTCCAGACAGGCTATTATACCACATATGAGATATGATATGTATAGTCGACATATTTTCAAAAACTCGAGTGATTTTTGTAATTAGAATTATAGTTCTTGATGACTAATTTATTCCGTCAACTCATTGTTGTTTGAGGTCAATAAAAAATAATTGCCTTTGATATCTGGTTGTCCAATTTGCTGAATTTACTTTTATAGTTCAATTAATCTTTCATTTTGGAATATTTTCGCTATTCGATTTCAATTACAAAACTATATGTTTAAATGATATAATAGGTAACATCATGTGACAATTTTACACTTAATTTATTGGTCCTAAGCAAGATAATAAACATGTGTAACTAGAGATCGTGTGTAAAGAACTTTGTACTCACTTTTTCATTTGGCGATCCTTTCTCCTTGTCTCTCCTTTTAATTTCCAAAGGGTACATATGTTTAGATAATTTATTTTCATACTTTCTAGAGTCATACACATGCGATATGGATATCAAAAGAATGAGAAGAATATCTGTTAAAAATACTTTAAAAATAAAGCTTCTATCTGTATTAGTTTAGTTTTAACAACAACATCGAGTTTCCCCCCTTATTTATTTACTTTATTCATATTTTACTATTTAAGGGGGAAAATTTAAAATGACTATTAATGCTAAACTAATACAGATAGAGGCATCTACTTTTTTTTAGTATTTTTAGCATACATTCGTCTCTTTCATTTGATACCCATATCGCATGTGCATGAATCTCGAAAGTATGAAAATAAATTTTTAAGAAAAATCCTTTGGAAATTAAAAGTCCTGTACAAAGGAGAAAAGACCACCAAATGAAAAACTGCGTAGTTTCATGTGTATATGGTCTTGTCCAGGTCCAAAAAGTACTGTCGCACGGTGCAATCAACAAAACCTACTGCAAATTGTCGACCATCTACATCTTATAAATACTTGGTTGAAGCAGGAGTTCCGTTTTAGTGAGCACAAAATTATATTGGGCGTTGATAGTTGATTGGGAATAGTTTCCCCTTCCATATGCTTCCAATTGGAAATGAAAATCCTGAGATTTTGGGGACTCAATCATTCATAATCAATCATAAATGTCAGATGATATTTTTATAAAGGGATATTTTTTATAAAGGTGCCGGTTGTATATCAAATACAAGGGTCACTATTTATATTGTGAGCCTTGACAAACCTACGTGTTGTTAGGTTGCTATTGATATTTTCAATTAAAAGTTTGATATTTCCGATCATGAACTGATCCAAATCCTTTTCTCTTATTTGAGTACACTTTGTCTTGTTTACCTTTACTTAAAAGAAAAATGTCATCAAAAAATGGAATAAGCTATTATACTATGAAACAAGTAAGTAATCTTCAGTCGGCTAAAGCGGCATATATATACCGCCACTCTCAGAGAACATATATACGGAAGTTATAAGAAATTAAATTTAACTTAGGGTAGGCTAATTTCTGTGGAAGGTACTAAGAGGTTCGTAGCAATTGTAAAAACATGATCAAGTCGTAGTAGGTGCCATGCACCAGCATAGAAGTTATGAAGGATTTAATATTACCTAGGATTCAAGCAATTGTATGGGAGGTACCAGAAGGGGTGTGGCAATTTAGCCCATCTTCGAAATTAAACTAAGTTTGGCAAAACTATTACCATGTGCAAAGTTTGAATCGATTCCTAAACTCCTTTCGAGAGTTAACGTGTACACCAGCCAGCCAGACGGACGGACATACTTGGAGTCTTAAGTCACTCCTTCAATGCGTTACACTTTGTTCTGTCCCAAATGATATATACACTCCTAATCTGTAGAATGAGGATATAATAAATATTATAAATATTTAATATAATATTACTGCAAAGAGCCATGTGTAACATTTTCTGATTTTGGCTATCTAAACTCGGCTATCAAAATTTAAAAAACTATTTAAATTTTTTTAATAAATATTTTTTTATTAAAATTCCAATTTTCGTCGAAGATACTTTTAGTATTTGTACTCTCATTTTGAAAATATATGTCAGAAAAAATGTCTATATGTTAAAGATCTTTGTATAAATGGAAGGAAGTTCTAGTCCTCTTGGTAGGCAAAAAAAAATTTAAAAATTACGATTTTTTTAAAGTTTTTTGTTAAATATTGCTAATAACTACTTTACATATTAGATAAGAGAATATGCATTGTGTTACTATATAATAGCTGGGATTCTAGCGAAGTAAATAAGGCCTATTTGAAGAAAATCTATTGATAAATGTCGTTTATTGTACAAGTAATGGAATTTAAAAAAAATCAAAATTTTGTGTAGTTTTTACCAAGCTTTTGCTTATAGTGTACTTCTACAACTTGGTCCATAACTTCTACATTTAACCATAGATTTTCCTCAACTAGACGCAGTTTTCCTCGATCATTGAAACCGGCGCCCAACGTTGGCACTAACGAACATTCATTTTAATAATAAAGATTTATCATTTGGCAATTTTGATTGTTAACATAGCCATTCAGCCAAAAAAAAATGGTTATATCCAAAACTGGCACCCAACGTTGGCGCTACCGAAGACTCATTTCAATAATAACATTTTATCATTGGGAAATTTTGTCGAAAATTTGGTTTGTGCCAAAAAATGGCGCCCAACGTTGGCACTGACGAACACTCATTATGATAATAATATTTTATCATTTGATTTGATAATAACTTCTACATTTATCCATAGATTTTCTTCGACTATGCATTTGTCTTCGCTAAGATGCCAGCTAATAAAAAATATAATAAAATATTATTTAATCAAATTTCTAAAGATTTTTTTCACATTATTTATAGCGATTTAAAAAATCATATATTTATTTAAGTTTTTTTCGTTTGTATTTTTTTGTCTGTAACCAATATTTGATTTGAACTGGGATATTGTAATAAATGTCACCATGTCATTTGTAAATCAATTTGCATTCTATTAAATATAGATGCAAAATGACCTTGAGCCAGGACAATATCCCAGTTCAAATCATGTATTTTTTAAATTATTTTGCCTCTACAAAGAGTGTCGTAACTTCTATATTTTCTCTAGATATTTTACATGCAGTCAATGTTTCCGCTTCAGAATGTTAGCTGTTAAAAATAGAACATCACAATTTTTCCGATTTTCTTTCTATTTTTTTATGATTTTTATTCGTAAGAATAAAGTTTAAAAAGAAAACATTTATTTCGTAATTTCTGTAGACTGTTTCTGAACCTCAGTTTCTATGTATGTAAAACTGAAATTCACAACATTTGTAGCCATCATAATTACCTTTAGTTGAACATATAAGCGAGTTTGATCGGACCTATATTTCCAAAATGACACTACAAATATTAAACTTACCTCGACGAAAATTGGAATTTTAGCAAAAAAAGTATTCTTTAAAACAATATTCACAAAAAAACTGACACTACAAACCTTTAAGGTTCCTTCGACGAAAATTGGAATTTTATTAAAAAATATCTATGTATAACAAAATGTTTGCTGATTTTATGGAACAGTATGCCACAATGCAGACAACAAATATTTGTTGAGACATTTGGTGACTTTTTAGTGATACTTTTTACTGAGGTTAATCACAGACTATAAATATTACGAAGATAATTTCTCCCAGTATAGCGTCATTTTTAACATATTTTGATATTTAGTAGGACAAAATATAATACGAGATTTTCACAACTTCCGGGCAATATGACGTTACCTGTGATCTAATATTTTATAGCCGAATTTTAACTTCCATTGTCATTACCCAAATCCACTTTTTTAAAAAGTAATTGCTCCATATGACGCTACACTCACAAATCAATTGGGGATGATTTGTTATAGCGAGCCGCTGTACCAAGGAAAAATCATCGAAACTGCTGCAGTAACATCAGCTCGTCGGCAACTACACTGATTTGAGCACCAACTGGCAAGAGCAACAGCAGCAAGTGCTGTCCATAGATTTTATTTGCATATTTTTATGCCATTTTCAGTTTATGTTGTCTCTTCTACCACTCTCATGTAAAATTATGTAAATTTAACATTTTACAAAACATTTACAGAGATTTTTCAACACACAACATAAAGGGGGCGAGATAGGTCTATAACCTCCTCCCCTCGCAGCCTCCTTTAGACGACATAATGGCAATTTGAACGAAAACACAAAAAAAATTACAAAAATGCAATTTACATAAATAATAAAATTGTAAACACACTCACTTTACATTCAGGTTCAGTGAAGTCTTGTTTTTTCAAAAACAGCAGCCCAGTCCCCCCCACCAAAAAAGGCCGACAGAAAAACACAAACATCACTCTATAAACTTGGCTGCCTTTGTTGTTGCTGTTGTTGGCAGTTGACATACAAAAAGTTGCAACAAAATATAGCTGCAATTAATGACAACTGCTGCTGCTGCTGCCGTTACTGTCACTGTCACCGATGTTGTTGTTCGCGCTACAAATTCACTGCTTTACTGCCGTCCGCTTTTTGTGTTCTTGTTTTCCAATTTGATTTATTTACTATTTATTTATTGTTGTTACAATGTTTGTTGTTATTATTATTTATTTATGCCTTTTAATTGCCTTCATATTTTTTGCTGTTGTTTTATTGTTTCGCAACAGCAGCAGTAAACATAAATTCATTAAATATTTGCATGAGCAAATTGTTGATAAATGACATCGTGAGTGGTGGTCGAATTAAATTAAATTTTTTGTAAAAGAAGAGGAATTTTTACAAACTACACAATTCAATAGAAAATATACACGAATATTTAAGTTAACAAAATATTTGAATATTTGTTGTGAAATGAAAAGACAACTTTTTTCATTCTGGGTTCCGACAATTCCCAATATGAAAAGAAAAATTACCAGAAAATCAAATGTTCACAAATTACAGTCTATTTTCGCAATGATCTTCAGATTTGTCTCAAAATGAGAGCAAACATTCCCAAAAAGTGGGATTTTAAATTTTTGAATCCCAAAAATCTCAAAATGAAAGCAAAAATTCCTAAATAGAATTTATATTTTTCTAATAAATAGACAAAAATTAAGAAATTAGATTTGAATTCATCACTTAAAACTTATTGAACCACAAATTTTGGGTTTTGAAAGTACGCCCACAATTCCCAAAATGAAAACAAAAGTTCCTAAAAAATGAGATTTTCACAAAATTTCAGTGTATTTTTGCAGGGATCTTCAGATTTGTCCCACAATGAGTGCAAACATCTCCAAAAAGGGATTTTTCATTTTTTAATCTCAAAAAATCTCAAAATGGATATTTCACAAATTACAGAGATTTTCAGATTTGTTCCAAAATGAGATCAAATATTCGCAAAAAATAAAAGCAAAATCCAAAAAATGGATTTTTATTTTTTAATTAAAACTTAATAAACCAAAAATTCAAGGTTTTGAAAATACGCACTCAATTCTCAAAAAATTACAAGTTACAATGCATTTTCGTTGTTTGTCGATAAGGCAAGGCCAAATTCGGTAAATATGTTTGAAACATAAATTAAAAAAAAATGAGGCAACCATAGCATTTGTGAATTTATGTAAAAAACACACACACACACAACAGACTGAGTTTTTGAAGTTTCCATTAAAACTAAATTTTTACAAAAATTTAAGTTTTTGTCGTTGCAGTTCACATATTTCATAATTTTTCGCAATTGTGTTTCAATAAAAAAAGGAAAGAAAGAAAAATGGTAAAAAGCATGAAACTATTTTTTGGGAATTCGGTGTTTTTTCTTTTGTAAAAAAATCAAAATTTGCAAATCTAATATTTTTTATTATTTATATTGGACTCTCAAATCTTAAAATTATTAAAACACATTTTCCCCACTTACTTTCTGATGAAGTATTTTTATTGGAATAATAAATAAATAAAAAATCAATAATAAAAACCCTTTTATCGTTTTTAGTTGTCTGGCGACCATTTTAGTAAAAAATCTCCAATTTTGGAACACATTTTCCCCATTTTTGGAATTAAAAAAAATACAAAGTCTGCAAATCTAATAATTTGTTTAACGTTTTGATAAATTTTATGTATTTTAGGTGTTTTTATTTGGTCTCTGTTCGTAAAATTATGAGAAGACATTTTCCCCACTTAGGGATTTTTTTGTGGAAAAAAAATGTAAATTTAATATTTTTTATCGTTTTTAACTTTTTGAAGAATTTTAATTATTTTTTTTGGAAAAATAAATAATTAAAAAATAAAAATAATAATAACAAATAAATAAATTACTTTGATTTTGGTCCACTATATCCTTTGAAGATCCAAAGATCCATATATAACATATAGAACTACACTTACATAGAGTGGGTCATTTAAATTAGAATCGGCTATAAAAACTTTTCTTACAATTTATGGTCTTATTGAAAAGGTTGAACTTTGTCATTTAATAATAGAGCACAATATCATTCATATGACTACAATGACTGGCTTGGCAGTACCTCATCCGATCAATCCAATTTTTCAGCCCAGTACAGCCAAAACTTCACACCAAACAGTAACTCGTTGTGGATGCATTGGCTTCTCAATAGTCACATGTGGGTTCTCTGAACCCCATATACGGCAATTTTGCTTATTTACATAGCCACCGAGATGAAAAAGAGCTTCATCCGAAAATACGAAAAATGTTCACGTAAATTTCTTAGAGTTTGCGTTAAAGACTAACTACTTCGGAAGTAAGTTTTTAATATTTCCCAATTTTGTTCGAGCGTCCTATTTTGCAAATGTCAAACATAAACCTGAAAGTAAAAATAAAAATCAATGTTGTTCTACCTTTCAAAGTCAAGGTTCATATTTAAAATGTTAAATGGGTCACCCTATACAACATATACACTTTTAAAACGATTTTTACATACTGCGTTAGAATGTCAGTTACGATAAAAATAGAAAACCTTTTTTTCGATTTTTTCTATTTTTATGATTGCATTCGTCCCAGCAAAAAAGGGTTGATATTGGAAGAAATCATTTTTTTGGAAACCGTTGCTAAACCGCTAATTCTGTGTGAAAGTGAAATTCGCAATATTTGTAGCCATCATAATTACATTTAATCAAACTTATGAGCGTGTGTGATCAGATCTATATTTCCAAATATGGAAGGGATTTTTAATATTTGTCTCGGATACAATTTTTTTATTTTTTGTCGTATTTTCCCAACCATTGCTAGTGGATTTTTTATATCCCCAAGGCGACCATTTTAAGATCCGAAGAAGCCATCCAGCTGAAAATGAACCTGTATATAATTTAATTTGCATCTGACGAAGCCATCCAGTTGTAAATGAGCCTGTATATATAATTTAATTTGCCAAACTTTTGCTTTTCTATCGTTTAGCAGTTCCTTTTAAATTACTAATAAAGAAAATCTTTATTTTTTTTTTATTATTATTGGACCGTTCTTATATAACATCATAATTAAATTAATTAATTTAGCACTGTTTGTGCAACGAAGCATAACAATTCACTGGACATAGCAACGGAAGTGGAATTAATTCGCAAGGCTCTTTATTTATTTTATTTCTGTCTGAATCCCTGTTTCGTATAACATTGAAAATGTCCCTAGATTTTATTATCCTATAGAATTGCTTTAAATGAATCAATGCATTTTTCCAATGAATTTCTGTTGTTATTTTGTCATATATAGTTTTTATTATTTTATTATTCTATAATTGACAATTTCAACAGAAATCTGTCATTTGTTTTCCAAGTTTTGTTCTATTTGCCACATATTGCATTTATGACGCCCTTCTTCTCATCACGCTCGGTGAATTGTGCAACGTCATTTTATTAAACGTCATTGTTGTGCTGCATTTTCTCTTCTTTTTGTTTTGTTTTGGATTTTTCTGTGGTCTGTCCTTTAACGAATTCATGTTGTAACTCCACACAACTTGCCAACTCAAAATAAAAAAGAAGTTGTCATATTTTTTTTATCATTTCGTTCATTCGCTCGTTATGTTTGTCGCATAAATTTATGCAATTTGTTCAAATAGTTTGAAATGTATGCAAATTTTTTGACATGTGTTTTTGTGGTTACTTTTTACGTGTTGTTGCTGGGCTGTCAAACAAAACATTCACATGTTGTTGTGATTATGGACATTTTGTGATTTTTTAATTGGCTGAATTTGTCGAGTGACAGGTACAACATAAAAATATGACAAGTTTGTCGAGTTTTTTTCTGCTGGTTCAGTTCGATCGATCGATTTGGATGGAATGATTTGTTACTACATTCAGTCAGTAGGGGTAATTTCTGCACATTGTTCAATCAATTTCAACGCACTGTATAATTAGTGAATGGATGGCTAAAGAATGTTTAACTGGTTTGACTGTAGGGTGGAGAGAAACAATTCTGAAGAATTTAAAGCAATTAATAGTCATTGTTTCTTATTCATTTTATCAACTATGAATATCAATTCACAGACTTCCCAAAATTATTCCACTTCTTCCTCAATCGCAGTGTTACATCTATTTTCCCTAAAAACACCGTCTTACAATTAAGCCACGCCACCGGTTTGTTTGCCGTGCCACTTGCTATCGACAACACAACCATTTTTTCCTCCTCTTCGCTATAAAGCAAATATTGTTGCAACAAAGTTGTGTCAACAACAATTTGTAACAAATGACAAAATAAGCAAGCAAGAAATGAAATGAAAAGAATCCTAAAAGGATGACAACGATGACAAGGAGAACCAGTGACATCAATAAAAGGGAAAAGCAACAACCAACAACTGGGGAGGGGTGGGCGTTTTTGTAATGACAAGCCACGACATTGATGTTGTCGATGAGAAGCGATGAGACGATAAGTAAATTTGCAACAACTGTAGACGATGACGACGACGACGATGGTATTCTCAAGTATTTGCCACAAATATAATCATAATGCAGCTGCTGCTCAAAAAACATGCCACCAAAGTTCGTCAATAAAAAGTGGAACTGAAACTGTTAGATAAACATACTTGAACTTGAAGTACTTTACTCTAAGCGGTGGCATGAAGAGCGGGTGGCAAGTCGCCGGTTCTGTGTGGAGATGTTGCCAACAGTATTTACATCTCATGGCATAATGTTAAGTGTAAACTCTTGTTATGTATTTGAAATTTGAAATTGACATTGTGTTCAATCATCCACGGGGGGAGTTCTTTATGCGTGGCAGCTGCCACAAAGCTGCTTCTGATGCTGTTGGTGGTGTTTGCGGTAAGGATAAGCCGTTATAAAGGATAAATAAACACTTGAAACATGGCATGAGAAGAGGATGATGTCGTTGATGATGATGATGAGGTTGGGATGCAAAAATATATCAAAAGTTGGTTAGAATAATATTTTTGTTAGAAAAAAAAATTGTAAGGAGTAGGAAGTGCGACATTGTTGTCGAACTGATGGAGTGAATGTCAAAACGAAATCAATATGGAAATTTCCAAGAAATTTTACTTTATTGCAAAGAACTATTTTGAGCAAAAGTTAACTATCTGTGTCTTCTGTGGTATTTCTTATATATTATGACTATCTAAAAATATTCTAGATATCAAGAACAGAGAGCTTTTAAGACAGACGGAAGCGTTTCATTTATACAACTGTTCCCAAACGTTAGAAAATCGTCGCTCTCATATACAAAAGACTGAGATTTTTTTTCAGTCCCCATCTTTTTAAAAAAAATTTCATAGACTCACTGCATCTACATTAAACTTCATTTTCGTTGTTGTTCCTTTCAAAAACCACACATATCCTTTGTGAGAAAGAAATGTTTTCACTCAGAAGCTTCAGATAATTTTGTTTTCATAGAAAAGTTCGAGTTTCTGAAGTAATCCTTTTTATTTTTTTTTTTCTAGAAAAGTTATGACTATCTGATAATATTTTCAAAAGCTTCACGATTCTAAGAAAAGCTTTCAGTTTTTGAAAGCTTTTTGATTTTAAGAAAGGATTCTTGATTTCAAGAAAAGCTTTCGTTTTGAAAAGCTTCATGATTTGAAGAAAAACTTTAAGTTATTCCAAGATTCTTGATTTTAGTTTTGGTAAGCTTTTTGATTCGAAGAAAAGCTTTCAATTTGGGAAACTTTTTGATTTAACGAAAAGCTTTCAGAATTGGAAAGCTTTTTGATTCAAAGAAAACTTTCAAAAAAGCTTCAGCTAATTTGTTTTCATAGAAAAGTTCGAGTTTCTGAAGTAATCCTTTTTAATTATTTTTTTCTAGAAAAGTTATGACTATCTGATAATATTTTCAAAAGCTTCACGATTCTAAGAAAAGCTTTCAGTTTTTGAAAGCTTTTTGATTTTAAGAAAGGATTTTTGATTTCAAGAAAAGCTTTCGTTTTGAAAATCTTCATGATTTGAAGAAAAACTTTAAGTTTTTGCAAGATTCTTGATTTTAGTTTTGGTAAGCTTTTTGATTCGAAGAAAACCTATCAATTTTGGAAACTTTTTCATTCAACGAAAAGCTTTCAGAATTGGAAAGCTTTTTGATTCAAATAAAGCTTTCAAAAAAGCTTTGATTCAACGAAAACCTTTCAGAATTTGAAAGCTTCTTGGTTTGAAGAAAAGCTTTGAGTTTTAGAACTCACCTTGATTTGAAGAAAAGCTTTCAGTTTTGGAAAGCTTTTTGATTTCAAGAAAAACATTCAGATTTAGAAAGCTTCTTGCTTTTATGAAAATCTTTCAGTTTCCACTTTGATTTCATAAAAAATTGTAGGTATCCGATACATTTTCCACTTTTGAAAAACGTGGTATAAATTTTTAAAAGAGACAAAGTTTAAAGCTTTAGAAATATTAAGGTTATATAAGCTCTTCGGCATCATCGAACTTCTGTAAAGAGAAAATAACTTTCGAATTAACTCTGAATTTGGCCAAATCGATAATTTCGTACATTCAAAATAATCTCTCATCGATTTTCTTACTTTTTTGAAAAGCTCGATAAGCTTTTATAAAAACAAGTTGAGTAGGAAAACCATGAGGTAGATCTTCCTGATAAGCTTTTAAAAATCTTCAAATTAACTTTTACTGAAAACAAAGCTGTTGTTTTTCTCACCAAAGAAGTTCGAAGAAATTTTCTTGCAACAAATTTGCAAAACTTTTAAAAACTCTTTTTTCTTATAATTTTTAAATGAAAATATTTTGAAGTATTTGTTTTCGCTTTTCTAGCGAAAGATCTGCGAAGTTCCAAAAAATTGTTTTTGCAACTAAATTGCAAAGCCTGTGAAAACTTTTAAAGCATTTGAAATCTTTTGAAAGCTTTTTATTTTTATTATTTTTAAATGAAAATATTTTGAATTATTGTTTTTAAAGTTCCAAAAAATTTGTTTGTTTAATTAAACATATTTTGAAGCATTTGTTTACACTTTTCTTGCGAAAGAACTTCAAAATTTCAGGAACTTTTCTGGCAACTAAATTGCAAAATTTTTGAAAACTTTTTATTGTCAAGCCTTTGGAAACTTTTAAATGCAAACAATCTTCAACATTTTTACAACATATCTATGTACTTTTCATACATTTTTCATATCACATATTTATTAGATTTAGAATTCTTAGAAATTCGTATTCACTCTCATCTCCCACCCCATGGCAATAATTTAATTTATGCAGTCCGTTTTTTTCACTAATAATTATCATTTCACTAAATTTGTTTATGATTAATTTAACTACACATAAAACTGTCACAAATAAATACCAATTTTTCAAAATTAATTGTCATGTTGCCATTGTCTGTCAGCTTTTAGCCAGCCTATCAAAACTAATGGCAGCCCGGAACGCCAGACCAAACATTCAACCGAAATTCTCCAAACATGTCACGAATAAAACTTTTAATTCAGCCTCAGAATATTAATAAACCTCCTCATGGTAGCACCACAGCTAACAACAACAACAACGACAACATCAACACATCGATCGATGACAAACCAGCGACAACAAGAACCACAACAACAAGGGCGTCTTTTACCACTGGCACTTCCAGTGCTGCCTGCCTGTCATAACGAGACGAGACCGCGCGCGAGACTATTCAAGCTGCAGCAGCAGCAAGTATTTTCAATATCCACGTTCGCTGCTTTATAACGATGTCTAGACAGATATCAAACAGTTGAATGCCACAACTGCTGCAACATGTTCTACAATATAACTATATTGTTGCTGGTTGATGGCTTGAATGTTGCAGTTGTCGCTGTTTGTGTTGTTTGTGTTGTTGGTGTTGTTTGCAAGCGCCTACAGTAACAATCATTTCCTATTGCTGCCACAACCAGTGCCGCACATTGTTACAGTTCTTACGTTTGGGGGCATATTGCCGACGCATTGTGTGTTCGAGACATGGCATGTGTTCCATCAATGGGTCTCGCCACCAAATTCATTCATAGTATTTTTTCTTTCATATTCGATGAGATTTATTAAAAAGTTTTCGTGCTTCCTCTTCAGCTGTTCCAGTCAGCCCGTGTTGAAAAACTCATTCATACATACATAATAAAATATTTCCCCCAAATACTTCGATTGTTTGCTATAGCCCAATGCCAGGAAACGGATGGAGGTGGCGCTTCAATGTCATACATCAAATCCTGTTAACAATTCTATATTGTTATATAGTGGCAAATTGCACTTCAAGTCGTCGGAGTTTGAGTAATGAGTCAATGGAAAATGTCAATTTCATTGGAGGAGAAAATAAGTATTAATTAATTTATTGCATTTTTAATTGATATTTTAGGAATAGCTAGGAGAATGATACTATGACGATGATATTTAATATGACGTTCGACGATTTGCGAACGTCATCTACAAAGAGCTTTCATACTACTGTCTTACCAGACAAACTTATGTTGTCTATTTTAAATTCTATAGCTATACAGGTAGACTTTGTGTTAATTTTGTATCTATCAATTATTTTTTTACCAAATATTTTGCAAAATATTCTCGAAAACTTTGTCGAATCCTACTAATTTAGTTTTGAGAAAATTCAACGATTTTTTAAAGCTTCTCATGTTTTTTTAACGTTTTCCGAGTATCAAAAATCACAAAGCCGAAGTTATCGCTATTTTCTGTTTTTTTTTTTTTCGAAAAGCTCGATTGTAACATAACTTCAGAGAATTTGTGTCCTAGACTACAGAAATTGGTTGGAACATACTCTATTCAGAAAAGCTCAAAGTTGTCTTTACATCCAATCATAGCTTTGGCCTCATTCCAGATCATTTAATATTGTATTTTATAGAATGAAATTCTGCAGAACTATTAATATTTGTCAGAGAGCTTTTAAATGAAGAAAAATTAGAAGTGTCTGAGAATATTTTGAAGACAATTTTCTTTTCGTGATTTGAAGAAGCTTTCAGTTTTGGAAAGCTTTTCAATTTAAAGAAAAGCTTTAAGTTCTGGAATGCTTCTTGATTTAAAGAAAATCTTTCAGATTCTTGATTTCAAGAAAAGCTTTCAGCTTTGAAAAGCTTCTTGATTTCAAGAAATGTTTTCAGCTTTCGAAAGTTTCTTGATTTTAAGGAAAGCTTTCAGTGTTGGAACTCTACTTGATTTGAAGAGAAGCTTCCAGTTTTGGAAAGCTTTTTGATTTGAAAAAAGCTTCTTCTTTTTGTGATTTGAAAAAAAAAGCTTCTTCTTTTCTTGATTTGAAGAAAAGCTTTCAGTTTTGGAGAGCTTTTTGATTTGAAGAACAGACTTTAGGATTGGAATGCTTCTTGATTTGAAGAAGAGCTTTCAGTTTTGGAACTTTTCTTGATTTAAAGAAAAGCTTCCCGTTTTGGATAGCTGTTTGATTTGAAGAAAAGCTTCCCGTTTTGAAAAGCTTTTTGATTTGAAGAAAAGCTTTCAGTTTGGAAAGCTTGTTTATTTGAAGAAAAACTTTCAGTTTCGAACTTTTTAAGTAAAGTTTACTTTTCTATTCGGCATCGCCGAGACATTTTCCATTTCTGCATTGCGTGGTAGAAAATGGTACTTTTTGAAATAAACAAAGGTTACAACTCTTAAAGGAGGCAGAAAATAGCTATTCGGCATTTATTTCGGTATCTTTTCTTGCAACTAAATTCCCAAACCTTTTGAAAACAAAGTTTAAAATCAAGACAAATTAGATGTTTCTAAAAAAGTTTGCCGCTCCCATAGAAATTTATTTTAGAAAGTAAACTTTTCTGTACCAAATATTTTGCATTTTAAATCTAGAGAAGTTGAATGCTTCTTTAGAGGTACCTTTAAAATGCAAAGTTTTACGAGAGATAAATTCTGAAGAACTATCAATACTGATCAGAGAGCCTTTAATTCAAGAAAAGCTAGAAGTTTCTGAGAAAGTTTGCCGTTTCCGTAGATTTTTTAGAAAGCTGGCAGTAAACTTAGTTTTTCAAATCTAGAGAAGTTCAAAGTTTGTCAGAGAACTTTTAAGTCAAGAAAAGTATGAAAAGAATTCCATGTTTTAATTAAGATTTCCTAAACTTTTAAGCACTTCATAGTACATATTTTCTCCCATTTCTCTAGCACTTCAACCTTTACGCTTTATGTCTTGCATAAATTTAGAATATTTTATGGTAATTCATTTTGATTAGGATTTATTTGAAATGTTAGACCTTTTGAAGATCTTCGCACAGTTTACCATTAACAAAGGCTAAAAACATTTCCTTGTCTACTTAAGGGTTTATAATCCTTCAATGTTCACATCATCACGCTGCACAACCACATCCTCATCACCGTCATCATCAAAATCCATTATCAAATGTGTGAAATACATGTAGTGAAACCGTAGAAGCTGCTCGTAAAAAAGAACCGGAACGAACACGAAAAAGATGAAAACTAAATCAAATGTGCTTTTCAGTTGTTTATTTTTTATGGCCAGACATGATGATCCAGACATGATGATCCATATGGAGTATATGGAAGAAAACTTCAATAATAAAAACCACTCTTGAAATGCCAGCAGAGCTAAAGCACATACAAAACTGACATTTTCCATTAAAAGCAGACGTTTTTCATGCTTAGCAACCGCTACGCAAGACCAAGGCGAAAGCGAAGATGACTAAAAGAATATTTCAAATATAAATGGCCCATCATCTCATCAACGGCAGATTTTCTTTTCATCTGAAAATGTTTTTCTTCTTCATTTTTGTTTTGTTAACCATATTCTCTCGACAGTTGGACAGTTGGCTGTAGTGTGTGGTGTACATTATGATTATTTTATTTCCTTTGGAATTATTAAATGGACCGAATATGTTTCAGTTAACCACTGAACTAAGGATACATGTGAGTGATGACATGGAGTGTTTGAGGAGGGGAGGTTTTAATAATTCAGCACACTGTGACATGAAAGGGAGAGGACTAGGTTTTTTATTTCGAAAATGATATATTTGTTGATGTTAGAAGAAGTAATTTTTTAAAAGTGATTGAGAAAATGTTTCAAGGGCCGAAATGTTAAGTTGTGTTAAGTCAACTTTGTTTACATTGAGTTATAATTTTCAATAAATATTAATATTAAATAAACAATGTCGGAGATTATGTGATGATTTGATTTATCAAAGGACGCAGAATTGCTGACCATCGGTGTGATGACACAACATGCTTAAGGTCTCAATGTGAGAATTATTCACAACAGATTTGTATGACCACCTTTGCGAAGTATAATGGACTGATGATGCCTAAAATCCTCTACCAGACAGTGGCACGTAGTTAATGTATCTGTGTCTGAGCCTTAAATGCTACAATTTTGTAGAGTACACAGTTTCCACATATTTTATGTTATTATATTTTTGGCCAGACAACACTGAATAGTATTAAGCCTAATGAGAAACAAATATTGGATTTTTATAATTAAATAGTGTACCGATTTTTGAATGTTGTAGAGCGATATGGGTTGTCGCTAATGAGGAATTCCATTTTAAACCAATGAAAATTCTGCAAACGTCTTCTGAATTTAATGAAATTTGATGAACGCGTATTACCATATTTAACCAGCAAAAATTGGTAGTACTTCAAGCACATTTTAATCGCATCTCAAATTCCAAATGTGAATTTTTCCCGCTTTTGAGGAAGTTCTTCTAAACAACTTTCAAAGTCTATAATATGTAACATTTTACGAATATCATTTTCACAAGTGAATGGGAATGAATTTTTAGTATGGAGTTAAAGAGGTAAGGTGTCCGCTTTGCACCCAGAAGGTTTCGGGTTCGAATCGTGGCGCGGAAAAAACTTTTTTGTTTTTATTATTACTTTTATAACTACACAATGTTTAATTTTGTATAATTTTAACAATTTAAAAATTTTTGCCTAAAAATGCAAATTTATTGCTTTACTAATGTACTTCAACTATTTAATTTTTTATTAATTATTAATACTACATAATATCAGTATTTAATACTAATTTAATTTAATATTTGCGTTATATATTAATTCATATTAAATAAATATTTTGTTAAGTTTTATATTGTCAGTTCTAACGAATAAAATGGTTTGCTTTAGTTATTCAGCACTCACAACAGAGGATAGCTGAGATGGTTAGAGTGCCGTAGTAGCAACCTGAAGGTCAGCTGTTCTACCCCCGGTAGCGGCGGATTTTATAAAAAAGGAATGGTGAAATAGTGAAAAAGTGGTTGATTTGCAACACTTTCAAGCCTTTCAAAATGAAGAACATCCCTCCTATGACAACTCCACGTTAAAGTAACTAAAAAGATCCCAATTTTCAAAATGAACATCATTTCACTTCTTTGGGTGCTCTCTTTTTGCTGGAATATGTTCGACAAGTTGAAATTTTTTCCAGAAAAAAAGTTGAATTGTTCAAAAAAAGATTTTTTCTTAAAAAATAAATGATTTTTTCTTAAAAAATAAAAGATTTTTTTCTTTAATATAAATGATTTTTTCTTAAATAAATGATTTGTTCTTAAACAAAAGTTTTTTGCTTAAAAAAAAATGTTTTTTCTTAAAATTTTTTTCTTCGGAAAATAATTTTTTCTTCTAAATAAACAAAAAAAATATTTTTTTTTTTTCAAATAAAAAAAAAGAATTTTTTCTTCCAAAAAAAAAACAAATATTATTTTCTCAAAAAAAAAATTTCAAATCAATTCGCCAATAAAAACTACTTTATAGCAGGAAACATTTGGAAATGCTCATGTGAATTTAAAATTTGCGAATCTCCTTGACCCCTGTATCCATTTGCGTACAATTATATCAACAATTATGCAACATTTTTTTATTTTCGGGCCTATTTTGCTTTTCTAAACCCCGAAAACAGTATTTAAAAATGTTTATATTTTTATATATTATATTATATTTTTTTGGTTCATAAAATTCTTATTTTAACCGAAGGTGCCTTTTAATCATTTTTACACTCATTTTGGAAATATAGGCCCGATCACACACACTTATATTAAATGTAATTGATGGCTGGAAATGGTGTGAATTTCAATTTCAGGAACGGTTCAGGAACTTTCTCAAAAAAAAAAAAATTGGGGAAACATTTTTAGTTTTGCTTCTTTGGTGGCATGAAGAAATCATAAAAAATAAAATAAAATTGTTTTATATTTTAATATCAAACATTTTAACGAAGAAAACAATGTATATACGTAAAAGATCTATAGATAAATGTAGATGTTATGACACTCTTTGCAGACACAAATGTTTTTTTTTTAATTTTTGTATAAATTTGAGTTTAAATAGTGCGAAAAACCTCTTTTATAAGTTATGATAAAAGAATATTTTGGTTTGGCTCCATCATTACGAAGAAAATAAGGCTTATTTGAAAAAATCTATGAATATATGTATAACTTATGCCCCTTCTTCTCAATTTAAGCAAAAAAGTTGTAAAAAAGAAATACGATTTTTTGAAATTCTTTTATATCTAAAATAACGTAACTTTTACATTTACTCAATGATTTTATGCCACTAAGCCTTCGTTAAAATTACAAAATAACACGAAATATTGTCTTTTCTAATTTATTTAACAAAAATTTTGAATATAATAATTTTTTAAAAAATTCTGTTGCGTCTACATATTGTCATAACTTCTACATTCTTCAACAGATCATATTGACATATTGACAAAGTTTTTTATATTTGTTCCAACAATTACTCGAAATGGCGCAATTTTTTTGATTGTCGAAGCCATCAACCACATTGGTCGGACTTCCAGCCAAAAAATTTGTCATTTTGGTAAAATATTTCTTTAGCATCCTTTTGGCCAAATTATAAATATTTCACATCTATTTTATTAGGCAAACAGCTGGGAATACATAACTACAATTAGAAAATTATTGCAGTATTTGAAATGTATTTTTTATTCACACAAAGCTGAAGACAGTTTGTGCAATAAACATTTATTTTTCATTATAATTTTAATTCTATCCAAATTGTCCATTTTTAATTACATCTTGAGTAATTATTTTCATTTGTGTTCTTTTAATTATTCAAACATTTTGCTGTATAATTAATTAATAATTGTGTTCTTTATTATGAAATAAAAAATGATAATAAAAAAAATAAAACTGAAAATATGAAAATTTTCATTACCCACAGTTTTCATTTCGACAGTTTTCAAATGATTTCTATCTGCCTTGAACGAATAATTAACTAACCGCATTTTTATGAGTGTAATTAAAAAGCTTTCAAGACTCATTTACTAATTCCAAATTTTCTTCATTTCTTCTCTTTTTAGGTATGTTTTTTTGATGTTTTGTTGTAAATCTTCTGCCCAATCTGCCGGTATTGTAATTGTAAGTAGATTTTTATGTTTAAGCCAAAATTATCACGATTCAGATCAGAAACAACATAGTCACATCCTCCACGTCCCTCAACATTGCCGCGATTTTCTTGTTATTTAAAGTTTTGTTTTTTTCTAATACCAGAAAATTTTTTCCGCATTTTTGCTTTCAACTTGAGTATGAAACCAACCATCGCCATCACGCAAATTTCAAATCCATTTTAGTTAGTTGTTGCCGGTTGTGTTTTTCTTCTTCGTCTTCTTTTCCAAGGATTTATCCCCATTTCGTTGTCGTCGCTCAAGTTTTGTTCTCTTCGTGTTTGCCATGTTCTGGCATGGCAAGCGAGTTGTTGTACGTGATGTTTATCAAACCGAATGGGAAAAAGTCAAATCGTTATAAAATCTACTTTGTTTATTCACCCAAGAAACGGGACGCGAAAAAAAGGAAGAATTTTTGTACTTAGTGCAAATATGCGCCATATTGCAGTAAAATAAAGTACTTTCAGGGACCGAGGGAGGAGGGAGCTAGCCAGCCAACCAGCCAGCCCTATGGTGAGGTGGATTGAGGCTAAACAGAGAAAGCTTCTTAAGGATTCGCTGGATTCGTGGCACAAGCTAAGGATATTAATGTAATGTAAACAAACATAAAATATAAAATAAGACCACCAAAGGAGACCCCCTTAAAAATAATGATGATGTTGATGGCGATGATGAAGAGGACGAGTACTAGAATACCATGATGATGATGATGTGGTATAACACGTGATTTGCAACATGAAATGTTAAGAGAACATACCCACTTACAAATGTTGGAAAGGCAGGATTACAAATATTTTCGACCACAATTTTTATTAGACACGACTTGTTTGCCAACCTTTTCGATTTTGCCTTTGACGCACACGGAGGCCTTCATTAAACATCAAATATTTAATCAAATTATGGGGCGATAATGGATTTTAAATATTGTTAAAGATTATCATCTATTTGGATTTAAAAATTGCGGAAAAAATAATATTTAAGCTTTTTTTTTGGGAGCTATTCGATGAACACAGTTTAATGAATTTCCGGTGATCACAGAAAGAAACATGATAATATTATCATATAATCATCGTTTGTCTTACAACATAACACAACGTAATGACTTGCTACTGATGATGGCCATTTGCTGAATAATTCTAGCAGCTTATTCTATTGAAAGTAATGTCTTCTTCCTCATAATGTCTTAATTTAGTAGTTATTGCTAGGTGAAGTTGTTGGTTGATTGTAGAAACTGGAATTTATGTTTTAATATGATGATGGCAGATTTTTTAATTAAGTCTCTGCTCTTACTTTAAATAATAGGTCTATTTTTCTAAACTCAAAAACGACATTAGAAAAAAATTATGGATAGATTTTTTTTATTTATATTTTAATTTTTGACTAAAATACAATTTTTTTGTCAAAGGTATGTTTAATATTTGTAGTATCATTTTGGAAATATAGATACGAGCACTCCCGCTTATATTTCAAAGTAAAGGTAATTATGATGACTACAATGTTTTCGAATTTATTTTTTACGTAGAAACAGTAAAACAGATGTTTTGCATGTAGACATTGTTTCTTGCTTTAGAATAATAGCTTTTCGAAAATATAAGAAAATATTTTTTTCTGATTTTTTTCTATTTCATATGATTTTTTTCGTGCCACCAAAAAAACATTTTTTGAAAAAAATATTTTTTCCCATATTTTTGTAGACTGTTCTTAAACCACTGTTTCTATGTGAAAGTTAAATGTGCAAAATTTGCAGCCATCATAATTTTCTTTAGTTGGACATATAAGAGGGTGCTATCCGACTTATATTTCCGAAATGAGGGTAAAAACATTAAAGGTACCTTCGACGAAATTTGGTATTTTAGTAAAAAATTAAAAAAGAAATATCAATAAAAAATTTTGTTTATTTTATGAATCATTCCATTTTTCCAATGATTCTTCGAAGATTTGTTATATATTTGCAACTTAAAACGCCTTTGACGAACTGTCCTTTATGTCTAGATGCAAGAAAAAGTCTTGTAAATGTCAGATGTCAGACACCTTTGGGGTCACTGTTGGGCGACAATGTCTGTATAGTGTTGTACAGTGCACAGTGTGTATACGATAGATCACAAACATTCCGTTTTTTTTCAACGATTCCTCGAAGATTTGTTTATATATTTGCAAGATGGAAGAAAGAGTTTTGTGAATGTTGTGTATCAAACACCGTGTCGTGTGTCGCTGTTGGGCGACAATGTCTTTCAGTTGTCGTCAAAGAAGGGATTATTTGAAATTATTCATTTCAATCGCCCAGCTTAATGTTTGGTAGAAGACTCATGCGTTCCTTCCGGATCGTATATTTTTGTAAATATCAAATGATGAAGATGTGATTATCGATAATATTGACTTCGACGACAATATGACGTAAATGCAATGGCATTGCAGCAAAAATAGATAGCCTTGTAATAGATGATGTTGTGACAAACAGCAAGAAAAAGTCATACAAATGATTGTCGGGTTGGACGACAATGTCTTTAGGTTGTCGTCAAACTCGATTTATTTGAAAATATTCAGTTCAGCCTTCCAGCTTAATGTTTGAGAGAAGACCCAGTTGTTCCTTCCCGATCTTGTATTTTTGTAAATATCAGATGATGAAGATGAGAGCGCGTGGCGACATTATCGATAATATTGACTTCGACGACAAAGTGACGACATTATCGCTAAATAGTCGCTCACGTAAATGCAATGGCATTGCAGCTAATATAAATGGTCTTGTAATAGACAAGCCGCAAGAAACAGTCTTGCAACTGTCGTATATGAAACATCACGAAGGTCAATTTGGGTGACGAAGTCTATAAGTAGTCGTCAAACGAGTTTTGTTCAACATATCCGGTTCAACGGCTTGTCAGAAGACCCATCATTTCCTTTCGGATCTTGTATTTTTTCTAAATATCAGATGACGAAGAAGTGAGTGTGATCACTAGTGTTATAGTCAATATTGACTTCGACGACAATGTGACGACTTTGTCTCTGAATTGTCGTGAACGTGCGATATTGATGACGACAAGTTAAATAAGTCTTGTATGATTTTTTCTCCAAGATTATGCAAATATCTTTGCGGTTTGGAATCAACAGTCATCGATATGCCCTCGACTATTTATTGTGATCTGGTACTCATCGCTGAACATGTCTTAAAGACATTGCCAATTTTCTTGTTAACATGTATATGATGGGCATTTAAAATTTTAAATTATTTACTTTGAATTTGAAAGGTAGATTAACATTAATATTTATTTTCAGGTTTATGTTTGACACTTGACGTTATCTGCTCGAACAAAATTGGGAAATATTAAAAACTTAATTCCAAAGTAGTGAGTCTTTAACAGAATCTGTAAGAAATTTGGAAAATGGAAAATTTTCGGGAAGAGATCGGTCTTCAGTTCAGCCTTCATGAAGTTCGTTTTCATCTCGGTGGCTACGTCAATAAGCAAAATTGCTGCATATGGGGTTCAGAGAACCCACACGTGACTATTGGTGTGGATTTTGGGCTGTTCTGAAAAAATGGGTTGATCGGATGAGGTAGTGTCGAGTTAGTCGTGGTAGTCATATGAATGAAAATATGTTCCATTACTAAATGACAAAGTTCAACCTTTCCAAGAAAATCAGAAATTTGAACAAAAAAAATCAGTACTTTTTTATAGCCGATTCTAATTTAAAGTTTTACATGGTCCACTCTATAGTTACAGTGGAAATACGCCACCATTTTCTTCATTCGCATTCACTTTTGAATTTGTGCTGCGTTCTTCTCCCCTCAATTTATCTGGGCATCTCTATAAAGTGACTTTTCACCTTTTATCTCTTTGTGTGAGTGCCTGTGTGGCAACTTAATCATTTTGCCTTCTCTTTGGCATGCAAAACTTGAGGTTTATGGCAAGTCATACCTATACAAGCCTTTCCAAGTAAAATGGGTTAAGAGGAAAACCAAGCTCACCCCACCACACCACGAACACATTTTCCAGCTAATGACTTAACAAAACTCAAAGGAGAGAAAACAAAACAAACAAAAAAACAAGGAAAATGCATAGAAATTCGCAAGCAAACAAACAATGAAAATCAATATTTTGCGATTATAAAGCAATTTTAAGCAAATCAAAAATGCATCAAAACCGCAAAAGGAAAACACAACCAAAGTCCCCACCAACGAGAGGGGGAGGTGGCCAGAGGAAGAGAGTAGCTACATACTTTGTAAAATTGAACTTTTTCTGTTTCCTTTTGTTTTTTGGTGTGTGCGTGTGTGTGAAATTTTTGATAAAGCATTTTCTGTGTCTGTCCACATAAATATTGCTTGGCTTACGCTCTAATGGTGCATTACGAGTAAGAAGAAGGTGCGCCACCTGGTTCGTTCTGGTTCTTTACGTTGCCACTCATGACTAAACACAATAAGAACACAACGTCTGTCGGTCGGTCTGTCGTTCGATACGATTGCGGCATTGCAACACAATCATTGCAGAAATAAAATATAAATTCTCAGCTCATTCACTTTCTGCAAATGGGACATGAGCGCTACGAAAGCAAACTTTACGCCAAATTGAAGAATAAAGTGGCAGTGGCAGGACCCACAATGTTTCCATGTATGTAAGTGTGGCGGCACAAATCGTTAGCACCCGTAACCATTGAGGAGTGGGTAAATCATCGAAGCGAAGTAATGCCACAACATGCATTTGGCCACCTTTGGAAAACAATGTAAGATGTCAGTTCAAATTGAGTTCGGAGATAATGAATGATGGACGCTACATTCGGTCGAGCAGCATAGACTTACCTTTAGCTACATAAATATTTAACAAGAGAAGGGAGAACAATGAGGGATATAACTTTTACATTTATCCATAGATCTTGACATGTAGTAGACAGCGTTTTTTGCGTTAGAATGTTAGCTACTAATAAATAGAACAAAATATTTCTTCCGATCCTTTCTCTATTTTTTCAATGATTGTTTTCGTGCCATAACAAAAATATTTTCCCTCAAAATAAAAAATTCTCAATTCTTTTAAGATTGTCCCTAAATACTTTTTCTGTGTGAAATTTGCAACATTTGCTGATATCATAATTACCTGTAATTGAACAGATGACAGTACAAATATTTAATGTACCTTCGTCGAAAATTTGAATTTTAGTATTTTTTTTTTTTAAATTTATGCATAAAAATCGAATACTGTTTTTGAGTTTAAAAACCAAAGAACAATAGAAAATGTTATAAATAGCCTCTCGGCAAATTTTTTGTAGCATAGTGTATTCGAAAAGTAGGGTTAATTCGGCAAATTCAATGACAGAATCCAGAAGCGACCTTAATTTATATCAAATTGACTTAACAATCCGGAGCCTCAGAGAAAGTTCGAACCGTTTAGTTGTAGCATCGAACCGTCAATAATGTTTGACTCGACTGAAAATAAGTTTGACAGGACAGGGAGATGTTGTATTATGCACAAGTCGTTTGATTTGATCAAACCGCTTCAGTTTTTAATGATACAACATCTTCATGTCCTGTCAAACTCATTTTCAGTTTCGTTAAACATTTGTCTATCATTAGTGTGAGTCACAGATAAAGTTCGAACTGTTTAGTTGTAGCCTCGAACAGTCTATAATGTTTGACGCGACTGAAAATAATTTTGGCAAAGCAGGAAGATCTTGTATTATGAAAAAGTAAGTTGATTTGATCAAACCGCGTCACTTCTTCGTGTCCTGTCAAACTTATTTTCAGTTGCGTTAAACATTAGGCTATTGTGTCAAACTTAACAAAGATTTTTCCCTGGGAAAGTCTACTGTATATAAATAATTTTCTAGGTTGAACGCCTCAGTGGTCGAATTGGCAACGTGGCAGTTGTGGGTTTGATTCCCACCAGAGGCTCTGGTCTGTCGCTATAATAATTAGCTCTGGACTCAAAATTAGTATATAAATTGTCTTTGTATTGTATTTCATAATAAATAAATAAAAAAATAACCCAGGAATGCATTATTTAGAAATGACATTACACTACCTTGATCATCATATCTGGGCCTAGTCCGTCCGTAGGCCGTCCTCAGAACTCTTATAGTCAGAATTTCTCCCAAAACTTATGGCAATCACAACTCAGTTTTCGAAAAACAATCAGAAACAGTCACGCTAAAAAAACAAAGTTATGACAATTCCAGTTCTAAGTTCCAGAAAGTTTTTTTGTAAATTCAGAAAAGAAAGCAAGATTGAATGACATCAATTAAATTGGCCACATGTCTTACAAACCGTTGAGTAAATCTTTAACTTCCTTAACTATATCTGCCTCCCGCCTACCACGTAGGGTACCGACAACAATGTCCAACTTTTGGGAAAGCAAAACAAAAAGCTTTGCTCTCGCATACATTCCTTTTCTCTAAATGGTGTTACACTTGAAAGTGTTCACGTAGCATCAACGTACGTACTACCACTACTCGGCACTCGAGAACGAGCCACAGCAAAAAATAAGCAGAAGAAGAAGACACGAGAAAATGTCATTAAAATTGTTCTTCATAAATCACCAAGAAGAACACAAACCGAACATGTTGCAACATAACCTCATTTCACGGTCTATGAACTTTTACAACACTTCATTCACACGGGCGCACACACGAACACGCCCGTTCACACTGTGTCTGACGTCCTTCCAACTTCAGGCTTCAAACATTTATCAGAGAAGTAAGCAACACGGCACTGCTTAAGCAAATTCCAAAAACCCTGAACAATACCCAAAAACCGTTCAAGTTGTGTGTTGGCTTAAACTTACGTACGTACCTTCCTTTTGCTTCCTGCCATCTTTTGGAGTCGAACTTGCGAGTCGGCGTGCCGTACTGTCTCCGGTTGTTAGGCAGGAGACAAGCATGCCTACATGCCCCTCTTGATGTATTTGAGGAGTATAAGGTTCTTAATGCCAATGCCACTGCTGCTGTCCCATCCTCTGTCTGTCTTCTTCGTTGTATGTGATGTGTTTCAATGTATCAAAATCTTAATGCAACAAATTTTATGATACGATTTCCAAACGATGGACGATAGTTGCCGGCCCTGAACGAGCCCTGGTAGCCCTCATCTTTACTTGTTATTGCAAATTTCACATGAATTCGTATTCCGGCATCTTCTTTCATTTCCAATCTTGTATTGAAAATGAGTTTTGATAACCCAAAAAAAAAAACACAAACGAAATCGAATGCATATCCTTTTTCCGCATTATCACATTTGCAATTTACTACTGCACTACGAAAACCACATGCAAAACGAACATTTTAAGGGGTGTCACAGTCACATTTGTTTCGTATCTGCGCCATAATGGATGTGAATCCAAAGGTACACATTTGTTTATGGCAAATGACTATCATCATCATCAACATGATTGTTTGCGAAAAGTGTTCGAACACAATGTAGAGTTGTTATGCCTGCATAGGATTTGTATTGAAAAGAGAGGAGATTTTGTAATTTTTCGCTTGAAAGAAATGCGGAATAAATGAGTGTTTGGATTAGTTGCTTAATTGTAGTTAAACTTCATCAAACCCTTGAGTTGTTGCATACAACCCTATAAAACCTTTTTTTAAAAACACAACTTCTTCCTGTCTTGTCAAACTTATTTTCCGTTGCGTCAAACATTGGATTGTTGTGTCAAATTTGCAAAAGGATTCTTCTGGGAAAATTTATTGCATTTAAATGTATTTATTCATAGTATGCATGTGTCAAACCTTTTTTTAGAGTCATCAAACCGTTTTTCATAATACAGCATGTTCCTGCCTTGTCAAACTTAATTTCAGTTGCGTCAAACATCAGAATGCTGTTACAAAAAGATTTTTTCAGGAAAAATTTATTGGATTTAAATTCATTTCCAGGAATGATAGAATCCAAACTTTTGCTTAATTTTAGTTCAACCTCGTCAAACCGTTCAGTTGCAGCATATTATGGCGTCAAAAAGTCATCAAACTGCTTTTCCATAATACAACATATTCCTGCCTTGTCAAACTTATTTCAGTTGCGTCAAACTTTGTTGTTGTTTGTGCCGGGGATGATAAATATGGAGTGTTTGGATTAGCTGCTAAATTTTAGTTCAAAATCATCAAACCGTTTAATAGCATCAAACCCTATATTGTTGAGTCAAAACTCATTTTTAAGTCAATGTCAAATTTATTTTCAGTTGCGTCAAACATTAGGCTATTCTGTCAAAATTACAAAAGTATTTTTGCCAGTGAATATAATTTTTTTTGCAGGAATGTATGAATGTCATTTTTATTTACAGATGACATTGTGACATTTATCACATTTATAGCTACTTTTATCGTGATTTCTGGCCCAGAAGCCTTTTCTTGATTTTTAAACAAAAAACTTGAATGCTTAAAGTTAAAAGTTCCGCCAATCGTATGTTAATCATAACTCACTTTTCGAATAACAGTCAAAAGCATTCGCGCTAAATAACAAAGTTTTCATAATGCCAGGAATAATATGGACACATTTTTTAAATGGCATGCATCTTCATTCTTGCCGTTTTTTTCAACATCCTGTTTGGTCGAACTATGTTTCAGTTGCATCAAACATGAGAATGTTGCATCAAATTATAAATATAGTCATCAAACTATTCAAAATCAAACAGATATTCAAAAAAAATTCTTGCTTTGTCAAACTGCTTTTCGGTTGCATCAAACAGTTGGATGTTGCATCAAGTTCATAGATGAATTATTTTCCTTCATTTCAACAATATTATTCAATATAATTATTGACCATCCAACACCATCTTCCTGTTTGATCAAACTTATTTTCAGTTGCATCAAACATGAATATAAATAAATTCACAGCAACATCTCCAAACTATTCAAAACAATCGATTTTTCACCAATCAAAAAATATTTTCTTGCTTTGTCAAACTCTTTTTCAGTTGCATCAAACATTTGGATGTTGCATCAAGTTCATAGATGAATTATTAACATCATCAAACTATTCCAAATAAAAAAATATTTATTGACAATCCAACGCCATCTTCCTGTTTAGTCAAACTTCTTTTCAGGTGCATCAAACATGAGGATGTTGCATCAAATTATAAATAAATTTACAGCAACATCATCAAACAATTCTAAATCAATTTTAATCAATCAGAAAAGTATTTTCCTGCATTGTCAAATTGTCTTTCAGTTGCATCAAACATTGGGGTGTTGCATCAATATGAATGATTTGCCTTCATTTCAACATCATCAAACTATTCAAAATTAACAAAATAATTATTGACCATCTAACACCAGCTTCCAGTTTGGTCAAATTTCTTTTCAGCTGCATCAAACATGAGGATGTTGCATCAAACTATAAATAAATTTACACCAAACATCATCAAACTATTCAAAATCAAACAATCACATTTTTGACAATTCAAAAATAATTTTTTTACTTTGTCAAACTGTTTGTCTGTTGCATCAAACATTGGGAAGTTGCATCAAGTTTATAGATGAAATATTTTCCTTTATTTCATCATCATCAAACTATTTCGAATCAACAAAATAATTAATGACAATCCAACGACATCTTCATGTTTAGTCTAACTGATTTTAAGTTGCATCAAACATTAGGATGTTGCATCAAACATGAGTATGTTGCATCGAATTATAAATAAATTTGCAGTAGCATCATCAAACTATTCAAACTCTAACAATCAAATTTTTGATAATTCAAAAATATTTTTTACTTTGTCAAACTGTTTGTCAGTTGCATCAAACATTGGGATGTTGCATCACCTTTATAGATGAATTATATTTGCCTTCATTTCAACATCATGGCGATGGTGACATTCCTGTTCGGTCAAACTTCTTTTCAGTTGTATCAAACACCTTATGTGTTATGACAAACACTGCTTGCAGAGTTAACATAGTTTTGAAATCGATAAAAGCTAAGCAATTTGGCAGAGATTATCAGTAGGATCAAAACATATTTTAAATTTCAGAATTTTTAAAAATCAGAATTTTCATTTGAAATTGAATAAATACAGCATTTTCATTTGGAATTCATGGCTTTTAATTAGAATTTTAGAAGTTTACAAATAAAGTTCAGAAATTGCTTTTAAACACTTTGAAAGATATCAATTTTTATCCAAAACACTATACATTCCAATATAATATCCAACTGCGGACCTTGGTCCAATTACTTCACATTCACTGAGCCAACTCCAGTACATATGAGCCGCTATGTCAAACTTCAGCCTGTTTGAGTCCCACTTCATGTTACAGCTTGCCAATGTTGGAAGTTGGACTTGTTTTAGGTCCAACTTCCAACAATCTCAAACCACCTCATTCCTCACCTTTCCTTTCCTTGTTTTTAGTTCGAATTTAAACTCTATTTTATTTCGAATCAAAACAATTGTTTTCGCTAGAAGTGTGCAGTTTATATTTCTTTCGGAAACAATATTATCCTATGGAACCAGAATTAATTTTGCAAACAACTTTCCAATGATGTGCTTGTTTTCAACATTTACGTATTCCAAATTTTATCATTTACCATTTATCTTCAAATTTACGTCAGTTACTTTCTTTTTTCCACATTTCACTCACTTTTTGCGTTTGTTTAACGTTTTAATATTAAATTTACATCAAACTTTGTTTTCTGTCTGTACCCGTCAGAGCTGATTTCTACTTCTTCAAAATTCCCCGAGGCCTTAATAACAGCATAACAACAAATAAACAACTGTGCTTTTTTCTCCCCTCCCTCACTCCGCCCCCTCCCCACCAGGAGCAACAAAAACATGTTGCCATATCTCGGAAAGATCGAGCATAAAATGTGTGGGAGCTGCTAGGAAACAGACACGAGGAACAACACCACCAGAAAAAAAGAAGAAGGATACTTAACATCCTGTCGTTGTCTAACGATAAAAAACTGTTTTTAAACGTGGCACATTTCGGCCTTAAGCCATATTAAATAACCAGAAAATGAAATGGGGGGGGACAAATGAGAATATTTTTTTGTATTCTACTTAGCCGCCACTGCCACCCACATCCACAGCACTCGGCTTTCTGCGTACGAAACTAATATTAAAAAAAATAGAACGAAAAGCGGGGACCAGCAGAGGCATACGGATTCGGTGGCATGTATACCATTTAAAGTTCATGTAAACTGGATATTCATGAAATCAATGATGCTAAATGAAATTGTTTTATTGGGCGTAATGTCTTTATTGCCGAAAAAAGCCAGCAGTATGATGCAATGGCCATGGGCGAATGTGCCACGAAAGCAGAGGAAATATTAACGCAAATAATAACAAATTTAAAAGAATCGTGCTTAGTCCTATGACAAATGCAATGGCTTCAGACTCTGGGTGGTTGCGTCAAACTACTTTGAGATTGTATCAAACTACTATGAATTCTTTTCTAATTGTTTTGTATGGACTTCAACTGAAACGATTCTAAACGTAATTGCTTTATTAAGTGCAATGTCTTTATGACCAGAACAGCCAGTGATATACAGGAAGTGATAGTTTGAAGTAAAGGAAATGGAAAGGAAATAGTAGCGAAATGTTTTTGTTCAAAGATAGACGGCAATGCGTTTGAGTTCTTACTTCAAACTATACTTTGTGATTGCATTGCAAATATTTAAGAAATATTTCCAAAATTGTATGGAATGAAAATGATTTGAATCAAAATGAAATGATGAATTAGATATACAATAAAAAATTCGATTAAAAAATCGAAAACTTTCGCGCCAAGTCAAAAAGATTTCATAATTCCCGGAATAATATGAAAATAATCTTGGAGACATGCTCATATTGATTTTTGCCGATTTATCAACATCTTCGGTCAAAATTCTTAACGTAGCATCAAACATGAGGATGTTGCATAAAATTATAAATAAATTTATATTGTAATCATCAAAATTTTCAAAATAAAACAAACAACTTTTTGGCAATTCAAAAAATATATTCTTGCTCTGTCATACTGTTTTCCAGTTGCATCAAACATTGCGATGATACATCAGGTTTATCGATGAATTATTTACCTTCCATATCATCAAACTATTCAAAATCAACAAATCCAACACCACTTGTTTTCTGCTGCATCAAACATGATTATGTTGCATCAAATTATAAATAAATTTACAGCAACATTATCAAATTATTCAAAGTCAAACAATCAAATTTTTGACCATTCAAAAAATATTTTTTTAATTTATCAAACTGTTTTTCAGTTGCTTCGAACATTGGGATGTTGCATCAAGTTAACAGATGCATTATTTGCCTTCATTTCAACAGCAACAAACTAATCAAAATCAACAAAATAATTACAGACCATTCGACAGCTCACAGTTCCTGTTTAGCCAAACTTCTTATCAGTTGCATCAAACATTAGTAAATAGATTTACAACAACGTCATCAAACTATTCAAAATAAAACAAACAACTTTTTTGCCATTCAAAAATATATTCTTCTTCTCTCAAACTGTTTTCCAGTTGCATCAAACATTGGGATGTTTCAATAAGTTTATTGATGAAATATTTGCCTTCATGTCAACATCATCAAACTCGTAAAATCAACAAAATAATTATTAACTATCCAACACAATCTTCCTTTGGTCAAACTTCTTTTGAGTAGCATTAAACATGAGGATGTTACATCAAATTATAAATAAATGTACAACAACATCATCAAACTATTCAAAATCAAACAAACAACTTTTTGGCCATTCAAAAAATATATTCTTGTTCTCTCAAACTGTTTTCCAGTTGCATCAAACATTGGGATGTTGCATTAAGTTTTAACAACATTAAACTATTCAAAAGCAACAAAATAATTATTGAGAATCCGAGACCATCTTCGTGTTTGTCAAACTTATTTTCTGTTGCATCGAACATGAGGATGTTGCGTCAATTTATAAATAAATACGGCATCTCATCAAATTATTCAAAATCAAACATTCTTGATAAAATATGCTGGTTGACCCCTTTATAGTTGTATCAAATAATGCACGGTGTACAATGGGAACGAAAGTGTAAGGCTGAATGAATTGTGTATAATATTGAAAAAAAAAGTTTTTCGTAGGATATTCTGTTGATTTCCTTTCTTGCAAACATCTTTCAGTTCAAACTTCTTGCTGATGGCATCAAACTTTGTAGTTGCATCAAACAAGACAGATTGATTGTCTGAATGAAACTAAAGTAATGTTGAATGAGTTGTGTAAAGAATTGGAAAATCATATAATAAAATTGATGTGCTGTTGATATCCTTTCTTTGAAAAAACTCTTTTGGCATTTCAAACTTCTTGCTGATGGCATCAAACCTCTTTGTAGTTGCATCAAACCAGGCAGATTGATTGTCTGAATGAAACTAAAGTAATGTTGAATGAGTTGTGTATAAAATTGGAAAAGGATGATTAAACATGGACAAATGAAGTATGATGCAACTTTGGTTTTAACGCAACTATAACCCTAAACCTTAAACTACCAAGATGCAAGGTTGGAGCATCGTAATATTGACCTTTCTAAGAGGGTCCTTGCACTATGGATCATCATGTCAAAAAATCAAGAAGATTATTTTATTTATTTATCTATTATGAATTACAATACAAAGTAAATTTATATTCTAATTTTGGGTCCAGGGATTGAGCGGGGGTGACTAAGACCATAGTAGCTAGTTATTGCAGAGACAGACCAGAGCCTCTGGTTGGTATCGAACCCACAACCCCCACACTGATAGCCGAGCACGCTACCAACTCGACTTCCGGGTCGCTCACATCAAGAAAATTTGGATGTGGATATGCTGCTGGTACAAGGTCATTTTGAATATACGCCGCTTTAGAATTGGAATTACAGTGAGACCTGTCACGAGCGGACACTCCTTCAAGAGGAAGCTTTTTAAAAAATCTATCAAAATTTGAAAATTTTCATTATAATGAACCTCTATTAAGCGGACACTTTCTGATGTGGTCCGTGTATATATATATATATATTTTATTTTACCTCCCATAGGTGGACACCTCCTTTATGCGGGAAAATTTAGGTTGACCATGACTGTGCGCTTTTAATAGGTTTCACTGTGTATGATTAGAATTAATTTCAGTAGCATTACGCCAATTTACTCTTATTTACTCTATTTTAATATTTAATACAACAGAAACGTGGGAAGACAAACTTACAGTGTCATTTGTTTAATATCTCCCTTACCACTGACCCACTTCTAGATTAAAGCCATTTACATTTACTTTAATTTAACTTAGAATGCTTTTGGGGAATGTTCGTAATCCTTGATAATGATCGCTGTAAACCTTCAAGGTCGTCAAGAAGCTTTCCGGTGATTTTAAAAATTTCGTATTTATTTCCCACGTTTTCGCCCCCCTCTCACACTGCAAAGAAAATGACAGTGGCAGTTTGGGAGAATAATTTGTAATGGTTTCAAATGATCCTAGCAAATTGCCCGACAACACGAAACCTACTCAATCTAATTGAATTTTCATTAAAAACAAATATCCGCCAAATTTCTTGTGCTATCGCCTTGACTACTCGCAAAAGAAATTACCATAAATTGTAGTCATTTTTCAAGGATAACAGCAGACATAGCCCCGAAAAAATTAATTTCATTTAATAGGTTTTCGGCTTCTTCTTCCTTATGCCAGGGTGGCGGTACAGTACTTTCCTCTCCCTACCTCCATCCATCCTGCCTGCCAGCCTGCACTCACGCTTTCTTCACGTATTCCAAGTGTCATTTGTTTCTGCAAAAGAAAACAGGATGTGTACCACTCACACCACCACCCCCTCCCCACGCCAGACCAGAAATTAATGAGATTGTATTGTGTGTTGGGTATTGTCTTATTTGGCATTCTCTTTGTTTTGTGCGGTGCGTATGTGTTTGTGTGTTGTTTTTATTTCATTCTTATTTTAGGATTAATGTTTACTCTTAATTTATCCTATAACGTTGCCGACGCCACCGTTGTCATCGTCGTCCTCATCACCGCCATCATCATCAGTATCGGCCGTGGCATCCTGGTGTATATTTGTGTAAGTCAGTCACATACTCGGCACGACGATCCATCCATCCATGTGACTTTTGCAAATAATTGCCTGTGATGGGACGTGTATGACATTAGTTCCCAACTACTCCACAAATACGTATGTATTCCCCTTAAATTTCCTCGACTTTTCATTAATTCTTCTGCTTATGTGGGAACGTGTGGGTGTGTGTGTGTTGTGGCTCTTTAGAGTTTTCCTTCCTTTTTTCGTGCAGTTGCCTTCTCTATTCATTTTCATTTTCATCTCAATTTCAATTGTTTTGTTGGGAATTAGTGTTAATTTATCTTTGGCATTTGTTTAAATTGTTTTTATGTTTCGCCTGTTTTTCTTTACTTTTGCTATGACAGTAGTGCAACGTGAAGGGAATACACAATAAGTGTCCTGAGGCAGGAACTGTGTGCCAGGCTACAACAATTGTTGGGCAATTGTTGGTTGTAAAAACACAACTAAAGTTTGAAGTAAGCATAATTTGAAATTGATAAATGTGGAACAAAAAAAACAAACTTTTGCACTTTAATTGTCCTTGTACACATGTCCTTGGTATTGGAGTTGTTGTCTGCTTTCACATATAGGGATATATATCAATAAACAATCATCTAAATATATGTGAAACATTTAATAGTCTTAAGTTTTATTAGTTTGATGTTGATGTGGTTTGAGATCGAACATGAGAAGTTTGATGCCTACTAAGGAAGACTAATTGCATGGTGTAAGGGCTAGTGATGATAGACGAGAAGATTGGGAAAGTATTAAATAAGAGGGCGACAGAGATTTTTCTGATGCGACCAAAATAATGTTTGATGCAACGGCACGTTGTTTACTAAAAGTGCATGATAAGTTCATATACATGTAGTTGCAATGTTCCATGTTGGAGATTGGGCAAGTAAAGAGAAGAAGATGAAGAGAAATATGATAAATTTGAAGTTTTGAAACATTTAATAGTCTTACAAAAGTCTTATTAGTTTGAAGGGAGTGGTTTGAGATCGAACATGAGAAGTTTGATGCCTACTAAGGAGGACTAATTGAATGGTGTAAGGGCTAGTGATGATAGACCAGAAGATTGGGAAAGTATTAATTAAGAAGGCGACAGAGATTTTTCTGATGCGACCAAAATAAAGTTTGATGCAACGGCACGTTGTTTGCTAAAACATGATAAGTGCATATCCGCACCCTGTGGCTAAAGTAACTATATGATTTGTTTTTTAAGTAACTATTGAATGGAATGAAAAAAAAACAAAAAATTTATCATAAAAAGAAAGTTTATTTTATGTTATTTTTTTACATTAATTATGAAAAATAATATCAGTTAAATGAGAACCGTTTTCTCTAACGCAAAAATGTGCTCTTTTTATGGCATTTTCCATAACTTTGTTGAGTGTTTCTTGTGGTATACGATCAATTTCTTCTTGAATGTTGTCCTTTAGTTGTAAAGATTTCTGATGAAGATTTTTGGGATTTTGGGATCCCCAAAATCTGTTGTTTTGTTTATTTACGAAACAGTTCAAGTGAAAATGCGCTTCGTCGGTCATCATTAAATTTGACAAAAAATTTTCATTTTGATCAACGAGATTTAAAAGTGCTCTAGCAAATTCCAAGCGCAATTGCCCAATTGTATAGCGTTCCATTTTTAAATATTCTCCCAAGTTTAATTTCTGAAATAGGAAAAAAGAAAAAGTTAAATACTCGCAAGCAAAGAAGTTACAATTGTTTTACATCATATAGTAACTTTAGCCGCACCCTGTACATGTAGTTGCAATGTTCCATGTTGGAGATTGGGCAAGAAAAGAGAAGAAGATGAAGAGAAAATATGATAAATTTGAACAACGAAATGGTTTGAACCAACCCAGATTTAGTTTGATGCAGCAATTGATTTTAATACATCTAGTTTGATAAGACCTGAAGGCGGAAAAAGTTCCATAAATCGAATCTCTCTTCTTGTTGCATGTAGGAGTTTAAGAAAATCGTAAGTAAATCATTATTAATATAAGGAAGAAGAAACAATATGCTTAGGTTAAAGCTTTAAGTTGTTATATCCAACTGTCCAGAAATTGTTCGACACAACCACAAAATGATTTGAACCAACCCTGAACTAGTTTTAAACAGCGCCTGCTTTAAATGCATTTATGTTGCTAAGACTTGGAAATGTTGTTATATTTCCAGCGCATTGTTAATTGCAGGCGGCAAAAGTTCGATATTTCGAATCATTCTTCTTGTTGCAAGTTTGAGCTTAAGCACTTAAGCTTTGAGTTTAGTTGAAACTGCCAATAAATTGTTCGATACAACCATGAAATGGTTTGAACCAACCCTACTAGTTTGATGCAGTAATTGCTTTTAATACATTTGGTTTGATAAGACTTGGAAATGTTGCGATATTTGCAGGGCTTGGTTAGATAGTGGAACAAAAAAATTACTACGTTTTGACGAAGGTTTCCGATAAATGGAGTAAAAAAGAATACACCGGCATTTGGATATCATTTTAGAGGCTGATCAATATTTCCCCTTTTTACACATTCTTATGATGAATCGGCTTAGGAAAGCTAGTGATCTTTACTTAAAATACTGAGAGCAACATTTTTGTGGAACATTTTAACCCTCTAGCACCTCACTATAGCGGCCTTTTTGGTCCTTTCCTGCAAAAAAGCCAAAAAACATCCCTAAAACGATGGGTTTTACATTCTTTTGATGAATTAGCACATTAAACCTTGTGAACCTTACATTTCAAGTGTACGATGTCTTCAGCAATACTACTTAAAACACTGCGACCAATATTTTTGTGGAACATTTTAACCCTCTATCTCCTCGATATAGGTGTATTTTTAGTTCCTTTTGTGCAAAGGGTAAAAAATACCTCTTAACAGGTGTTTAACTTTGAGATCCTTACATTATAAGTATAGGATGTATTCAGCAATATTACTTAAAACACTGCGAGCAACATCTTTTTGAATATTTGAATATTTGAATATTTTAATACTCTAGCTCTTCAATATAGGGGTCTTTTTGGTCCCTTTTGTGTAAAAGGCAAAAATACCTCAAAAACATGGGTTTAAGTTTGTGATCCTTACATTTTAAGTATAGGATGTGTTCAGCAACATTACTTAGAACACTACGAGGAATATTTTTGTAGAACATATTAGCCATTTAGTTCTTCAATATAGCGTCCTTTTGGTCCATTTTGTTCAAAAGGGTAAAAAACTCCCATAAACAGCGGTTAAACGGGTCAAAAAACACCCCTAAAACAGCGGTTAAACGGGTCAAAATGTTCTGCAAAAATATTTGCCATAAAATGCTACTATAAGTCTCTGAATATACCAATACTCAACTTAAATGGCGGAAAGAAGTCAATACCAATCGGTTTAGGGTTAATTTCCTACTTTTTTCGAATTTGTGCTGAACTGTCCCACAAAACTGCATTTTAGGTGAGTGATGTGAATGGAAAATGTATTCTACGTCAAATTTCACTATAAGTCACCGAACAAAAGAAAGCTGTAGATATATTATAAATAAATAGAATATCAGAAAATGACCTCCACGTTATTCTGTTTTTACCTCTTCCATCGTTTGTCCATCCGACCAAACGAGATTCTAATGTTTCGACTTTTTGTTTGAGTTTATCCTTGTAATAGGAGGAGGAGAGTTGTTGAAAACATTTTGAAATGGAGCTCCATTTCAGTATATAAATTTAATCCATTTGAATAAATTTAAGTGAATATTTATAAAGAATGGTGGAATATTAATGAATTCACAACCAAATTTAATTAATCTTAAAATTATTTAATTTTGAATACAAGCATGCTTTTTGTAGATCAAACATCTTTTGACTGGTATCAAACAAGTGATAGGTTGCATCAAACTAATTCCTGGGTACATCAATCTGATTTATGATTAAATCAAACATTGTTTATCTTCCATAGGCTTAAATTGCCTATGAAAGATAAGAGCTTCCAATTAATTGATTTGATTATGCTTCATGTTAGATCAAACATCTCTGTCGTGGTATCAAACGAGTGATGGGTTGCATCAAACTAATTTCTGGGTATGCAAACTTCTTTAAGATTAAACCAAACATTCTTTATCTTTATTGATATTTGTTTATTCTATGTTCTATGTTTCATTCAATAAAGTATTATTAACATAAATGGCATTTTTTTTTTCATAATCTTCATTTCAAATCACTGAATCACAAATTCTTTAAATGTCATCTCCTGCTATCCATCCCTTCCCTTATTCCTTGAAATTCCCTAAACATTACACCATTACTTTGATGATGCTACAGCAAAAATGAATTTGCAAATTTTCCAATTTTTTATAACACCCACAAAATTGGGCAACGAATAAAACTGCTTTAAAATTTGTTCATTTCGTTATAATTTTCTATCGGGAGAAAACACAACACCGTGGCTGTCGTCCTGGACCCTCGGTGCAAGCGTGAAGTAAACAACAGTGAAATCATAAAATTTACGGTGCTTTGTGAATGAGTATTAAATATTTATTCAAGTCATTTGTTAGTGGGGTTTTCAGTCCCACCATTCATTCATTCAGTCTTCAGTCACTCAACCATTCATTGATCCTTTTGGCTTCTCAACATTATGGACTGCTTTCAAATTCGCTTTCGCCTTAACTTCCGTTTCCTTTGCTCTTAACCTCTCTTAAGGCGTCATTGATTTTCCGGCGTGCCCTTACATTTCAGCGCTGTATTGGTCGCTATATATATGTATGTGTATATCTACTGTGTGGTGAGCGGTGTGGGCGGTGGGGGTTTACTTTTTGAAAACGAAAAAAAAAACAATGTGTAATTCTTGTGGGAGCCAGTGGAAAATGTAAAAGTCGCACGTCATATTGAAAATATTGAAAGTCATAAATTATTCCGCATTTTAAGATTATAAAGTGCTTCGCTTCCTTCGTTTGCTCTTTGTTGTTGCTCCGAAATTTCTTCAAGAACAATGTGTACACGTTGTTTGGTGATTATAATTTACTTTCAAATTGAGATTATTTTTTGTCGTATCACAGCCCCGGCTCCTGTGTTTTTGGCGCTGGGGGGAGGCTGGGCGGTGTTTGGATTTAGAGGACTGGTGGTCGTTTTGTAAAGATTTTTTGAGCGGTTTTTTTCTTTCTTACTTTATCATATTGTTGTAAAATTATTGATTATTTTTTCGACAATACAAGTATGCTATGATCGATGGTTCGTTTGGGGTGGGTGGGCGCGTGTCTTAAAATAGGACTTTTAAATTGCGTAAAAGTCCTGCAGCACAATTGTGTCACTTCGGGTGCCTTAGCGATATGCTACGGAATGAATTTAAATAAATATAGATATACCAAAATTGAACAAGTACGAGATATTGATAATTAAAATAAAATAAATAATAAAATATAAAATTTAAATTTTTGCCATGTCCCTTTTCCTCAATCTATCGCCCCTGTGATAACTTTAAAAGTAGTTTCACACCACTGCTACATATTTGTGGAATTACACTTCTCACATTAGCATTGGCCTTCAGGATCTAAACGAAATCCACTTCAAAAAACAACGTTTCGAAATAAGTCTGCAAATTAAAAAACACGAATCCATGTAAATATCGGTCGAAAGCAAGCATTGTGGAAAACAACCTTAATCGGGAAAATTATTTTTATTATCTCAAATGCGTTCTTAAAGTAATAAACACATCCTAAAAAAGCTTGAACATATTGCCACTAAGTGAGTTGGGTGATGGAGTGCCAACGAAAGCAAGAATTCACATTCCAATAAATATCTTAAATTGTTTATAACCTCTAGAAAAACTTGAAGTTCAAGAAGAATCCATCGTTTTTGGGGGTGCTATATGTTTGATACGACCTGACTGGTTTGACATACTAATTCTTATTCAACACGACCGAATCCAGTGTGATGTGAAACGATAGAAACCGGTTTGATAAGATCAAGACCATGACTAGTTTGATACAACAGAGAGCAGTTTGATAAAACCATGACTAGTTTGATACGACCGAGACTAGTTTGGTATGCCCATTAGCATTTCTCATCTAATTAAAAGGTTAATCAAAAGACTAATTTCGACACCACGAGACTAGTTTAGTGCAATAGGACATAATGCAACCAAGACTAATATATAGGTGAAATATATAGGTTGACATACAGTTTCCTATAGACTTTTATATATTTTTGGGCGCAAGCAATATTATATTTAATTTAAATAAGTCTTGTTTCAAATGAATTCCATCGTAATCGAAGCGGATTTCTCAAGCGAGGTAAGCATTCACATCCTAATAAAACAATAAAATTCGACCAGAGTAGCTTGCAAGTACCAAGTCCAGTTAAATAAGTCCTAATTATATAAGACCAATTTTTATTTATAAGACTAGTCCGTTCGATAAGACGAAAAGTTGGTTTGACGAGTCTAGTTTGATAAGACTAATTCTAGTTTGATACAACCACATCTACGAGTAGACTGGTTTGATAATATCGAGTCTAGTTTGATAAGACCAATTCTAGTTTGATACAACCACATCTACGACTTGACTGGTTTAACAATACCGAATATAGTTTGATAAGACTAATTCTAGTTTGATACGACCACATCTATGACTTGAATGGTTTGACTATACCAAGTCTAGTTTGATAAGACTAATTCTAGTTTGACAATACTGAGTCTAGTTTGATAAGACTAATTCTAGTTTGATACGACCACATCTACGACTTGATTGGTTTGATAATACCGAGTCTAGTTTGATAAGACCAATTCTAGTTTGATGCAACCACATCTACGACTTGTCTGGTTTGACAATACCGAGTCTTGTATCTACGACATGTCTGGTTTGACAATACCGAGTCTTGTTTGATAAGACTAATTCTAGTTTGATGCAACCACATCTACGACTTGACTGGTTTGACAATACCGAGTCTTGTTTGATAAGACTAATTCTAGTTTGGTGCAACCACATCTACGACTTAACTGGTTTGATAATACCGGGTCTAGTTTGACAAGACTAATTCATCACTTATTTGTTCTACGAATTTATTATATTATTAGAGAATTTATTATATTATATTTATTCAACTTAAATGTCAGTCAAGTTAAAGCTTAATTTGTACAAAAGGTTTTTCTCCTTTTCATTATCCGCCAGTCAACGTCAGACTCCATAGCAATAACAACCACTAAAAAGATCCTAAAGGATGTCTATTTTCAATAATATATTGATCTAACAAAACCACAGACAACAGCAGCCGCAGCAATAGCAACAAGGACGGCGACAACAACACAAACCACATTATTACTCTCTCCTTGTAAATGCAATAACACGGTGGTGTTATAGTTCGGGGTGGGAGTTCGGTTTAATATCCGTTTCCGTTTCGCTGTAAATTTACTGTCATTTATTTCCTTGGCTTTGTCTATGTTTACTATTTGTGTGTGTATGTGTGACTACGGTATGAGCGTCGAATAGTAATTTCATCAGTTCAATTCAGTTCTCGCTTCGCTTCAATTTAGTTCAGTTATTTGTTATTATTGCTGTTGCTGTAGTTTCGTTGTATAAATATTTTCGCTTTGTTTCCAATACAATTTGTTTATCGCACAAGCCACCATCGTCCTTTCCTTTGGGTTCTTTGCCTTCGTGCCTCCGTTTCTCGTTTTGTGGTTGTACCGAAAAAATGGCAAACCCAACGACAAGGAGGAGGAAAAGGAGTCGAAGAATTGTTGTTTTGTGGCAACATCTGTTACGCTATTATGGAGACAATTTTGCTGTTGCTGCTTTCCGCTGTTGGTTGTTAAACACCAAGAGACAAAGATAAATTGTTAAACATTGAATGGTTATTTATTTTCGTATAGTTCTTCAACGTTTTTTTTTGTTTGTCTCGTATCGTTTGGTATCCATGCTCTGCGCTTTTTTAGTTCTTTTTTTAATACTCGTGCTGACTGGTTGGTTACACTTATTCCTTGGATTCGTTATATTGTTGTTATCCACTGACTATGAAAATACGATTTGAAACTTGACATTTTATTAAAAACAAAAAAAAAATAGCAAGCAAAAACGTAGGGAAAATCCAATGATAACGAAATCCAAGCTTACCCTACCCTGCCCGTGGACAACTGAGGCAAGGAAAAGCTATTTATCAAGGACACAAGTTGTGTCTGAAAATGTTGGCATCTCCAAAGGAAAACCCCCAGTTCCAGCGCTAAATGTGTCATAGCAACATTTTCCAGAAGCAGCAGCAGCATAAAAAACCCGTTGAAAAAAGGACTTTGCTAGAGCAATTAACGAACATGCGAATAGAATATAGGGAATTTTCATCTCACGTAATTTAGCCTTGGCTGCAACATGGAGGATATGGAAAAAGTTTTAGATGAGCTGGTTTTTTATGTTAAGGGCGGGCAAAGGATTCTTAAACGAAAATTTGTTAATATTTTTAATTACAAAAGTTTTTGCATAGATGAGCGTGATAAGTTGATTGGTGGTTCTTTGTTCGAAGGGATATTCGTTTTTTGATAGTGCTCTCTTATATGGGGGAGGGAAGGAAAGTAATGTTAACCGTTAAAAAGATGACAGTCTTAAAGTGAGCTCTAATTCGCCTTCTTTGTGGGTTGGTTTACGAAAACGTGAAAATATCAAGAATAAAAACTAGACAAATATTTTAAAGATATTTCAACCATCTAAGAAAGTACTCACAACCTTTAGTAAAACAAATTAAGTTCGACAAGAATCCCTCGTTTTAGGGGATATATGTTTGCTTCGACCTGACTGGCTTGACAATACCAGGTCTAATTTGCCACGATCGAGTCTAGTTTGATGTGATATGACCAAATCTAGTCGATATGGCCGAATCTAGTTTGGTATGATACATCCAAGACTAGTTTGATACGACCAAGACTTGTTTGATACGACCAAGACTTGTTTGATGCGTCAAAGACTAGTTTGATACGACCAAGACTATATGGATGTTATACGACCAAGTCAAGTTTGATACAACTGATACTAGTTTGATACGAACGAGACTAGTTAGGTAAATTCACTTGTATTTCTCGTCCTATTAAACAGGCAATCAAAATAAAATCCAAAAAAGTTCGCCTAGTTTGATACGACCAAGAAGATTTTGATACGACCAAGACTAGTTTGATAAGACCATCACTTATTTGATGCGACCAAGACTAGTTTGATGCGAAAAAGACTAGTTTGATACGACCAAGACTAGTTTGATACGACCAAGACTAGTTTGATAAGACCATCACTTGTTTGATGCGACCAAGACAAGTTTGATACGACCAAGACTATTTGGATGTGATACGAACAAGACCATTTCGATACGACCAAGACAAGTTTCATACGACCAACATGACTATTATGACAAAACAATGTCTAGTTTAATTGACCGAAACTAAATTGGTTCGACCAAGACTAGTTTGATACGACCAAGACTAGTTTAACACGACCAAGACTAGTTTGATAAGATCATGGCTAGTTTGAAACTAATATTTCAAATATGTTTTCAACGACCTGACTGGTTTGTTAATACCAAGTCTAATTTGACACGGCCGAATCTAGTTTAGTATAATACTATCAAGACTAGTTTGATAAAATCATGACTAGTTCGGTATGACTATGTCTAGTTTTATACGACCAAGAATAGTTTGATAAACCAATAGCTAGTTCTGTAAGACTATGTCTTGTTTGATACGACCATCCTATCAACAATTTAATTAAAAGACTAATTTCGATATATGTTTGCCATTTTGGGTCGACCGAATCTAGTTTTATATGATACGATTAAGACTAGTTCGGTAAGACCAAAACTATATTGATACGACCAAAGCTAGTTCGATAAGACCAAGGCAAGTTTGATAAGGTCATGACTAGTTTGATACGACCGAGACTAGTTCGATAAGACCAAGACAAGTTTGATAAGGTCATGGCTAGTTTGATACGACCGAGACTAGTTTGGTAAGACCATTAGCATTTCCCATCCTATCAAAAAATTAATCCACAGATTAATATCAATATCACGAGACTAGTTTGACATTAGTTCAATAGAACATGATGCGATCGAGACTAAATATTCAATATCAAGTTACCTATGTACTTCGTTATATTTAGGCATAACCAATACTAGTTTAATATAAGTACACCTTGTTTCAAACATATCCTCTTCCTAATCGAAGGCGTATTTGTTTTTTAACATTGACCGAAAAAAATCATTTACCAATGTAATAGAGTGCCTGGCGTTGGGGAATATCAATGTCTTAATTCGAATCGAATCTCTAATACTTCACAAATACTATATTTAAATTGTAGCCAACCCTTAAATCTCTTAACTTTTTCTGTACACTCTTTTAAAATTCCTGGTAGCCATAACTCTATCATCAAAATTTTATTAATATTCCGGTACATAATAAAAACCGGAACTCTTTAAATTATGAAATGTATATTTATGCTAAACGAAGATGTACATAAAGTATGAACAATGAATGAAAAAAACGCCAAGCTAATCACGATTTACTAAGTAAAGTAATAAATCATTTGACTTTACCCCCCTACACTCGTGTTCCCCTTAGAAGCGGACACATTTTTTTCCTTAATGCAAATAAAAGAACAAATTGTTTAACTATAAAAAGGAATGGAATCCAACAGAAAAAAATTTGCATACATTTTTTTTTCAAATTTACGCGAAGGAGAAGGGACGGCGCGATGGCTAATGGTTTGATTTGCTGCTTTTTCCTGCGAAAGCAAAGAAGTGACGAGAAAGAAAGAAGATAAAAAGGACAGACCGAATGGCAAACAGAGAAAGTCTATTATGACCGAACCCATAAAAACTAAAATGAAAATTGTGTACACACAGAATAAGAATCGCCGGCATAAAAGCATCGACATCGACAACATGAAAAACAAATCTCTTGTAGAATGATTGAAAAATTAATGATGATCCTTTGCTTTGCTTTTTTCCTATTTGGGGTTTCCTTTCGACGTCAGTCTCTCCTTTCGATGGGTTGAGTAGAAATTTTAACTTTGTTAAAAATGAAAGGAACAAATTAAAGACTATCTGCTAAAGACGATGAAGATGATGATGATGATTGTGACTTACACCAGCCATAGATGAAATGGATGACTGCAGTGCGGCTGATTCAAAAGTACATAGCAACATGGAAAGATGAGAGTGTTCGTCTCGGTCTGCAAATCTTAAACGAAACTCATTTCAAATTGTTGCTGAAGTAGAAATCAAACTGCAATCTAATCATTTAATCAGATTACTTTGGTTTGTTTTGTTTAGCAAAGAAGGATAATGCTAAGATGCTCATATATATTTCATTGAATATTAGGTAGCCTTTTATAGACATAGACGCTACAAATTGGTTAGAAGAGTATTCGGTTATTTAATTTCGTTGGTAACGGAACATTACTTTATTTAAGAATTAAATAATTCATTTTTATGAATTACAATGCAAATTAAATTTGTCTTGTAATCTTGGCTCAATTCCTGTAGCCAGGTGACAAAGACTAGTATTTGTACCGACAGACCAGACCCCCTGGTGGGAATCGAACCCACGAGCCCCACGCTGATATGCAAGCATGCTACCAGCTAGACTAAAGGGGCGCTCAGAATTAAATAATTTAGTTAAATTAGGTTACCCACAGCTGAATTGTTGCATCAAACAAGCCAAGCTTTTGTTACATCAAATCATTTCTAGTTGTATCAAACTTAATCGCGTTCATAACTTTAAGTTATGGTCAACCATATGCAAATATTGTAGTGGTTTCATCAATGGTTTGAAGCACTAGCATAATCAAGCTTATATGGGTCATCGTAATGTAGTCTTTGGGAATGACTGATTTGACAATATCAAGTCCAATTTTGACCGACCTAATCTAGTTCGATAAGAAGTTGATACGACCGAGACTAGTTTGATACGACCGAGACTAGTTTGATACGACCAAGACTAGTTTGATACGACCAAGACTAGTTTGATACGACCGAGACTAGTTTGATATGACCAAGACTAGTTTGATACGACAGAGACTAGTTTGATACAACCGAGACTAGTTTGATACGACAGAGACTAGTTTGGTACAACCGAGACTAGTTTGTGAAGTGCATTAGCATTTTAAATCCTATCAAAAAGTTAATCAAAAGACTGATTTCGAAACCAGGAGACTAGTTTGGCTTTAGTTCAATAGATCATGATTCGACCAAGACTATATACGTGTGTGCAGTATATATTTTCTTATATATTTAGGCACCACCAATATTTATTTAATGCAACTAAGTCTGCTTTCAAACGTTTCATCTTAATCGCTCGTTAGTCCTGCAATCTTTAAGTTTCATTATTCCCAGTTAGTTCTAATATAAGTCTGTGTTTTTTATTGAAGATTTGGAGGCATATTCTTCCATACTTAGATGTGATATGTTTCAAATATGTAGGTGATACTAACAAGAGGTTAAAGGCGTCGAAGACCGCGTGGGTATGTGTTGTTTGACAGGCATAAAACTGAGAATGGTGTGGCCAAATGTTAGGTTTGAAGTTAGTTCACACTATTATTAGCTGTGTACTCTTCAGTTACTTCAAACTCCTCTTGGTTTGGTATCATACCATTAATATTTACTAGAGGAATGTTTCGAAAATGTTATTACTTTAGATACATGATCACTCTTCATACTAGTTTGATCGAACTTATGACTTCGAACTTATCTTCTTCTCTTCTGTTTGTGGTGACATATTAAACATTGCATTCAACTGACTCTGTTATCAGTCAAACCGACATGTGGCTACCCAAACCCAAGCAGACCCTTTGTCAAACATCCTCTGCAATTAAACCATATGTAATAGATATTATACATTAACAGAGTTTAAGTTTGAGCAGTATGTCTATTGGATACGACCTTTTCTACCCACCTTATCACTTGTCAATATGCTCTTGGTTGGTTCTGATCCTTTTCGTTGATAATTCAATCCCATACATCTCAGACAGCAAGTTTACATTGGCTTTTATGGTTTTTATTTCGCTTTGTTTGAGTGGAAAGTTAATTTTATTTGTCTTCGATTCACTCTGTACTTTGCCATAAAGTCAACAATGTCTGGTGAGGATTTTTTGCTCAAAAGTAAATTGCACTAAAATTAAAGTATTTCAAGGAAACATCTTAAACAGTTGTATTTAATGAAATTGCACAAAATTTTCCCCTTTTGGTAATTGGCAACGTTTAAGAGCCGTTATTCAATTTAGACACTTTTCACGCTTTTTAGAATGCGTGACAATACGCAATGCGTCTATGGGCTAGCACCCCAAAAAAGGAAAAGATGTTACAATGACTTTTGGGTTTCGTCGGCACATATTGAGTTTCTTCGGTGATTAATGACGGTGGAATGTATCCGCTGGCTGAAGGAATGAATGAATTCATGTGCATGCGAATGTTTGGTCAAAGAGAGTCCTGGTAAACCATGTAGCAGGGAGTCCATTTATTTGCTAAAAATAAACGACAAGGATACCACATTCCATTCCTTTTCACCAGCATGTGTTTGGTGTGTGTGGTGTCATTTGGAAGGGACTACTTGTCTTTTGGGTGTTTTTATTGTGAGTGTGGACTTTTGTGGACTCATTTATCTACTTGTGCTTATTTACTAATTTTTAAGGCCTTATTGTGAAAATATTTCATGGATAGTTATTGTGGAGGCGAGTTGTATTTAGTTTAGTAAATCACATCACGTGCCAATACGTTGGAGACGGCTAAAAACAAAGTTTTCTGGGGTTCTTTGTTGAAATGCACACAAAGAACGAATTGAATTATTTGGGGGCGGTCGAATGAGAGGATGAGAGTGTGCCGGAAGGCTATAAATTAAGATAACGCTTTTGAATTTAGAAAACTGACGTGAATGTAAAACAGTTTTACTCCATGTTGTAGGGTTTCTTTTGTCCTTTTTTGCTATAATGAGGATTACATACATGTCTTGAACACATACTAAAATAATATGAACATATAAATATTGAGGAAATTTAAAATAAAAAACACAGATTCCAAACATGAAAAATTATTATTACTTAAAATCTTATACTCATTTCTTTAAGTGGAAATATATTCTCAGCTTGTTTTCAAAAGTGGGACAGTTATTCCTAGACTAGGAACAGTTTTGATTTGCATGGAAATAGGTTTTTTTGTACTGGAAACAGTTTTAATTATACTCGAAATAGGGGTTTTCTAGACTGGGAGCCGTTTTTAGACTGGGAACAGTTTTTTGAAATTGTTAAATGCTGAAAAACGAGGAAATATTCACAGTGGAAATGTAGTTTTCACTTCAAAAGAGTAGTTAAAAGTCGTTTTTGGACTGGGAACAGTATTAATTGGACTGGAAATGGGTTTACCTACATTGGGAACTGTTTTCCTTCAACAGGCAAAAACTGAAATAGGTGAAAATATTCAGTTTTCACTCTAAAGAAGAGACTGGGATCAGGTTTATAGGCTGGGAATTTATTTTTGAAATTTTTAAATTTTTAAATGCTGAAAAGATGAAAATATTCACAGTGGAAATAAAGTTTTGACTTCAAAGATAAAAATAAAGCTGTTGTTTGGAACATATTTATATTGAATAAATTTAAACTTAAAAAGCTGTTTTCCAACATGAAAAATAATTACTATTTAGAATCCGCTTGTTTTCAAAAATGGGAACAGTTATTCTTATACTGGGAACAACTTTCATTTGCATGGAAATATGATTTATTATATCGGAAACCGGTTTTATTATATTCGAGATAGGGTTTTCTAGACTTGGAGCAGTTTATTTAGACTGGGAACAGTTTTTAAATACTAAAAAGCGTGAAAATATTCATATTAGAAATAAAGTTTGGACTGGGGACAGTTTGAATTAGACTGGAAATGAGTTTACCTAGACAGTTAGTTATTTCCCTTAGACTGAGAAGAGTTCCTCTGGTGGGAACCGAGCCCACAACACCCACGCTGATAGCCGAGCACGCTACCGGGGCGCTCGATTACTTAGGAAACGAACTAATGTTTCCTTATGTGAATTGTCAATTTTCTATTTGCTTACCTTTCAGTTAGAACTTCATTGGGTAGCTTCAAACGTTTTAGATTTTCACTTTATATACATGGTCACTCTTCACACTAGATTGATCAAACCTTCTTAGTCTTATTCTTCTTATTTATTTAACACACTTCATTTACTTCAAACTTGGTTTGGCATTACACCATTTATATTTACTACAGAATGTTTCGAAAGAAATGCATGGTCACACTTCAAACTAGTTTCATGGAATTTATGACTTATTAGCTTCAAACTACTTGTGAATTGGATCCAACAACATACATGTTTCCGCAACATCAGCATCAGATGTACCAAATCTGTTTAGCCTACCGTCACCACACAGCTTTCTTTTGGAATGAAATTGTTCCTTCCCTATTAACTTTACTACATAAACAAATATCGTAGCCACTTAAACACTTGCCTGTCATAAACCACCCGCAAAGGGGTAACTAATCACCCCCTTCAATTGTATTTGTATTTCACTATCATCATATCGAATAATGAAGTTAATTAGTTTATCCCCCTTTTTATTTATTTCTTTTTGGTTTTCACATAATTTACTTTGTTTATCAAAGATTTATTAGCTTCCCAAATACAATTAATTTAAATTGTAGAGAAACCGTCCATTTGGAAATGGAAATGCATTCAACAGTAGCCAAATGCTGTAGTGTTGCATGAATATCATTCCATTTTTTGTAAACTTCCCAGTTGATTTGAGTTCAATCACACAGTAAAAATATTGGGTGTGATAAAATTCTTCACACTTGACCATAATGTATCGGCAACAAGAAGGGGAGATTTATGTATGCCTGCAATGTGATTTATTCGATATTTTTTTAAATAATTATGCATGGTGAAATTGATAAATGATTTATGGGGGGAGACATACATACATGAAGGAAAATGAGGAAAATTCTTGAAGTTGATAGGAACCAGACACATGAGTTTCATTTAGACTGCAGCAAAGCGTTTAACGATTTGACATGTTCGAGATCGAACTTGAATTCAAATGTCATTATTGCAATATTATATTGAAGTGAATTCGTTTTGGGAATATATTTTTAACTCCTTATCGATCTATCTACTAATAATTCGTTAGTGCCAAACTCTTTAGGTTGCTGCAACACCTTTTGAGGTTTGATAGGCACAAGATCGAACATCAAATAAAATATTTTTCGGGTAGTGTTTAATTGAACCGGATACCTTCCACAGCAACGTCTCCCAATACAGTAAAATATGTGTTCGCCAACATCTTCAGGTTGTAACAAACCTTTTGGAGGTTTGATAGTTACAAGACTGAAGATCAAGTCATATTCCGTCTTTTCTTTTCGCAAAGATCTCCGTTTCTCCCTCTGTGCGTTGAAAGTTCACCAGCATCACACTCTCTAGGTTGTAACAAACCTTTTGGAGGTGTGACATAAATAAGATCGAATATTAAGTCAAATATCTTTCTTGTAATATTATATTGAACTGAATACCTTTCGGAAATTAGAAAATATTTAATAAATGTGTACTCCTTATCGGCATATCTGCAGATAAATCGATGGTGGCAAAGGTTGTTGCCCCACATGTTAAGGTTTGAAAGGCACAAGATCGAACATCAAGTCGAATATCATGCTGGTGCTGCAAAATTGAACAGAACACCTTCCCTTGCCGTATGTTCCTCTATGCCTTGAATGTTCACCATCATCCAACTCTTTATGTTGTAACAAACCTTTTGGAGGTTTGACATGACCAAGATCGAATTTTAGGTGGAATATGTTTCTTGTATTGAATTGAATCCCTTGCTGGAATTGAAGTATATTAGATATGTGAATTATCTTTCGCGATAGTGTCAAATTCTTTAGGTTGTAACAACACCTTTTGAAGATTGATAGGCACCAGATCGAACGCTAAGTCAAATATCTTTGGGTAAATACCTTCGTCTTTCCTTTCCGCAACAATACATTATAATCATCTCCGTGTGTCCTTCTATGCCTTCAAAATTCACTAACGTCAAACTCTTTATGTTGTAACAAACCTTTTGGAGGTTTGACATGGACAAGATCGAACTTCACCTTCCGTAGCAACGTATTTCCTTTCCGCAACAAAGCATTCCAATCGTCTCCGTATGGCTAACTATATTTGAAAATTCATCCGCATCAAACTCTTGATGTTGTAACCGACCTTTTGGAGGTTCGACATGTATAAGATCAATCTTTAAGTCAAATATCTCTCTTTTAATATTATATTAAACTAAATACCATTCGGAAATTTGGAATATATTATAAATTTGGACATCTTATCGGCTTATCTGCTGAGAACTACTTAGGTGGTTGCAACAGCTTTTGAGGTTTGATAGAAACAATATATATTGGTCTTTCCTTTCCGCAGCAATACATTTCAATAGTCTCCGTATGTCCAACTATGTCTGAAACTTCATCAGCATCAAACTCTTCAGGTTGTAACCAACCTTTTGGAGGTCAGTCAAATATCTTTCTGCAAATGTTAAATAGAATTGAATCCCAAGGGGAATATCTGATTTGCAGATGAGCTACCATCATTTTATTTAATGCTTGTGGTTACAGCATTTTCCCATTAATTCTCTATGCAAATCTCTATTTGAATGCGTTTTATTCTATTTGACATGACATCATTAACCATATCTAAATCTTTCCAAAATCCAATTAAATTACCCTGATAAACCACATGCACACACAGCATGCTCTCCAAATCTATAACCGCCATGACATAATTGACTTTAATTTCCTGATAATATTCTGGGGATTTCCCATACCAAAACAAGCCGACACAAACAATTGAATAAAAATAAACATGACAAAACTTCAAAATGACACATACAAATGCATAATAAATCTCCGCTAAATGCTAAATCAAAATCATAAATATCTTTTCAAAGAAGCACGAGATAAAAACGCGCTGCTGCAACAAAACATTTAGAAAAGGAGACACTTTAATTGAATTTTGAATTTGTGCGTCCGTCCGTCCATACTTGCACTGCTATTTACAATTGATATACCATACCATAGCCCAGAGTAGAGTATGTAACAATCACAATTCATAAAAATGTGCACAGATCATTAGTCATTTTTATGGAAAAAAATAAGAAGAAGTTGAAGAAAAAAGATACAAAAAAATCTCGCATCAAACAGACACACAGACGGGCGGGTAACATATGGCCGGGATAGATGGCATGAATGAAATCGCTTTATGACAAGGGGTAGGGTGGGTAGTATTTTGGGCGGAGTGGGATGGTGGAGAAAAGGAGAGACAACTAGTGTTGTCATGATGCACTCTCAGTTACTTGCCAGAAATGAAATGTTCTTTCCATGATTTTTATAAATGATCTTTTAAATAATGATTTTCGTGTTAAGCAGATACAGCCACGATACATCTGAAAATAGAATCACACACAAACACAGTCTGCTTGATGGACAGACGGGGAGACAGACATCTAGACTTTGCTAAGGCATTTGAATTGAAATCATATTTTATTATTAAGTTTCGTTATTGCCTTTGCCATCATCTTCAATTATTTTGACAGCTACTTCTGATGAGATTTTTCCTATCTCCCCGTGCTGGCTGACTTATTTTTCCACGGGTCGGTATGGACATTTGGGGTGGGTAGGCACTCTCCTCGTGGAAAACAATTATTCATAAACAATTAATGCATTTGGAAAAAAATCTCCTACAGAGTTTTGAAAACTCAACGATTACTTAAATTCTCGTTTCATGCATTTGATTAATTTTTCATTTTGTTGGAATGTCAAGTCAATATTGTGAATCCAGTTATTTCAAAGATAACCATTTGTGTCAAGTGATGAATTGTGATGACAATGGGGGGGATTTATTTCGTTTGAATCATATGGCGCCACAAAAATTTAAAAAATAAGTTTAAAATATTTTTTTGACTAGATAACTATCCGGTGTAAGTTATATTATATTATCCAAAAATATCAACATAAAATATTTTTTTTTAATTTTTGCTGACAACGGATTCTGATAGAGGGGGTAAAAAAGGAATATACGAATTCTGGCATTTTTAAACGTGTATCATTTTAGGGAATGGTGTTCAATATTTTCCCCTTTTGCACCTTCTTATGATGAATCGACATAGAAATCGTTGTGATCCTTACATTTTAGGTATACGATGTGTTCAGCAATATTACTTATAACACTACGAGAAACATTTTTGTGGAACATTTTAACCCTTTAGATTTTTAATATTGGGGTCTTTTTGGTCCCTTTTGTGCAAAAGGGTGAAAAACACCCCTAAAATATGGATTTAACGGATCAAGATGTTTTACAAAAATATTTGACATAAAATGCTACTATCAAAACTCTGGACTCTACTTAAATGTCAGAAATAAGGCTTAATTTCGTATTTTTCCGATTTGGTGCTAAACGTTCGCTCAAAGCTAAATTTTAGGGTTGAGGAGTGAATTGAAAAAATATTCTACGTCAAATTTCACTATAGGTCACTATATTTATATATAAATAAAATATCAATAGTAATTTGGGTACAATAAATTATTTATTTTTTTCCAGCATATGTGAGCTATAAGAGAATGAATCCTCTCGCCTTACCTAACGTACTTCAATAGGTGCAAATGTTTATAGAAATCGTTCACCTTCTTCATCTGACTCTGATGCCAACTTATGCTCGTAGTACTTCATATGAGAATTCAAGATTCCTATTCTATTTGCGTATGGAATTGACAGGAAGTAAACTTATGATACGATAAAATTTATTTTGGATGAGGATGGAGAGCACAAATGACCAATCTGTTGTGATCCTCACATATTAAGTGTAGGATGTGGTCATCAATATTACTTAAAACACTACGAGCAACATTTTTGTGCAACATTTTAAACCTCTAGCTACACAATATAGGGGTCTTTTCGGTTCCTTTTGGACAAAAATGTAAAACACCGCCAAAATAGAAGTTTAACGGGTCAAAATATTGTACAAAAATATTTGCAATAAAATTCGATAGACAGTGTTATCCTTATTAGAAAATGTTAGCTAATAAAAAATAGAACAAAGTATTTTTCAGTTTTTTTCTATTTTTTATGATTTTTTCCGTCCAGCAAAGAAAGATTTTTTTTCAATTCATTGGTGATTGTTCCTAAACCACTGTTTCTATGTGAAAGTCAAATTCACGGAATTTGTAACAAACATTTTTACCTTTCATTGAATATATAAGCGAGTGTGATCGGACTGATATTAGAGGACAACTGCAAAAGGTACCTTCGGCGATTTTAGTAAAAAATAAAAATAATATTCCATAAATTTTTCGAATTTAGAAATCCAAAATACATCAGAAAATGTTACACATGGCTTTTCGAACAAATTTTTATTATTCCTCAATATAGTGGTCTCTTTGTTACCTTTTCAGCAAAAGTGTTAAAACACCGCTAACAAAATTCGTTACACAATGTTTCCGCGTTAGAATGTTAGCTATTAAAAAATAGAACAAAATATTTTTTCTATTTTTTTATGATTTGTTTCCGTCCAGCAAAAAAAAATCTCAATTCATTGGTGACTGTGACACTCTTTCTATGTGAAATTTAATTTCACAACATTTGTAGACATTATAAGTACCTTTACTTGGTCATATCATCGGGTGTGATCGGATCTAAATTCCCAAAATTAGAGTATATATCTTAAAGGTACTTATGGCGAAAAATGGAATTCTAGAAATAATTGTTTAAACATAAATTGTATCCATACAAATTTATTTTTGTATCAAATTTTTGCCATTATGCCTCAATCCAGACAAAAATATATTTGTGCATATCATACACTCGAAAAAATTGGAAAATATTAAAAAAGTAATGAATCTTTAACGCAAACTGTAAGAAATGTACCTGGAAATTTTCGACAACAGATCAGCCTTCATGAAGCTCATTTTCTTTGTGGCTACGGGGTTCAGAGAACCCACACGTAACTTTTGAATCCACAACGTGCTGGGCTGTACTGAAAATGTATTGATTACAGACCAAAAAAAAAACAAACGAAAAACTAAAACAAGTGAGAGTTGGCACGGCAGAAGTATTGCTGTAATGTATATACCATCATATACACATACTTACATATGCAACTCAATGAGATGATTGTAAGATGGCATGTGTACTTTATTACGATTTTTTAAACGCAAATTCGGCAATTGAGGTATGCTTCTCGTTCGTTTGTGCGAATCATTTCCATAAAAAGGCCGGGTTTGATGTTGAAAAGTCATGATAGTGGTAGTCTGCAGCCAAGTAATAAATATCACCATGCCATTTGTAAATATATTTGCATTCTATTAAATATATGTACATGCAAAATGGTCTTGAGCCAGGACAATATCCCAGTTCAAATCAAATATTGATTACAGACCAAAAAAATACAAACGAAAACAAATAAAAAATATCAAAAATTGTTTGCATTGATTTTTGTGCGTCAGTGTACCTCATAAAAAATAACTTTTGAAGTCTCGAAGACAAATGTTTGGTTTTTGTTGCATAGTATTATATGAGTCTTATCTGTATCTGTCATTTTTTTTTTCAAGTTTCCACAATCGAAAGTGATTATTGTGCCTTTTTCTAAATACCCCTATAGTCGATTCGCAGACATGATGTGTGTGTGTGTACGTGGGGTATAAAGTGTCGGTCTCTAGGGTACTTCAATTTTGCCCTGGCTGGCGGTCGGTCGGTCGTCTTGTATACACACGATTTATGAAGGAGCAACATTAATTTGGGCTCAAGTAGTTGGCAGCCAATGACTTTTTGACGTGCTTGAGAGATTCCTTAATTGGGTAGAGCAAAGCGCAAAGAGCAGAAGGGCTATGCGATGATATGATATGACATTGCCGAAAAAAGCAATTCATTGTTCTCGACAAATACGTAAAATTCAAATAAAATCCTCTGGATTTTTAAGCAAATGCATAATTTGTTCATCGGGTGTATGTATGTGTGTGTTTATCAAACTCTACGTAATAATTTACAAAATAAAAACTTTTATCATCTACATACATATATGTGCAAGCACATTTCGCTTCGGTGTTTGTTGTACCCAATTTTAAAAATTATGAATTCCAAAGTGTCGTAAATTGTGAGTCGAACGAGAACGCATAGAAAAAACACATGTAACCAACACAGAGAAAATGTTACCTTTTTGTGTGTGTGTGCGTTTGTGTGGTTTCGAAATAAATTTAAACTTTTACTGTGTATGGCACATAAATTGAACAAAAAGTGACCACATAAAAATCTCCTCCTCTCTGCTCTCTGTTGTTGTCGTCATCGTCGTCGTCCCCCAAAGCCACATGACAAACGATAATTACGTTTTTTGTGTCGTTTGTCGAGCATTGCCGGACGGACGGACGGACGCATCTAAGAAAAATGGTCATTCTTTGAAATCCAATATGAATGCATTGCCTTGCATTTTTCTTGGGTAATGTGAAAACTCTTGAATACATTTACAAATTTTCTTTCGATTCTCTTTCGTTTTCTCGTCTACGCTGCCGTCGTCCAGTAGCATTTCAAAGGCATAAATTTTGTGAAAATACATTTCACAAAAGTCCCATAGATACATTAACACTTAGCATAAACATTAACAACAAATGCTCATTCAAATGCATGCGAACAGGCGTATTCCAGGGGTGGAGCCGGTAAGGCCTTTTTGTAAGTGGCTAATGTGTATCTTAACAAAATTTTATAAAAATACAATTTTGTATGGGAGCCCCCTTAAGATGTCGACACAGGTGGTAGGTGTGTTCTGGGAGTAGAAAACATAAATGGGGAACAATGTCACATGCCTCCCCTCTAGGTGCGATTCCGGGGCAGTTTGGGCCTTTCTTTCATTAAAAAATTATACAAATTAAAAAATGTATGGGATCCTCCTTAAAGAATGGAGAATATAGGGTTGGTATGTTCCGAGAAAAAATATCATACATTTGACTCCCTTAGGGCCCTCCTTGGGGCTGTTAGAGTGGTGGTAGCAAATTGTATAAAAAATTTAGTTTTTAAATGGAAGCCCCCATAAGGAGTGATAGAGGGTAGGTATCTCCGGGAGAAATGATGGGGAGGAGGAAATAATGAGGATCAGCCTTCGATGTCTCCCTTCTAGGAACGGCCCAAATGCAGTTTTTGGCCTTTTTTATAAAAATATATAAAAATTAAAAAAATTATGGGGTCTACCTTAAGGCTTGAAGATAGAGGGGGTAGGTATGTTCTGAGAAAATATTGAGGGTCGATCATACATTTTACTTCCCTAGGAGCATCCTGTGGACAGTCAGAGCGGTGGGGGAAAATTTTATAAACATTTGTTTTTTGTGTGGGATCCCCCTCATGGAGAAGAAATAAAGGATAGGCATGTTCGTGAAATATGTTTGGGAGGGGAAATTAATGGGCAATAGCCTATCATGTCCCCCATCTAGAGGCGATTCCGGGGCGGTTTTGGTCCTTTCTTTCATATAAAATTATAAAAAATAAAAAAAATGTAAGGGGACCACCTTAAGTGATGAATATAGAGGGTAGAAATGTTCTGCGAAAAAATGGGGATTTAAAAAATATTGGGGATCAGTCATACATTTGACTCCCCAAAGTGCTAACTGGGGGCAGTTGGATCGGTGGGAACACATTTTATAAAAATGTATTTTTTGTCTGGGAGCCTTTAAGGAGCGGCAAAAGGGGTAGGTATGTTAAGAAAAGATGTTGGCGAGGGGAAATTAATGGGGAACAGTCATACATGCCTGCCATTTAGGAACTAATCCGGGGTAATTTTAAATTAAAAAGTTAAAAAATTAAAAAAGTAAACAATTAAAAAAGTGAACAATTAAAAAAAATAAAAATTAAAAAAAAAAATAATTCAAAAATTAAAAAAATAAAAAAAAAATAAAAAAATAAAAAAAAAATTAAAAAAAATAAAAAATTATAAAATTAAAAAATTTAAAAATTAAATAATTAAATAATTAAAAAAAATTAAAAAATTAAAAAATTAAAAAATTAAAAAATTAAAAAATTAAAAAATTAAAAAATTAAAAAATTAAAAAATTAAAAAATTAAAAAATTAAAAAATTAAAAAAATTAAAAAACTAAAAAATTAAAAAATTAAAAAAATAAAAAAATTTAAAAATTTAAAAATTTAAAAATTAAAAAGTTTAAAAATTAAAAAATTATAAAATTATAAAATTATAAAATTATAAAATTATAAAATTATAAAATTATAAAATTATAAAATTATAAAATTATAAAATTATAAAATTATAAAATTATAAAATTATAAAATTATAAAATTATAAAATTATAAAATTATAAAATTATAAAATTATAAAATTATAAAATTATAAAATTATAAAATTATAAAATTATAAAATTATAAAATTATAAAATTATAAAATTATAAAATTATAAAATTATAAAATTATAAAATTATAAAATTATAAAATTATAAAATTATAAAATTATAAAATTATAAAATTATAAAATTATAAAATTATAAAATTATAAAATTATAAAATTATAAAATTATAAAATTATAAAATTATAAAATTATAAAATTATAAAATTATAAAATTATAAAATTATAAAATTATAAAATTATAAAATTATAAAATTATAAAATTATAAAATTATAAAATTATAAAATTATAAAATTATAAAATTATAAAATTATAAAATTATAAAATTATAAAATTATAAAATTATAAAATTATAAAATTATAAAATTATAAAATTATAAAATTATAAAATTATAAAATTATAAAATTATAAAATTATAAAATTATAAAATTATAAAATTATAAAATTATAAAATTATAAAATTATAAAATTATAAAATTATAAAATTATAAAATTATAAAATTATAAAATTATAAAATTATAAAATTATAAAATTATAAAATTATAAAATTATAAAATTATAAAATTATAAAATTATAAAATTATAAAATTATAAAATTATAAAATTATAAAATTATAAAATTATAAAATTATAAAATTATAAAATTATAAAATTATAAAATTATAAAATTATAAAATTATAAAATTATAAAATTATAAAATTATAAAATTATAAAATTATAAAATTATAAAATTATAAAATTATAAAATTATAAAATTATAAAATTATAAAATTATAAAATTATAAAATTATAAAATTATAAAATTATAAAATTATAAAATTATAAAATTATAAAATTATAAAATTATAAAATTATAAAATTATAAAATTATAAAATTATAAAATTATAAAATTATAAAATTATAAAATTATAAAATTATAAAATTATAAAATTATAAAATTATAAAATTATAAAATTATAAAATTATAAAATTATAAAATTATAAAATTATAAAATTATAAAATTATAAAATTATAAAATTATAAAATTATAAAATTATAAAATTATAAAATTATAAAATTATAAAATTATAAAATTATAAAATTATAAAATTATAAAATTATAAAATTATAAAATTATAAAATTATAAAATTATAAAATTATAAAATTATAAAATTATAAAATTATAAAATTATAAAATTATAAAATTATAAAATTATAAAATTATAAAATTATAAAATTATAAAATTATAAAATTATAAAATTATAAAATTATAAAATTATAAAATTATAAAATTATAAAATTATAAAATTATAAAATTATAAAATTATAAAATTATAAAATTATAAAATTATAAAATTATAAAATTATAAAATTATAAAATTATAAAATTATAAAATTATAAAATTATAAAATTATAAAATTATAAAATTATAAAATTATAAAATTATAAAATTATAAAATTATAAAATTATAAAATTATAAAATTATAAAATTATAAAATTATAAAATTATAAAATTATAAAATTATAAAATTATAAAATTATAAAATTATAAAATTATAAAATTATAAAATTATAAAATTATAAAATTATAAAATTATAAAATTATAAAATTATAAAATTATAAAATTATAAAATTATAAAATTATAAAATTATAAAATTATAAAATTATAAAATTATAAAATTATAAAATTATAAAATTATAAAATTATAAAATTATAAAATTATAAAATTATAAAATTATAAAATTATAAAATTATAAAATTATAAAATTATAAAATTATAAAATTATAAAATTATAAAATTATAAAATTATAAAATTATAAAATTATAAAATTATAAAATTATAAAATTATAAAATTATAAAATTATAAAATTATAAAATTATAAAATTATAAAATTATAAAATTATAAAATTATAAAATTATAAAATTATAAAATTATAAAATTATAAAATTATAAAATTATAAAATTATAAAATTATAAAATTATAAAATTATAAAATTATAAAATTATAAAATTATAAAATTATAAAATTATAAAATTATAAAATTATAAAATTATAAAATTATAAAATTATAAAATTATAAAATTATAAAATTATAAAATTATAAAATTATAAAATTATAAAATTATAAAATTATAAAATTATAAAATTATAAAATTATAAAATTATAAAATTATAAAATTATAAAATTATAAAATTATAAAATTATAAAATTATAAAATTATAAAATTATAAAATTATAAAATTATAAAATTATAAAATTATAAAATTATAAAATTATAAAATTATAAAATTATAAAATTATAAAATTATAAAATTATAAAATTATAAAATTATAAAATTATAAAATTATAAAATTATAAAATTATAAAATTATAAAATTATAAAATTATAAAATTATAAAATTATAAAATTATAAAATTATAAAATTATAAAATTATAAAATTATAAAATTATAAAATTATAAAATTATAAAATTATAAAATTATAAAATTATAAAATTATAAAATTATAAAATTATAAAATTATAAAATTATAAAATTATAAAATTATAAAATTATAAAATTATAAAATTATAAAATTATAAAATTATAAAATTATAAAATTATAAAATTATAAAATTATAAAATTATAAAATTATAAAATTATAAAATTATAAAATTATAAAATTATAAAATTATAAAATTATAAAATTATAAAATTATAAAATTATAAAATTATAAAATTATAAAATTATAAAATTATAAAATTATAAAATTATAAAATTATAAAATTATAAAATTATAAAATTATAAAATTATAAAATTATAAAATTATAAAATTATAAAATTATAAAATTATAAAATTATAAAATTATAAAATTATAAAATTATAAAATTATAAAATTATAAAATTATAAAATTATAAAATTATAAAATTATAAAATTATAAAATTATAAAATTATAAAATTATAAAATTATAAAATTATAAAATTATAAAATTATAAAATTATAAAATTATAAAATTATAAAATTATAAAATTATAAAATTATAAAATTATAAAATTATAAAATTATAAAATTATAAAATTATAAAATTATAAAATTATAAAATTATAAAATTATAAAATTATAAAATTATAAAATTATAAAATTATAAAATTATAAAATTATAAAATTATAAAATTATAAAATTATAAAATTATAAAATTATAAAATTATAAAATTATAAAATTATAAAATTATAAAATTATAAAATTATAAAATTATAAAATTATAAAATTATAAAATTATAAAATTATAAAATTATAAAATTATAAAATTATAAAATTATAAAATTATAAAATTATAAAATTATAAAATTATAAAATTATAAAATTATAAAATTATAAAATTATAAAATTATAAAATTATAAAATTATAAAATTATAAAATTATAAAATTATAAAATTATAAAATTATAAAATTATAAAATTATAAAATTATAAAATTATAAAATTATAAAATTATAAAATTATAAAATTATAAAATTATAAAATTATAAAATTATAAAATTATAAAATTATAAAATTATAAAATTATAAAATTATAAAATTATAAAATTATAAAATTATAAAATTATAAAATTATAAAATTATAAAATTATAAAATTATAAAATTATAAAATTATAAAATTATAAAATTATAAAATTATAAAATTATAAAATTATAAAATTATAAAATTATAAAATTATAAAATTATAAAATTATAAAATTATAAAATTATAAAATTATAAAATTATAAAATTATAAAATTATAAAATTATAAAATTATAAAATTATAAAATTATAAAATTATAAAATTATAAAATTATAAAATTATAAAATTATAAAATTATAAAATTATAAAATTATAAAATTATAAAATTATAAAATTATAAAATTATAAAATTATAAAATTATAAAATTATAAAATTATAAAATTATAAAATTATAAAATTATAAAATTATAAAATTATAAAATTATAAAATTATAAAATTATAAAATTATAAAATTATAAAATTATAAAATTATAAAATTATAAAATTATAAAATTATAAAATTATAAAATTATAAAATTATAAAATTATAAAATTATAAAATTATAAAATTATAAAATTATAAAATTATAAAATTATAAAATTATAAAATTATAAAATTATAAAATTATAAAATTATAAAATTATAAAATTATAAAATTATAAAATTATAAAATTATAAAATTATAAAATTATAAAATTATAAAATTATAAAATTATAAAATTATAAAATTATAAAATTATAAAATTATAAAATTATAAAATTATAAAATTATAAAATTATAAAATTATAAAATTATAAAATTATAAAATTATAAAATTATAAAATTATAAAATTATAAAATTATAAAATTATAAAATTATAAAATTATAAAATTATAAAATTATAAAATTATAAAATTATAAAATTATAAAATTATAAAATTATAAAATTATAAAATTATAAAATTATAAAATTATAAAATTATAAAATTATAAAATTATAAAATTATAAAATTATAAAATTATAAAATTATAAAATTATAAAATTATAAAATTATAAAATTATAAAATTATAAAATTATAAAATTATAAAATTATAAAATTATAAAATTATAAAATTATAAAATTATAAAATTATAAAATTATAAAATTATAAAATTATAAAATTATAAAATTATAAAATTATAAAATTATAAAATTATAAAATTATAAAATTATAAAATTATAAAATTATAAAATTATAAAATTATAAAATTATAAAATTATAAAATTATAAAATTATAAAATTATAAAATTATAAAATTATAAAATTATAAAATTATAAAATTATAAAATTATAAAATTATAAAATTATAAAATTATAAAATTATAAAATTATAAAATTATAAAATTATAAAATTATAAAATTATAAAATTATAAAATTATAAAATTATAAAATTATAAAATTATAAAATTATAAAATTATAAAATTATAAAATTATAAAATTATAAAATTATAAAATTATAAAATTATAAAATTATAAAATTATAAAATTATAAAATTATAAAATTATAAAATTATAAAATTATAAAATTATAAAATTATAAAATTATAAAATTATAAAATTATAAAATTATAAAATTATAAAATTATAAAATTATAAAATTATAAAATTATAAAATTATAAAATTATAAAATTATAAAATTATAAAATTATAAAATTATAAAATTATAAAATTATAAATTATAAAATTATAAAATTAAAAAATTAAATAATTAAAAAAATTAAAAAAATATAAGAAATTAAACAATATAAAAAATAAAAATAAAATTATGAGAAAATGTTGAGATCGCTCATACATTTGACTCCACGGGAAACCTTTTTGATGAAGTTAGAGCGGTGAGAGAAACTTGTATAAAAAAGTATTTTTTATATGAGAGGAGTTAGCTATGTTCGGGAAAAATTTTGAGGAGGGGATTATTGGAGTCGGTGTTACATAGGATCGATTTCGATGCATTTTTGGGGCTCTGCGTATTTCTACCCCTTTGTCCATCTTTGATCCGGATGAGGCTAACTCCAATGTGTGCTTCCTTTGTAAGGCCATACATAAGGTATTCTATGGAATGAGTCCCTTCAAGGTCTTCCATATTAAACCTGAGACTAAGAAAGGTTCGTTTAAAATGGGGATAGCAATATTTTTGATAAAAACGAAAAAAACCCACAGACGTTATGGCAAAGGCCTTCTCTAAGGGCTACCTACCCCCTGCTCATCCGACACTGCAACGAATCCGTAACAATTGTTTTTATGGCTGTTTTTTTGTTGACTTCTTTTTTCTGTTCTATTCTGTTTGGTTTGTGGTGTTAGTTCTAAGTGTTGGCTGTAGTTAATGTGTGGTCATACATATTTCAGCCACTGTAATTAGCCAAGAAGTCACGTACCCGGTTGAGATATATTTTTAAACTGGTATTTGTTATAGTTTTAAGAACTTTTTTATGGTCGTACTGTGTTGTGTTGTGAGTGCGTCTGCTTGTGTGTTGTTTATGCTCTGAGAAAATGTCACTTGAACATAATCGTAATTTTAAAAATTTTTTAACGTCTTCTCTTCTTTCGTTGCAGGTATGTTGTTTGCTTGACAAGCAGGGGGTAATACCGAATGAATTTATCATGTCCGAGAACAAGTAAGTTGGTCATGATTGCACATTACACGATAAGGAAAGTTATTTATGAGCAGTTTTATGAAAAACAACAACGACAGCAACAACAAATAATGTATGTAATAAGCTATAATGTTTTGAGAGCAGCAAAAAATTGAATCAAATGTTGTTACATTAGGGTGGAGGGATTTTTTTTTGCAAAATTCTTATGCAGTGTATTACGATTACAATTTTGTGTTGGGTTTTTTGTAACAAAAAGTATTCCCGAATGTAAATTCAGTCACAATGAAATCAAGTGTCTTTAGTGACGATCTACATCCAAGAAACTCAAAATCTCTCTTTTTTTCACCAGCAATTTCGAATTGTGAACTATTTCGAACTAATACAGAAAAAACTACTGTCACTGAGTGAAACGTGCGCCTAAGAGCACTTCAAGTATAGCGTCAACTGTGACAATCTGTCACAATAAAAATCATTGACGCAAAAAATAACTCCAATTCGAAATAACTCCCAACCAAAGCGAAACAAAGGCTATGAATGACAATTAGTGTCAGTGGTTGGTGATAAAGCTGAAAATACACAAAAAGGAGGATGCCAGTTAAAACTAGGCTCTGCCGTAAAACACAATACTCGCAACTAGCAAGGCAATGTTTGAAACTTCAAAAAAACGAAAGAAAAAAACAAATTGACAACAGACCGACCGGAAACCTACAGAAGGAAATAAAAGCTTAAGCTCTCGGAGCTCTAAAAGCCGTTCGTTATAAAACGAAAAGTGTCACACGCACACATATCTCCAACCATACATCAGGAAAAAGTGAGAAAAGAGGATAACATCAGTCAAAACGAAAAAACAATCAGAAGAGTGAATACAACACTCCTCTCCTCCATACAAAACAGAACAGAACCTAAATTGCATTGGTACCTAACGCAGATTTAAAAAGGGATATGATTGAATGGAATGTCCTTTGAGGCAAAAAAAACAGGATTTCCATTTTTTATTCCTCGCCCCCTCTCTCTCACTCTCTCTTTCGGCTTGTAATCTGTTCAAAGTTTTGCTTTAGTAAACGTTTTTGTAATCATAGTTTTATTGCTTTACACCCGTCCCTTGCCTTCCCGTCCAGTACAGATCCGATCCTTTTTTGTACTTCCTGCCATGTCACACCACGATAGTTTTAATAGTTTAGGCCGACGTCGCCCTCCCCCATCCATCCTGCTTTCAGGATTCCATTGACATTTTGTGTAGTGGTTTTCCACAAAAACTTCTGCATGACTGTGCAAAAGTCATGGATGGGTTAGATGGAGTGCGAAAAACAAAACCAAACTGCGATATAAAATTCATGTCAATAATATGAGCGAAATACTCCAACGACCGCCCGCCCATCCGCCAAAAAAATATATTTCATCTCCAGATATTTTGTTGTTCGCCTAAGTTTGATTGATGAGATTTTTAATAGGAAACAGAGGACAAAACAAAAGCAAGAGTAAGTGCGAGAGCGAGTGGAGCTTCCTATTTCGTTGGCTGGCTTTCAATTTATTTTTATTTTATATATATATAACTAAATATCGATGAAAATAATGGGGTTTTTTGTATATGACATGACAAATTACTGCAGCTTGCCTAACTAATCTGGCGATATGGCGGGGGATTGTTGTAGACAAAGGAAGTTTTAATAAAAGGCTTCATTCATACAAATTGAAATCAATCAAACTTTGATTTTAATTCTCACTCTGCGATACTGAATTGTAGTTGTCGTAGACATTGCTACACTAGAAGGGGGAAGAGTAGGGGAGGTTAAATAGAAAATGTGTGTGTTTGAGGACATCTTCATTGGATTGCACGATGGAAATGAAAAAGTATTTCGACAAAATTCTGATGAAATACTTTCATTGTAACAGCGAAACTTTTCACTGGGACAGAAGGATGTAAAGAAGGGGACCTGTTATACTGTTGAAGATAAAAAACAACAAGGTTCCGACAATAGATTCTGATAGAGGGAGTAAAAAGAGAATAAACTTGTATTGTCGTTTTGAAAGTTTACATATTTTGGGGTCATTTTAGAGGGGGGTCAATATTACGCCCCTTTGCATATTCTTATGATGAATCGGCTTAGGAAACCTAGTGATCCTGAAATTATATATATAAAATGTGTTCAGCAATATTACTTAAAACACTAAGAGGTACATTTTTGTGGAACATTTTAACCCTGTAGCTCCTCAATATAGGGACATTTTTGGTTACTTTTGTGCAAAAGGGAAAAAACGCCCCCTAAACAGGGTTTTAACGGAACAAAATGTTCTAGACACATATTTGCCATAAAATTCTTCTATAAGTCTCTGAATATAACAAACAACAACTTTCAACTTAAATGTAAGAAATTAGTCAAAACTTAAAATTCATTTTATCAACATTCAACTTAAATGTAAGAAATTAGTCAAAACTTAAAATTCATTTTAGGGTTAATTTCGAACTTTTTCGCAAATGGAGCGAAAATGTCCTGAAAACTGATTTTTTCGGGGGTGGTTTGAATGGAGTAAATTTTCTTCGTCTACTTTCACCACAAGTCAACGAACAAATGGAATCTGTAGATATAATATATATAAATAAAATATCAGTACCTATTTGGGTATTTAATCAAGAAATTATTTATTATTTTTTTCTTTAAACTCTTATTAAACAATGCCCAGTATATGTCGGCTATAAGATAATGAATATTCTTGCCTTTATAGCGTTATTCAGTAGGAGCATTTTGTTCCACGGAGTTATTTGAATATGTATTCCAAAGGCCAGGTACGAAAAAGGGAAGTAAAAATCCCACTCCTAATCGATTTGAATGATTTATCGATTTGGCTGAAACTTCACACAGACTCGGTGAAAGTGGAAGAGCTTAAGTACTGTGGTAGAGCGCTCCAGATGTTCCCAACAGGGTCTGAAGCGATTCCTGTCAAAATATTTCGACCCCTGTCACCACTGTCAATATATTTCGACTTTTCATTTAAAAAAATCAAAATTTCGAACATATGGAATTTAGAAGTTTCGTTGTGCAGAGATAAATATATGTGCCAGTTAGAATTATAGTGGTCTAAGTCACACTTTATCCGTTCTGAGATACATATGCAATGGTTTATGTTTGAGTCAATTGAAAAATATTTTTCCACCAAAGCACAAAATTTTTTTCTTAGAATATCCTTTTATAAACAAATCGACAACGTTGGTACCTCTAATGGAACCACTACTTTTAAAGGATGTACTGACTTAGACCACTTTCACTCTTCTCTAAATTGAAAAAAATTTACACACAAAATTTTTATTTTTTTTCGCAAAAGTAATATTTCCCTACCAAAAATGAAAGAAAACAAAAATATTTTATTTCAAATAAATTACACATTCTGCATTTTTTAAAAGTCAAAAATGAAATAAGAGATCTGATCAACCTAAAGAGAAAAATTGGGATATCTAATTTTTGTTTGTTTTTGACTTAGACCACTATCATTCTATAAATATCTAAAACTGTGTTCGAATATATATCCAAAGTCCACTTTTTCTGGATTTTGGAATTTTCTAATATGGAGTTTGAAAGGTGAAATCAGGAAAAAGTGTATATCCGAACGCATACTCGTCCCTTAGTTCGGGCTATATGCATTCGATTCCCTCAGAGGCTCAAGTCTATCACTGAAAACTTACAACATATGGTGATTGTCACCGGCTCTCAGAATAAAATAAATTTTATTCGAAATCATAGATCATCTAAATATTTTTAATATCGACAGAAATCACGATTATAATTATCTTAGAGTAAATATGGTGGGCCATTTAAAACTTTGAATTAGAAGCGGCTTTAAAAAAGTTGTGATTATTTTTCAAATTTCTGGTTTTATTGGAAAGGTTGAACTTTGTCATTTAATAATGGAACAAAATATCATTCATATGACTACCACGACTCGCTCGGCAGTACCTCATCCGATCAACCCAATTTTTCAGTACTGCCCAAAATCCACAGCAAACAGTAACTTGTTTCGGATGTATTAATAGTTACGGCAACCCCATATGCGGCAATTTTGCTTATTGACATAGCCGCCGAGATGAAAATGAGCTTCATGAAAGCCGATATCTTCTTCTTTTCTTACATTTTGCATTAAAGTTTTTAATATTTCCCAATTTTGTTCGAGCGTATACCCTTCGATTTTGCAAATGTCCAACATAAACCTGAAAATAAAAATGAATATTATTCTACCTTTCAAAGTCAAAGTGATATAAACAAATAAAACAAATATAAAATAAATAATAAAATAAAAGAGGAAAAATATATTTTGTAAGATTTGACAATTTTCTGTAAAACTAGAAGAAATTAGATACAAATATATATGCATCTCATGTCATAGAAAAGTTGCAAAATTTGTAAAATTATCTTATGACAAAAAAAAAACTTTATTTGCGTAGACCCAAGTCTGTTTTGTTTCATATTTGGAAAATTTCATAAAATTCGAAGATAAGAGACAAAATTTGTATGACCACTTCAGATGAAATTACTCCCTCCTAGAAAAATATTGGCAAAATCAACAATTTTAGTTTATGCACTGGAATTACGACAAGTGGAAACATTTCCCATTTAGAAGAATAATCATTCCAGGCATATTTTCTTAGGACAAAAATTGAGAGTGACTGAAATAAGAACTCCTGTCGAAAAATCAGACTTAGTTATCGCCCTGTCGCAATAATCATAGCAATTGTTCTCGGTAATGCGCAAACAACGTTTTTTGTTTGCATTTTGTATTTCTTTCTTTCCCTGAGCAATTTCACGTGAAACCTGTTCACTGCAATTTGATTTTATTGCTTTTACATGTAAACCTATAAAATTTTATTACTTGACAAATATACGAAATCATAAACCGCCCGTCACTGACCAGGCAAAAGAACAACTGCCATTTCGTCATATATATATATATATATATAAACCATGAGAATATCCCATTTGAGGTCATAAACCACAACATTCAGATGCGATTTTTCCCAAAATGGTGGTGGCAGATATGCAATGCCGCAGCCGAACAATCAACCCCCGATGAATGAATGAATTGATCGAATAATGTGGCAGTAAGCCGTTTAAATCAATAAAATCTACACGTGAATATCCTGCAAATCCTTATAGTCTCCGGCACACACACAAACACACAAATAACGGAAATAGTAGTACAACGATTTCATTTGAATTCGAAAGGCAGGTCTGTGTGCAGCCCGAAAACAATGAGTCTCGACTCATATTGTGGAACAATAATAAAAACTGCTGTTGCAACAGCATCAATGTCCATTCGACATCATCATGCGAAACAAGTTGAGGTAGTGTCAGAGTACGCATTATGTGTGTGTGTGTCTGTGGATAGCAATCAATACTCCGGGGTTCGTACGAAAAGAAAAAAAAACATCTGTCCTTTTTAAGGACACACTAATGATAATCGTTAACATCACAGCTCTGACTCAATGATAAGTATAAAAATAACACTTTAAAGGCGCCTCAACGTACGTACATACAATGGCGGCACAGGCAGGAACGGCGGAGGGGGTTAGTTTCATTGTTCAGTCTTTTTTCTTCTTCCACCACATGCTGCACATCTAATGCACTTAAATTCCCCATGGACAATAATAAGGAGCAGGAGGATGTGTGATATGCCATGTGTGCCTGTAGTAGGGGGTAGGCCGCTTAAAACAAGGTAGGCATGCCAAATATTTGTATGCCCTATTTGAAAAGGAAATACGTCCCCGAGGACGTGTTTGAGGCGGGGAAATAAGGGATGTCAATTCTTTATTTGATAAAATTATTATTAAATGACAAAGTTCAACCTTTCCAATAAAAACAAAAAAATTGAAAAAAAAAACATCAGTACTTTTTTATAGCCGATGCTATTTTTAAATTTTAAATGGTCCACCCTATATAAGCTATGACAACTTCTCTTAGAGAATCTATCAAGAATATGCTTTCCTTCGGATCATCTGGCTGCCCCCATCTGAAGCAGCTCATTCCCATGCTGGCAAAGCCGTAAAAACCTTATCATCGGGAGAAGAAGGAAAAAAGGCTCAGGGATTTGTGTTTTCAGAACTCCTGTCGTTCGAAGGTAAACAAACAATTTGGTGATGTTGATGTTGTCACAGAGACACGTGCTTGCAACACAATCACTCGCTGGCTCTCTCTCTGTACATGCATCACTTCTACACACACTTAATCTTGGTGGTGGCATCATTCATCATCATCACGTGTGTGTGAGTATGTTTCGGTCCATGTGCAACTCTTCAAGGCGTGTTCACTCACAACAAAAACAAAGAAAGAACGTTAAGATGACACTCTCACTGACAGTCGTCGAGGATAAGACAGACTCACAACAAAGCAAACAAACAACAACACAACAACAACAATGCCAGAGAAAGGCGATATGAAAGAACTCCGAAATGAAATGAATGAATAACCAAATTATAATTATGCTTTATCACTGTCAGCATCTGTGCATCGTTGGGAAGAAGAGATGCATTTGTTTGAATTGTTATTTTAATGATTATTTTTGTTGCGTACCGGGAGTCACTCTATTGTCTGACTCCGGGCAAGGTAGCGAAAGATCCGCCAAGACATGTCATTAGACATGAGGGTGGTTGGAGTAATCACATAGCATAGAATACTATTCCCACATCGCTGGGAATTTGAAAGTGATGATGTTGGTTCAATTTTTATTCACGTTTCCATTTTCCGGTATTGCTGCACAATGCGCAGATGGTACGCTTTGGCAACGGTAATAATTTCAATTCTTTGTTATTTCTGTCTTTTGTTGTTTTGGAATTTTCTGAAACTATTTAAGGTATTTGGGAAGTCTATTTAGGTTGTGTTTTTATTTAAATAAGCATTTACATTCCTTATTCCAAATATTTGATGAGGCTTGAAAATATTTTTCTTTTTTTTCCCATTTTTTAATTGGAAATATTTGACATAGTATTTTAGAAAAATTCCTCTTTAATTAAAAGACCGGAAATTTATTTGTCACATTTAGGCCTTATTGATGACAGTATAGAAATAACAAAACACCTGAGAAAAATTGCAGAATTGTTAATAACACTATGCATTTCTGACGTATTTTGGCATTCTATACTCGAAAACGAAAAAGAATTTTTTTATGGATAATTTTTATTAACAACTTTTTTACTAAAATTTCAATTTCCATCGAAGGTAACTTTAAAATTTTCGTACTCTCATTTTGGAAATAAAGGTTCGATAACACCCGCTAATATGTTCTTTTAAGGATACTAATGATGACTACAAATGTAGCGAATTTCACTTTCACATGGAAGCAGTGGTTTAGGAAAATGGGAGAATTTTTATTTATTTTCGAAAAAACTAACATATTAGCGAAGAATCTCTTAGTTTTCTTCGTTAATATGTTTGTTTTTTCGAAAATAAATAAAAATTCTCCCAATTTTAATGTTTTTATTCGAAAAAATTATTGCAGAAAAACTGTGTATACAATTTTGCATTTGATGATTTCTTCGCATTTTTATAAGACTTAAAATTTTCCAAAGGATGTAAATGTTTTAATAATTTATTTCCGTATTTTTGCGAGTCGTACAATGGCGGTATGGGTATTAAATGAAAGAGAACAATATCTGTTAAAAATAAAAATTAAAAATACTTTACATTCATACAGATAGTATTAGATTAGCAATAACAACCATTCCCACTTAAAAATAAAAAAAAATAAACTACATAAACTAAAAGGGAAAACTTGAAATGCTTGTTAATGCTAAACTAACCCAGATAAAAGCATACACTTTGAAGTATTTTTAATAGACATTCTGCTCTTTCATTTGATATTTATATGGCCTTTGCGTGGCTCGCAAAAGTACGAAAGTAAATTATTAAAACATATATATCCTTTGGAAATTTAAAGTCCTGGCAAAAAAGGTCACCAAATGAAAAACTAAGTACACAGGATTTCTACATATGATCTCTAGTTTCATGTGTGTCTGGTTTTTTGCAAGTCAAAAAATACCGTATCACAGTGCTAAATGTAAAAGTTCTATGGAAAAATCTAGGAGTTATGACCCACTATAAAAGATTAAAAAATTGGGAATTTTTAAAATTTTTGGTTAAAGAACGTGAAATCTCTCTTTATTAATTAGATAACAGATTATTGTTCTATTTTATAATAGCACACATCTTAGCGAAGAAATCAAAGCCTATTTAAAGATAATCTATGGAGAAATGTAGAATTTATGGACCTTCTGTAGAGAGCAAAAACTTCGTAAAAATGACACACATTTTTTTTTAATTTCATAACTTCTATAAGGTGGGCCATTTACAATTTTGAACTAGAATATAAATATATATATAAATAGTGTTGATTATTTTTTCAAATTTCTGGTTTTATTGTCATTTAATAATGGAACACAATATCATTCATATGACTACCACGTCTTGATCGGCAGTACCTCATCCGATCAACCCAATTTTTCAGTATAAGGCCCGCCAGCCCGGAGGATTTTGGGCAAAACAGTTACTCGTTGTGGATGCATTGGCTTCTCAATAGTCACGTGTGAGTTCCCTGAACCCCATATGCGGCAATTTTGCTTATTGACATAGCCAACGAGATGAAAATGAGCTTCATGAAGGCTGAACTGAATGCCGATCTCTTCTCGAAAAATTTCCACGTAAATTTCTTACAATTTGCGTTAAAGAGTCACTACTTTGGAAATGTCAAATACAAACAAGCTAAAAATTAAAATGAATGTATTCGTATGAATGTATTTACGATTTTTAGAATCTTGACTATTAAAAATAAATAAAACAAAATTTTCCATATTTCCTATTTTTATGGGGTTTTCGTGCCATTTCTTCGAAAAAAAGTAAATTTTCTTTCTATTTTTGGGAGACTGCTCCTAAACTGTTTCTATTGTGAAATTAGCATAATAAGTACATTTAATTGAACATATAAGCGGATATGATCGTTTCTATATCCATAAAATGAGAGAACAGATATAAAAAGGTAACTTCAACTCAACTTGAATTAAAAAAAATCATAATTTTTTAATATCGTTTTCATGTTTAAAAAGCCAATATACATTACAAATGTTACACATAGCCCTTCGGCAGAGTTAAAAAAAGATTTATTCATAAAAAATTGTTCATGTTGATTTTAACAATCAGTGTGCCACAAAATAAAATTATCTAGATCTCGTACACAATATTTTTTGTTGTTGCATAGTGTTATGTAACACACTTTTGCCTTAACAAAAAACTCTCACATTAAATCCATTCTTTCCAATTTTAAGTGCACACATCGTTATAGCAAAAATAGCATCATGGTCATGTTGCAGTTGTTTTGACAATCAACACATTTCCTTGATTAATAATTTCCAAACTCTGCAAAACAAAAAAAACATTTTTCAGTTTCAAAATAAAAAAACGAAATGTCACAGCTCGTTCAGGGTTAAATATTTCGTTGTGACCTAACGTGGATGATGTTTGTTTTCTTTTTTTGTTTTTGTATCCTACTTATATCCTTTCGGTAAATATTTGCAATCAGAAATCCGAAATAACCGTTTTTTTCAAAAGGATTAAATATCAAAACATTAATCGAACGAACGACACACAAATGCTGCTGCACCCTGATGAAAGTTGGTTGTGTGTACAGAGCGTACAGCACAGTCCAGGCACAGTGTGTGGCGGTTGGCTGCTGTGTGATGTGATGGGTTTTAATCTGCTGAACAAAATATAATCACCATAAATAAAACTCCAGTAGTTTTGAGTAAACACTTGTTATACGAATTACCCCATAAATGGATATCATCAACCATATAGTCCACAGTCCGCGTGTGTTCAATGCCTGCATATACGTATACGTACTCTTGATGATCCAATTCTCCCTGCTCTTTAATAAATCCCACTTAAAAAAACACAGACCACAAATTTAAATTGGTTGCATCAACAGCAGCAGTGGCAATGGCCGTATCTCCTGTGTATAAGCCTTTTGAATGTTGATTATGGGTGCGGTGTTATATTCCGTTTTTAATACCATAATTACAAATACTTTTTTAATCCTTTTTGGGGGAAATCCACATAGACAGACAGTAATGAGTTTTCGTTGTATCGAAATTCGTTTGAGTTGCTATCCTTTTGTTTGTGTGTTGAGGGATGGTGCATTTGAAATGTGAAGATGAAAAAGAAATTAAAAAAAAAAAAATACGAGAATGTTGGGCGGCGCACGTGTTCCAGTTCTCAAGTTTACAGCGACTGGCAATTATATCATCAATTACGAGGGTGGTTCGAAAATATTTTATTAATCAAGAACAGCAACAGAATATGATATTGAAAATTACTGCTTCTATAATAGTTTTTAGGAAAGTTGGAGAAAAACGATTATTATTTAATTTCCGAATGCGAAAATAAGCCTTTGCAACAAAAAATAAAAAAAAATTATTTCCTAAAAAAATATTTTATGTTTGCAAGCATACATACTGAGTCATTAAATCAAAACAAAAAATCTTTATGAATATTTTTTTAATTTTATTTAAATTCAGACTTTTGTCGAATATATTTGAACTCTCATTTTGGAAAAATAGGTATGTGTTGTCATTTATTTTGGTTTAAGACCAAAGGTTGTGCTGAAGTCTTCAGCAGAACCCAAAATTAGCAAAAAGGCAAAGTGAGACCTTTATTGTTGCAGCTAAAAGTTGGCAAAGTGAGATTTTTAGTGTGTCGACTTAGTTCGGTGGAATATTTTGTTTATCAGCGCTTCTCATTTGTCATATGTGACCCTGATTTAAGTCAAAGACGTACATTCGTTGGGGTAGCACCCATCGAAACTGCGCAGTAACATTTCGATGCAACTTTGCCTTTTTGCTAATTTAGGGTTCTGCTGAAGACTTCAGCACAACCTTTGGTCTTAAACCAAAATAAATGACAACACATACAACATAAAAGACCAACTATACATACAAACAACAAAAATATGTATTTTCAATTAAAGGTATTTATGATGGCTACAAATGTTGCGAATGTCATTTTCACATAGAGACTGTGTTGGGAAAAAATTGATTTTTATTTACGAAAAAAAAAACAAATGTAAAAAATCTATGGATAAATGTAGAAGTTATGATCCTATGCAACCTAAAAATATTTTTCGAGTGCTCTGTGGCATACTGAGTCATAAATTCAACATTTTTATGTAATTTATGGATATTTTTTTATTATTTTTACTAAAATTCCCAGTTTCGTCGATATTTCAACTCTAGTTTTGGAAATATAAGTCCGATCACGCCCAATTAAAGGTAATTATGATGGCTACAAATGTTGCAAATTTAACTTTCACACAGAGACCGTGGTATAGAAATATTCTGCAAAAATTGATTTTTATATTCGAAAAAAAATTGTGGATCGAAATAAAAAAATCATAAAAATGGAAAAAAATTGGAAAAATCACTTTGATTTATTTTGAAATAGCTACAATTTTAACGAAGAAAACAATGTCTAAATGTAAAAGTTTGATGGATAAATGTAGATGTTATGGTCCCATTTGTAAAGAGTGATTTTTTTGAGGTTAGGATTTTCATGCATTAGTATTTGACAGATCACGTGGGATTTCAGACATGGTGTCAAAGAGAAAGATGCTCAGTATGCTTTGACATTTCATCATGAATAGACTTACTAACGAGCAACGCTTGCAAATCATTGAATTTTATTACCAAAATCAGTGTTCGGTTCGAAATGTGTTTCGCGCTTTACGTCCGATTTATGGTCTACATAATCGACCAAGTGAGCAAACAATTAATGCGATTGTGACCAAGTTTCGCACTCAGTTTACTTTATTGGACATTAAACCAACCACACGAATGCGTACAGTGCGTACAGAAGAGAATATTGCGTCTGTTTCTGAGAGTGTTGCTGAAGACCGTGAAATGTCGATTCGTCGCCGTTCGCAGCAATTGGGTTTGTGTTATTCGACCACATGGAAGATTTTACGCAAAGATCTTGGTGTAAAACCGTATAAAATACAGCTCGTGCAAGAACTGAAGCCAAACGATCTGCCACAACGTCGAATTTTCAGTGAATGGGCCCTAGAAAAGTTGGCAGAAAATCCGCTTTTTTATCGACAAATTTTGTTCAGCGATGAGGCTCATTTCTGGTTGAATGGCTACGTAAATAAACAAAATTGCCGCATTTGGAGTGAAGAGCAACCAGAAGCCGTTCAAGAACTGCCCATGCATCCCGAAAAATGCTCTGTTTGGTGTGGTTTGTACGCTGGTGGAATCATTGGACCGTATTTTTTCAAAAATGCTGTTGGACGCAACGTTACGGTGAATGGCGATCGCTATCGTTCGATGCTAACAAACTTTTTGTTGCCAAAAATGGAAGAACTGAACTTGGTTGACATGTGGTTTCAACAAGATGGCGCTACATGCCACACAGCTCGCGATTCTATGGCCATTTTGAGGGAAAACTTCGGAGAACAATTCATCTCAAGAAATGGACCGGTAAGTTGGCCACCAAGATCATGCGATTTGACGCCTTTAGACTATTTTTTGTGGGGCTACGTCAAGTCTAAAGTCTACAGAAATAAGCCAGCAACTATTCCAGCTTTGGAAGACAACATTTCCGAAGAAATTCGGGCTATTCCGGCCGAAATGCTCGAAAAAGTTGCCCAAAATTGGACTTTCCGAATGGACCACCTAAGACGCAGCCGCGGTCAACATTTAAATGAAATTATCTTCAAAAAGTAAATGTCATGGACCAATCTAACGTTTCAAATAAAGAACCGATGAGATTTTGCAAATTTTATGCGTTTTTTTTTAAAAAAAGTTATCAAGCTCTTAAAAAATCACCCTTTAGATGCAAAATATTTTTTAATAAATCATGATTTTCTAAAGTTGTGGTTAAATAGAGCGAAAAGGCATTTTGTAGATTAAAAAACAGAATATTATAAATATTTTAAGATAACTGGAATCTCAACGAACAAATCGAGGTATATTTGAGGAAAATCTACGAACAAATGTAAAAGTTATGACTCTTCTGGTAGAAACATTACTTGCATAAACTGCTGAAAATAGAATTTTAATAAAGATTCGAGTTTAAAATCACTCATTTCATCCCACTTCTGAATCGAATTAAAAATCAAGCTCAGAAGATCATTGTAATTGTCTCAGTACTTATTTGTAGTGTCCCACTATATATGCGGCTGTTGATAACATGGTAACACAAGTCCTCTATACAGCAGCGCTACTGATGAGTTATCCCCACAGGATACGAAATGCGTATATGACCAAAAGTGTGTATAGTTGAGTTGAGATTCTCTTCCTTTCTATCAGCAATATCAAAATTTTCTTCATGAGAAGAAAAAAAGAAGATCAAAATATAGGTTCGGCCATTTAAAACTTTAAATTAGAATCGGCTATAAAAATAGTACTTATTATTTTTTCAAATTTCTGGAACACTATATCATTCATACGATTAACACGACCAAATTTTCAGTACTTGGCCCAATGATGCCGGCAGCCCAAAATCCGCACCAAACAGTGACTCGTTGTGGGTGCATTGGCTTCTCATTAGTCACCTGTGGGTTCTCTGAACCCCATATGCGGCTTATTGACATAGCCACCGAGATGAAAATGAGCTTTATCTGAAAACACGAAAAATTTCCACGTAATTTGCTTACAGTTTGCGTTAAAGACTCACTACTTTTGGTTAATATTTAGGTAGGTTTTTAATATTTCCAAATTTTGCTCGAGCGTATAAATTCCCATCTTGCAAATGTCAATGTTCTACCTTTCAAAATCAAAGTAATCGGTAGATCAAATTTAAAATGTTTCATGGGACACCCTTTAGCTGATACTTGAATATATTGCACTCCTAAAAGTAGCATGTAGTCGGATTTAGACATGTTTTGTTTAGGGATATGTTTATTCCCATATCTCTTGATGGAAATTGATGTTGTTGATTATCTTAACGATTTATATTTTCTCTTTTTTATTTTTGGTTTACGAAAAACAAAACGACACATGCTGCCACACTTTGTGTGGTTATACATGCAACATACCGCAATACGCATTGAGTGTAAGAAGGAGGAGGAGAATGCAGACGCCTGTCCCACAGTTAGCCTGATGCATCATGAGTCCAATGATGATGATGATGGTAGCGGTGGTGGTGTTGCTTAGTTCTGGTTCTATGTTGTTTGTTGCATTTTAGAATTATGTGTTCGTTCTTCTTGCTGTAAGTCTCTGTTGTGGCTAGACACATTTTTCATAATACAACCCCAATACAATTTTGTTATTCCTTTTGGTTTTTTTCGGAATATATTGCTTTGTTTTCTACGATAAATACAATTTATTTATATCATAAAATTTTCATAACATAGGAATTGTATTTATTTTCGATTATCTTTCTTTCTTTGCTGTGGTTTTATGCAGATTCGCATATGTCTGCATATGGAAATTTTTTATGGTGCAGGACGAGGAGAGGAGGAAGACGTTCCTGATTTGTGAGTGAGTCTGATGGAGGAGCGAAGGCGTCTTTGGGATTAATATCATTGGCGTCAGGGCCATCACACATAATTCAGCTGCATTGAAAGATCTTTGAAGGGGTGTCGAAACAAATCTAAGACACCGCGAATTCGTTTCGTGGTGGCATAATTTTGTTAGGGATCAAAAGGAAACTTTTTTGAAATTTTGAAATGATAATTTGAATTACAAAATCATTCAAAAGTTGAAATAAAGACCATTGGACAGATGCTGGTTCAGTGCGATGATACAAAATAAAACTGTGAATAATAAAAAATAAAATTTGCGTGGCTTGATCATAAAATCAACACAAAAGTTTCATGGATATTTTTTTAATTTTTTACAAAAATTTCGATTTTTGTCGAAGGTCACTTTAATATTTATACTCTCATGTTAGTAGTATAAGCCCTAAATTACTTACTTATAAGTTCAATTTAAGATACTTACGATGTCAACAAATCATGTGAACTTCACTTTTACATAGTGATTCAGGAACAGTGCCCAAACAATTGAGAAAAAATTAATTTGTTTTCGGAAAACAAATTGTTGGCACGAAAAAACCCCCATCAAAATAGAAAAAGAAAATTGGAAAAATGTATTTTGTTGTATTTTATAATAGTTAACTTTATAACGAAGAAAACAATGCCTACATATCAAAGATATATGAATAAATGTAGAATTTTTTATCCTTTTAGTATAATATAAATATGATTCTTTACTTTTTTATAAATATTGCGAAAAAGTCTTTTATATAATTAGATAAAATAATATTTATTCCATTTTTTTAATAGCAGGAATTCTATGTTATGTAAGTGGTTTTCGGGCTATTTATAAAAAATCACAATTAACAAAAATTTTGTCTACAAAGAGTGCCATAATATCTACACTTATCCATGTAGACATTGTTTTATTCGCTAGAATAATAGGTATTAAAAATAATACAAAATATATTTTTTTTCTTTTTTTTACGGATTTTTTTGTGCCAGCAAAAAAACATTTTTTCGAAAAAAAAACTAATTTATAGTCAATTTTATGATCCTACGAGAAAGTGAAAATCCCAACATCTGTAGCCATCCTAAGTATCTTCAATTGAACATAGAATTCGTTGTTATAGGAATTATATTTTAAAAAATGAGAGTGTACATATTAAAGGTACTTTTAATTTTACTAAAAAAATATCCATACAATTTTTTGTGTATTAAAAAATAAAACAAAATATGTTTTCCCTATTTTTTATGGGTTTCTTCGTGTTTGTAGATAAGTGCCTTCAATTGAACATATAAGTGGGTGTTTTAGGAATTATATTACAAAAATGAGAATGCACAGTGATTTTTTGAAATTTTTTGTTGATTTTTTTTGAATCACTGTACCTATTTTTTATAATCTTAATTAATTAATTTTAATATTTTTCGAAAAAAAAAAATCAATTTTTTCTCAATTTGTTGAAGACTATCCCTGAACCACTGTTTCTATGTAAAAGAGGAATTCACAGCATTTTTTTTTTCTTTATTTTTTGCGGTTCTTCTCGTGTCAGCAAAAAAAAATATTTTTTCGAAAAAAAAAAATTAATTTTTTCTCAACTTTTTGGAGACTGTTCCACTGTTTGTGAAAGTGAAATTCCCAACACTTGTAGCCATCCTAAGTACCTACAATTGAACATATAACTGGGTGTTATAGGAATTATATTTAAAAAATGAGAGTGTACATATTCAAGATACCTTCGGCGAAAGTTGGAATTTTACTGAAAAAAATATTCATAATTTTTTTGTGGTTTTGAATCAGTATACCTCTACGATATAATGTTATTTATTAAAAAATAAAACAGAATATTTTTTCTATTAGGAATTCACAGCATTTTTTATTTTCTTTATTTTTTGCGGTTCTTCTCGTGTCAGCAAAAAAAAATATTTTTTCGAAAAAAAAATTAATTTTTTCTCAACTTTTTGGAGACTGTTCCACTGTTTGTGAAAGTGAAATTCCCAACACTTGTAGCCATCCTAAGTACCTACAATTGAACATATAACTGGGTGTTATAGGAATTATATTTAAAAAATGAGAGTGTACATATTCAAGATACCTTCGGCGAAAGTTGGAATTTTACTTAAAAAAATATTCATAATTTTTTTGTGGTTTTGAATCAGTATACCTCTACGATATAATGTTATTTATTAAAAAATAAAACAGAATATTTTTTCTATTATTTATGGGTTTTTCTTAATTTTTTGAAGATTGTTCCTGATCAACTGATTCTATGTGAAAGTGAGTGAATTCACAGCATTTGTAGCTTTCACAATTATCTTTTATTGAACATATAAACGGATATGATCGGGTATATATTTTCAAAATGGAAGTACAAATATAAAAGGTACCTTCGACGAAAGTAGGAATTTTAGATTTTTTAAATTTTTCTGTTGATTTTTGTGACACAATGCAACCAAAAAGTATCTTTATAGGTCTCGGGTGCGCATTTTTTATTTTATGTTACATATTATTATTTATTATAACTTTAACACCCTATATTGATTTCTCATTTAGAACATATTGAATCTATATGGTAAATTTACAGACGCATAAGTACAAAAAGGTATGTACAGACGGGGCTTTACCATTTTGGTGTGTGTCTGGGAAATTTCACAAACAAAAAGCAGTATAATTGTATACATTTTACAATTTCATATTTAAATATTAAATATTTTGCTACACTCCTTTGCTCGAATCATCAATGACTCTTTCAACAGCAAACTACCTCACTAACTAACCATAGTCCTTACAGGCCACATATAATTATGTGTATAGTTTGTGACTTTTGCCACAATAAATAATTTATTTCCATTTAATTTTGCAGATCTTTGGAAATGACACTTCAATAAATTTCAAGTTCTTATGCTCACACAAAATAATTAAAATTTAATTACCTTTTCTTGATAATCCCACTATAAATTCACATAATCACATCATTTATCACCAAAAACAATTTGGCTTTGTTTGTTGCTGTCGTAGAATCAAATTTCATTTCATTACGAAATGAATTGAAATGAAATTCTATGCAAATTATTGACAATAGCAAACAAAGTAATGAGTAACTTGAAAGGGATGATAGAAATGAATGAAAATAAAGAAATTCGAAATTAAATAAAACCTATGGAACACCAGCAATTAAGTTGTGGGCGACATTTGTGAATAGAAGACCATTCTAAACAGTATGTCAATTTTTAATGAGTACAAAATTATATCGTGGACAATACATTGATTTATAGGAGCTCCTCCACCTTGTGTCTTGGGTCTAGTATTTGAGTCGTTCTTCAGGATTTTCTTGGAGAATATTTTTTTTAATACAAAAATCCCAGAAGAGAAAAATGGTTTAGCCCATAGCCCATTTATCGTTTATATTAAAACATAAATATCCTTCCTTTTAAATGCTTACTTTAAAGTTGTCATTCCAAAAAAGAACCCCACAAAAATGTCCATATAAATTTCAAGTGGCATACATTGAAAAAGGTGAATTGCATAATAATTAACACTTGTCAAATAATAAGTAATATTAAATTTCCCAAGTGTTATAATGACATCATGACCACCGACTGCCCAGGGCGAAACGAAACACAAACACAAAGTTAAATACTAATAGAATTTAATTAAATTACAATGTATTCACAGAAACCAACAGCAGAGTCATTGACCAAAGGTATTACATTACCATTTACACAAGGCCAAACAAATAAGCCGACATCAAACAGCTTTTCTAATAATTGTGCCATATTGAAATTTTCAAAAATGAAATTTAAAACTCTGTTTAACAAATACTTACATGCATAAGTGGTCGATCCATTCAAAGCATGTCATTAGAATTTATATTTAAACAATGAAATTGATATGATTGGAAGTGATATGGATCAATGACAGCAAGCAACAAGAGAAAATCACTTAATGAATTTTTTTGGAGAATATTCAAATTCATCATGTGTTGTCTCATGATGATGAATTTGAATATTTCCATAGCCTGGGAAAATATTTGCTGACTGCGTTAGTTTGCATATGCGAGTATATACTTTCAATAGGTGTTTTGTTAGGATTTGCATAAACATTGGCAAATGTGCAAGAGGTATTTTCTCACCCAACCAGGCTTAAAAAAGTACAAGCAACAACAAACCCACACAAAACACCAAACACAAACCGAAACAACATTTTGCTACTTTTCCTCTAAAAATGCGCTGGCATATTTTCCTTAGGAAAATTGCAAAATATCCCTGCAAATGTTTGTGTATTGGGGCCATGGAAAAATTATTGGCCTCCAAAAAGAAATATTTTTTATATATTTAAATTCTGATGGGACAAAGTTTGTTATACATATATTTTATATATCAATTCATTGTCAGCAGCAAGTGACTAGCAATTGCCTTGATAAATAAATAAATAATAAAGCACAAAAAAAAAATAAAAATACAATAATAATTGAAAAAAAAAGAAAATAATTAAAAACTTCAAAGACAAAAAAACTTCAAATAATATATATAAAAAGATAAAAATTAAAATACAAATTAATAATATAAAATATAAAAAATATATAATTAATATATAAATAAAATAAAAATATAAAAATGAAAAAAGGTGAAAATAAAAATAAAAACTAAAAATTTAAATTAAAAATTACAAAACTAAAAACATAGAAAAACATTAAGAAATAACAAAATAATAATTTAAAACATGGTAAAATATAAATTTAAAATTTTTAAAAAATAAAAAGATAAAAATTAATATATAAAAATTGAAAATTAAAAAATATAATAACAAAAATAAAAATATAATAAATAAATATATAAAAATATAATAATGAAAAAAAATAAAACTAAAAACTAAAATTTATTTATTTATAATTTAAGAAATAAAAATTTAAAAAATAAGAATTCAAAAATTAAACTTAAAAAATTAACACTTAAAAAAATAATAATAATTAAAAATTAAAAAAGAAGGAAATAAAAAAATTAGAAATTTTAAAGTTTTAAAATTAAAATAAAATATGAAGATTATAAATTTACAGTAAAATTAAAAAAATAGAAATAAAGAATTAGAAAAATAAACTGAATTAAATTGAAATACACTGGAAATACCAATTTGTTGCCTATTGCCTTCGCACCGTAATTATATGTATAAATATGGTTGAAAATTACGGAAACCAGAGGGAAAATACGTTTTTTGCAACTTTGTTTTATATACAATTAGAGTGGCTTCAAAATAAAAGTTTCTCGGTGTTAATGGTTTTGAGAAAAACCCGCTAGAGATTAAAATCTGACTCGAGCCTTATCAAACCATATCATTATTACCAGTATAAAGGCCATGATTTTATTGCTATTTTTGATTCATTTTTTATAAAATCCCCAATAACTTCCACATTTTTAGTTCAATTTGTGTTTTTAGGGGCTCGTTGAAAAGACATTGATCACTAGATTTTTTCAAAATGTTAATCCTAAATGGATTAAATGTGAAGGAAAAGCTTAAATATGTTTTTTCAACATTCCAGTTTTATGCAAAGCAAATTTTTTGAGAAAAATTCTCACATTATGGCCTTTCAATTGTACATATAAAGAGGAAGAATATCTATGTTAAAATTTTATTGAGAATAATGTTTTTGATAGCAAATTGTTCGTGTTGATTCTTCAGCCTTCCCCCAATACATTCGTCTTCATACATTTCGCATTGCATGTGTACACACAAAATGCCAATGTGAAGTGTAAACAGAACAGACAGAATAACTCTCAGTGATGCATTTACATCCAGTGTTGATGTCTACTTGTCACTACAATTGTCACATGCAGGCGAACAGAAAGTCTGACAGACAGACACAGCCAGAAAGGCACACACAGGCTTTCATGTTAAAAAAATCTTAAGGAAAAACTACTTTCGATGTCTGCGACGTCTTCTGCGACATGAATTGTAGCACCTTCGTTGCGCGCATCTCGATGTGGAGTGCTCTTGCAACGATGGATGGATGCGCTGATGTTTGTTGTCTTCTTTCCTATGCCACAGCAACAAAGCAAAAAAAATGGCAAACAGTAAAAAACCTTGTAATTTATGTTATTTAACCAGAAATTAATTTGCATACGTGTTAATTGTACATGTAAATAATAATGTGAGCTGGCATGTGATCTGTGTGAACTGTTTATGGAATTATTAGGGTGAATTGGGATCTAGATGCATTTTAAGAGAAATATATTAAATAGATGTAGAGGCAAGGGTACAAATTAATTTAAAGCGGTTAAACTTGAGAACATTAATATATACTCTATTCTTTAAATCCATCAACTATATAGCTCATTTTCCTTTCTAATATGGATTACTTCGATTACTTAGTAGCAGAGCCGTTAAACAAGGTAACGGCAAGGGTATTCATTATATTATTACTATTCTATACTGGACATTATTTGATAACGACATATAATTACCAAGAGCTGAAAAAAAATAATAAAATAATTTCTTATTTAAATACCCAAATTGGTACTGATATTTTATTTATATATATTATTACTACCGATTTCATTTGTTCGGTAACTTATAGTGAAATTTGACGTAGATCTATATTGGTGAGAAAGAGGGTTGAAATGTCCCAAAAATGTTCCTCGTAGTGTTTTAAGTAATATTTCTGAACACATCCTATACTGAAAATGTAAGGATCACAAGGTATCCTATGCCGATTCATCATCACTCCCCCTAATATTAAGTTTTGTGGGACATTTTAGCAATAATTTAAGATTTGACTTAATTCTGACATTTAAATTGAATTTTCAGTTTTGGTATATTCAGAGACTTATAGTAGAATTTTATGGCAAATATTTTTCTAGAATATTTTGACCCGTTAAAATCCTGTTTTAGGGGTTTTTTATCCTTTTTCACAAAAGGGGCCAAAAAGGTCCCTTCATTGAGGAGCTGGGGGTTAAAATGTTCCACAAAAATGTTCCTCGTAGTGTTTTAAATAATACTGCTGAACACATCTTATACTTAAAATGTAAGGATCTCAAGGTTTGCTATACCGGTTCATCATAAGCATGTGAGACATATCAACCTCCTCCATAAGTAAACTTTCTTTTATTATTATACCCTCCACCTCCAGGATGGGGGAATTCGGAATATACATACACTGACTGCGTAGACACTAAAAATAAAAGGTTTTTTCCAAATTCGTACTTTCAAGGGACAATGGGTACAGTGGGATATAAATAGTACCAACTAAACGACTTACTAGAATGATGAAATTCGGTGTGTAGACACGTAAAATAAAGAGATTTTAGAAAGTCGTACTCTTAAGGGGGTAAACTAGAAAAAAGGGGATAAAAATGGTACCAACCAAATGGCTTCAGCTGGAATCATAGAATTCGGTGTATACATTCCTCTGACTGCATAGACACGCAAAATAAAAATATTGTTCCAAATTCGTACTTTTTACTTTTCCGACAAAAATTGGTTGAATCATGAAGTTAGATTATTTTACACTATATACGTGAGATAATGGATTTTCAAAAGTTGTACTTTTGGAATTAAAATAGAATGGAAATACAACCAACTGTAGCACCCACTATCTACCAATATTTATGGTATTTAAGCTTTTTTGAAAATATATATATATATAAGAATATTTATTTTTTTAATTGACTTAATGTATTATTTCAATATATATATATATCCATGGTGGAGGGTATATAAAGTTCGGCACGGCCTAACTTAACGCCATTTTTACTTGTTTTTATCTCCTCCAGCAGAATTCGTTGTCGTTCTGACATTTTTTTGTGTTCCACAGTCTTATTGTCATCATTCATAAAAATGCAACTTCCCTCCTCCTCCAATGCGAGCAACTTAAGTTTTATAACATAATCCTTTTATGAGTTTTTTATCAATCCTGTTTATAGTTATCCATCCACTTGTCGTTTTTTCTTGTGCAATCCCATTTTTATTACATTAATCCCACATTATGCGTTTTCTTTGAATGTAATAATCTTAAAATATGACTTTTACAAGATTGTGGGATATCAATTTAGCCAACCAACTGCTCCATGCTGCACATGATGCAGGCGTCTGCCAGTAATCTTTTTAGTAAAGACTCTTAATAACTTCAAAAGAAAATGTTTCAACAGATTTGCAACAAAATTTAATGACTTTAGTAGTAGTCGGCGAACAAACTCTAAGCGAACACATACATACATTCATTCATTCCATCCTTTCAAAACAGATCATTATTTTTGCATAAATTAGGATTAAAAAGCTGTGGTGCTGTCACTGTCCCCACTGACCAGCGCCGACTGTGTTCTTCGTGTATGCCTCTTTTTGGTCACTCATAATGAGTCCGTTGTACGAACACACTCCCCTGCCTGGATACGGATATGGATATGGATGTGGACATGGACAACGACAATGACGTTGATGTTGATGACAAACTTTTTGTGCCGTTGTTCACATTTCTTTTGAAAACCGTCCGTCCATCCAGCCATGCGTCTGTATTTACTTTCAGGCTACATTTTAACCATATAAGGTTAAAGGTATGAGTAACAGGAGAAACCAGTAGAACACACAGAACAGAAATTGCAAGTCTCTGTTGATTTTACCTTGACTTGTTTTTCGTTTTGGCTGCAGTAAAAATTCTTATGGGAAATGTTTACATTATGACTTAAATGCATCATTATTTTCAGGAATTTCGTGAATTTTTTTCTTTGTTTTCAGTGTTCTCCTTATTGTGTGGTTCTTGTTCCTAAAAGCAAAAAAAAACTGAATGTGTAATTAAAATTTATTGTTCTTTCAATGATTGACGACAATTTATTTGACACTCTCATGTCACAAATTTATGTTAAACTGTCATCTTTTGTTGCGCTTGTTTGCTTTTGGTCTCTCTGTTAAGGAAACGGAAACTTAAAGGCAAGACAAAAATGCTTTTAATTTATGAATTGTTAATGAAATTGTCTTAGGACCATCAACAAAGAGGAAAGGAGAGGAGTGATAAAGAGCTTCGCAGATGTGAGTGCAACAGAGAAGAAGAAATTCCTACAAACATAACATTTTCTAAAGAAATTTTGCTGCATATAACAATATTACATGCAACGAAAAAAATCGTTATTCACAAACGAAATGTTAGACAATGGAAATTCGTTTGCGGAGTGTGTTTGTCCCAAACAATGTATGTTTATCCCAAACCCTAAAAACGTTTATGAGAAACAGTAAGTGTGTTTGCAGTAAAAGAAACTCGTGCTAGCAATTGGTTTGTCGCAAACGATTTATATTTACCTCAAACTCTGTGAACAATTATGGTTAGAGTGCTTGCCATAAATGGTTTATATTTATTACAAACCCTGTGAAACGTTTTTGCGTTTGTCACAAGCGATGTGTACTTATACCAAACAAACGGAAGGTAGCGGTACACTGGAATAGATGCAAGAGCAAAAAATCTAACAAAAGTTGAACAGCAATTGGTATGATTTGCATTGAAAAAATTAAACAATACAAGAGCTAATGCCTCAAAGAAAACAACACGGAGATGGTCGGGAATAACATTTTGGTTCTTCTAGTTAAGCTAGTTCTTTTTAAAATTTGCAACCATTTTTCAAGACAATATGCGTTCTTAAACGTTTTTTCGTTTGTCATAAACGTATATCATGAAAATTTTGTAATAAAAGAAAGTCCAATGAAACTACATTTACGATATACGTTTTCATTCGCTGCAAATGTTTCTACTGTTACGATAAAAGTAAAGCGTTTCAGACAAATAAACTATGTTTGTGATAAACGCACTCCAAATGTGTTTTCTTTGCGTGTACAATAAATAAATTCCCTTGGGACAATAAACTACAACATGTTACATATATTTTTATGCAGGACAAACTACAAAGAAACTACTTTTACGACAAACGTTTTCATTCGCGGCTTATGTTTCTACTGTTACAATAAAGGTAGAGCGGTTCAGACAAATAAACTACGTTTGTGATAAACCGACCACCAAACGTGTTTTCTTTGCGTGTAGAGTAAATAAACTTCCATGCGACGACAAACTACAACTTGCTACATATATTTTTATGGGGGAAATTTTTCCTACGAGTTACTAAGCTATTACCAATTCTTAACGGAAAACCTCTTAGTTCAATATTTTTATTTTATGTCATTCTTATGTTTTTTTCTTATTCACTTTGTGTTCGGCAATAAATTGCTTTCTCGAAATGTCATTTCCTCGAATGAAAAACATTTTAATTTGTTGTCATTCCTTGTTAATGACTTGTAAGTCCTATTGGCAATTACCTTGTTACTTACTCTGGTTTATGTGTACTACAAAGCAGCATATTTTTGCGGTAGAGTAATCTTTACAAGCTTTTATTGAACTGAAAATATTTTAAAAATTACCGTAAATTGTAATAAAATATTGAGGCGCCATTTAACAGAATAAGGCCAGAAAGGAAGACCACGGAATACCTTGGAAAGCCATTAAGAAATCTCTAACCAAACAGCAGGCAGCGACAACATAACAAACAGCATTCTGCAGAAATTGGCTAAGAGAGCAAATAGAAAAGAAAAACAAGAAAGTATTACGTGTTGAAGACCACAAAGCAAGGTAACAGACAGAAGCTAGCAAGCAAGCAAGCAAGCAGCCAAAGATGCTGGAGACCACAAGTAGCTTTAAAAGTGACACATTAATGAGAATATATGGGAACATGCAAGACGACGCTTCCAACGGAAAGCTATATGATTCCTGGTACTAGCTATTTACTCCATGCTTATGTTAAAATGCAATAGGAGCCAGCAGGAGCCGGACTAATGATGCTCACAATCCTATACAAACAATAACAAAGACTCGGACGATGATAATGATAATAATGGTTATAATATGACTACTTCGTAGGAACGTTGGCAGAGATTGTACTTTTTTGTCTAGTCCAACAGCTGCTAACTCACTCTCTCTCTCTGAATACAAACAGATGCTGGCAATATCTTTGTGCTTTAAGGAATTGATATTAATGATAATAGAAAAATTTTGTAATTCTCACAAAGAAATTAAAAATAATTATATTTTTTCGCCAAGGAATAGTCAGATAGGAAATTTTGCTTAATATAACAACAGTTACAGGATGTGGCATTGTGAGATTATTTGAATTTGCGAGGAAAATGTAATTATTGTGGCAACTTTTTAGAAAAAAATATGTCCCAAAACAGGAACTTTATTGTCACGACAAAATTATTTAGGAATTTTGTTGTTGTAACAAAGTTCATAAAGAATTTTGCCGTTACAGCACTATTCTTTCGCAACAAAGTTCTTAGAAATTCTGTTGTTGCAGCAAAGTTTCTTGGAAATTCTATTGTCGCAACAACGTTACTTGTCGCAACGAAGTTCTTTAAGAATTCTTGTATACGGATTTTGTTTTCGCAACAAAGTTCTTTAGTGATTTTTATTGTCGCAACAAAGTTATCTAGGTATTTTTTTGTCGCAACAAAGTTCTTTAGAAATTTTGTTCTCGCATAAACTTTCCTTAGGCATTTTTTGTCGCTACAACGATTTTTAGTAATGTTGTCGTCGCACATATATATTTATTTGGACATTCTGTTGTCGCCGAAGAGTTCTTTAGGAATTTTATTGTCGCTACAAAGTTATTTAGAAATTTTGTGCTCGCATAAATGTGTCTTAGAAATTTTGTTGTCGCAACAATGTTCCTTAGATGTCGCAACAACGTTTTTTTAGAAATTTTGTCGTCGCATACATTTATTTGGACATTCTGTTGTCGCAGAAGAATTCTTTAAGAATTTTGTTGTCCCAAAGTTCCTTAGGAATTTTAGTATCACAAAAAAGTTCCTTGGGTATTGTAGCAACAAAGCTACTTAGGAATTTTTTGTGGCAACAATGTTCCTTAGGATTTTTTTGTGGCAACAATGTTCCATAAGCATTTTTTGTCGCGAATATATACAATTATTCCATTGTCGTTATAGAAGGCCCTAAATTTAAAGAATTCCTCTAACGGTAGGGTGTGCAACAATTTTTGATTTCGGCAAATCGTCAAAAGAAAAATCGACTTAAAAACAAATATTTGTTTCAATATTTTTTAACGATTGCTACTACACCACTTCGCCTATGTGAAAGAGACACTTGTAACATTTTAGCCCTCATAATTACCTTAAATTTAAGGTATTAGACGATCATCGAGCTTATACTTCAAAAATAATAAGGATACCTTTGACGATAATTGTAATTTTAATAAACAATATAAAATTATTTTTTTTTTTAAATTTCAAAAACGTTTAGGATGTGGTGTGTTTTACCATTTTCCGATATAATTGAGGAGCTAAAAAAGAAACTTTACGTATGGGCGTCATTTTAGACGGAGGTCAATATTTCTCCCTTTTGTACATTCTTATGATAAATCGACATAGGAAACCCTGTGATCCTTATATTCTAAGTATAGGATGTGTTCAGCAATATTATTTACAAAACTACGAGGAACATTTTAACCCTCTAGCTGCTCAATATAGGAGTCTTTTGGGTCCCTCTTGTACAAAAGGGTAAAAAACAACCCTAAAACGGGGGTTTAAAGGATCGAAATGTTCTACAAAAATATTTGCCATAGAATTCTACTGAAAGTCTCTGAATATAGCAAATCTCACAACTCAATTTATATGCCAGAAATAAGTAAAAACTTAATAGTCATTTTAGGGTCAATATTGTACACTTTCCGAATTGGCGCTAAAATGTTCCACAAAACTGAATTTTAGGGGGTGATGTGAATGGAAAAAATATTCTACGTCAAATTTCACTATAAGTCACCGAACAAATGAAACTTGAAGATATAAATATTACAAAGAAAATATCAGTACTAATTTGGGTATGTAAACTAGAAATTATTTATTAATTTTTTCTCTTAGCTCTCTTGGTAATTTTATACCATAAATTTTTTCGATAGTGTAATAGTCGTAATTTAGCTCCATAAAAATGTCACTCAATCGCATTATCCACTGTTTTATTACTTGTTTTATTACTACACTTGAATTTCTCTATGAACTATTTTCTTACCATTTCACTTTAAATTTCTTTGTATATGAAATTGTAAAATCTTCTTCTCCTTAAAAATGTCACTCAATCGCATTATCCACTGTTCGATTTATTTTTTATTACTAAACTTGAATTTCTCTATGAACTATTTTCTTACCATTTCACTTTAAATTTCTTTGTATATGAAATTGTAAAATCTTCTGAACTACATTATTTCCATTTTTTTTAAACAACTACTCTCTGCCTGCTATTCAATTTGTAGTTGCAACCACAGAAATGTCAAGATTTTTCTGGTCTAATCTCCTAAAATAATATTATTGTTTTCTTAACTAAATTAAAGTTCCCTCCTCTAGCAAACCAAAGCAAACGAACTCGAAATGAATGAGAAACCAGAATTTGGGTTATGTTTATCTTTTCTAACAACCCAACAAAAAAATGTTTGAGATGACACTTGAGTGAATCTCGTGTTTATTCTACAAAGAAAAGAAAAAATTAAAATCTAAATTGAAACCGACCAACCGAAAGGGGAGAGAGAGAAAAAACTCAATTCAAATGCAAATGAATTTTTAAAATTTCCAGTGACATGATGCCGAACATTAAGAAAATATATAAATATACAAAGTTAAGTGATTTTTAGAAGAAGAAAAATACTGATTCACAATAAATTGATATCGATCCACATTCCACATGTCAAAGGAAGCCATCACAGATTTTATTGACATTTTTAATTATTTTCCAAAGAATCTTGAAAGAAAAAATGAAAAACTTGTCTTTCAGCTTATGGATGGTTTGGCAGGTATTGTATTGTCATCTCAAATGAGTATATATTAATCGCTAATCTCCCAGCCATGTCCCCATTCATTAGGATGTCTTTGGGCGAATTTGCTGCGATTATTGGGGACGCTGTTGCCGTTGTTTAAGCTGTTTTGACACCTGTAATTAGCATGTGAATATTGCTGTATCACATAGTCAGGCGAACAGGGAGGCAGGCAGTCAGGTATTCATGTATGACACGAGTACATACTTGTTTTAATTAAAACATTAATTATTGTCAACATAATAAGCCGCTCTCAGTTAGTCTCTGGCTGTGGCATCTTTGTGTCGCTTTCCGAGACAGCCACAGCGTAACATGTGTCATTGGTGGCGGGGCGGTGGCAGCGGTGGTGGCACAGAAAACATCGAAATTCAAAATCTGACATCGAAATAAAATTCAATTACTTTTTTACAAAGAAACAGAGAAAATGATTATACAGCGCGCGCAATAAAAAAACACACACTGACTGACATTTGTTGTATTAAAGTGTTTATCATTATTCCCATTCATTGATATGCAACATAGCTGGCAAAATATTTATCCTCATCCACCAGCCACCAGCTTTGTAAACCCGCGACTCATCCCGTATCAAAACAGTTAAAGATACTCTCACATGTAGGGAGACAAAACGGGCCGCCGACGCTACCGCCGCCAACACCACCGTAACGGAATTGAAGGAATACAAATAAAGAAAGATGACAAGGAAGAGATGCCGCTGCTGTCGCCTTAAACAAATAATCCAATTTAAAATAATCATGCATGGCGTCTGGCTGACATTCAGCAGCAGCAGCTACAGCAGAAGCAAACCACCATATAATAATACCTTCATCTCATCCTACCAAAACAAACAATCACACGCACGAGGTGTATTTATAAATTATCGGGAAAAAAGAAGTTATACAAATTAGGAAATGGAAAAATTATGTTGCCACATAAACTTATCTTATTAAATATTTATGTGCAAAAGATATTTGAAAGGAATTTTTCAATCTAACAAATATAAATACAAATATTTTTCGTACTTTTCGTAGTTTCGTTCCTGCAACAATTCAATATTCTTTGATGCAACGAAAATTCTCTCTTTCATTTTTCACATGGGAAAACATTGATTAATACAAAAAATCTATACATCATTGTTTTTATACAAATCCATATTATTTTGTCAAAATTTATTAAAATGAATGGAGTTTGGAATGGAACACTGCCTCAACAACTCATTCGTTGCAGCAACGAAGCTGATACCGTTGCAGCAACAATTTATTCGTTGGTGCAACAATCGGAGACACACAAATTATGTGTTTTTCTAGTGTGTGTTTTTTGGGATGTATTCGATAGTAATTCTCATTCACGTTGTTGGAGTTCTGCCTTAAGTAAAGGGTGATTTTTTAAGAGCTTGATAACTTTTTTTTTAAAAAAAACGCATAAAATTTGCAAAATCTCATCGGTTCTTTATTTGAAACGTTAGATTGGTCCATGACATTTACTTTTTGAAGATAATTTCATTTAAATGTTGACCGCGGCTGCGTCTTAGGTGGTCCATCCGCTTAGTCCAATTTTGGCATTTCCACGTTTTTGAGTAACAGAGACCCAATTGGTGCGAACGGCGACGAATCGAAAATTGGTGGTCATCATTAACACTGGCCGATACAGCTGCGATATTTTCTTCAGTTCGCACTCTACGTAAGCGTGTTGGTGGTTTAATGTCCAACAATGTAAATTTGGTGCGAAATTTAGTCACAATAGCCCGAATAGCCGCTTCAGTGGGTCGATTAAACTGACCATAAAATGGAAGCGCGCAATGAACTTTCTTAACAGAGCACGCATTTTGATAATAAAATTCAATAATTTGCAAGCGTTGTTCGTTTGTAAGACGATTCATGATGAAATGTCAAAGCATACTGAGCATCTTTCTCTTTGACACCATGTCTGAAATCCCACGTGATCTGTCAAATACTAATGCATGAAAATCCTAACCTCAAAAAAATCACTCTTTAGTTGAGCTGCTGTTGCGAATAATCACTGCCGTTGGTCATCATGGAATTAATAATCTATACTGAAAGAAAGACGTTCGAGGCCGGTACGAATTTTGTTTTTGAAAATCAACGTTGTTTTTTTTTTTTGAAAATCAACGTTGTTTTTGTTTTTGAAAATCAACGCGGCGTTCGTTGCTACAACGATAAAGTTTCGTTGCTACAACTAAAATGTTTAATTTAATGCTACGAATATTTTCGAAACCACATTGTTTCAGCAAGGAAACCGCGTTGTTGTAGCAACGAAACAGAGTTGTTACAGCAACGAATCATAGTTATTGTACCAATGAATTAGAGTTGTTGCAGCAATGAAACAGTATTGTTGCAGCAATGAAACAGCATTGTTGCAGCATCGAACATATTCGTTGAGGAACTATAATTTCCATTAAATCAAGATTCGTTGCATCATCGAAACTTTGTTCGTTGCAGCAACGGACTCCGACGTTGGTTGACTTTCAATGACCAAATTCGTTGCAACAACGTACAATTTTGTTCCGGTTACGTACGTTTTTCTTTCAGTGCAGCTGAATCGATTTAACGATGTCTGTCTGTCCGTCTGCTGTCCATCTTTAAATCGTTTAGATATAGGCATGGTTTTCTTCCTTCGAATCTTAGCTAATGATTTTTTCAAATTTATTTTCAATTTTTTATGGGTTTTTCGGGTCTATTTTTTCTAGCGTAGTTTAATTTTATTTTTTTGTTAAAACTCAGAAATTTTGTTAAAAAATAAATTTTCAATATTTTTTGGCATGCAAAACAATAATATAAAATAAATAATACACATGAGTACATTTACATGAGTACATTTTTCTGATATCTGATAAATTACTGGCGATCCCACTCTGACCGTAAATTTAACATTTTTCTAAAACCTAATACTTAAAAAATATGTTTTATTTATTCTCAATATATTTCTCACAACATCATATGAAGTGGGCCATTTAAAATTTTAAATTTGAATTGCCGATTACTTTGACTTTGGAAGGTAGAATAACATTCATTTTTATTTTTAAGTTTATATTTAACATTTGCAAAACGAACAAAATCGGGAAATATTAAAAACTTGCTTAAGAAATTTACGTGGAAAATTTTCGGAAGAGATCAGCCTTCAGTTCAGTCTTCATGAAGGTCATTTTCATGTCGGTGACTATGTCAATAAGCAAAATTGCCGCAAATGGGGTTCAGAGAACATACACGTGACTATTGAGAAGCCAATGCATCCACAACGAGCACTTTTTGGTGCGGATTTTAGCTGTACTGAAAAATTTGGTTGATCGGTTGAGGTACCGCCGAGCCAGTCGTGGTAGTTGTATATGAATGATATTGTTCCATTATTAAATGGCAAAGTTCAACCTTTCCAATAAAACCAGACATTTGAAAAAAGAATCAGAATTTTTAAATTTATTTTTTTTTTAGCCGATTCTAATTGAAAATGTTAAATGTATGGATTAGTTTTATTATGATACTTTCGAATTCCAGCTATTTCGATCAACTTTTTTCTTCTTACGAAATTTTTGTTTGGTACTGGAAAGGCGGAGAACCACACTAAACTATACACACTTTGGACATATACGTATATCATATCGTGTGTGGGGTAATTCATCAGTGGCGCTTCTGTTACCATGCTTTTATCACCCGTATACGTTCACATTTTTGATCTGTCAGTTGTTAGATGCATATTTCTTTAAAAATATTACAACTTAATTTGTGATGTTATTTCGTGGGTTTTTGTTGCTATTTCTATCATACCTCCCCCCGTTGCCTACGTCATCGTTCACATTGCTTATGTTTATATGTTGTCTCGTCGTTGTAGCTTATAAAACAAGCTCATCATCATTGCTGGCGTAGTCTTGTAGTTTTTGCTGTTTGGCCTTTTCTGCAAAACCAACTCGCCTAAGCGAAAATCGTTTTCCTCTGCAGATCGCCGAGCACACAAAGAAGAAGCAGCAGCAAGAAGAGTGAGTTGCCAGTTGAGCCTTGGCTGACTTTTGTATGTTAAATGTGGCTGGGCGTGAAGAGTAAAGAGCGAAGAGGAAGCACAGTCGCCTAAAGCCAACAAGTACGTGCCACGTACGTACGTTGTGTGTTGGGGGCTCTAGCGCGCGCATCCTTCACTTCGAATTGCCATAAATCAGACAACAAATTCATTTTAAATTCATACGTTGTCATATCGTTAGTTAGATGTATTTCATTGTATTATCGTTCGTTCGTTTTCCTTCTTTTTTATTTTTAAGTTTTTTTTATTTTTGATGACTACTGGTGAGGTGGACCGCTGTCGGACCATGTCTTGTCCAATTGTAGAAGGAGTTGTCAGTTTGCAACTCCTGCAGCGTCATGGCTCGCCCGGACGTGTGTGCAATTTCTTATGACGTGCTGCCTGCCACAATGTGTTGCGCACAACACACACACACAAATCATAGACGACGTTGTGTCAATTGTTGTCTTCGGATCATCATCGTAATGATTTAGGACAACGGGCCACAAAGTGCCAAGTTGTTTATGGAATGGATTGCTTCTCTTGTTTTTCTTTTTTTTTTTGTTTTTTTTTAAGATTAAGTGTGGGAAACTTTTCCAGCGAATGAAGTATACCATATCAAGTCTGGGTAAATATTGTAACTCGGGCTGTTGGAGGCCATCAAAAGATTTTTAATTAGAAATCACCTCGAACACGTCTCCGCAAATTAAGAGTGTTAGCCTCTAATTGAGTTTTGGAAATTTGTGTTAACTTTTTATGCTCCATTTGGTAGTGTTATTCATCACACTTACTAAAATGTCATAATTTATTAATTTTATTGCAGCAACTGTGTTAACTTTTTATGCTCCATTTGGTAGTGTTATTCATCACACTTACTAAAATGTCATAATTTTGTGGCTCAGTCAGCATCATGCCAAGTCGGGCACTACCTGTGGGACTGAATGATTTTCTGGTGAATTTGCTGTTGTGATCATTTGGAGTTGTGGGGTGAACCTACATTAAACAATTTCTTTTCATGAATCATTTACATTTCTCGCTCGTCGACAGTCATTTGTGATTCACGCAGTGTGTATTCGTTCCTTCATCACAGATGCCTGCCTCTCGCAAAACTTTATTGTTTTCATGGTGTTTATATGACATTTAGAAAAACTTGACATATATTTTTTCACAAAACCAGAAAAAAACTTTATCAAAAGGAGACCCCAATAACAAATTTTAACACAGACAAAAAAGGTCAGTCAAAAAACCCCCCACAAAACCAAACCAACATTGTATAAAACTTATATATATTAAATTTTTGTAAAATACGAGAGGACCGACCGCTCCAACGATTTGAAAAAGAAATTCAAACAAATTTCAGACTTTTATGCCAAGTGTCATTTGCACAACACCAACAGTCAGGTAGAAGATATATGTGGGGAGGGGAGCAACTGTGCCCGCAAAAAGTACACAACAACAAATTGTAATGGGATTTGTTGTTGTTGCTGCTGCTAACAAATAAAAAATTGTTATTTTAATGTAAAATGTAACAAATGTCACATGCACACATTATATGTATGCCTGGCAGCACTAGGCATCGCATGAAATACACACCCATGGACACACTTTAAATACATAAGTATTTCAAATGTATTTACATCCATAGATACATACATATCTGCAAAAAAGTGTCAATTACTTTTTGAGTTGCATGGCTACATGTTTGAAACGAGGTAGGTTAAACTAGTTGCATTTCTTAAACCACACAATAATGCAAAAAAATCAAATTTTGTGCCCGAGACCTAAAAATTAAGTTTTTGATCTGATTTTCAAAAAATATTTTTTATGGATAATTAAAAAAAATACTAAAATTCTAATTTTCGTCAAAAGTGATCTCATTTTGGAAATATTGGAACGAATGTTACGAACTTCACTTTTACAAAGAAGCAGCGGTTTAGGAACAAAAAAAGCAAAAAATGATTTTTTTCGAAAATAATCCCTATTTTGCTAGCAAGAAAAACCCATATCAAAATACAAAAGAAGATATCTATTTCATATTTTTTTCTATTTTTGATAATTTGTTGTGTCAGCGAAAAAGTTTTTTCTTTAAACAACATTTTTCTTTTTTTTTTTAAATGTTTTTTCCAAAAAAAATCTTTTTTGTTGACACAAAAATTATAAAAAATAGGAAAGAAATATTTTCTTTTATTTTTTGATAGCTACCATTCTAACAAAGAAAACATGTCCATATGGGTGATTCCATTGGAACGGGTGAACACTTTTGCTTAAATATGTTTAAATATCTCCCACATTCATTGACTGAGTTTTTTTACTATACTGCCAATTGAAAAAGTCAGGTTAATCGGAATATTATTGCAAATATAAATATGTCTTATGGTTTTAGATATTGAAGATACCAAACACAAAATTTCCTTCGTAAGTAGAACAAGTTGATGCAATTGCACCTAAAGTCCCTTTGCAAAAAATCTATGGATATATGTAGAAGTTATTATCCTTACTGTTGAAGTAAGGGGATTCAAAAATTGTTTCATTTTTCCGAACTTTTTATTAAAAAATAAAATAAAGATTTTTTTCTTATTTTTTCTCTACTTTTTACGGCGAAAATTGAAATTTTTGTAAAAAATAAAATATTAATAATAACATCACTTCAGTATAATTTTTGTAGCATAGTGTTATTACTATTTTTCGTTGCCCACTTAGTGGAAATTTAAAATTTTATGTAGCATAAACTACTTCATAGCATAAATGATGCTCCATAATTATAAATTAAAAAAATAAATTATTGTTGCTAGCAACTTCTTGCTAGCAACAAATTTCCTTTAATTAAGTCCATATGACACTAACCATTTTGCAATGATTCTGTAGATTCTCTTTCTTGGATTGATGAAATGAAACGACACATCACGTTCGAGCCGAATATATATTTAATATGTAAACAAATAATTTTCTAATTTCCAATAAAAACGCATAATTATAATTAATTTATTAATTTCATTGCAGCAACATGTTGCTAGCAACAAAGTTCCTTTAATTAAACCCATATGACACTGACTAGTTTGCAATGATTCTGTAGATTATCTTTCTTGGATTGAGGAAATTAAACGACACATCATGTTCGAGCCGAATATATATTTAATATGTAATCAAATAATTTCCAATAAAGCCGCATAATTGTAAATTATTTATTAATTTTATTGCAGCAACTTGCTGCTAGCAATTTAAATTAGCCCATATGGCACTAGCTATTTTACGAGTCGTCTGTAGATTATCTTTCTTGGATTGATGAAATGAAACGACCTATAATGTTCAAGCCGAATATATATTCAATATGTAAACAAATAATAATTGTCTAATTTCCAATAAAACCGCATAATTATAATTAATTAATTTTATTGCAGCAACTTATTGCTAGCAACAAATTTCCTTTAATTAAGTCCATATGACACTAACCATTTTGCAATGATTCTGTAGATTCTCTTTCTTGGATTAATGAAATGAAACGACACATCATGTCCGAGCCGATTATATATTCAATAAATAATTTTCTAATTTCCAATAAATCCGCATTGAAAACAAATAATCTTTCTAAAAATATAGCAAACTGCGACACCAAAGCAAATAAAAACCTGTCTTCAATTTTATCTCATTAAAAACAATCGACAATAATCAACTTGTCGATATTTTGAAATATTGGCCGATTTAACGAGAAAAACATCAGGTATTCTGAATCTAATAAATTCGAATTCGAACTATTTCGAACAACATTTTTCTTGTTTTCTTTGGCAATGGAAAATATAAAACACGGTAATATGCGTATTTTATATCCTGTGTGGGAATAAATCATCAGTGGCACTTCTGTATACAGTGTTTGCTGTTATCAGCCATATATATTCACAGTTTTATAAATTAACTTATGTGTTATATATACACCCGAAAACCTCACCAAGCGTTTCAAAGAGTGTTATGGTCTGTCATCTGTAACCTTAGCTTGATGGGTTTACACCACGATACGTTTTTCTCCCCGTGAACTTATTAGATATTTAGATTCTGATTTTGTCTACTTTGTGTTACCTTTTTTAGTATTCTTGTACTGTCAAAGAAAAGATAAAGAAAAAGGATAAAACTCAAGTGGCATATGGGCTTTGTGAATTTCTGGCTATATCAAAATATATCTTTGTGCTCAAAATTCATTGTGTATCATGAAAGACTTCCTCCTAAAAACAAAGTGTCATTATAAGTTTTATTGGAGCGGCTTTTACTAGCTTCATATCTTCCCATTTTCATAGATTTTATTGTTTTTATTTTTTTATTAAAAATTTCTCTCAGCAATGTTTGCTAGCATCAGTGTAACATTTACTGTTCTTGTCCCTACTACCCTCGTCTTTTTCTGTTTCTTATTTTCGTCTAATTCTGCTCCAAGTAATTTGATATATGATCTTTAAAAGTAAACTACCACTACGTGTTGGACAATATACAGACCAGACCTTCAGCGTAATGTGATCGGAATGAGTTACCTACCATCAAATGTAGGCCCTGTGGGCTGTTGCTACAATTGTTGCCGCTGCTGCTGCCGTTGTAGCAGTAGTTAGCAAATTAGTTTTAGTTTCAAATTCATATTCATATCGAGGCACATGTTTGTGGTGCATGCAACAATATGTGTCACACATCCGTCTGTTTGTTTTTTTTTTTCGTTTCTTCGACACTTTACAAGTGTGGACTGAAATAACATGACGATAAAAATGAATAAACCTTTGAACGTTTTGTGTTTGGAGTCCAATTTCAGTGTTGCTGCTGTTGACATATTGTGATGGTGTTCTTGAAAATACTCATACTCCGGCTACGAATATTTGATGGAATATTCTAACCCCAGAAAAAATTTGCAAAATTTGTATTAATATGAACTTGGGTAACTGGAATAGCTGATCATATATGATTATTTTTTCAATTGTACCATTCTGTGAGCATGTGTCGTTTTTTTGCTTTCAGTTCAGTTCAATGTGCTCATACAAATCGCAATCTACGACATCCTTTGTGTTAGTCTTCCTCCTCTCTGAATTGCCAAACATTTAACCTTCGCACATACAATGCTGTGTCTAGATTTCTGTTAAATTTCGATACTTCGCTGTGTGTGCCGGCACACTCGCCATATGTTGCAGCAATATATTTGTATCCGTATGTTTCGTTGAAAAGTTTCACATTATTTATAATTTTATTTTATTGTTATTTGTCTATCGAGTATAAATAATGTCGTCGTTGCTACAAGTTTTCGTTGTTAGGAACAGGTGGCTGGCTGGCTGACTGGCTGGCCTGTCTCCTCATTTGTGGTTTTGTCTACACCATGCCTTGCCATCCATGCCATGGATTTCTTTGGTGTCATTCGAAAAGTTACCCTGGCAGCACCTTTGCTTCCTTGGCTTGCCGAATGTCGTTTCGGACGGAATGAAGACGTCACGTAAAAAGCGTTTAAATAAATATTGTTTGTTAGTGTTTAATGGGAGTTTTTAGTGTCTTCTTTTTCTCCAACATTTATCAAAATTAATATGTCTTTATGGTTTCGTATAGACTAGGGGGAAACAATATATATACATATGTATGTATGTGTGCACCAAGGAAACAAAGGCAGATGAAGACATTTTCATGTCTTCGAAATTTTGAAATATTGGTAAAAACTACAAACGGTGGGAACGATTTTTTTGCTGAAGGAGTTTTATTTAAAGGCTAGCCATTATTCAAAAGGGATATATTTTGAAAAAGGTGGCATTGAAATAATTTGTAAATTTTACTCGACAACAGATTTTTTCGAATGCCAGCTATTACGAACAAGTTTTTTCTTGAAAATAAGCAGAACCCAGTCAACTATACAGACTTTTACCATGTACACAATTCATATCCAGTGTGGGCATAACTCATCAGTGGTGCTGCTGTATAGAGAGCTTATGTTACTATGCTGTTATCAGCCAAATTTACATATGCGTATTATATATACCACCTATATCGATCAATTTTTTTCTCACTAATGAAATGTTTTTTGGTAATGGAGAGGAGGAGAATCACGCTTACTATACACACTTTGGCCATATACGTAATTCACATGCTGTGTGGGGATAACTCATCAGTGGCGCATCTATTTTTTATTTGTTATTTATTTTATTTTATTTGTTGTTGAGCAACAACACAACATTTCTGAAGTACTATTTCTTAGCATCAACTATTGTTTGGAAAAGTCTTTTGCAGAAATATGTTGTTTCATTCAATGCAAGAGAAATTCTAGACACACATGCCATGATCATTTTTTGAACCAGCAGCACACAAACAAATTTTCAATTATTTTTTTTTAATCTTTGTCCTATTCCTATTTTTTAACAATTTTCAATTATTTTTCTTTTTAAATTTGTCTCCGAGACCAATTTTTTTTATTTGCACTGAGTCACAGAATCAACACAAAACATTTTTTATTGATATTTATCAAAAAAAAAAATACTAAAATTCCAAATTTCGCCCAAGGTATCTTTAGTAGTTGTGCTCTCATTTTGGAAAAATAATGAACCAGCAGCACACAAATAATTTTCAATTCCAATTTTTTCCAAAAATTTGTGTCCGAAACCTAATTTTTTGTTCGATCAAAAAATATTTTATGGATAAATTAAAAAAATACTAAAATTCCCATTTTCGCCCAATATACCTTTTATATTTTTACTCTCATTTTGGAAATATAAGCCCCATAGCATCCTTCAATATGTCCAATTAAAGGCAATTGTGATGGCTACAACTGTTGATATTATCACTTTCACATAGAAAAATTAGTTTAGGAACTGCCTCCAAAAAGTTGAGAGAAATGAAAATAGAACAATTTTTTTTTTTTTTGATGGTACGAAAAAATATATAAAATAGATACCAAATCGGAAAACATATTTTGATTTATTATTTAATAGCTAACATTCTACAGCACGAAATAATGTCTACATGTAAAAGAATACTAGATAAATCTAGAAGTTATGACACTCTTTGCAGGCTTAAACGAATTTTTAAAAATTCATGGTTTTGAAAATTATTCGTTAAATAGCGTGGAAAACTGCTTTACAAATTAGATAACAGAATAATTGTCTTCTTTTACAATAGCTGAAATCTATGCGAAAAAACAAGGCCTAGTTAAAGAAAATCTATACAAAGATGTAGAAGTTATGGCCCGTCTTGTGGAAGTATGCCTAAATCAATTTAAGCAAAAAAATTAAAAAATGATTTATTTTTTAAATTCCCTTACTTCTACATTTATCTATAGATTTTCTTCAAATAAGCCTTGTTTTCTTCGTTAAGATCCCAGATATAACTAAATATTTTGTTATCTAAAGGGGGACATTTAAAACGTGTTGTCATTTATTTTGGTTTAAGACCAAAGGTTGTGCTGAAGTCTTCAGCAGAACACAAAATTATCAAAAAGGCACAGTGAGACCTTTATTGTTGCAGCTAAAAGTTGACTGCGCAGTTTCGATGGGCGCTACCCCATCTCGTCAGAACTTTCGCAACAAATGTATGTCTTTGGCTTAAATCAGGGTTCATATTAGTACCAGCGGTCACATATGACAAATGAGAAGCGCTGATAAACAAAATATTCCACCGAACTAAGTCGACACACTAAAAATCTCACTTTGCCAATTCAATGTTATGCATGTGCTCGCAACTTTAAATTAGAACCGGCTATGAAAAAGTATTATTTTTCAAATTTCTGGTTTTATTGGAAAGGTTGAACTTTGTCATTTAATAATGGAACACAATATCATTCATATGACTACCACGACTGACTCGGCAGTACCTCATTCGAGCAACCCAATTTTTCAATACAGACCAAAACACACTAAACAGTGATTCGTTATGGATGCATTGGCTTCGCAATAGTCAACTGTGGGTTCTCTGAACCCTATATGCGGCAATTTTGCTCATTGACATAGCCAACGAGATGAAAATGAGCTTCATGAAGGTTGAACTGAAGATCGATATCATCTCGAAAATTGTCCAAGTAAATTTCTTACAGTTTGCGTTAAAGACTCACTACTTGGGAAGTAAGTTTCTAATATTTCCAAATTTAAACCTGAAAATGAAAATAATGTTATTCTAGCTTTCAATGCTAAAATGATTGGTCTAAATTTAAAATTTTAAATGACCCACCATATAATTTGTAAAAGAGTTTTTTGCGCTATTTAATCAAAAATGTAAAAAACATGATTTTTTAATTAAAATCTTCTGTGTCTAAAAAGAGGGTCATAACATCTACATTTACCCATAGACATTTTACATGTAGACATAGTTTTCTTTGTTAGAATGTTAGTTATAAGAACAAAATTAAAACAAAGTAGTTTTTCCTATTTTAATTTTCATATTTAGAAAACTATTGTTTTTAATGTTTATAAAACTGTTCCTAAAACAATGTTTATTTTTGAATGTGAAATTCGCGAAATTTGTAGCCGTCATAATTACCTTTAGTTGGACATATAAGCGGATGTCTATATGCCTATATTTCATCAGTTTACAAATAATAAAGATGCCTTCGACGAAAATTGGATTTTAAGTAAATTTTTATAAAAATAATTATTCATTATATTTTTTGTGTTGATTTAATGATTTTAAATTATTTTCATAAATTCACCAGTGTACACATATACAGCATAAAAAATAACCAGGTTCAAAAAAATATGCGTGTATCGGCTTATTGAAACTATGTAATAGAGGCTTCATGTTGCACGACTTTTAGATAGAAATCCTGATATGTTCAGGATTTCTATCTAAAACTATACGATGAACAGAAATAGTCTTTTTTGGTTTAGAAATAACTCTTTTTGGTCCCTTTTCACGAAAGTCATCAAGAGCAACATGTTGCTTAACGTGGTTAGCTGTGTAGCAACACGTTGCAAGCAACTACTAACGCTTACAAATGTTGTTGAACTTAGATTTCAATATTCTACAAAACTTTTCAATATTCTACAAAAGTATTCCTCACTATGTTTAAGTCTAACATAATTCATACATATATTCTTAAACAAACTTCTGTGATCAAATCATGCCCAGCAGCAACTGCTAATCTATAGAAATTTTGATGTTGCAGCATTATATCTTTCTTCCAACAATTTTCGTGCAGAAACATTCACCATAATTTATATAGAGATATCTGTAAATAGCTGAAGTCTAATTAAGCTCTCATAATAAATTACATTTTTACCATCGAATGCATTACCGTTCCAACTACATAGTAGACATAGACAGACATCCTTTTTCTTTGAACATCCTTCCGTGGTGTATGTAAGGCTTGTGTGTGTGTCGTCATTAGCCGAATAACATGTTTTTCTAAGGATTTACATCCTTGAGCAACAATCCTTATTAGTGATTCCATTTTTCAATTACCATTATTCTAACATTACACATCTTCTCGTGCTCGACATGGCCAGGCTCTTGGTCGCTCTCTCGCTCCTGATGCCTGGTGCAGGCTATGGCGGCAGCTAATACCTTCCTGCCCTACCAGCCAGTGATTATGACCATTTAAACTGTGTTGTTTGTTTGCTACAATTCAACAGCAGCATTGGTGGCAAACAAACAACGGTAGCAGCAGCAGTTGCTGTGGCCTGTGTCAGTGACAGTGGCAATATCATCAGTGTTGTTAGGAGTACGTACATCACCGACCCGGCTTCAATTCGTATTGCCTCAAGTGCAATAACATCCTTTTGCTTTCTTCCTGCCTAACCTTAAACTTGAACACTGAACAGGCCAGAACAGAGCAGAACAATGGCACAGCCATCCCGAGTGCACGTTGTGTAAAGTAATGTGTGTGTGTGTGGGAGGGCGTGTTTCTGTCCTTAACAGGACAATGGCACAAGCACTGTGAATGGGTGGGTGTAGACTGGGCAGCAGGCTGCCAGTAGCAGAGTCAGACAGCCTGGCTGGCAGGCAGACAAGCAGGCAGTTAGTGGATGTAAAAGTGTTGCTAACAACATTGAATTGTATAATTACAATAATAATGTTGGCCCGCAGCATTTGTTGCCATGTCGTCTCTCTAAGTACTACTAAATATACATCGGTTTGTGTGTGTGTGTGTGCCAGAGTGTGTATTTGTGTCTAAGCCCCATTTACTGACACAATGTTGTCTCTATTTGTGTATGTATGATTACATTTCCTGTCATGTTCAATGTTAACATTTCCTCCTTTAATATTCCTGGGATGTTGCTGTGTCTCTCTCCATCACTCTCACCTCCCCACGAGTTTGTTTCACATTTCGGTTTGGGTCATAACACGGCAAGGGTCTTTACATCTTGATGAATTTATTTAATTTTGCACAAACACTCACATTTGGAATATTTTGCATGTTTTAGTCATTGCCAACCGATGTCGTTTTGTTTGTTTGTTGCTACTGCTGCGACTGCTGTTGTATTTGTTTATGTTAATCCTGGCGCAAGCTTCCGTTTGGACCAGCTTCGAATACAATACTTGTTCCACCCCTCTGCCGTGTACTATTGGCTTTTGTTTAAGACATTAAATTAATTAAATTTTTTTGGCAAATGAATATGGAGCGGAGTTAATAAAGTTGAGCACTGGGGATATCAATTAACTGAATTGAAGGTTTAACCACGGCATAGTCGAAGATTCATTACTTCAAGATTTATCCATAGATTTTCTTCAATTTGGCTAGCTATTACAAAATAAAACTATTTTATTTAACTTGTGAAAGACTTTTATCCTGATATTTATAAAAAAATAAAAAATCATAATTTAAAAAACATGTTTCGTCTAAAAATAGTCTCATAACTTCTACATTTATCCATAGATCGTTTACATGCAGACATTTATTTCTGCGTTAGAAAAAAAAAACAATATAATTTTTCCCATTATATTTTTAATGATTTTGTTCTTGCCAGCAAAAAAAAATATTTTTTCAAATGTTTCGCTATTTTTTGAAGGCTATTCCCCATTAACTGTTTTTACGAAACCGTGAATTTCAAATTGAACTTATATTTCCAAAAAAAAATATTTTTTTGTATTTTACGATTTTTTTTTCGAAAAAAAAAAAACATATTTTTTTTGCAAATATTTTGGAGACTATCCCTAAACCACTGTTACTATGTGAACGTTAAATTAGCACCATTAGTAGCCATCAGATTTGCCTTTAATTGGACATATAGGCGAGTGTGATCGGACTTAGAGTACAAATCACAAAGGTAACTTCGACGAAAATTAGAATTTTAGTAAAAATTTAATAAAAAATTATTCATAAAAATTTTTTGTATTGACTTTATTAGAATGCCTTAATGCACACAAAAATATTATTTTTATTTATTTCAAATCTTTTACAATTAAATTTATAATAAACTAATAATAAACACTAGCAACTAAGGCTATCAGACACAACATTTTTATATTTTTGTTGCATGCGCAGCAAAAAGACAGGATATCCACCAATGAATTTAACATGGATTTCTCAAAGGCGGGTTGTCCTTTATTTTGAAAGCCTTAAAAGTTACTTTTAGTAGTGGGAAAGGATCCGATTTTCCAATGAATTGAACATGGATTTCTTACAGGCGAGTTGTCCTTTATTTTGAAAGCCTTAACATTTACTTTTAGAAGTGGGAAAGGATCCGCTTTTCCACTACTTTCCAATTCATTAAAAAAACTGCCGCTACCGTAGGTAGAACAGCGGTTATTCTGGTTTCTACTACATCATTCTTACCATCTCAGCTATACTCTATTGAGAGTGTTGTATAACTAAACCAAATAATTTTTAGGTAGAATTGACATGTGGAAACTTAACAAAATATTTGTTTAATATGAACTAATATATAATGCAAATAAATTAGTAATAAATTAATTAATACCATTTTATTGAAATAATAAAAAATTAAATATTTGAAGTTCATTAATAAACCAATAAATTTATAAAAATTGCTAAACAAAATTGTTTCAATTAATAAGAATTATACAAAATTAAAAATTGTTTATTTATAAAAATTATAAAAAAAGAAAAATGATTCGATTCGAACCTGCGACCTTTTGAATGCAAAGCGGACACCTTTCCGCTGTGACCCAATACTAAAAATTCGTTTCCATTCACTTGTGAAAATGCTATTCGCACAATATTACTGGCTAATAACATATAGGGTGGGCCATTTAAAATTTTAAACCAGAATCGGATATAAAAAAGTACTGATTATTTTTTAAAATTTCTGGTTTTATTGGAAAGGGGTTGATCTTCATCATTCAATAATGGAACACAATATAATTCATATGACTACCACGACTGGCTGTACTCATCTGATTAACCCATTTTTCAGTAAAGCCCAAAATCCATACCAAATAGTGCCTCGTTGTGGATGCATTGTCTTCTCAATAGTCACGTGTGCGTTCTCGGAACCCCATATGCGGCAATTTTGCTTATTGACATAGCCACCGGGATGAAAATGAGCTTTATGAAGACTGGACTGATATCTTCTCGAAAATTGTCCACGTAAATTTCTTAGAGTTTGCGTTAAAGACTCACTACTTTGGAAGTATGTTTTTAATATTTCCCCATTTTGTTCGAGCGTATAGCGTTCCATTTTGAAAATGTCAAACATAAACCTGAAAATAAAAATGAATGTTATTTTCTACCTTTCAAAGTCAAAGTAATCGGTTGTTCAAATTAAATTAAATGACCCACTCTGTATATTAAAGAAACAATAAATTTATGAAATTGGTAAAAAATATTTAAATAATTAATATTTTACAAACTTAAACATTGTGTATTTATAAAAATAATAAAGAAATATAAAAAATATTTTTCCCGAGCCACGATTTGAAACCGAGACCTTCTGGGTACAAAGCGGACACCTTATCGCTGTGACACCATACGTAAAATTCGTTACCAGTCAACTAGGAAATGCCTTTCGCACAATTTTACTTTATATTAACGTATTATCAACTTTTTGGAAGTTTTTCAAAATAACTTCCTAAAATGCGTAAATTATGCAAATTGAGATTTCTGATGCAAAACCAGAACATCCGAAGAAGTGAAAACTATGCTCGTCTTGTAATTCAGAAATTGTAAAAATTGGGATCTTCAGCAATGAATTTAACACGGAGTTCTTATAGGAGGGATGTCCTTTATTTCTTTTTTACTTTTTATTAAATTTATTAATACAATGGTCTTAGTCACCCCGGTTCAATCCCTGGACCCAAAGTTAGAATATAAATTTACTTTTATTATAATTCATAATAAATAAATAAATAAAATGAAATATTTGAAGTTCATTAATAAAACAATGAATTTATAAAAATTGCCAAACAAAATTGTTTAAATTAATCAAAATTATACAAAATTAAACAGTGTATTTGATTTTTTTTATTTCAACTTGTAATTCAAAGCCATCGGGCCAATTTAAAACAAATTACAAAATTCATAATAATACTAAAAAAACTACTCAAAATTTATAAAAATTTATTTATTTTATTTATAAAAATCATGAAAAAAAACAAAAAATATATATTTTTACTCGAGCCACGATTCGAACCCAAAACCTTGTGGGTGCAAAGCGGACACCTTATCGCTGTGACCCCATACGAAAAATTTTTTCCCACTCACTTTAGAAAATGCTACTTTTTAAATGTTGCAGGCTATTATTATATTTTTAGCCTTTGTGGAAGTAGATCAAAAGAAAAATGCAAATTGGGATTTTGTAATGCTGCCATTTTTTTGTTTGGTAGTGTTATCCAGGAACTAAGTTTACTCATTGTGAGTACAGCAATATATGTAGCCACAACAATATGTCTTCAAAAACAGTACTACCTTTATAAAGTATCACTGAGCAATTCTGGCCATCTAAATTAATAATTAATGTTGTTTTTCGACTTTTGAAGTCATTAATTAACAAAATATTATTGTCGAAAACAAAACAATAACAAAGAAGCCTATTAAAAGTTATAAATAAATGGGATTCTTTGTGTGCTGCGTATTTGCAGTTGATTACATTCATTAACCATCCACACTCCTTTATTTGATGTTGTTCAAAGCGTTCATTCCGTTATTCATTCAAGTGAAAACTTGAAGTGAGCAAATATGCTTTAAATAGTATGTAGTATATTTCGGGGGAAAAAAGAGTGGGGTGGAGAGTAACACGAACCCGATGAAACGTAATCCCTTAAGGGAGGATGTCCCTTTTGCCGTGTGGCCATGGCCAACCTGACACGAAAGAAAAATGCAAAGTTGCTGAGTTATATTAACGCATTTATCAAAAACAAACAAAAAATATGAGCTTTTGTTTTTGGTTTTCATTAGATCGCAGCACAGCACAGCATAGAGTGGTTAATGTCGAGCGTCTGTTTCGAATTGATAAGGCAAAAGTATGAAAGTAAGCGCTTTTGCGTTTCCTTGCGTTGCGTTTTTCATTGGTGTTGTAATGGAGAAGGGTATTCACAAAAGAAGGAGAGAGAGGACACCCTGTGACCAAGGAAAAATATGAATTTGTACGAACGTGTGATTGAGTGTGCATGCAAAAAAGGACAATTGCGGAAGGAAGGATATAACCAATAAAAGGATTTTCATTATAATAAAAAGAAAAAAAAAACAACAAACAAACGCCATATTCCTTGGAATTGTTGGCAAATTAACTTTGAAAACAATACACAGAGATGGAGAGAAGAAAAAAAAAAACGGAGAAGAAAAACCTATAAAGATACGAACAATAACCAACAACATTTAAGTACTTTATTGTGTCATTTGTTGTATCTTTGCCCAGACACATAAACCATATTCTGCAACAAAAGACGACGACGACGATGATGATGACGACAAGGATAACGCAAGGGAGAAACCTCAAAGATTTACATTGCCATTTTTTGTTTGCCATAAATTAAGAGGCGAGGAAAACATATGCGTCGTGGTCGTCGTCCTTTGGATACCCACGACACTGCCAGGCCAAGCAAGATCGTTAACTTACCCTTCATCTGTTAACTGAAGCACGCCAAACAATGGCTTATTATGAGGTTTAAAATGAAATTTATATGACAACATAATTTCTAAAATACAAAATGAAAACACTAAACGGGCGACACACACAAACGACATCAACGACAGAATATGGTTTATTGCGAAAAACAATAAAACATTTTATTAAAAAACATTTTCAAGTTTACGACAATAACCAAACAATCTTTGCCCACCACTGACTGGCTGACTGACTGTGCACGTTACACTGTCAGAATTGTCAGCGTGTAAATATTGTGTCTGTTTTGTCTTGACATTTGAGACATTCTAAGCACCAGCAGCACTCGGTTAGTCACGTTTGGTCTCATGTTAAATGTCTAAATGTTTTGAGGCAAGACGCAACAACACATCATGTTGGCTGTTGCGTTTTGTATTAAATGACACATGCAACCACATGCGACATATCCGAGTTGACATCATACCTGAGGCCAAAAACGACTGACATGTGCACTACCCAAAGAAAAAGACAAGAATTACACTAGGCTACAACAAAATAACAAATTTTGAGCGAGACATATGCATTCTGATTTATAAAATCAACACCAAAAATTGTTTATGGATAAGTTTTCTTTAAAAAAAATTAATATATAAAAAATTTAAATTAGAATCGGCTATAAAAAAAGTACTGATTATTTTTTCAAATTTCTGGTTTTATTGGAAAGGTTAAACTTTGTCATTTTATAATGGAACACAATATCATTCATATGACTACCACGACTGGTTCGCAGTACCTCATCTGATCAACCCAATTTTCACACCAAACAAATCCACACCAAACAGTAACTCGTTGTGGATGCATTGGCTTCTCAATAGTCGCGTGTACCGCATATGCGGCAATTTTGTTTCTTGAAATAGCCATAGAGATGAAAATGAGCTTCATGAAGACTCTCGATCTCTTCTCGAAAAATGTTCACGTAAATTTCTTGCAGTTTGCGTTAAAGACTCACTCCTTTGGAAGTAAGTTCTTAATATTTCCCAATTTTGTTCGAGCGTATAGCGTCCCATTTTGCAAATGTCAAATGCCCAGCCTATATTTGTACTCTCATTTTGTTTAATTAAAAGCTATTATGATGGCTAAAAATGTTGTGAATTTCACTTTCACATGATACTAGTGGTTTGAACAGTCTCCTTAAAACTGAGAAAAAAATTGTTTTTATTTTTCGAAAACTCATTTTTTGCTGGCACGAAAAACCTATAAAAAAATAGAAAACAAAAATAAAAAATATTTTGTTTAATTTTTTTTACATTCTAACAAAGAAAACAATGTCTATATCATTACTCTAATATAAGAAATACCTAACTCTTATTTTTGGCATTCGAAATATTTTTTTTTAATTTATATTATTATTTTTTATTTTATTTCTTATATTAGCAAAGTACTAAAGTTCGGTCATAATTATCAACAAAATCGATTTATCACAAAATAAAAGTCCGAGTTGAAGCCAAAAACGAATTAGTTGTGTCCTACACAAAGAAGGCATAAAATCCCAGGCATCAAAAAATAAAAACATGTTTTATATATATGAGCAATCTTATTCATAAAATCAACAATTTAAAATAAATTGTTTTTTCTTTAAAAAAATTTTAAATTTTCTTTTAAAAAATATTTTACTAAAATTTCAATTTTCGTATCTTTAATATTTGTACTCTCATTTTTGGAATATACGTTCAATTACACCCGTTTATTGAACATATAAACGGAAATTATGCTGGCTTTCATATTGTAATAGTAGCAACAGTCTCCTAAAAAGTAATGATTTTATTTTTTAAAAAATCATTTATTGCTGGCACTAAAGAACTTACAAAAAATTAAAAAAAAAATAAAAAAATATTTTATTTATTTTTTTAACATTATAGTAACGAAAAAATTTCTATATCATTACTCTCATATAAAAAAACCTAACTCATATTTTTTTGCAATCGAAATTTTTTTTTATTTTAACAAAGCATGAAATTTCGCTGATAATTAACAAAAAATCGGTTTTTCAAAAAATCTGAGTTAGATCCTTTTCAGATTAGGGTAACAATATGCAAAAATCTATAGATAAATTTAGAATTCATGGCACTATTTGTACGCAAAAGAATAAAAAACATGATTCTTTAATTTTTTGATTAACCCTCTAACCGACAATTTTAAAAAAATTAAAAATATATGTTCAGATATTTTTTTCTGGGATAATTGTTCTAAAATAAACTCAGAAAAAGAATCAGAAAGTCAGTTCAGTAGAGATTTGCGAAGAGTGCCCTGAGGCACTCTTGCGGTTTAGACGGTTAAATAGCTCGAAACCTTGCATAATAAGATTTATTTTTTAAGCTTGAATTTTACCGAAGAAAACAGGGCTAGTTAAAAAATACTTGATAAAGTTACGACACTTATTGTATTATATAGCTCCCATACCAATGTCTCCTATGATTTACTTTTTCCGCTCTAAAAACCACATATTTCAACAAATAACTTTTTTTTGAAAATGCTATAAAAAAACTACTGAATATTTTCTCAAATTTCTTTTTTTATTTGAAAGTACAATCCTTCCGGTTAATAATGGAAAATAATTTCATTCAAATGGCTGCCTCGGGAACCCCACAAATAATAGTCCAACGGTTGAATAGTTGAAAAAAAAACGTTAGATGGCGGACCCTTTAGAAGTAATGGAATTTCTACTTTTGTGGAATTTCAAAGAAAAAAACCTTCCTCATTTTTATACGAAGACGGCTTCTACTCGAAGGTCCATAACATCTATAATTATCAGTAGATTTTCTCCAACTAGGCCAAAATAAAGAGCATATTGTTATATCTAATTCGCGCTGTTCAACAAAAAAATTTTAAAATATTAATTAAAAAAAATCGTTTTCGTTTAAAAAGTGGGTCATAACTTCTACATTTACACATAGATCTTTTACATGTAATCATTGTTTTTTGCGCTAGAAGAACTTCCAAAAATAGTTGATAATACGTTGTTATCCCGTAACATTTAAGGAATAGCATTTTCCCAAGTGAGTTGGAAAGAATTTTGCGTATGGGGTCACAGCGATAAAGTGTCCGCTTTGCAACCAGAAGGTCTCGCGTTCGAATCATGGCTTGGGAAACATCTTTTTTGTTTTTTTTTTATAAATAAACAATGTTTATTTTACTATTTTAAACAATATTGTTTAAACATTTTATAAATTTACTTTTTTCAAAAATTTAATTTTTTATTAATTATTAAAAATTAATTATTATATTTCTATTTTTTTAAATGTTATATTAATGTATTTGAAATATTTATTTTTTATTAAATATTAAATAATATCAATAAAATCAAATAGTATTAATTAAGTAAATACCAATTTAATATAATATTTATTTGCATTATATATTAATCCAAAATAACTAAATATTTTGTTAAGTTTCCGATTGTCAATTCTAGCTAAAAATAATTGACTTTAGTTATTCTCCGCTCACAACAGCGGATAGCTGAGATGGTTAGAGTGCCGTAGTAAGCAGATGGTCCGCTGTTCTACCCCCGGTACCGACAGATTTTTTTTCAAATAGTAAAAATTTAGATTCTTTGCCACAATTTAAAATTAATTTTTAAATATTTCAAAATAAAGGACATTTCTTCTATAACAATATGGTTAGATTAATTAGTGATGATCCAAATTTTCACAAGATTAGCATGCTTTTCACTTCTTCGGATGCTCTCTCTTTGCTGGGATAGAACAGATCTATTCTGGTATTGTGGTCCAGTCAAAACGGAGCCTTAAGGTAATAGTTGTTGCTCGCGTACCCACGTAAAACTACCAGAAAAAAACTGAAAAAATCAGACGATTATTCAGGGCGGAAAGACTATTCAGGCCGGAAAACCAAATTTTCTTCATTATTTCACTTATCGATCTTGTGCACATTTTGGTTTTCTTTTATAACATTGATGAAGGCAACTAAATCCTAATAGGAAGCAGGGGCAATAGCATAGTCTAAATCTCGCTTTAAACAAAAAACTTAGAGAAATATTAAGGAAATGTAGAAGGGGTGGTTACACAAAAAGGTAGCAACTGAGATGATTTCTTTTGTTAGTTTTCTTAATAGAATTCTGCATATCAAGAATAAATTAAATGAACATGAAACGAACAAGGAGGAAAGGATGAGAACTGGCAACTTGTGTTTTTCATTTGCCTCTGCAACACACGTCTCACCACGGTAGCTAGTTTAGAGTTTACAGCAAACTGCGAGCAGCTCGTATCTATGTATCTCAGACGGTTTTCCATGAGTAACTATAATGAGATAATAATCGCAGACACAATGGCACCAGCAGACGTATGCATATGCATATGCACACATGCATGCATGCCTGCTTGCCTCAGACAACTTGCTACTACTTGCAAGCAAACGTGCCATGTATTCGAGCCTATGTTAAGGTTAAGGTTGCCCTGAATTAGTTGCCTGACGGCCTGCCTGCCTGCTTGGCTGCCACTCCACAGTCAGCAACAAGTCTAATTCCATATTCTATGTTGCCAGCAACATATTCAGATACAGTTTCTGTTCCGTTTACCATGGTGTGGTGACGGCGGCGATGATAATAATGACGATGGCGGTGGTGGTGGTGGCGTTGTTGGTAGCGTTGCTTTTGTTATCTACGACAACTTAAAGTTTACTTATGGTAGCATATTGTTTTAATTTTAGTTGCAAACAACTTGGCTGCTTGATGAAGAGATATTGTCATTGTTTATAATGATGCTATAATTTTTGCGTTGTCGTTGCAACAGTAGCTGCCTCACCATCAGCAGCAGTGTAAGACAGAGAGAGTTTCTTGTTGTCGTAATATATAAACGTTATACACAGACCATAAAGTACTTCGTAGATACAGATATCGTCGCCTGACACAACAAAAACGAAATATATCCAACATGAATGAAATTAATTTATAGACGTTTGTTTGTTGTTCGCCCTTCTGGAGTTAATTTCTTAATTGCCAAGTTAAATTAAGCGGTGACAAGAAATTCTGCTGAATTTCGCCCAAGACAAGGCGAGGCGGCAACATTAATGAAAAAATAAAAAAAAATCACAAAATACAAATTTCAAGGATTTGCTCGTAAATGAGAATTAAGTGAAATTCTAAGTTTTATGGACTCGAACATTTTACAACGTCGGTTATTTATTAATGTAAGAAAAAAGTGTCATTTCACTGTGATTTCAGTAGACCATACATTTTCTTTTTTCATTTGAAGCTGAATTTTTTTGTAAATATTTGCAACAATAAGTCAGACAACAATTTGTTGTCGATACAGACAATATTTTGTATAACTTTCAGATATTTTCTATCAAAACTATTATTTGTCTGGCGCTCTGTCGACATAACACACTTCCGAAGTAAGCATTTTGAAACTATAACTTGTCTTGAGCGCTTCCGGCAACAAATTTTTTGCTGCACTCAACAGCGCAGCATGTTGCTAGACAGTTACCCACGATTAGCAACATATTGACTTTTGATGAATTTCGTGAATTTCGAATTTCGATTCAAAAAAGAGTCATTCTTGAAGATTTAGAGGGTCAAAATGTTCCACAAAAATGTTCCTCGTAGTATTGTACATAAATATTGGGAACACACCCTATACCTAAAATGTATTTATAACATGTTTTCAACAGCGCATCATGTTGCTAGACAGTTACATGCGACTAACAACATATTAGCTTTTGATAAATTTAGTGAAACGATTCAAAAAAGAGTCATTCTTGAAGATTTAGAGGGTCAAAATGTTCCACAAAAATTTTCCTCGTAGTGTTGTACATAAATACTAAAAACACACTGTATACCTATAATGTATTGATAACATGTTTTCCTATGAAGTAAGAATGTTACACACGACTAGCAACACATTAGCTTTTGATGAATTTCATGAAACGTCTCAAAAGAGCCATTCCTAAATATTTACAGGGTAAAAATATTCCACAAATATGTTCCTCGTAGTGTTGTACATAAATATTGAGAACACACCCTATGTCTAAAATTTATTGATAACATATTTTCCTATGCACTAAGAATGTGAGAAAGGTAGTTTCAAAAAAAAAAAAAAATAAAAAAGTATATTTTTCCGAAAAGAGAAATTTTTCTGTTACGAAATCCCTATAAAAATAGATAAAAATGGAAAAAAACATATTTTGTTTGATTTTTAATAGCTAGCATTTTAATGAAGAAAATATTGCGTATATGTAAAAGATCTATGGATAGATGTAGAAGTTATGGTTATGGAGAATTAAAAAAATATATATATATTAATTTTATACATAGCGTGCAAAAATACTCTGAAAATTATATAAAGTAGTATTTTATTTTATATTGTAATAGTTGCGACTTTAGAGAAGAAAGCAAGACCTAGTTGACAAAAATATATGAGCAGATGTAGAAGTTATGATCCTTATTGTAGAAGTAAGGGAATTTCAAAAATGTAATTTTTACAAAGTTTTAGCTTAAATTTATTTAGTCTAGCCTTTAGTTTAGCCTCACAAATTAGACAACGTAATATTTTATTTAATTTAGTAATCGCAAAAAATCATTTTTTTCGCAGAAATCATTTTTTCCCAAAATTTCATTTTTTTTCACAGAAAAATGTTTTTTTTTTCCAAAAAACTTTTTTTGTCGTAAGAAACGTTCTTTTTCGTATTTTTTGAGACTGTTCCAAAACCACTGATTCTATGTGAAAGTGAAAATCACAACATTTGTAGCCATCATAATACCTTTAAGTGAACATTGGGAGTTATACTTCCAAAGTGAGAGTACAAATCTGAAAGGTACCTTCGGCGAAAATTGGAGTTTTAGTAAAAATTAAAAAATGTCTATCCATAAAAAATTTATTTACTTGGAAAGTCAAAATACAGCAGCAAATGTTATACGTAGCACTTCGGCATTTTTTTGTACAGTGTAATCGATGACTAAACGCTAAAAAGGCAACTCGAGAGAAATATTTGTATTGATCAAATCTGTATATTCTTTGGAAATCTGATGAAGAATATAAGAAAATTGATTAATATAAATTATAACGTTATCCTGTTACGTTATCCTTAAAATATCACAAATTTTGAAAAAAAAAAAAATGGTCAATTCAGTCCACAACATCGATTTCTTTCGTGGAACTTAAAACTAAAATTTAGCAAAATTTAAATTTTTGTTCAACGCCCAGAAAAAAAATACAAAAGCATATTTTCCTGCATCATTGAAGTAATGCATACCCATTGAAAAATTTATTTAAAAAATAAGAAAAATGTTGTTGGAATTACTTGATCTTCGTTACAGCCTTAAAACGGCATATCTTATCCGCAAGTGAACATATTCGTTCCTTAGAAATCGGCAAACAATTCGGCCAAATATTAATACAAATCGTCGTTTACAAATTTTCACTGAAAGTATTTAAAAAATAAGAAAAATGTTATTGGAAATACTTGAAGTTCGTTACTGCCATAAACCTCAAGTGAACTTATTCGCTGCTTAGATATCGGCAAAACTTTCTTCCAAATATAAATACAAATCATCAATTACAAATTAAAAATTTTCCAAAGTCCAAGTTTTCATTGAAAGTTTTTTCTTTTCTGCGAAATAAAATTGTGAAAAAGTCGAAGTTGCCACCAGCACTAAAGCAAAAGTGGCTTTTGACAATTGTTCCTCGAACAATTTTTGATATACGAACCTGCTGCTCTAGCCCACTGTCACACATGAATGCCTTTACCAGAAGTGTATTTTAAAGTGTTAATTTTATTCAATTTAAGCCATATGAAAAGCTTCAGTTTTCTTTCTTAATTGCATTGGATTAATTTTTAAAATGATTTTTGTCAGGAAATGCAAACAACTTTTCAATTGAAAATTGTTGTCCAATGTTTTTTTCCTGACACATTAATATTGAAGCTTAAGGCTGCAAGTTATTCAAACAAACATGCAATTAAAGCGTTCAATTTAAACAAAAATAAATAAAATGTTCTTTATCGAGCCGACAACAAAAAAAACCGGCGTTATTTTTGTTCTTTGTGTCCGTGTCATTTGTTATATTTGACATTTTTGGTTTAATTTTCTTTTATTCGTATAATAATTTCCATTATATGTATATATTTTATAGTTTGCGGCCAAAAGCTGTTTTTTTATAATTCATCAACATTTTGTTTCCGCACAGCAAAAAAACGCTGTAGCTCTGGAATAAGTTTCCATTTCACGCCTTTAGTCCTCGGTCGTGAGCGCGCTTGTGTGTGGAGATGCGTCCGCTGAACAAACATTATTGTCATGACTCCGGGCTTTTGTGGTTATTTTTATTGCAAAATGTTCGGGGGGTACATGATGATGATGCTGTTGCTGGTGCTGCTGCTGTCCATGACTCACACAAAGACCGGGAAGGAAGCTTACACAGAATGTGTGATCTGAACCGCAGGAGCAAAAACAACCGAATGAAATGCAAATTGTACGCCCTTTTTTCATTCTCTTCGTTTTTTCCATCCATCCAGTTATATGCTATTTTTACACTTCATAAAAATACTGTGAACCATTATCTCTTCCCGGACCTTTTAGGTTTTGTTTTCTTTATGTTGAGCAAAATTTATATGATTTCGACTCTGTGCTTTCACAACTTTCTTCCACATTTTTTTTTTGGTGTGTGTGTATTTGTGTGTGTAATTTGTCACTAATGTCGTTCCTTTTTTTCTTTCTCTCGTTCTTATCTTTCTTTGCAGACGGAACTTTCACACAATCTGCAACAATTGTCGGAGAAGGCACGTTCCACAACAGAATTCATACAGCGGCTAAAAGGGATGAGTGACAAAGTAACGGTAAGTTGGCGCTTTTTTTCTCAGTTCGTTCATTTGGTTTGCAGCACTTTTTTATCACTTTTTCCGTACAAAAGAACCAGATGCAAAAATGTTGCTGGTTTGTGAAAGCGTTACGCTCAAAAGTCAAAGAAACTGAAAGCCCCTCTGGGCTTCAACCAAAAAAAAAACGGCGTCTTCTTCAACAGACTCAAAACATTGTTTGCGTGCTTTCAAAGGAAGGGGTGCTGGCTGGCTGGTGTTTGTCACACAACACAAACGCATTTAATTTTTTAAGCTTAAAATAATAAAGTTTCACAAAACTTAATATCTTAATTAAGTAAATGTTGACTGTGAGCATGAAAGTCGTCTGGGAGAGAGGCACAAAGCAAAAAAAAAAAAAAAACAGATGTAGTTTTGAAACGTTATTAACATCTAATTTTTATGACTCTTTCTTTTTGTTGGGATCGTTGTGTGCGTTTTATTTTTTGCAATTCATTACTAGCATCCGGGTAAAGTTGCCAATGCAAAAAGCGTGGCGTGGCGCACAGTGCAAGGAGTTTTATTTAATCTATGTGAAAAATTCGTACTAAGTTTTTAAGTTAAAAATAAAATTTCAATTGATTCAATTTTATTTACACTAGACAATTTTTATTATTTGTTACCCTACTTAATGGGGTGGGAAACATCGATCTGATATCATACCAATTACACCGTATGACAATTTCAATAAAAGGGGTTACATACATACTTCTGAAAATATAGGCAAAATCCGTACTCATTGTATCCCTTGAAAATACGAATTTGGAAAAAACCTTTTATTTTTCATGTCTACGTAGACAAAGGAATGTATACTCCGAATTTCATGACTCTAGCTGAGGTCATTTGTACTACTTTTATCCCCTTTTTCCATTTTAATCCCAAAAAGTACGAATTTCGAAAAATCCGTTTATTTTACGTGCCTTCGCAAGCAGAGGAATGTATACACCGAATTTCATTATTCTAGGTACAGCCGTTTGGTTAGTACCATTTTTATCCCTCTATTCCCATTTTACCCCTTTAAAGTACGAATTTGGAAAAAATACTTTTATATTATGTATATAATCAATTAGAGGAATGTACACACCGAATTTCGTGTTTCTAGCTGTTGTCGTTTAATATGTACCATTTTTATCCCTTTTTGTCCCATTTCACCCCCAACAATTAAGAATCACTTTATGGTGCACGTTTTTGCTATAAGGGGAATGCGCATACCAAATATCAAGCAAATACAAACAGACATATTCTAAAAACATGCTTAAATACGCTAAATTATTAGGGTTTATTATGGATATTTTTAGTCCTTGAGGGAAAAAAATTTCCCTTTGGGCCGATTTCGCCCCGTTTCAATCCCAACCAATATACGACTATAAGACTAATTTATGGACAATTTGAACGTTATAGCTCCTTTCGTTTAGATGCTAGCGTGCTTTCAACAGAAGGACGGACGGACATGGCTAGATCGTCTTAGAATTTTATGACGATCAAAAATATATATATACTTTATAGGGTCTCAGGTCGATATTTCAAGGTGTTACAAACGAAATGACAAAGTTAGTATACCCCCATCGTGGAGGTGGAGGGTATAAAAACGCCAATTAACTCCATTTCGGCTGTAGTTTCAGACATGATATAAGTCCAAGTGTAATATGGACTGTTGGACTGTGTTATATGTTAACCCCGACAAAAAAGCACATGACTCCGTATTATCTGACAATCGTAAGAAATATTCTTATATAAATATTTTACGCTTGTCCCACAATTTTATTTCCAAGATTTGAATTTTTTTATAGGGATTTGAATTTGTACAAAAATTGAAAATCCTGCTGACAAGTGTATATAAAGAGTGATTTTTTTGAGGTTAGGATTTTCATGCATTAGTATTTGACAGATCACGTGGGATTTCAGACATGGTGTCAAAGAGAAAGATGCTCAGTATGCTTTGACATTTCATCATGAATCGTCTTACAAACGAACAACGCTTGCAAATTATTGAATTTTATTATCAAAATGCGTGCTCTGTTAAGAAAGTTCATTGCGCGCTTCCATTTTATGGTCAGTTTAATCGACCCACTGAAGCGGCTATTCGGGCTATTGTGACTAAATTTCGCACCAAATTTACATTGTTGGACATTAAACCACCAACACGCTTACGTAGAGTGCGAACTGAAGAAAATATCGCAGCTGTATCGGCCAGTGTTAATGATGACCACCAATTTTCGATTCGTCGCCGTTCGCACCAATTGGGTCTCTGTTACTCAAAAACGTGGAAATGCCAAAATTGGACTAAGCGGATGGACCACCTAAGACGCAGCCGCGGTCAACATTTAAATGAAATTATCTTCAAAAAGTAAATGTCATGGACCAATCTAACGTTTCAAATAAAGAACCGATGAGATTTTGCAAATTTTATGCGTTTTTTTTTTTAAAAAAGTTATCAAGCTCTTAAAAAATCACCCTATACAATCAAATTCTTGTTTTTTGAGATTGGTTTAAACTTGTCTTCTGGAGTACCTTAATCAAATTACATTAAATTTATGACAATTCCGTTTGTATTTGACGAAAATTAAATTACACTATGCAACAATAACAAAATGAGCATAGAAATTTTTTATGAATATTTTTTTTTTGTGATTTTTTTTTTTAATTTTTCGTCAATGGTACCTTTAATATTTGTACTCTCATTTTTGAAATATACAAATGTTGCGAAGTCCACTTTCACATAGAAACAGTGGTTTAGGGACAGTCTCCAAAGAATTGAGAGAAAAATAGATTTTATTTCGAAAAAATCTTGTTTTGCTGGTACGAAAAAAATAGTAAAAATTAAAAAAAAATCGAGAAAAAATATTTTTCTTTATTATCCATAGATTTTCTTCAAGTAGGTCTTTTTTGAGTGTTTAAAAAATCATTCTATACTGTTAGCTAATTTGTAAAGGAAATTTTCGAGCTATTTAATAAAAAATTAGAAAATCATGATTTTTTAAAAAAACTTTTGAGTCTAAAAATAGTGTCAGAATTTCTAGATTTATCCACAGAACTTTTACATAATGAGATTGTTTTCTGCGTTAGAAAGTTAGCTCTTAAAATATACTTACCTACTTACTTAGCAGGCCTAAAAACAACCATTTCGGTCACAGGCCTGACATAGAATAGATTTCCATACGCTTCGATCTAATGCGCTGGTTCTCCAGCTTCTTACACCAAGTTTTGATAGGTCTTCTTCTACTTGGTCTTTCCACCGGAGCTTCGGTCGTCCTCTTCTTAAAATATATAATAAAATATTTTTTCTCGATTTTTTCTATATTTAAGGTTTTTTCGTACCAACAAAAAACAAAAATAATTTTTTTCTAAATGGAGTTCAGCTAAATAGTGCACTTCGACAAGCACATTCCTTTGAGTGCTATCTAATAGGAGGTTTCCAAATTACTATTTTAGATTTATGTATATCCACCAAAAGGAAATCAAATAAATGCTATCCAAAAACAGACACAGATAAAACTAATAACAAATAACTGGTTTTTTCGCGTGCTAAGCAGCGGGTACTGCTAGTTACCAACTTGGAATTTTAGTAAAAAATATCAAAAAATGTTATGCTGATTTTATGAATCAGTATGCCTCCATGGAAATACTTTTTAGATCTCCGACATTTTTATTTTTTGTTTTATAATGTTTTCCGTAATCTAATTTTACGTTTAAAAGAAGTCTCTAGACTGAACCCATCAGCCAGCCACGGTGCATTTTCTGCCCTCTTTAACATAAAGAACACCACAAATCCTTCAACACAGTCAAAGGACGCAACAAACACAACCAACAACATAAATTGTTTGCAAGAAATCTTTAAGTCGTTCGCCCTTCTTCCTGTGACAGTGCCCGCCCGCCCGCAGTTGTAGTTTTACGTTGCGTTACGCTTACCTTTGTTTTTCTTTGGCATTCTGGCTGGGTCCAGACAAATTACACTTAACGTTGGCGAACTTTTTCGCCAACGAAAGGATGCATTCACTTCACTCTACCTGAGTGAAAGGAGAAAAAGCAAAACAGAAAAATAAACTCCAAAGTCAACAGCAAGAAATTAAGGCGCCAGCTTTATATTTCCGTGTAATTTTCTGAAATGTTCTCATCCGGTTACGTTTCTTCTTTCTTGAGATTTTTTTTCATTATATGAAACTGCGTTTGTTTTTCTGCTTTGTCGAGAATATTTTTTCTTTTGATTTCTTTTTACTTTGTCCAAAGAAAAACGCAATATTTTTTAATTAAATCTTGGATTCGTGATGTATTACTACTTTGAATTTAATTTATTTTTGATGTTTTTCCTTTTTGCTTATATTTCCCCTGGGTGTCTTCTACAGGAATCCTGTATAGAATTCGAGAGACTGGTGACCGCACAATGTGAAGCCTTAATTCAAGCCATACATGATCGACGTGAATATCTCTTGGAGGCCATACGCATGGATAAGGAAACGAAAATTCGAATATTGAAGGTGAGTGATGGAGGGCTTTTGTCTTTTTTTCCATTGATTTTAATTCATAAATTTAATTTTCTTCCTTCAAGGATCAACAATCAAATTGTACCGGAAAACTGCAACAAACCACAGGTCTCATTCAGTTCTGCATTGAGGCCTTAAAAGAGACTGATAGTGCAGCATTTTTACAGGTGAGTTGGTAATAGTTTTTTTTGCATATTGAAATAAGGGAAAGAGCTGAGGAACAAAATAAATCGACATATCTATATATATAAAATATTTAAAGTCTTTAAGGCATTGCAAAGTATGTTCCCAAAGAAAGAAAAAAGAAAATTCGTTGATTTCTGTGAATACATTTCTAACGAAAAATTGTTTTATTTTGTAGAAAATAAATTCTACAGAAATCAAATAAATTCAATAAATATCACATGTTTTAAATATAATCTCAGTCATCATCTCAGATTGGCAAGAATAATTTTTATCGACATTTTTAAAAACATTTCCCTTTTTTATTCAGTTGCTGGTCTGTTTCGATTCAAAATCCACAAATTTCATAACTTTTCCTTTTCTATATTCCAGGTCGGTTCCATGCTAATTAATCGCGTCACCAACACCGACATGACTTGGCATCAAGAGGTCACCAATGCCGCACCCAGAGTATCGCCCATTGTGGATTTGACACTGGACGATGCCTCCGTCTTGCGATCCATTGATAATTTGAATTTCATACAAATGAAACGTAAGTTGCCAATAATAACATCACTTCCTCCCCCCACCCACTTAGTAACCAACAAATAAGGATCTCTTTATGAAATTATAACAAATAACCATAGTTAGAAAAAATTACACTCTCGCACATATTCAAGTAATTAAACTTCTTCGTTAACTCCAATGTTTAAAAGGGATGTAGTAAGTGTTCCAACAACAAGGAACAATGCGACGTTTTGAAAAATATTAGATCTAATTAAATCCCTAACATTTTCGGCTACAAATTTATGACTTCGCATTAAAATCTAATCATGTGTTATCATTAGTCACTCTCACTTTTAGTGAGACACTCGTGTTGGGAACAGATGTTGCCGCCGGTGTCACACCATACCATCCATTTTGAATGGTGGTGTGTCATGGGGCATCATCGTCATCATAATTTGTGATAATTTTTCACAAAACCAATTTTTTTGTCGGGAAATAATGAAAGAATCCCCTTTTCCAACCACTTAACTAACGAACTCCTACACACTCACACATCTTACACACACAGCTGTGACATAACAAATCACATGACATAAAACATCGAAAACAACAACAGCAACAACTTCGACACAGCCACCAAAAACTCAACACTTTTACTTTGTTTCGGTGCTCGTATAATGTACAATGTAGCGTGTTTTAAAGTGGAAATGCGATACTTTTTTTTCCACATTTACATCTAAAACTGCTGCTAACACTGCCGCAATGCTGATGCTGCCACAACTGCATACGTACACACACACTTAGATATATGACCGCTGAAACATCACTCACTCACACTCAAACATACATAAATGAATGTACCCAAACCTAACCTATGCTAAAAACTCCACCAAAAACCACAACATATTAATGACATTTTACAATACACAGTTTTTGAAAATAGAACAGAAATATTCGAAGGGGAAGGATACCAAAGAAAAGTACTGCAATTACCTAACAAACATTAGACGAAGCAAGAAACTTTCCTTGATCCACTTCCAATGCCAAACCCCTTAATACAACGAAATGTGTCGTAATTTTATACAATTATAATTTCGTCACACCCTTTCGTTGCTCATTTTTCAGTTGAGAGTAACCAAATATAGGGAGAGTCATTTAAAATTTTAAATCGAATCGGCTATAAAAAAGTATTAATTATTTTTTTCAAATTTCTGGTTTTATTGGAGAGGTTGAACTTTGTCATTTAACAATGGAACACAATATAACTACCTCGACTGCCGCAGTAGTACCTCATCCGATTAACCAAATTTTTCAGTACAGCCCAAAATCCACACTAAACAGTGGTTCGTTGTGGATGCATTGGCTTCTCAATAGTCGCGTGTGGGTGGTCTGAACCCCATATGCGGCAATTTTGCTTATTGACAAAGCCACCGAGATGAAAACGAGCTTCATCTGAAAAGAAGAAAAAATCCACGTAAATTTCTTATAAAAATAAAAATGAAAATGAAAATGAAAATGAAAATGAAAATGAAAATGAAAATGAAAATGAAAATGAAAATAAAAATAAAAATAAAAATAAAAATAAAAATAAAAATAAAAATAAAAATAAAAATAAAAATAAAAATAAAAATAAAAATAAAAATAAAAATAAAAATAAAAATAAAAATAAAAATAAAAATAAAAATAAAAATAAAAATAAAAATAAAAATAAAAATAAAAATAAAAATAAAAATAAAAATAAAAATAAAAATAAAAATAAAAATAAAAATAAAAATAAAAATAAAAATAAAAATAAAAATAAAAATAAAAATAAAAATAAAAATAAAAATAAAAATAAAAATAAAAATAAAAATAAAAATAAAAATAAAAATAAAAATAAAAATAAAAATAAAAATAAAAATAAAAATAAAAATAAAAATAAAAATAAAAATAAAAATAAAAATAAAAATAAAAATAAAAATAAAAATAAAAATAAAAATAAAAATAAAAATAAAAATAAAAATAAAAATAAAAATAAAAATAAAAATAAAAATAAAAATAAAAATAAAAATAAAAATAAAAATAAAAATAAAAATAAAAATAAAAATAAAAATAAAAATAAAAATAAAAATAAAAATAAAAATAAAAATAAAAATAAAAATAAAAATAAAAATAAAAATAAAAATAAAAATAAAAATAAAAATAAAAATAAAAATAAAAATAAAAATAAAAATAAAAATAAAAATAAAAATAAAAATAAAAATAAAAATAAAAATAAAAATAAAAATAAAAATAAAAATAAAAATAAAAATAAAAATAAAAATAAAAATAAAAATAAAAATAAAAATAAAAATAAAAATAAAAATAAAAATAAAAATAAAAATAAAAATAAAAATAAAAATAAAAATAAAAATAAAAATAAAAATAAAAATAAAAATAAAAATAAAAATAAAAATAAAAATAAAAATAAAAATAAAAATAAAAATAAAAATAAAAATAAAAATAAAAATAAAAATAAAAATAAAAATAAAAATAAAAATAAAAATAAAAATAAAAATAAAAATAAAAATAAAAATAAAAATAAAAATAAAAATAAAAATAAAAATAAAAATAAAAATAAAAATAAAAATAAAAATAAAAATAAAAATAAAAATAAAAATAAAAATAAAAATAAAAATAAAAATAAAAATAAAAATAAAAATAAAAATAAAAATAAAAATAAAAATAAAAATAAAAATAAAAATAAAAATAAAAATAAAAATAAAAATAAAAATAAAAATAAAAATAAAAATAAAAATAAAAATAAAAATAAAAATAAAAATAAAAATAAAAATAAAAATAAAAATAAAAATAAAAATAAAAATAAAAATAAAAATAAAAATAAAAATAAAAATAAAAATAAAAATAAAAATAAAAATAAAAATAAAAATAAAAATAAAAATAAAAATAAAAATAAAAATAAAAATAAAAATAAAAATAAAAATAAAAATAAAAATAAAAATAAAAATAAAAATAAAAATAAAAATAAAAATAAAAATAAAAATAAAAATAAAAATAAAAATAAAAATAAAAATAAAAATAAAAATAAAAATAAAAATAAAAATAAAAATAAAAATAAAAATAAAAATAAAAATAAAAATAAAAATAAAAATAAAAATAAAAATAAAAATAAAAATAAAAATAAAAATAAAAATAAAAATAAAAATAAAAATAAAAATTAATGTTTTAAAATGTTACATGGCCCAACTTATGTGTTTTAGAGAAACATCAAGAATTTCTTCTCAGAAAATCACTAGAAATTTTACTTTTCGTTGGAATTCTCTATAGAGTAAATTCTCTCAAAATTCGCAGATTTCTCTACAATGCACATTCAGCTTCCAAAGAATCTTCCTTTGCTTAGGTATTGTTCTTCAAATCGTAGAAATTAAATCAACAAATAACTAGAAATTAACTGCATCCGCGTTGGTATCCTTCCCCCCACTTTGCATCCACATGGTATAACAAACATACACACACCTTTCACACTGCCACTACAATATTATATCCAGCGTATTAATACCATAGCTAAGCTAATCGATATTTAATATCAGCATAAATTGTTAATATTCTTATTGTCTCATGTTTTTCTCTGTTTCTCCCTCCTTCATTCAATTCATGCTGCTTTTTTAAATGCGATGCTCAATAATGACAAAAATCAAAAACAAAATCATATTTCTAAACTACCGTAAAATAATCCTAAATTCATATATATATATACCAACAACAACAAAACAATTAACATACTATATATATGCTTGCAACCACATTTGTGTAACTGGGTATATTGTATCATCATTAGCCGCCAAAGATGGAGATGAAAGATTGCCTGCAGGTGAGATGCTTGATGAACACTTTATCAGCAACACGTCATCATTTACCACCTCCATACTGTCCACCAATACCGTCATCAATGCCTCATTACTAGATACACTTGCAACCAATGCCAACAACACCAACAATACCATCACCAACCTGACTACGGCCATGGCAATCAATGATTGCAACAAGACCTCAACACTACGATCCACCAAATCCAATAAATCATCATTATCATCATCCTCCTCAACAACACTGTCCTTGAAAATGAATGCCTTTAGAAAATTGATCAACTACGATGAATCGATATCACGTATGCATAATTTCCCTTTTTTTTTCTTCTTCTACTTCTTATATGTATGATTTTTTTCGTAACAAAATTCCAAATTTTTCGTCAAAAGTTTTCATTTTCAATGTTCTGTTCTCTCTTTGTTTTTGTTTTGTGTTTCGTGCATCATTTCTCATCACACACTTAACACTGTCCGACAAACTGCACCCATACATACATATCCTATTTCATTTGTCTCATTCGTCCTTCTTCCGACACACGATACTCGTTACACATTTTTGTTTTTTTTTGGTTAACCATAATTATCCTTTCAAGTTGTACTCTGTCTCTCTATGCCTTTATTTGTTCTCATTCATCATGTTCTGCTTTTTGGTTGTGGTTTCGTTTTTATGCTTTTATATCTTTTAAGTTCTAATGTTTTTACCGGAGTAATTAAGATTTATCTTTTATTTATAATTATATGCTTTGAATCGAAAATGTTCATAACCCAAATATATTCGGGATTTGAGCGATTTCCTGTGAGAAATTTTGTACAAATTGAACACATTTGCTAAATGATTTCAGAATGTAGGATATATACACAAAATTGTCGGAATCTATCAATTATTTTTTTATCAAAAACTTCATCGGAATTGCATATAATCATTAATTAATTTATTTATATAAAACCTTTCAAATTTGTAGACAATTTGTTAAAGAAAATTTCTAAGATTCGCAGTCTATTTTCCTACAGAAAGCAAATAATTCTCTTAAAATTTTGCTTTAGAACCGAAGCCTGTCTTCTGTACAAAAGTATTCACTTTTTTGAAGACATTGCGAAATTGTCGTAAATTCATGTCCCTTATCCACAATAGTTCACAATTGAGAATTAAATATTCGTATTGTAAATTGTTTATATTCTGAGATTTCGAAACATGTTTTCAATGGAAAATTTGTAATATTCTGCGAGCAATTAAAAAAAATAAATTTTATTTGTAATGACATTTTAGAAAGTGATATAAATTGTAATTAATTTTTTTATAATAAACACATTTTTGAATGAAGAACTAAATTATCATTTGGGGTAGATGAAGTTCTTTCTAAGCTTAGAATAAAAATATAAATATTTAAAATTTGGCTCCGATTGGTAAAGTAAAGTCAACAGAAAATTTAAATGACAAGTCTGTGATTTTTTTAATAGTACAATGCAACAAAGAATTGTAGTTTTTTCTTTCTAAACATGAAAACTAAATCTATTAAAAAATGATGTTGATATATTTTTAATTTTTTACTAAAATTCAAATTTTCGCCGAAGATACCTTTAATAGGTTCCTTTCTTCGGCGAAAATCGGAATTTTAGAAAAAAAAATTATCCATAAAATTTTTTGTGATGATTTTATCAATCATTAAGCCGCAATGCTCACAATAATTGCATAGTGTTATTTATAAGACACTGTATGGCATTCCTGTTTTTTTTAGAATTCGATAAACAGACTTTCAAAGAAAAGAAAATTGTATGAGAATTTTATAATCTGAAAAATTTTATATAAGAAAGTTGATGAAAAATATGAGGATTTTCAAGATTTTTAAAGGAAAATTATATAGACTATAATATTTGCAGAGAAACTTATGAATTACTAAGAAATTCGTATGTATTCTGGGATATTTTTCGCATAAAATTATCTGAGAAACATTCTTAGATTTGTTAATAATTTTCAATTTCCTCATCTACTGAAATTATTATCGAATAATTGTCCAGCTAGAAAACATTATCTTAGGAAATTTTCTCTCAAATTCTGAAATTATTACCGAAATTTTGTATCACACAATTTTATCCGATTCCAATGAATTTTATAGAAGAAAATAATTTTAGAATTTTGAAAACATTTGATTTGAACTGGGATATTTTCCTGGCTCAAGACCATTTTGCTTCTATATTTATTAGATTGCAAATTTATTTACAAATGGCATGGTGACATTTATTACTTGGCTGCAGACTACCACGATCATGATTTCGACCATGTCAAAAGTATTTTCAAGTGGCTTCGCAGCGACTTTTCAACATCAAACCCGGCCTCTATAAGGAGATGACTCTCACAAACGAACGAGAAGCACAACTCACTTGCCGAATTTGCGTTTAAAAAAATCGCACCAAGTTAAAAAATCGCACCAAGATGACATGTGTGCTTTATTAGTTGGTGCGATTTTTTAATTGCAAATTCGCAAGTGAGTTGTGCTTCTCATTCGTTTGTGAGAGTCATCTCCTTATAGAGGCCGGGTTTGATGTTGAAAAGTCGCTGCGAAGCCACTTGAAAAGACTTTTGACATGGTCGAAATCATGATCGTGGTAGTCTGCAGCCAAGTAATAAATGTCACCATGCCATTTGTAAATAAATTTGCTTTCTATTAAATATAGAAGCAAAATGGTCTTGAGCCACGACAATATCACAGTTCAATTCAAATATTGATTACAAACCAAAAAAATGCAAACGAAAAAAACTAAAATTTTGAAAACATTCATAACAACATTGTAAACAATTAAACTTTTTCTGAATCTAAAAAAATTCTACTGGATTTTTTTTAAAACTGACTGATTTTCGTATTAAATAATTTTATTAATAGAGTCATAGGAAAATTGATAATGTTCTGGAGTTTGACACAATTTGTTTCAAAAAAGATTTTTTCTATTAAAAAAATGGTTTTCCAAAACTAAGGTTTTTATGAAATTTTTATTGGTAAATTGTTTTATGAAATTATGAGTCCATTCGACTCTGTCTGGATGAATACTAACTCGAAGGAAATGTTCTCAATTTCTACTGAAATTCTGGGAACTTTTCTATTAAAAGAGTCTTTTTAAAATTCTAAAGAATTTTCCATAGATCGCAAAATCTATCCTATAGATACTGACAATTATCACAGAAGTTGTTAATTTTTTAGTAGTATTACGCAAACGAAAAAGCCCCATAATCGAAGGAATATTCAGTGTAAAAATTGTTGCTCGAGAAAATTGCTTAAGATTCTAAGAATCATTTTATAGATGCGAATCAACTTTACTCCGCAATTCCAGGCATACTTTTCAGATTTAATTTTTTAAATTAGAATCGGCTATGAAAATACTGATTATGTTTTCAACTTTTTGGTTTTATAGGAAAGGTTGAACTTTGTCATTTAGTAATGGGCTCATATGAAAACCACGACTGACTCGACTGTACCTCATCCGATCAACCTAATTTTTCAGTACATGGTCCAATTATGCCGCCAGCCCAAAATCCACACCAAAGAGTGACTCGTTGTGGATGCATTGGCTTCTCAAATGTCAAGTGTCGGTTTTCTGAACCCCATATGCGGCAATTTTTCTTATTGACATAGACACCGAGCTGAAAATGAGCTTCATCTGAAAACACGAAAATTTTCCACTTAAATTTCTTGCAGTTTGCGTTAAAGACTCACTACTTTGGAAGCAAGTTTTTAATATTTACCAATTTAGTTCGAGCGTGTAGCGACCCATTTTTCAAATGTCAAACATAAACCTGAAAATCAAAACAAAAATGAGTGTTATTCTACCTTTCAAAATCAAAGTAATCGGTATAATCGTATAGCGTCCCATTTTGCAAATGTTAAACATAAACCTGAAAATAAAAAAAAATAATGTTATTCTACCTTTCAAAGCCAAAGTAATCGGTAGTTCAAATTTAAAATGTTAGAACATTTGTTAAGGAACATTTTAAATCTCTGAAACACAGTTTCTTAAATTGCTTAGCAAATTCCTGAAAACCTTAAGACATTTGTTTGATGTAGCCTGTAAAAAATCAGATTAATCAATAAGAAAACTTCGTTGGAAGATTTTCCGATAAAAATTACTCACGGTTGCTAAAATCAACTGAGAACATTCAATCTTGTTCTTAAAATAATCTCATGTTAGAGAAACTTTCAAAATATATTCTTCCTACAACTTAATTAGAAATTGATAAATACATTTTTTAAAACTTTGGTCGTTTTCTGCCTTAAATGTCTAGGTTTTGAAATATATTCTACAAAAACTAAGTTTCTTAGTTTCAGATAAAAATTGTAAAAAATTCCTAAGATTCGATGAATTATTTTCTAGATTCGAAACAATTTTTGCGCTGCAGTTCTTGCAAAAATTTCTCAGATTTACAAAAATAATTTTTGGAACAGAAATTTCTTTAAATTTCTTATCATTCTTCCAGAATGTTTAAGAAAATTCCCCTATAATTTAAAATGTTTAAATTTTATGTTCGACATTTGCTTCTCACTGTTCTAAATTAACCTTAAATTTATGTTATTACTCGTACATCTGTATTCGTTTCTTATGTTTACCTACTTTCTTATTTGCATTTTTATTTCTTCATTTCTCTCTCGCCATGTCTCGCACTCTAATTATTATGTTTATTAGGGCATTAAAATTTATTTGTTTATTTTATGACATTTACACTCAATAAGTAATTATGATTTGCCAGAAATGGCAAAAAAGGCTCAGGTTGGTGTTTCATTCCTTTCCACTCCTTTCCGGTTTCCGGTGACTTCCGTTTACTTGGGTAGTGTAAAATTTTGTGTAGAAGGTCTTTCAGTTTCTTAAGTTTGTGTACTTTTTGGTTTGGTTATCAAAACAAAGCAAACAGTTGGAAAAAAATTATAATTTATTGTTTACTATACCCCTAAGCCATAATAATTAAACCTCTGTATCATTGTAGTCCTGTTTGCTCTTTCGCTCTCGCTCTATCTCTCTCGCTCTTCCTTTCGGGCTCTCCCTGACACATACACAAACTCTACGTCCGTCCTATCCTATCCTTTGTAAGACTAACATTTTCCTTTAAACTAACACAACAACAACAATGGCAACAGTTCATTTTTTTGGCTACAAGTATAAGAGTAATTTGCATTTATGCTAACAACATTGTTTATTTTTTCTTCCTCTTCTTCTTGTTGTTCTGTGCTTCCGTTTTCGGCCATCTAAACATCCGCGCTTTCACCATTTTGTGGCCCACAGCTCCACAACCACCTGCAATTATACCCGAAGATTGTTCGGCGGAAAATAACTCCGTTACTGTGGCGTGGCAGGTGCCAAGCCATTCATTTGTCGAGGGCTACGTCTTGGAATTGGACGATGGCAGCGGTGGAGAATTTAGGGTAAGTGCCAAGGGGGCCACACTAAGAAATTACATTTTATTTTATTGGCAAATTCTAATGTAACCGGTTTTTCTTATTGCCTTTTTCTTCTATTTTTATAGGAAGTTTATTGTGGCAAAGAGACCATTTGCACCGTTGATGGCCTACACTTTAACTCGATGTACAATGCTCGTGTCAAGGCTTTCAATAGTGCCGGCGAAGGTGAATACTCGGAACTTATTGGTTTACAAACGGCCGAAGGTAAGCAGCAGCAATAGTAGTAATAGTAGTACAGTGGTATCTGTTAGTATTGCTAGTCATTCGTGTTTTGTGGGGTAACCCCTTCCTTTTGACATTAGTTCAAAGTTCAAAGCTCTTTGGGTTTGTTATTTTTGACGCAGAGCAAAAAAACTTGGACAGACAGCTTTTCATTACACTTTTCAATTAAACAAAGCAAATTTCCGCAGAAATGAAATTGCTGTACAGTGGTATGCAACAGCTTTTTTCCTGACACTTCATCACTGGCAAATTGCAGTTGTTATTTTCCAGTAGAAGTTGATTTTCTACAACAAAAACGTGTAAGAATGTAGACTTTTTAAGATGCTCTAGATCTCGATAGATGGAAAATTGCCTCAGAATCATAGGCTTTTATTGGATAACCCAAAACTTGTCGCAAATTCTATTGAAAACTGATACAATATACAAATTTCACTTCTTCAAGGTTTTCTATAGAGGGTTTCCCACTAAAATCTGAAGTTTTTACAATGATTACCCGAAAAAATATTCTCTAGGAAATTCCCTGAAAATGGAAATTTTCAATATGTATTTCTTTTATAGAAAAATTAACTGCTTGCAAACTTTGAATAAACATTCACCTAAAAAATGTATTGAGGAAAATTTCATGAGAAGTGTCTGCAAAGTCTTATTATATTTTTAATTATTATCCAAATGGCATAGATGTTTTAATAATTTATTTTTCTTTTGCTAGTCATACGAAGACGATATGGGTATCAAAAGAAGTAGAGGAATATCTGTTAAAAACATTTAAAATTTCACGTTTCTATCTGTTTTAATTTAGCATTAACAATCATTTCAAGTTTCCCCCTTATTTATTGAGTTTATTCCTGTTTCACTTTTTAAGGGGAAAACTTGAACTTCTAAACTAATACAAATAGAAGCATGAAATTTATAAAAACATTTTGCAAACTTTGAATAAACATTCACCTAAAAAAATTATTGTGAACAATTTCTTGAAAAGTGTCTAAAAGACTTATTGATTATACTATTAATTATTATCCAAAGGACATAGATGTTATAATAATTTATTTTCGTACTATTGCTAGTCATATAATATCGACATTGGTATCAAATGAAAGAGAAGAATATCTGTTAAAAACACTTTAAATGTCATGCTTATACCTATTTTAGTTTAGCATTAACAACCATTTCAAAATTCACACATTATTTATTTAGTTTATTCATAATTTACTTTTTAAGGGGGGAACTTGAAATGATTGTTAATGCTAAACTAATACAAATAGAAGCACGATTTAAAGTATTGTAAACAGATAGTCTTCTCTTTCATTTGATATCCCTGTCGCCTTCGTATGAGTTGCAAAAGTACGAAAATAAATTATTCAAACATTTATATCCATTGGAAAGTGAAATTCCCGTAAAAAGGAGAAAAGATCGTCAAATCGAAAATTCAGTACAAAGTGTTTCGACATATGATCTCTAGTTTTATGTTTATTTATGGTATATTAAGGTAAAACTATTATTTTTTGAAATTTCACTTAAAATTTCACAATTTCCTATAGCAAAAATCATTTAATATTTTGAGGATTTTTTGTTGAAAATTCTCTTCAGATCATTCATGAAAAAAATCTCCAAAAATTGGAATTATTTAGCACCTAAAATTTGACTAATGTAAGGAATTTTCTGAAGATTTAAAATTTTTGAAATTTTGAAACGAAAAATCTCCTAGAATTTCATACTTGCAATTTCACTTAAACTTTCAGAATTTGCTAGAGCAAAAATCATTTAATATTTTAAAAAATTTTGGTCGAAAATTCTCTTCATATCATTGAAGTCTTCATGAAAAATTCTCCTAAAATTGGATTTATTTAAAACCTAAAATTTGACTAATGTGAGAAATTTTTTGAGATGAAAAATCTTTTTAGAATTTTCTCTAGCACAAATCCTTTAATATTTTAAGTTTTTTGTTGAACATTCTGTTCAGATCTTTGAAGTTTTCATGAATAATTCTCCTAAAATTGAAATTATGTAACACCTAACATTTGACTGATGTGATGAATTTTCTTTTTTTTTTTAATGAAAAATCTCCCAGAATTCCGTTCCAACTCTACTTGCTCAGAATTATAACTATAATTCAACTGCTAATTTTAGTCTATACCCTGTTGCCTCCCTTACTAACTCGATGGCCCACTGTTGCCATCATGTCAAGCAATACTTAACTAAACCGGCAGCAGCTAATACTTGTTCGCATTTACTCAGAAATATAAAACCGAGCCCATTGTATAGGCTCAGTTACTTCAAGCGTGTAAAATGTCTTTTAATCTCTTTACCTGGCATTTCTCTTTTTGTTGACGTTGTTGCAACATTTAAAATGTCTATGGCAACGAACCAGCCCAGCTAACGACCATTTAAGTACATGGGCATATTTTGCTGCCTCTGTTGTAATTGTAAACTTTTTGCCTGCCAAAGAAAGTAATCTCAGGAAAAGCCAAGACGAAGGAGAGCCATGTCCTTTTGCCGGCTCTCCCCGAAGCGTGCCACTGTTGTTATGGCGGATTTTCCTTTTGCTGCACATCACGTTGGAAGGAAATGAAAGGGTTGCCCCGTTGTTAATTCATTCGTGCGTGAGTGTCAGTTGTGTAAATTGTCTTTTACACCAAGTTTTTACTTTGTAATCTCGTTACTTTATGCTTTACTTAACAGTCTATTGCTTTATGTTTGTACGTCCGTCCGTCCGTCCTATTTGGTTGTCTGGCTATGTCTGGCACATTTCAGTTTTCCAACTCTAGAGCATTTACCTTAACATCAGCTTTGATTGATGTCTTCCGTTGGTTTTACTTTGGCCGGAATGTTGCCTAAATACTCGTACACCAGTACATATTTTAGATTGCCTGGCGACCAAGGAGTGCTGCCTGGCCTGGACGTCTGTGTGTTTCAGGAGTGTTTATTTTATTAAACGCGTAATTCTATTTAATTTAGAAAATTGCCTTTGGCTCTAAGCACTAAGAGAAATGAGTCTAGTCATAAATGGCTAGAAGGTTTTCAATTAAAGTTCTGCTGAAAGAAGAAAAACGAACCTCCAAGGAGTTTAATTATTTAAATGGAGCGGAACAAATGAGAAATGTTCGGAGAAAAGGTTTTAACAATCAATTTGCCACTTTTAAGGAGTAGTGCGAAGATTTTAATTACAAGCAATGATGGAGTGTAGCAAACGGATAATCAGACAGCAATTGATGAGGGAAGAAATGATTTTTCAAAAAATCTAACAAATTATCTAAAGAATTTTTTTTGCGGCAACAAATTTTCTAAAGCAACTTTATTGTGGCAACAAATTTTCTAAAGCTTCTTTGTTGTGGCAACAAATTTTCTAAAGCTACTTTATTGCGGCAACAAATTTTCTAAAGAAACTTCTTTTGCGGCAACAAATTTTCTAAAGAAACTTCTATTGCGGCAAAAAATTTTCTAAAGAAACTTCTTTTGCGGCAACAAATTTTCTAAAGAAACTTCTATTGTGGCAACAAATTTTCTAAAGAAACTTCTATTGCGGCAACAAATTTTCTAAAGAAACTTCTATTGCGGCAACAAATTTTCTAAAGCAACTTCTATTACGGCAACAAATTTTCCAAAGAAACTTCTATTGCGGCAACAAATTTTCTAAAGAAACTTCTATTACGGCAACAAATTTTCTAAAGCAACTTTATTGCGGCAACAAATTTTCTAAAGAAACTTCTTTTGCGGCAACAAATTTTCTAAAGAAACTTCTTTTGCGGCAACAAATTTTCTAAAGAAACTTCTATTGCGGCAACAAATTTTCTAAAGAAACTTCTATTGCGGCAACAAATTTTCTAAAGAAACTTCTATTGCGGCAACAAATTTTCTAAAGAAACTTCTATTGCGGCAACAAATTTTCTAAAGAAACTTCTATTGCGGCAACAAATTTTCTAAAGAAACTTCTATTGCGGCAACAAATTTTCTAAAGAAACTTCTATTGCGGCAACAAATTTTCTAAAGAAACTTCTATTGCGGCAACAAATTTTCTAAAGAAACTTCTATTGCGGCAACAAATTTTCTAAAGAAACTTCTATTGCGGCAACAAATTTTCTAAAGAAACTTCTATTGCGGCAACAAATTTTCTAAAGAAACTTCTATTGCGGCAACAAATTTTCTAAAGAAACTTCTATTGCGGCAACAAATTTTCTAAAGAAACTTCTATTGCGGCAACAAATTTTCTAAAGAAACTTCTATTGCGGCAACAAATTTTCTAAAGAAACTTCTATTGCGGCAACAAATTTTCTAAAGGAACTTCTATTGCGGCAACAAATTTTCTAAAGCAACTTTATTGCGGCAACAAATTTTCTAAAGCAACTTTATTGCGGCAACAAATTTTCTAAAGCAACTTTATTGCGACAACAAATTGTCTAAAGAAACTTGGAAAATATTTTGATGCAACCGAATTCCTTTTTCAAAAATATTGTTGCAACAAAGTATCTTTGTAAGTTTAACTGTATCAACTAAGGTTTTTGGTTCTTTGACTGTGGACAGTCTACTTTTTTATACATCCTTCATCCCGTCATTCTTTAGGATATTCCCTTAAAGTAGCCATCACTACAACTCCACTTGTAGCAGCTAATAATAAACCGTCAATAACTATCAAAATGTTCAGCTGTAAAATGAATGACTGAAAACAACCACAGCAATAGCATTCATAGCAAGAAGATTGCTTCTTGTGGAGTGGAAAAGGAGCAAACATTGTTTCGTCCTTTTTCCGTATTTTTTACATAAACAACTAAAACATACGCTGTGGTCCAGACAACAACGTTGCCAACTCACACAGACAGACACATTTACACAGACATCCAATGTGCAACAACTATTTGCGTTACAACAATGTAAACATTAAGATTGAGTAGGAAAAGTGGAAACGGAGAAGGCGGGATGCGTTATAAGCAACACAATAACAAGGAAATGCAATCAAATTGAATTTCCTGTGTATTGGCTGAACACAGCTTATTGTGTCCGTTCGCTCCGTCCTTCCGTCTGTCCACACTGTTTTGTCTTGTACAACTTGTGGCTCTTCGATTTATTTACACTCATATAAAACCTTACGTCCTTTTTGCTTATTTTCCCAGATTATTTTCATTTCTAACGTTGGCTCTTCACTATTTATTTGCAGTTGCCTGGTTTACATTTGATCCTGTTCTGAGCGGTGGTCCTGGTTCTGGCCTCATCTTTAGCAACAATAACTCCACAGTGTCCGTGGAGGGATGGGAGCATCGTGTCGCGCTGGGTTCGGTGGGCTTCTCACGTGGCATCCACTATTGGGAATTCACCATAGACAATTACACTGCCGATACAGATCCAGCCTTTGGTGTGGCACGCATCGATGTTAATCGCAATAAAATGTTGGGTAAGTACAAAACCATAAACTACTGTAAACCCACTGGATTGGAAGAATAGAATGAGGTTGTTTATTTGCTAAAGTATCTTTGGCTGGGGTATAATAAATATATGGAACTATTTGCTTTGCTTATTAAAATGACTCTGAGATGAAAACGACTTACTTGGCAGTTTATTTGATAGATTTACAATCCCTTTGTGTTCTTCAGCTGTTTTCATAGTTATCTTCTTTGTTTCCCAATACAATTTTCTATAGAAAGTTTTAAGTTTTCTAAAGAAACGATGTTGCGACAACAAGTTTTGTACGGAAACTAAGACAACTTTGTTGCAGCAACCAGTTTCCTCAGAAACTTTGTTGCGGCAAAAAGTTTTCTAAAAACTGAAGAATCTTTGTTGCAAGAAAAAAAGTTTTCTAAAGATAGTTTATTGCGATAAAAAAGTTTTCTAAAGAAACTTTGTTTCGATAAAAAAGTTTTCTAACGAAACTTTACGACAAAAAAATTTTCTAAAGAAACTTTCTAGAGACAATAAAGCTTTCTAATGAAGCTTTGTTGCGACAAAAAATTCTAATGAAGCTTTGATGCGACAACAAAATTTCTAATGAAGCTTTGTTACGACAACAAAATTTCTTAAGAAACTGTGTTTTCTACAGAAACTTTGTTGAGACAAAAAGTTTTCTAAAAAATTCTTGCGACAAAAAGTTTTCTAAAGAAACTTTGTTGCGACAAAAAAGCTTTCTAAAGAAGCTTTGTTGCGGCAACTCGTCGGCAACAAATTTTCATTGGACACATGTTTCTGGATTTTTTGAAAATTTCGATTCTAAAGAAGAAAAGTACTGCCTATATTTTAGAACTCTTCTCCCCTCGAAAAACGACCACAGCCAGCATACTACAATAATGATTACAAACTAAACTTAATATGGCAGAAGAAACTGTGGGAAACAACCAACAAGAAGTATCATTAAGTTTATATTTAAACTTGTGAGTTGCACAACTCTGAACGGAGATAACGTAACATTATCAGTCAACGAAGTTTTATGTAAAAGGATAACATCAAGCCACACCAACATCACTCAGACTGCATACATTCGTATACAGTCAACATCCATACGACTCCAAGATGTAATACTTCTTAAGTTAAGCAAACAACACGGCTAACAAACACAACAACCACACGCCAAAGGAGCAACAATTCCTACGAAGTTTCTGAAAGATACATGCTAGAAAACATAAGTAAATGTAAAAGTTTTCCATTGCGAACGGATGGCGAGAGGGGGGATAAGAAAATTATTCGGTTATATTTCATGAGGAAGGATGTATGTGAGTGGCAATTCCGCGAAACACGTTTCACAGTCATGACACCTAGGCAGAGCCTCTATAACCAGGTTCCCATGGCCGTGTAGGAAGTTTGTACAGAAAGTCAGCACGTTCGCCAAGTCTTGTTGAACAAAATTGTGATGAAATTAGGAAGAACATGTTGTTGTAGAGTTTAAAGAATAGTATAAAAAGTTAGAGAGTTTCTAGGCATACAAATTATATCTCGAATGCCTCTACAATCAATAATCATTCCCCATCCTTCCTATAGAAACTACGTTGCTGCAATAAGTTTGCATCAAATTTTATAAAGAAGCAGCAACATATTTTCTAAAGAAACTATGCTGCAGCAACATATTTTCTAAAGAAACTATGCTGCAGCAACATATTTTCTAAAGAAACTATGCTGCAGCAACATATTTTCTAAAGAAACTATGCTGCAGCAACATATTTTCTAAAGAAACTATGCTGCAGCAACATATTTTCTAAAGAAACTATGCTGCAGCAACATATTTTCTAAAGAAACTATGCTGCAGCAACATATTTTCTAAAGAAACTATGCTGCAGCAACATATTTTCTAAAGAAACTATGCTGCAGCAACATATTTTCTAAATAAACTATGCTGCAGCAACATATTTTCTAAAGAAACTATGCTGCAGCAACATATTTTCTAAAGAAACTACGCTGCAGCAACATATTTTCTAAAGAAACTACGCTGCAGCAACATATTTTCTAAAGAAACTACGCTGCAGCAACATATTTTCTAAAGAAACTACGCTGCAGAAACATATTTTCTAAAGAAACTACGCTGCCGCAACATATTTTCTAAAGAAACTATGTTGCTGCAACATATTTTCTAAAGAAACTATGTTGCTGCAACATATTTTCTAAAGAAACTATGCTGCAGCAACATATTTTCTAAAGAAACTACGCTGCAGCAACATATTTTCTAAAGAAACTATGCTGCAGCAACATATTTTCTAAAGAAACTATGCTGCAGCAACAAATTTTCTAAAGAAACTATGTTGCCGCAACAAATTTTCTAAAGAAACTATGTTGCCGCAACAAATTTTCTAAAGAAACTATGTTGCCGCAACAAATTTGCTAAAGAAACTATGTTGCCGCAACAAATTTTCTAAAGAAACTATGTTGCCGCAACAAATTTTCTAAAGAAACTATGTTGCCGCAACAAATTTTCTAAAGAAACTATGTTGCCGCAACAAATTTTCTAATGAAACTATGTTGCCGCAACAAATTTTTTAAAGAAACTATGTTGCCGCAACAAATTTTCTAAAGAAACCATGTTGCCGCAACAAATTTTCTAAAGAAACCATGTTGCCGCAACAAATTTTCTAAAGAAACCATGTTGCCGCAACAAATTTTCTAAAGAAACCATGTTGCCGCAACAAATTTTCTAAAGAAACCATGTTGCCGCAACAAATTTTCTAAAGAAACCATGTTGCCGCAACAAATTTTCTAAAGAAACCATGATGCCGCAACAAATTTTCTAAAGAAACCATGTTGCCGCAACAAATTTTCTAAAGAAACCATGTTGCCGCAACAAATTTTCTAAAGAAACCATGTTGCCGCAACAAATTTTCTAAATAAACCATGTTGCCGCAACAAATTTTCTAAAGAAACCATGTTGCCGCAACAAATTTTCTAAAGAAACCATGTTGCCGCAACAAATTTTCTAAAGAAACCATGATGCCGCAACAAATTTTCTAAAGAAACCATGTTGCCGCAACAAATTTTCTAAAGAAACCATGTTGCCGCAACAAATTTTCTAAAGAAACCATGATGCCGCAACAGATTTTCTAAAGAAACCATGTTGCCGCAACAAATTTTCTAAAGAAACCATGTTGCCGCAACAAATTTTCTAAAGAAACCATGTTGCCGCAACAAATTTTCTAAGGAAACTTTGTTGCAGCAGCTTAGCTAACATGACTTCAATTTTATGATATATTTCGTTAACATGATTTTGTTTCTTGCCTTTAATTTCCGAAACTATTGATAAGAAGCTTATACTAAAATTTGCACTTCTGTGTATTGTGTCCTCGCTTAAGGACCAAGCAAAACCCTGTTCGGTAGGGCGTATCGAGCACCGTTACCATTTAAGAACAATCAAGAGATAACAATGCTGTCATCTTGTCAAATCTCTTAATTGTCCAACAAGTAAACCAATCAAACAAACAGCAAATATTCTTGTTTTCTATGAAATCTAATTTCCTTCCTGCCTTTCATACCAACCTCCACAAGTAAACGCATTCCCCATACTTGAGAAGAAGGCCAGGAAAAGTTTTTTTTCACGGATTTTAGTGTCAGTGTCAGTAACATGGGCGGAAGCGCCACTGAATGGAAACAGCAAAACGCGGTTCTAACAAAGTTTCTGAGTTTTACTGCAGTGTCTTATGAAATTTTAATTTGAAAACTTGTGAGATGAGCGGCAAACGTTAACACGTGTCAAATGGAGCATAGAGCGTAGGAGGACGACAACAAGGACATGACAAGGCTATGTGGAAAAGGCAAAAATGAATTTAAAAAAACATATTCCAAAGTAGAAAAACTCAAACTAAAAATTCATCAGGTGTTTTGTTCGCTAGTCTTCGAGTGCTACAGAAATATTCCAATTTTAATTATAAGTCTCATGTGTAACTCAGCATTTAAAAGAATTCTCGCATTGTTTGTTTGGTATTTTGGAATTTCCCAATTGTTACCCTTGGCAAGTGACAGTTTTTCCCTTCTTTTTCATCTCTGCAGTGGTTTACGCTAATTGAAATTGTTTTCAAGGAGGAGTTTTCTGACGTTCGTTCTTTTGTTCTTCTTGAGTCATCATTTGAATCCTTAAGTATTCGATTTTATTTTCATTTTGTTCTGCCCACTTTCTTGTCTGTCGTTCGGTCGTTCAGCCGTTCTGCCTTCACATAAACACTTAAGCTTTAATCAACATTTTATTACTCTGCTCTATCGGCCTTCCGCCTTGCCACTCCCATCATATTCTTCGTCCTGAGCACTGAGTACCATTTGAAAATTTCCGTTTCCTGTGTGTGTGTGCGTGTGTCTGTCTGCAGTTCAATTGGAAAAGTGAAAACAATAACACAACAATGTCGACAACAACAGAAATCGTTGGCAAAGCAACAGCAGCCATGGTGGAGCAGCGCTGCGCAGCCGAGCACAGCCTCTTCAGTTCGATCCTTAAGTTTGGAAATTGTATCGAAATTGGCAATTTTTTTGCAGTTTCTTGCTCTTCTCGTTTTCCCCGTTGCCATTGGGTGTTGTTTCGCAATTTTCTTTTGAAAACAATACCCTGATTAGTTGCCAAACTTAAGGATTCTTCCTCGACTTTCTTCTTTTGTTGCTGTTGCCGTTGTTATTGTTATTGTAGCCGGTGCTTGTGCTGGTGTTTGTTTTGTTTTAAATTGGCGTTGTCATTGCTGCTTCTGCCTCTTTTGTTTTCGAAAGTGTTTTCGATTATTGTCACGCCTTTTATTTCACGTCCTTTGTTATTTTCTCTGAATTGAGTGGTTTCGTTTCTTCTATGTACAGAGTGGAGAGGCGGCATCGTTTATTGTCAACTAAAAATGGCAAAGTTAAGTTTGCCAATAAAATAGAAAGTTTTGCAATGCTTTTTTTCTTGTCGATAACTTTAAAGCAGGGATGGGCTCCATGGGGGCCTTTGGAAAAAGCAAGTATTTACTAAGAAAAGCTCGTGCTTTCCCTTCAATTTTTGAAAAAAAGTATTAAACGGACTAATAAAAGAATATTTAAATCCTTAATTTTCTATAAGAATTTGGGTTAGTTCTGTTTCTACGCCAAATTTTCAGAAGAACTCTTTACATAAACAATTTCAATCAAACACTTTGTCTCAAAGACAATTTTCAATCAATAACTTTGTCTGAGAGACATATTTGTATAAGAGTCATTGTCTCAGAGACACATTTGGCTTCGTTGTGTAAGAAACTGTTTCTCTTCCAAATTTTCAGAAGAATTTTTTTCGTAGACAGTCTTCTCAGAGACAATTTTCAATCAGAGACATATTTTTATAAGCGCCTTTGACCAAGAGACACATCTCTATAAGAAATTTAACTCAGAGACCATTTTCTGTAAGAAGCATTCTCTCAGAGACAATTTTGTATAAGAAGCTTTATCACAGAGATAAATTATTATGATACGCCTTGTTTAAGAGACAATTTTCAATTCGAAACTTTGTCTCAGATACAATTTTCAATCAGAAATTCTGTCTCAGAGAAAATTTTCAATCAGAAACTTTTCCATAGAGATAATTTTCAATCAAAGACAAATTTGTATAAGAATCATTGTTCCAGAGACCTATTTCTATAAGACGATTTATATCAGAGACAAATGTCTGGTTTTCTTTTCTCTCGGAGACAAATTTGTAGAAGAAACTTAACTCAGAGTTAGTTTTATAACGGAAAATTGTCTCAGAGATAATTCTCTATCAAAACCATATCTCAGAGATAAACTCAGAGATTCAAAGAAACTTTGCTTTATTGGCAATATTCTATATATTTTTTCTAATACGTCTTGTCTCAAATACAAATGCCCATGAAAAGCTTTTTCTTACCAACAATTTTTTATTAGAATCTTAGCCTCAAAGACAGTTATTTAACGGAAACATTTGTCAGATATAATTCTCTATTAGAAATAATACCTCAAAGATAAATTCGACGACAAACTTTGTTTTCGACAAGAAATTTTGTCTGGGTGAAATTTTCTGCAGTCTCTCAGCGACACATTTCTATAAGAAGCATTCTATCAGAGACAAATTTCTATAAGAAGCATTCTCTCAGAGACAAATTTCTATAATAAGCTTTCTCTCAGCGATACATTTTTATAATACGCTTTGTCTCAGAGACGAATGTCTATGAGAAATTTCTTTAACGGACAAATTTTAGTATGAAGCTTTTCACGGGGACAATTTTCTATAAGAAACATATTCTCAGAGTTATTTTTTTAGACTCGGAGATAAACTGATATAAGAATCTTTCTCTCACAGACAATTTTTTATTTTTTCTTATCTAAGCCTGGTCTCAGAGATAAATTTCTTTAAGAAACGTAGCCTTAGATATATTTTTTATTTAAAACAATTTGATAAGGGAAATATTCGAAAAATATTGCTGTGGATGCATTTAAAGTTCATAATCAAGCAGTTGAAAAGTTCAGAGGCATGGAGTTATGGGGCAATTTTTTTAGGCATTCAATATTAAATTTAGTATAACCCTAAAAGAGACACTAAATACACGTGTTTCAATCAGTCGAAAAGTTTATAGGAATTATTTGGCAGGATATTGGAATGAATTATTAATTAACAAAAACCGATAAGTCATTTTCCCCTGATTTTGTACCAATGCTGAGCTGATATACAGCTGCGGTCAAAAAAATAGCAGCCATTCTTAATCTGGTGCCATTCTTAATCTGGCTTTAAATAAAAAAAGGTTTTTGTAATTTTGAGATTAGGCCTTTAAAACCATTTATGTCAAAAATGAGACCAATAAAAAAAATAGCAGACCTGCTAGAAGACCCATTTAAGGGGTATTCTGTATACGTAAGCATAATATTATGCAGTATTTTGATGCACTTGGCAGAGTCCATGGTAGTTCTGGGCCAATCTATTGACCCAATTCCATAATATGAAAAAAAACACCCAAGCCATTACGCTTTTTCCTCCCTATTTGGCTGTTTTGGTACTATAGCTGGACCTGGAGCTACACCAGATGTGTTTTTGCGAATTACAATATTTTTGTGTCATATCTTTTATTTTTAAGTGGGACTTTTTTCGGACTTCTGGCTTACAGATTATGTTTTCTTAGTATTCTACGGACATTTTAAACTCTCAAACATGGACAGACATTGTTTTTTATTTCGGTGGCTGGCGTAAGTGGGTTTTTTGTACTAGACATTATTGTTCGGCGAATAAATGGATATTTTTCACGTGTTTTTGATTTTTCTTCTAATAGTATCGAATTTCCGATCATAATATCTTACTTATAACATCAAATCGAATTGAAAAATTGAGATAAAATTCTTCTTTCTTGAGAATTTTTGAACACTGCTATTATTTTGTCGAATAATCCAAAAAAAAATGTGAAATTTCTTAAGTAATTAAAATCATATCACCAAATAAACAATTATTTTGTGTTTGTAACCTCATAACGCAGCACTTAATGCAGAAGTAGCAATAAAAAAATTATCACACAAATAAATATATGAATATGTATATTAAGCTGTGGTGCGCTGCTATTAGTTTGACCGCAACTGTATTAGGTTTAAGTTTTTTTTTAGTTGTAAGAGCTGGTTACCATCGTCTGAACGATATAAGGAATTTTATCTGAGATTGCGAAATCCAAAAAAATAAAAATTTGCACATGGGCGGTAGGTGTGGCACTAGCAATTTTTTTAATTGGCGACTCAAATGAAATTACTGGTAATGATTTGTATTAATGTATATATTAAAATAAGATACTATATATGACGATTTTTGATTTTATGACACAGGGGTGGTGGATGTTGTGGGCGTGTTGGATTTAAACAAATTTGATTAAATTTGACAATATAAGGAGCGTTTTTGAAAAATTCATGTTACTAGCGGCATTCCTTTTTATTACATCATCTTGTATGAAAATAGTCCACTGTGAGACGTAAAAATCAATCTTCAACATTAATATTCTCAACCTTTGAAAAGACACGAATCGATTGTCATTAATTTAATTAATTTTTGGATAGGTACGAATCGTCACTTCACCCGGTACATCGTAGTTATTTGTGTTATATCTGTGGATGATAGATTCAATATATTTTCTTAAAAAGTCTCTGGAGTATTTTCACCTAACAATATGTTAAACTTTGCCATTCTATACATAAATATTTTATACTAAACACTGATTTTGAAAATAAAATTTCACATTTTTAAACGTGTGTCTCTGTATGATGACTTAAAACGTCATAACTTCTTGGGCCCTTGGGCATGTTCTTGGCTTTGCCATACCATTCCGGCACTTAGAAGATGCTTTATTTGTTGCCAAACAATTTTCTTTCATCAATTTGGATTAAGAAGGTGGGAACAAAAGGACGTGCTCGCTCACACAGTTTTAAGCTCCGCCAAAGAAAATTCCGTAGCTATACAAACTTCTCCAGAAAGTTTCATTTTCTATTGTTCTTTTTATTGAAAATCCATTAACAATGAAATAAACTCAATGACGTTCTTTAGCTGGCGATAAGATTCTGATGGCAACTTGGAAACTTTTTAAATATTCCCAAAAGCTTTTAGCCATAGAGCCAGGATGTTTTTAGCCAAACAGGAATGTTTATTCTTCGGAGATATTAAAGTTTCAAAATTTACTGTTTTACTTGATGTTCACTTTCTTATTCTCTCTTCTGTTTTTTTTTGATTGCAGGCAAGGACGAAAAATCATTTGCCATGTACATTGATCGGCAGCGTTCGTGGTTCCAGCATAATTCGGTGCACGAGAGACGTGTAGAGGGCGGCATCAGCACCGGCAGTACCATAGGTGTGCTGCTCAACTTGGAAAGACATACACTGAGCTTTTTGGTGAATGGCATGCCTCAGGGTTCCATAGCATTCCGCGATTTGTACGGAGTCTTCTATCCGGCTGTGAGTATCAATCGCGGTGTCACCTTGACACTGCACACGGCCTTGGATGCACCGCAAATGGATTATTTTTAAGCTAGAAGATCTGGTCTGGCAGATCTGTATCGCTAAGAGTTGTGTGTAAATAGTTTAAATTTCTAAGGTTTGTATAATGCGTTTTCTTGTGTTTTCTTTTCCTAACATTTTCGTATATTTAAATGTTTATTATTATTATTATATTATAGTTGTAGTAGTTACATATCTAATATATATATATATATATATATTAAAAATTAATATATATGCAAATGTCGTCGTGAAATTGTGTAGTAGTATGTCTTGAAGAATCGAAGCAAACGTAAGAGACGATTTATATGAGAATTCATTCAATGATGAATAGAACTAGAACCGAAAATCAAAGTTTAGCATAAATTTAGATTTAACAAAGCGAAAACGAATTTGACGTTATAAACGTCAACTTCTCTTAAGATTTAGTAACGTGGGTAAATAGAGGGAGCGAAAGCGAGAAAGGGAGAGAGGGGGTGCCAAAAGTTGTGAAGAAACGTACTGCCATTTATTTAGAAATGGGAAATATTTCAATTTTATTTTGCTTGTGATAAGAATTCTTACAAATATCAATTTGCAAGAATCACACTTTCTAATTTTTCACTGCAGACTTGTTAGTCTGAATGTCATCAAAACTGAAGCACCAAAACTGGAAGATATTGTAAAATTTTCAGCAAATTTTGTTGGAAGTTTTTAAACCGATCTTAATGGGAGTCAGCTTAAATACAAAATACTTTTAAAAATAATTTTAATCCTCGATTTCTAGTTTTGTGAAACGCAACGCGAAAGCTCGTGTTTGTACTACAGCAGGATTTTTTGAGAAATCTAGCTTTCAGATAGCTTTTTAGTAAGCGAAGAGGAATTGAATATGAGCTTTAGCTCAACGCTTCGATATAAAAAAGCTCTTTTAATTGATCTACAAATGAAAAACCTTTCAGGTTACATTTTCGTAAACAATGAGGTATTGTATCAAAAAATATGAGACTTCCCTCAAGGCTTTGTCATTAAGGAAAGCTCTTTTAAGTGATGCTTAATTACAAAACTTACTAGAGGAATTAAGTACGTAGAGCTTTCGCTCAATGCTTCGTTGTAAAGGAAAGCTATTTCTTCGCGTTTAACAAACGCCAATGTTTTGTAAAAGCTTTTAATTTTCTAAAGCTTCATTCTAAATCTTCAACATTTTCCAAAAAAAATCGTCTTGGTACAGCAATCACAAAACATGTCTATTTCTGATTTCGGCAAAATACAATTGGGTCTACATTTCTTCGCCTACTTCAAAGCCCCCTAAATAGTCACTAATTATAATTATAAATGTGTAATTGCTTAATAGAGAAAAAAGCGCTTGAATTTATATTTGAAAACACACACAAAAAATTATATGAAAATTTAAAGAAAAAATGTATAGAAGAACAAAAAAAAAATATTAATGAAAACCATTGCACTTAAGCCAAATAAAATCCAATCCAATAATTACAGATATATTATAAATATATATAGATAGAGAGAGCAAGCAGAAAAAAGAAACGTGGAAATTAACACCAAATAATTACCAGATACAAAACAAATGTATATAAATAAAAACAAATTAAAACGATTCATTAACAAATCACATAACAATTACAGCGTATCACAATGCATTTAAATTGAAAACAAGATTAATGCATTTAATACTCGTACATGTTTGAAACACGAAGAAGATGAAACGAAAAAAATCTCAAAATGCTTAAAATCAAAATAAACCCAGGCACTTTTGCAGAACTCAATTAACACAATTTTCAATGTAAATATAATACAAAATTAAAAAACGAAACATTTTTTTCTCATATTTATTGATTTCTTTAACTACAATTTTCTAAATAAAATCTCGATGTGTTCTTTGACAACAAACAACTAAAACTAAAATTTTTTTGCTTTTTTCTCAAAGAATTACTAACATCAGCAAAACAAACACAAACAAGTTCACTTTCTTAAGCTTAACAAGAGTTATGAATGACATTTTTAATATGAAAAAGAAACAAAACAACAGCGACATTAACTTTTCTCACACCAAGCCAAAAAGTTCAAATTTCACTTACTTCTACAAAATAATTTCCCTGCAAACAAATTTAAATTTTAAAAAACAATTTTCACCTATAAGTATATATTATATGTAGGTATTCTTTTATAGTAGACTTTTAGTTATTAATTTTAAATTATTTTTAGATTAACTCTCATTTCGAACCCAAAGCAAAACAAACAAACCCCCAAGCAAAACTTATTAATTGCTAGAGTAAAGCAAACAAACAAACAAAACTTTTTCTATTTTTCATTTAGTTATAAATAAGTGTTAACAAAAATGTTGTATATATTTCCCTTAAAACAAAACTAAACTAATATTAAAGTAAATTTCATTTAAGTCTCATATATATATTATTTATACATGAAAACAAAACTGAAAAAACACAATTAAAAACAACAACAAATGATTAAGACATTTTTTATAGTTATATTTATATAAATGCATATATATATACACACACATACACATTGTATTATTATTTTTTATATATTATATTATATAGTATACGTATATATGAAATTGAATTCAAATTGATTAAATTAAGTGCAAATATTTAATTAATTAACTCCATACACAAACAAACAGACATACATATATGCAACAAAAAAAAAAACAAGAAAAACAAGCAAACAAAAACAAACAGACAAACAGTATAGAATTATAACATGGAACACAGTAGCATTCAATACGACTAGACCGTTGCATTGACATACGAGTATATGAATTAAATGTAATGAAATGATTAAATTAAATTAAACGAAATAAGAAGTAAAACAAACAAATCGTGAAAGCAAAAAACAACAAACCCCAACACATATTATTCCAAAAATCAAATAAAGAATACTAAAAAAATAAAACGATTCAATAGTTTTTTTGCTTTCATTTCACTGAAAAGCTTGGCTAATTAAAGTAAGTATCACAAAGGAATTTAAAACAGGACTGTCGCAGGAACAAAAAACCATGTGAACTACGAATTATAATTAAAATGTTTTAAATTTTAATTATAATTCTTAAAGTCTCTGATATTTTGGTGATTTTGGTCATAACAATGAGAGGATTGCATTTCTAAAATGGGTAACCCTTAAAGGTGTGTTTATGAAGTAGTTTTTGTTTCAAAACTTTCGCTATGGCTGTCTCTGTTTAGCCCATTGGCTCATATAGGCACCGCGTTTTCACACTTCTTTCTCATCCCGTTCCATGGGAAAAAATTCTAATTATTCTTACTAATGATTATGGGCTCCTGGTAGCTAGGCGTTTTAAATAGCCGTAAAATGGTGTCACTCACTCACACACAGGAAACAAAACACACATTAAGTATTATAGCGAATTACTTTACATTCGATATGATTATGGTCTCCTATTAGATTTTTATATTTCGTAGGCTAAAATCACTTTTTCTGTGAAAGTGATTTTTTTATATTCCGGGATTTGGAAAATCCCAGTACCACTGGATTTTTCGACATCCCAGGATTTCAGTATTTCTACTTATGACACGTAACTAAGCAACAGGAGTCCATAGATTATAGCACGCGGTGGGTACATCAATACATGCACAGCAAACAAAAAAAGTTATGAAAATATTATCATGAATACTTTCTTATGATTATGGTCTCCTATTAGATTTTAAAAATTTCAAAGGCAAAAATCACATTTTTCTGTGAATGCAAATGAAGAAGAATGCTTAAAAATTTGGGATCGGGAATGAGGATTGAGGGATCGGGATTGAGGATTTTCCAACTTTAGATCGCGGGCCAGGTGATTTTGCCAGATTCAAGGATTTCGCAATTTATGTTTATGACTCTCAAGTAAGTAACAGGAGTTCATAAAGTATAGCAAATAAATTTAGAAATTTATTACATGGTCATTTCTGACCCCAAAGTGCTAGAGTGAGAGAGAGACAACTGTAGTTGCGGCCGAGAATCTAGAAACAAATTTCTCTCAGGGTTACCGTCATTTGGTAAGTGACCCTCCAAATGGAACGCATAAAATATCCAAAATACCACAAATTTAATACATACAATTCGTTTTGTGCCGAATGTTTAAACTAAAGGGAGATTTTTTAAAAGCTATAGGAAAGTTTTTCAAAAAAACACATAAAATTCAGAAAAATGCATGAAGTCTTTATTTGAATCGATAGTACGGTCCATATAATTTAATGTTTGAAGATTATTTCATGCAAATGTTGACCTTCACTGCGCCTCAAATGGTTCATCCGCTTAGTCCAATTTGGCATTTCCACGTTTGCATCGAACGGCGACGAATCGATAATTGATGGTCATCATTAACACTGGCCGATACAGCTGCGATATTTTCTTCAGTTCGCACTCTACGTAAGCGTATTGGTGGTTTAATGTCCAACAATGTAAATTTTAGTCACAATAACCCGAATAGCCGCTTCAGTGGGTCGATTAAACTGACCATGAAATGGAAGCGCGCGATGAACTTTCTTAACAGAGCACGCATTTTTATAATAAAATTCAATAATTTGAAAGCGTTGTTCGTTTGTAAGACGATTCATGGTTAAATTATAGACCAAACTGATGATGTTTGACAGTGAAACAAAACACGAAACGTGCGTCAGCTGTTTAAACCAGTGTTGCCAAAAAGATAATAGCTAAAAAACCACCCTTTATAATTTGGATGGGGGTTATACTAAGTTTGTAACACCTCGAAATATCGATATATATGTGCCAGTTAGAATGATAGTGGTCTAGGTTTAAAAGACCAAAAAACAAACATTTTATATTCATGTCGATTATGCACGCCGACGGATGGCTGCGGATCGGATTTTTTCCGCAGTTGAGTATTTTGGTATTATATAAGCCGATGGTAATGCCGTTGCGGAAAAATTCGTATTATGTATTCCTCATGCGACTCACTTCACATACAAAAATATCCGACAGAAAATCATCGCTGATTTGATGCGGATAAAGTACTTTTTGGTTGTTTTTTTATTTGTTTTAATTTCTAATGGAAGCTAAGAGGTAAGATGAGAAAAAATTAAATGTAAATGTTAAATGATTTGTTTTCTTTTATAGACAGCGTACGACAAACCTTCTTTTTTCTTCCAAATTTATAAAAAAACCAATTGATGAATACATTATAAAATGTTAGAATTTCAATTATTTTATTTAATTTCAAATCTAAGAATATGTCAGCGCACTTTATTGGTTACTTTTGTTTGTCATTTGCTTATAAATGTCAATTTGACAGCTGTAATGTAATATCGACTTTATGTTGGTAATGCAGTCATCCGACGGATTACATAATACAATTTTCCTCACAAAGTGAGTCGAGTGCGGATCGAGTCAATCCGATCCGCAGCAAATCCGTCGGCGTGCATAATCGACATGATTAATAATGAAATCATTTGAAAAGTAAAAAATAATTTCAATATAATGCATCTGGATGAACAACCTGAAAATATCTATATTTTTAAAAAATGAATTACTTTTTGCGAAAAAAATTAAAAATTTTGTGTGTAATTATTTTTTTCAATTTTGAGAAGAATGAAAGTTTTGTAAGTCAGTACATCCTCTGAAAGTAGTGGTTCCATTAGAGGTAACAACGTTATCGATTTTTTTTTATAAAAGTTCGATATAAAGGGTGATTTTTTAAGAGCTTGATAACTTTTTTAAAAAAAAAAACGCATAAAATTTGCAAAATCTCATCGGTTCTTTATTTGAAACGTTAGATTGGTCCATGACATTTACTTTTTGAAGATAATTTCATTTAAATGTTGACCGCGGCTGCGTCTTAGGTGGTCCATCCGCTTAGTCCAATTTTGGCATTTCCACGTTTTTGAGTAACAGAGACCCAATTGGTGCGAACGGCGACGAATCGAAAATTGGTGGTCATCATTAACACTGGCCGATACAGCTGCGATATTTTCTTCAGTTCGCACTCTACGTAAGCGTGTTGGTGGTTTAATGTCCAACATTGTAAATTTGGTGCGAAATTTAGTCACAATAGCCGCTTCAGTGGGTCGATTAAACTGACCATAAAATGGAAGCGCGCAATGAACTTTCTTAACAGAGCACGCATTTTGATAATAAAATTCAATAATTTGCAAGCGTTGTTCGTTTGTAAGACGATTCATGATGAAATGTCAAAGCATACTGAGCATCTTTCTCTTTGACACCATGTCTGAAATCCCACGTGATCTGTCAAATACTAATGCATGAAAATCCTAACCTCAAAAAAATCACTCTTTAGTAGTAGGATATTCTAAGAAAAAAAGTTGTGCTTCGGTGGAAAAATATTTTTCAATTGACTCAACCTAAATCATTGTATATCTCAGAATGGATAAAGTGTTACTTAGATCACTATCATTCTAACTGGCACGTATATTCTAGATCGCCATAAAATTCGACTGTTAAAACCTCCCTAGCATCTAAACGAAAGGAGCCAGGGCGTCCAAATTTTTCCAGGGTATGTCTTATAGTTGTAGATCGGTTTGGGTTGAAAGTGGACGAAATCGGTCCAGAGGGAAAAAAATCCCTAACAAAGACAACAACATACCCCTAATATGCCCCAATATTTCGAGTATTTAAGCATGCTTTTGTACGTACGTACAGAAAAGGCTTTTTTTAATTTGTACTTTTAAAGGGTAAAATGGAAACATAGGGATAAAAATGCTACCAACCAAACGGGTACAGCTGGAATAATGATTTCTGTAGTATATTTACTTGATATTTGATAAGTTCAATCGTTTAAACTGATCTATACTTTTAGCGGTTGAAATAGGGGTAAAAATGGTACCTATGAAACGATAATAGCTAGTAGATATCGCTCTAATCGCATGTAAACGTAAAATAAAGTGATTTTCAAAATTCATAATTTTACGAACAAATAGCTGCAGATAGAATAAAAAATTCGGTATGTACCTACTATGACTGTATAGAATTGCAAAATCGAAGGCATTTTCGAAACTTGTACTTTCTTCGGGAAATGGGATATAATTGATACCAAGACCAACAACAGCTGTAGCTAGATTAATGAAAATCAATGTATATAATACGATCTTTCGATACTCTTTTAGGGTCAAAATGGGCAAAGAGGTATAAAATCGAAATAATCGAATAAAAGCGAAATGAGATAAAAATGGTACAAACCAAGTGCTAGAATAATAAAATTGTCTGACTCCGTAGACGCGCAAAATAAAAGGCTGTCTTCAATTTCGTACTTTTAGGAAGAAAAAAGGTGTAAAGGATATAAAACTGGTACAAAGCAAATGGCTGCAGCTAGGTGTGAACGCGGAAGATAATGGATATTCGAAATTCGTACTTTTAGGACAAAAAGACATGGACTGGGTGGAATGTTGGAATTGAAAATGGGCGGAACCAGTTCGAAGAAAAAATTCCCTCAGTTATATTTAATATGTACGGTATTTATGTATAGTTATCTGAAGATTGTTGTCTTTATGAAGAATTATTTATATATATAGTCAAAGACTGTCAAGTAAAAAAACATATTTGTACATATGCCCTAAAAGTGGGCGTGATCTTTAATTGATTAATTTTAATTGAAAAATATAATAAAGAAACATTTTAATTTATTTAACAAATATCGCCGTATATCATAAATCGTATATCATAAATACATTCTTAATATTTTACTGCACTTATACGTACAGTCTATAGCCTCTAATGGTATTACTGTGGGGTGCAATTCATGGTGGAGGTTGTATTGGGTGGTCCATGTAACATTTTAAATTATAATCGGCTATAAAAGAAAAAGTAGTGATTATTTTTTCAAATTTCTGGTTTTGTTGGAAAGGTTGAACTTTGCCATTTAATAATGGAAAACAATAGAATGATATTGTTTGGCTACCACGACTGGCTCGACAGTATCTCATCCGATCTATCCACTTTTTCAGTACATTTTCGATTGTTCCAGTTCGAATCTCTTCAATGGCAACTTCGATTTCATGTTTCAACGCTTCAATTGTCTCTGCATGGTTTGGGTAACATTTATCCTTAATGGCACCCCTCACAAAATAATCCAAAGGGCTCAAACCACAGCTCCGAGGCGGCCAATTGACATCTCAATTTCGGCTAATTATTCGATGGTTGCGTTGACTCTGTGACATGTGGCCTCGTTTTGTTGAAACCAAATGTTGTCCATGCCATTCTTTTCAATTTTTAAAAACAAAAATTCGCTTATAGTGACACGGAAACGTGCACCGTTGACGGTAACGGCGCCAGGCAAATGAGCAAGGATTTTCGAAGAAAAATGGCCCAATGATGCCGCAATCCACACCAAACAGTGACTCGTTGTGGATGTATTGACTTCTCAATAGTAGTGAGGGTTCTCTGAACCCCATATGCGGCTAATTTGGTTATTGACATAGCCATCGAGATGAAAATGAGCTTCATCGGAAAACACGATATTTCGGTAAAATTCTTCATCCCCCGTCAAACAATCTTTGGCCCATTTGGCCATTGGTCCATTTTTGCAAATGTCAAACATAAACCTGAAAATAAAAAAAAAAAAAAACAAGAATGAGTAATCGGTAGTTCAAGTTTAAATATTTAAATGGCCCACCCTGTATAAGCTGCGGCTCGGCCAAACTTATGATCTTTTTACCTGTATATATTAATTTTTCTATACCATGCATCATCCTTCAGACCCGAAAATATTATATTTGCTTTCATCGCTGTATATTAATGACTTCCAAAATTTAAAAATCGGCTTTGATGGTGAAAATTCTAACAGAGCCGAATTCCTTCCAAAGATTCTATTCAAACTAGTTTTACGGGAAGAATGGGACCAAATTCCTTTGCCTTATTATATCATTAACAAATATCCTTTTGGAAATATTTATCAATATTTTCGAACTTTTTTCTGAAAAAGTTTAGTATTGAATGAATACTCTTGTGACTCACTGTATTATATGTAAAAATATGCAATAAATACATCTATTTAAATATACATAAAAAATTAGTAGTGAATTGAGAATTTATTTACTCTTTGGGATTACTTCTGTGATGTGTCTTTATCGATCTCAGGATAGGTACGTTTTTCCCATATACACCAATAAACCCTAGTATATTGAGTATTTAAACAAATTGGAGGACCCTACCAAACTCAACGTTCTTTTTGCTTGTTTTTTCTTTGTCGTCATTTCTGCTATTTAGGACACATAAGTAACAGGAATCCATAAAATATGGAGAATCAGATCTAAAAATTTCTCACATGATCATTTCTCAATAACAACAAATATTAAATAAGAAGGTCTGCGTAACTTCCAACGGGCTAAAGAGAGACAACTATACAAGCAGTCGAAAAGCTGTTGCTGTCCTAAAAACAAAATACCCTTCAGGGTTACCCATATGTGGTATGTAGACCTCGAATGGTACGTACAAAATTGCCAAAATATCACAAACTTAATAATGCAGTAAATAAATACAAAGTGAACAATTTTCTGTCAATCTCCAAATGATACAGATTATTTATTATATATAATATATATATATATAATACATATTAATTATTTAGAAGGGACAAACAACTCACAAGCAATGACGCCAGTCAACAGCATTAACAGGGGATCATAACATCAAAAAGGCGATTAACAAATCTTAAAAGGGAATCGATACCACAGATAACAATAACAAAATCTCAACAGATGTATGTATTGTTGTGTTCTTCCCTTTCAGTTGTTGGTTGGTCAGTGTACTCTAACGGTATCGTACGTGCTCTCTCTCAACGACAGGCTTGCCAAATTTGCCATTAATTTCAATTTGTTTCTAATTGAGATTTTTGACGCGGGCACTTTTTACTTTAAGATAAATTAATATATGTCTGTTGGTGAGATATATGTATAATTAATCCCAATTTTGAACGAAATATTTTATTAGACAATTAGGAACGGATGCCAAAAGTCATAATCCAGATTGATGTGTCTAAAACCGAGGAATAAAATATCCAAATTTATATATCACATTAGAAGCACGTTACAAGATTAAAATTGAGTGTAATAGGACAATCAAAGTAAAAATTCTGAAAAAAAACTGCTTTGTCCACAGAGAAGTACAACCATAAGAATATTTCATTAATCTATGTGCCATATGTGTGTTCCAAATGTCCAGCCAAAAATTGACTATTTCATCTGAAATTTTTATAATATTATTCGATTGTAAATATAACAACATTCACACACCCTTATCACGAGATGTTAGGCAACTCATATAACTTCGATGAAATATACTTCTTTTGGGTTTTGGCTGGACATTTGTTGCAAATTTAAACATACACATACGACTTCAGACAGGCAATTTGGAGGACAGTGCCCAGTCGTATCATTGATTTATGAAAGGTATTGCGATTATTTTGTAGGAGATTTTTTACCTAATAAAAAATTATATAAAAATTATTGCAATTTATTTTTGAAAAAAAAAATCGTCATTTTTATACACTCACTCTACAGAGTAGGAGGGTATATATCATTTGGGACAGAAAAAAGTGTAACGCATTGAAGGAGTGACTAAAGACCCTAAGTATGTTTGGACCAAATCCGTTTCACGTCTTTTTAAGCTGTTTGTGCCAGGTCCGTCTGTCTGTCTGGCTGGCTGGTATACACGATAACTCTCGAAAGGAGCTAAGGAATCAATTGAAACTTTGCACATGGTAATATTTTTCCCACACTTAGTTTAAGTTCGAAGATGGACGATACTGCCACACCCCTTCTGGTACCTCCCACACAAATGACCCATATTCCAATGTTAAATTAAAATCCATATAACTTCCATACGGATATTCGGAATCAACTAAATTTTGGTATTTGATAATCACTTTATGTGTACTAAATATAACGGGTTTTGCCACGCCCCTTCCAGTACCTCCCACACAAATCACGCAAAACTACATAATATAAAGGCTGTTATAACTTCTATACTAATGATCGGAATCCTGTGGAATTTTATATTTAGCAACGCTTTTATAGTGGTTACATGCGCATGGAATATAGGCGATATTTCCACACCCCTTCTTGCACCTCCCACACAAAGTGGCATAAACTTTGGTTACAATAAAACCGACATAACATCCATGCGGGTAGTCAAAATCATTTCCAATTTGATATTTAAAAATGTTTCCATAATCACTTGGTACATCCTTCTGGTACCTCCCACACAATTGTCTCTGTCCTGGGTAATATTAAATTCTTCATAACTCCAATACTGGTGCATGGGATCCACTATGACTTTATATTTGATCATGTTTTTACAATTGTTTTATAAATGTTGAAGCGGGCCAAGTGCAACTATTAATACATTTGTTCAAATAAAATAAACCTAAAGTATAGCACAGATTGAACTTCTAGTTTTCTAAAATTTATGTTCAAAAATGGACTATGTATGATGCTTATTTATATAGAACAATAACTTATTTATTTAGGACTATGTACCACTTAGAACTTTGATTCACGAATTTTTTGAATGAATATGATATTTTATTTATTTAGATTAGTTTATTAATAAAAATTATTCCTTAAACATGATTATTAACAAAGATTTCAATTTATTATTTACAATTTTATTTAAATAATATGTACAAAACCAAAAATAAAATGAGATTAGAATTCACACAGCCGGTTATTAGAAGAGTATACTTTTTTTGGGTATGTATCGTCCTTCTGAGATTTGCTGAATCTTAACCCTAGAGAGATAACCTACGTCTGAGAGACGTATGCCTTTTTAATTTTTCGCTCTCCCTCTCTCGAATGTTTGTGCAACACGTTGCTGTTTTTGTTTTTCTCAGTCGTCTACAGTAGCCAATAACGCATTTAAATAATAAAGAAATATATAAAGAATCCATGTAAGTCCAAAAAAGGTAAAAAATATTTCCAAAAATGTTGTCACCATAAAGAAAAACTATGATACGTCCCACAGACGTATCTTTTCCGTAGCTTCCAATAGGGTTATCTTTCTAGGGTTAAATGGCAAATTCGGATTATTTTGAAATAGACTTTTGTTTTGGTTCTTACAGATTTGAGATGATCATTTTTGATATCTAAACAATATTCAAGTTCATACTCAATCCGCTAAAATATAGAATTCTTATGAACTATTGGTACATTTCTGAAGTTAAAACAAATTTTTTTGTATTTACCAAATTTTTTAAAATAAAAAAATTTAATTGGAATTCTTAACTTTTATTTGTGTAAAATATTCGTTGACCGATGAGTTTGACTTTTATTCTTATTAATTTTGTAAGATTGTTATTTATAAATGTGTTGCGTTACTGACTGACTTATAATTGACCAGCGCCCAGACCGAACGGCTGAAATTTTCAGGGTAGTTCCCAAATATGACGTAGACGCTGACTTGTACGAAATTCGTACTTTTAGGGGGTAAATGTGGCAAAAAGGGATAAACATCGAACCTTCGTCCTGATTAAATTTGTACTTTTAAGGGAGGAAAGATACAAAAAGGGATAAAAATGGTACCAATTTAAGTAATACAGCTATATACATGAAAATCGGTATTAACATTTCTCTGACAACGTAGTCTTGCAATAAATGGATTTTTCGAAATTTTTACACTTAATGGGCGAGCGGGACAAAAAGTGATACAAATGGTACCAATTAAAGTATTGCACTTAGAAATTTGATATGTAAAGGGAGTTCAGCTAAAATAGTATGCGGTCAAATTATATATACAGTTAAACCTCTAACGCACGGACACTCTCTCAAGCGACCACCTCTTTAAAGTGGACACTTTTGAAAAATCATGTTTTATGTGGATAGAGACATAAATTTATTTGTTTATTTTACAAGTGGACACCTCTCTTACGTGCACAAATTTTGTGGATAAATCCATATAAATAACCACTACAAAGAATTCAAAACAGATTCAAAATCGAAAAAAAAAAACAAAAAGTGAAAAAAATGTTTACGTCTTCGGTTTCGTTTGAAAGGTACGTTAAATGAAATGAAGTAAAACAAAAATTTGGTGGTTTCCGAGGCTTACTTGCCCAAAAATCGCGGTATATTCTGATCGTTTTTCAACCTTGGTGGAATAGAATTAAAAAAATGTTTATAAGTTTTGGAAGACATTACTTTTAGGTGATTTAGTACTCATTACTCTGTCGTATTCAATTAAAGTTGGCTGCCGATACTTGCCTATTCGCATGTTATGACAATGAAAGTGTGGCACCTCCAACACAAATTTATTTTTTTCGCATTTTATAGAGCAACATATTTGAAGTACTATGACTGTCAGAGTCTTGAAATTTTGTGAGAGTTCATTGGGTAGTAATTTGGATAGTTGTGTACAAAATGAGCGGAATTCTATTATCAAATATATTCATTCCTATGACACTGAGAGTTCTGACATTTAATAAGAATCCATTCACTATTATTCTGGGTAGTTGGAAGAAAATGGGCGGTATTATGAAGGGGGCGTGGCACATCCCATAAGAAATAAAAACCAGTTATAGGCTATTTACTCTTAAAAGACACCGGGTTTACTGGAATTCTGTGTGTTCATTAAGTTTTCAATTACGTAGGCATAATACAAATGAACGGGATTTGAAATATGGGCGTGGCACCTTCTCTAAAAATTAGAAACCAATGTAAAGGGTGGTTAAATTTTAAGGGCCGATGTTGATTTTGAATAAAACACAAATTTTTTAGGAAATTATTGTAATTTCTTTTTATTATGATAATATTGGTATGGTTCAATTATGTATGGGAAAAATATCGGTCAAACGGCCGCCGCGGCCTCGGCGCCACACCTCCATCCGATGGTCCAAATTTTCGATGACGCTGAGGCATAATTGAGGTCCTATGCCGTTAATGTGCCGAATTATCTCATCCTTTAGCTCTTGAATTGTTGCTGGCTTATCGACGTACACCATTCCTTTCAAATAACCCCAAAAAAAGAAGTCCAACGGTGTCAAATCACATGATCTTGGCGGTCAATTGATATCGCCACCACGTGAGATTTCCATTTTCATAATAAGCCTGAATAACTTCAACGAGTTGCTCGATTGTGTATCTTTCCATGGTTCAAATAGAGTTAATCTGAAATTATTGTAATTGTCAGGTTTATGTATGGTTCACATTCAACATCGGCCCTTACAATTTAACCACCCTTTGTAAGGATGTGTTTTCAGCAATTGACTTTCAGGTTATATGTGGTTATCGGGCGGTATCCCATTTTTATCTTATAAATACAATTCTAGGTAATACAATTTAGAATCATTTTCGTATTACTTCCCTTGTTGGGAATTAATCGTCACCCAAATAATTATCGTTGTCTCTGACATCTTTTATTTTTTATACGATTCACATAATAATATAATTTTATATATTTATACACTCCACGAGAGTATTATGTCTTTGTGCATTTGTTTGTAACACCCAAAAGCAAACGAGATAGACCCATTGTTAATTACACCGATCGAGTCTGATCTAAACAAAAATTGGCACAAGTAAGTTTTGTTGGTCAAGGACGAACGCTATTTAATTTGAGCCATATCGGTTCAGATTTAGATATAGGCCCCATGAAAAAGTCGCTCCCGATTTGACATTTTCCGCTCTAGAAACCATACATTGAGCCTGATATTCTTTAAATTTGGCAAAACATCTTATAATCCCACTATAAACACCTATGCAGAAAGTGGGTAAGATCGGTTCAGATTTAGATATAGCCCCCATACAAAAGCCGCTCCTGATTTGTCATTTTCCGCTCTAGAAACCATATATTGAGCCCGATATTCTTTAAATTTGGCAAAACATTCTACAATCCAACTGTAAACACCTATGCAGATAGTGGGTAAGATCGGTTCAAATTTAGATATAGACCCCATACAAAAATCTCTCCCGATTTGACATTTTCCGCTCTAGAAACCACATATTGTACCCGATTTTCTTTAAAATTTTCACAACATTTTATAATCCACCTCAAAACACCTACGGTGAAAGTAGGTAAGATCGGTTTAGATTTAGATATAGCCCCAATACAAATGTTGCTCCCAAATGTTTAACCGATTTTGACCAAACTATATTATATTCCAGTTTTCAATACACCCCCATACAAATGACCTTTCCGATTTAACATTTTTTGTCAAACACATACATTTACAGGATACAAAATTCCCGTTTTCACTTTTTCACCGAATTGAATTGTATTGGGATAGACAGTGGAGTGTATCACATAGTCGGCCCCGCCCGACTTTAGCCTTTCCTTACTTTTTTATATATTTTACTAGTATTTTTTACCCGGCGTTGCACGGGAAGATAAAATGAGTAATTTTTGATAGGTTTAAAATATTGTTTGTGTGGGGGTACCACCATATACTAGGTCTTGATAGGACAAAGGGGGTCCTATCATGGCCTAGTATATCCACTAACCATCCCCTATCCAGAAGTTAGATACAGTAAAATTTTCAAGCGAATCGGTCCACCGGTTTGGCTTCCTATACAGGAACATACAGACATAGATACAATATTGTTTTATTATCAAATCGGTTTTTAATATTATCATCATAGATAGTTGTAGTACTTAATGAAATAAATAAATTTAATTAGACCATGCATATGTACATAAACTGTTGTGTCATCAATGCCATCCTTTAACGAGAAATTCTAATTAAGCAATATTCCGAAGAGAGTCGGCGGCACAAAATTGTTTAATGATTTCCAGGTTTTTAATCAACAACAAAATCGGACATTACCAACCAACTTACCAACCGACCGACATACCATTAACATAAAAGTGCCATATGAAATCATTTGCAACTCGTTATCTACAGCCCAGCCGCCCAGTCCACAAGCATAGCAAACCCTACACCCACTCCCACTACCAGACCTGAGTAAATATGTACCTTGCCAAACACACAAGAGGCCAAAGGTTGAATGTGTGTGTGTGTGTGGGCAGAGTGGGGGGCTGCTATTACTTGGACACATCAGGATATGAAGGAGTACTCATTACGCACGTGTTGCTTAAGTGATTAACTCTTAATGATAACCATTTCGGTGGACATACATTGCATTATTCTCTGGAACTAGGACTACGGGCCACCACGGGCAAGGCGAAAACATATAAAACTAGGAATAGAAAGAACAAAACAAAATAAAAGAACAGAACAGAAAATACGTACATATTGTAATGTCCATTAAAGCGGGAGGAAGCAAAATAAGAGAAATTAATGACAAATAAAACTAAAGCTGACATACACGCACATTTTAAGTCACCATAATCCCTGCCGTAGAACAATGCTTGTGCAAACATGAAGAAAGGAAATTATAATGTCCATAAAACGCCCTCTGGAAGCCATAAAACAAAACTAAATGAAACGCAAGAAAGCAAGCCATGCCATGACATCGGAGCTGGCTAACATTTCTTGAGGGTCTACTTATAAAGTATTTGCACTGTTGGTAAATACCACATACAGACACACTCACACAGAGCATAGTTGTAATATTCACATGCAATCATAGCTTAAAGGGAAATTCAAACACGGAGGAGGGCGGTATGTAGCGAGTGGGTAATAGGAAGTTGCGATTATTTTGTGACACATTTCAAAGAATCAGTGAGACCTTAACCTTCCGTTGGACACATGAGTCTTGTTCGATTTTAACTGAAATTTAAATATATTTCTAATCGGGCTAGCGACGGGAAATATCAGGTAACTTCCTTAAGAACGATAAGTTATCGATCTATGACGAAATCAGGACGATAAACACTATAAAAAATATTTGAAGGATTTTGTGATGTATGTACTCATGCCTTTTCTGTTTCTATCGATCGACTTTTTACTCGAAAATATAAAATGTCTTTTCTCTACAATCGACGAGATTTTTTAATTATTTTCAGATGGCGAAGAAAAATACAAATTGTATATCAATATGCAAAATAACTACGTTTTAATATGTTCATAACAATATTTAAGACTGTATATGGGTCTAGCTAGACTCATGAGGCACGCACATGACCATACAAACATGTGTCAAACGGAGGGTTAAATTTGTATCAGAATAGTTGATTATTAAATACAAATAAAAAAATAAATTTCTAAAAAACTTTGCGTAGAGCTTATTTAATTTTCGTGAGAAATTTATGTACACAATAAATCTTAAATTTTAACTGGAAATGAAGTCTTGGAATTATCGCAATAAAGTAGTACAGCTTTAAGACTTTTCTTGGATGAATCTACATATATACGCCACTTTTCAGGGGTATATTCGATATTCATTTCTGTCATTAGGTCTTCTTTATCGTTGCAAGAAACAAATGTGTTGGATTCGTAAACTGAAAAGTATGACAGAATTGCCAAGAGCTAAAAGAAAAACAAATAAGGAAAGGCTAAAGTCGGGCGGGGCCGACTATATGATACACTCCACTTTCTATCGGAATACAATTCAATTCAGTAAAAAAGTGAAAACGGGAAAAATTTTTGTATGTTTCCTAATCACAGGTTAATATGACCTGGACCAATTTGTCAAATCGAGAATAATATTTGTTTCGGGGCTATATCCAAACATGGAATGAATTCTTCCATGTTCTTCCAGTTGAAGTAATTTTGTGATTTTTTAGCTATTATCTTTTTGGCGACACTGGTTTAAACAGCTGACGCACGTTTCTTGTTTTGTGTCACTGTCAAACATCTTCAGTTTGGTCTATAATTTAACCATGAATCGTCTTACAAACGAACAACGCTTGCAAATTATTGAATTTTATTATCAAAATGCGTGCTCTTTTAAGAAAGTTCATCGCGCGCTTCCATTTTATGGTCAATTTAATTGACCCACTGAAGCGGCTATTCGGGCTATTGTGACTAAATTTCGCACCAAATTTACATTGTTGGACATTAAACCACCAACACGCTTACGTAGAGTGTGAACTGAAGAAAATATCGCAGCTGTATCGGCCAGTGTTAATGATGACCATCAATTATCGATTCGTCGCCGTTCGCAGCAATTGGGCCTCTGTTACTCAAAAACGTAGTAATGCCAAAATTGTACTAAGGGGATGGACCATTTGAGGCGCAGTCGAGGTCAACATTTGCTTGAAATAATCTTCAAACATTAAATTATATGGACCGTACTATCTATTCAAATTAAAGATTTCATGCATTTTTCTGAATTTTATGTGTTTTTTTGAAAAACTTTCCTATAGCTTTTAATCACCCTTTATAACGTGTTATGCTTAATTTTAAGAAATTCTCTGAAAATACGCGGTTTCTGGGGGAACGAAATTTGTATGAGAGCTATATATAAATCTGAACCGATGTGACCCATTTTCACTGTGCGTGTTTCTAAGCTGGAGCGGAAAAGTCAAATCGGGAGCGAAATTTGAATGGGAGCTATATATAAATCTGACCCGATCTGACTTATTTTCACCATAGGTGTTCCTAGTTTAAATATAAGATGTTTTGCGAATTTAGAAGAAAATCTGTTAAAATATGTGGATTCTAGAGCGGAAAATTTCAAATTGGGAACGGAATTTGTATGGAATTATATATAAATCTGAACCGATCTAACACATTTTTACCACAGGTGTTTCTAGTTGAACTATACGATGTTTTGCCAATATTGAAGAACATCTTTTGAAATATGTGGTATCTAGAGTGAAAAGAGACAAATCGGGAGTGAAATTCGTATGGGAGCTATATCTAAATCTGATCCGATTTTCTTCAAATTAAATAGCGTTCGTTGTGCAAAGTTTCATTTAGCTCAGGCTACAATTGCGACCTGTATACTCAGAAAGTGATTCTAAGCCGATCGGTATAATTAACAATGGGTCTATCACCCTTCCTTTTGGGTGTTACAAACAAATGCAGAAAGACATAATACTCTCGTGGAGTGTATAATAAATAATTTCTTGTTTAAATACCCAAATTGGTACTCATATTTTATTTATGTACAGTGAAACCTCACAAAAGCGGTCAGTCAGGTTCACATAAGGGAGGTGTCCACTTATGGGAGGTAACATATTTTTTTACTTTTTATCAGGTTATGTAATAAAACAAGCAAAAAATCATTCCTTAAACCTGTATTTTCATTTATTGAAATCAGCACTTCAGCCAAGAATCAGTAGAATTGAAAGAACGCTATCAACTAAACAAAATGAGCTAACACATCCAATATACCCTACGAAATGTCTAGTAGTTGTGGATCGTTTGCGATTGAGAATGGGCGATTTCGGTCCAGAGAGAATTTATTTCGCTAACAAGGACAGGAGTATTTATTTTTTTTGAAGATTTTTGTTTTGTATTTACTTGATATTTAGCAAGTTCAATAATTTTATAGCGTGAACATGCCCCATAAAGTAGTACATATTTTCAGGGGATGGGCCAAAAGAGGATAAAAATGGTAATAATCAATCGTTTAAGGGTAAAATGTGGAAAAGGGATACAATTGGTACCGACAAAATGGTACCAAAAATACAGTGCCTACATTCCTCTGACTGTGTAGACGTGAAAAATAAAGAAACTTTTCAAAAAATTTTACTTTTAGGAGGAAAACGAGGAGAATGAGGATAAAAATGGTACCAATCAAATCTCTGGAGCTAGAAGTTGATGTATACTTCGCTCTGGCTGCTTAGACTCTAAAAATAACGCGTTTTTATATTCCTACTTTTAGGGCCAAAATGGGCAAAATTTGTACCAGCCAATGGCTGCAGCTAGAATCATAAAATTCTATGTGTACAGTACATTCATCTGACTGTGTAGACACGTATTTAAACAGCTTGTTGTATTCTTTACTTATAGAGAAGACAGTGCGAAAGGGGATAACTGAAGCGAAATTCGATGTGCATGCTGTGTAATTAACTTTAGTTGAAGATATTTCAAGAATGAGTTATCTTCGGTGAACATTAGAATTTTAGCAAAAAAAAATATCCATTATATCCATGTTCACCCGTCTGTCTGTCTTGCTTCAAATTAATATAATAAAATTTGTGCTATTTGTATTTTTTCAGTTTTGGAAAAAGTAAAAATCATTGTCAAAACAAAAAGAAAAAAAATGTGGGTTTTGAAATTGAACGTGAAAAAGAAGTTAAATTTAATTAAAGTTGTTTCATCAGTTTGCTAAGTTATTTTTGCATTTTTGTTTATTTGCCAGAATTTTATTAAAAATTAAAATGTCAAACATCTAGCTGCGTGTGAATAAATAAATACAAAACATATTCACGTATAAACACCCCTAATGTTTCAAATCGTTGTAGGAACATTCATTAAAGGTAGTGATTTATTTAACTGTAATATTAACACAAACAACTTTAAACCGTTTTCATTGTACTGACCAGAACAGGGGTACAATGTTAAATTAGGACTGTTTCTTTAACCCATTATTGCCTGGTACCCGATCCTGTTGGATTTTTTTCTTGATTTTTTTGAGTACTACCTAATTTTGGCCCAATTATGAATATTTTAGACACAACAATTTGATGTCTATATTGGTCTTCAAGATATGACTGGGTAGTTGTCTACCCCTTGTGCCGTTGCATGTTTAATTTATTAATAATAATGAAACAATCATGTCAATAAATAAATTGAATATGTCTTCAAATTACATTCTAAATATTTATTATTCTAAATATTTGACAAAAAGTTGTTACTCCGTCTAGTTTCGTAGAAATCTCATTTTTAGTTCAGGGGTAGAAAACTACCCGTCTGGGCATTAATGGGTTAAGCCGGGATAACAAGCTGCAATAACAAAAAACGTCAATAAAAATTTAATTTTTTGCTCAAAAGAAAAAATATGTTTTTTACATTGTCGCCAACTACAATATAAATATTTGTATCCAAACAATTTTCAAAAAAAAATATTTTCTGTTAACATTTTTGAACTTAGCCTCGATAACCATAAATTTGACTTACTCTGGATAATTATCCAGGCTAAGTCTGAAATTTTTAATATAAAATAATTTTTCAAAGTTTGTTTTCATACACACATTGATATTGCTGTTGGCGGAAATTTTAAAATTTTTTATAAAGAACAGCCGGATATAAATATTTTTTTGACTTTGTAAAAAATGTGGGGGGTTATAGCCACCCCCAAAAAAATATCCCTCCTACGCTAATGCCTTGTACACAAATTATCCTGCCCTACGTAAAATTTATTTCCTTATAACTTCCGTATATATGTTCTCTTAGACTGAGGGTAATATCAAGGACGCGAAGGCGTTTGTCCTCTAAGAAATTTGTAACAATTTTTATTAAGAAATTTTACAATTTAAACATTATTATTTTCAATATTAATTCATTATGTCAAATGGTGTCAAATGCTTAGATACTTCAAGTAGTATCAGAGCTGTTAAAAATCATATGGAAAAAAACGTAACATGTTGTTTTGTACTGTGATGTCTTCAGAATACATAGAAGTGATTATTAATTAGTATTTAAATAATTTTTACATTTCTGGAATGATTATATATACTTAATAGGCTAATTACACTATAACAGTTCGGATTGACCTGGCTTTTGAATAAAAATGGATTTGGCTATTTTCCAAGATATAGGAACATATTGCAGGCATTTGTTTGACGGCAATTTCATGTTCAACAATTTTTCCAACTGGTTCCATCACGAATGTGGTCATTAGGTATTTGAGTACTACTAGATTTAGTTCCAATTAAACGAAATGAACTTGCCGGAGGATACATAATTTTGTATCAAATTTTCCACGCCTACCTCGTATCTTAAAGTTAAATATTACCAAAGACCAACAACGCGCAACAACACATATGCATGCACGCATATAAACACAAACAACAAAGTGAATATTTGAATAAGTACGACGTAAGTACATATTTAAAGGACGAAGGAGATTTTCCCAAAACGTCTTGCATATGTCAATTGTAGGATTTGGAGGGGTAGGGGGAGGTGGTAAGTACACACAACATACATTTAAGTACATGCGAGCGAGTGAGCCTTAACATTGCCATGGACGTTGATCATTTGTGTTGCAACGTGGTTGTTGTTGTTGTAATAGTTACCACTCACTGTTGCCACAGCAGAGTGAATGCTTTACATGCAAGTCCTTCGTTGAGAGTTTAAAGTGGTCGGAATAATTGTAATGTGTAAACATAAGTATCTCATCTTTAAAATGTTTGAATGTCTGCCTCATTGTAAATACGAGCGAGGACATAAGTACACAAACAACAATGAACATATGGTAGAGCAGAAGGAGGAGGAGGGCATTAGCCAAAGACGCACCAAGTGACATGATGTACTAAGTACTACATCACCACATCACCGTCATACTCACGGTCGAAGAGCGTATGTTTGTATTGAAACTACAAGAGGGTTCGAAGTTAAGCTTTAGCTCTTGTAAATGTTATTAATGCCTAAATGAACAGTGTGATACAGTTGAATAGGAGTAGTTCATTAAATTCCAAGAAACTAAAAAGCTATTGAGCCATTTATAAGTTTTAAATTAGAATCGACTATAAAAAAGTACTGATTATTTTTTTTAATTTCTCGTTTTATTGGAAAGGTTGAACTTTAATAATGGAACACAATTCATATGAAAACAACGACTGACTCGGCAGTACCTCATCCGACCAACCCAATTTTGCAGTACATGGCCCAATGATGTCGTCAGACCAAAATCGTTGCGGATGCATTGGATGACTCGTTGTGGATGCATTGGCTTCTCAAAGTAATCCGTAGTTCAGATTTAAAATGTTAAATGGCCCACCAACCTGAGTAAAAATTTTAGCCTACATTTTAGTATCATATTAAAAAAATGACAATTTCAACAGTACAATGAAAGAATTTTCCTTTATAATATTTATGAAGCGATTTCATAAAAGGTTTTTCATAAATTTAGTGATTTTTTCTTAATAAATATGTATGAAAAATTTCTAAATAAAATGAAATGTTTCATACTATTTTTTTTCATAAACATTACATATTTCATAAAACAAAATTGTAAATTAGTTTCATAAGATCGAACAAAGATTTCAATGTATTAAAGAAACAATTCTTAAATATTATGAAATATATCATAACCAATAAAATATTGGTGTTCTGAAATGACTTCATAAATATAATGAAGGATTTCATAGTTTTTATGAAATGTTTCAAACTTACAACTATTTTTTTAGTGTGTCGACTTTATCCAATTGACAGCTAGCAATTCTCATTTGTCCTCTGTTAACTCTAATATAAGTATTTACCCTGTTTTAGATCAAAGACATGGTCATTGCAAAGACTCTCGCAATAATGGTGTGTGTTGATTGGTTAGTCAACAAGTAAAACTTAAGTATAAATTATTAATATTTATGAAACTTTTTCATAAAATTAATGAATTTTCTTCATAAAATCTATGAAAATTTTCATAAATCATATTATGAAAAATATTGAATTTGTATGAAGAAGTTTGAAGATAATTCTTTCAGTGTAGACCATTTGTTCATTATCTAAAACGAAATTACTGCAATTTTAAATAAAGCGCTTGTTCACGACATATGTTGAACAAAATGTTCCCAGATTGTTGACGAATCAACAACTCATTCATAAATTATTTTTTGGTCAAATGCTATAAGATAAAAGATTTCTTTTAAATGGGGATTTTTTACGAATATTTTGGGGACAAAGATGACCAAAATATACTATGATTGTTGACAAATCAACAAGTCAGTCATAATTTTGGTTTTGGTGGAATTCTTTGAAATAAAACAACTTTTTTATATTTTGGATATAATTGTGGATTTTTTATAATAATTTTGGGGACAAGGAAAATATTCAGCTGGTTCTCTAGAGCGGAAAAAGTCAAATCGAGAGAGAAATTTGTATGGGAGCTATATCTAAATCTGAACCGTTCTGAATCACTTTCACCACAAATATTTCTAGTTGAATTATAAGATGCTGAAGCAAATCTGAATATATGGGCATCTCCCAAAAAAGGTCTACCAAAAAAATGAAATCCTATTTTTTTCCTAATTTCGACAAATTTTTTTATTATGAAACTTGAAGTTAACTTTTTCTCTTTCATTTTTATTAAAAGTTGAAGAGTTAAAACGAAAATTAATAATTTTTTACTCCGTTTTGTCTCGTCCGTATTTCTGCTGTACCTAATTACAAAAATCAAGAGATAATTCTCATATTTCATAAATCTACGAACAAAGACCTTAATTTACATTTATATAAGGAAAACAAAGCTCTCAAAAAGTCGCTGAGCTTTGTATATTTCTATAACAGCTGCAAACTACTTGTTTTTTGTAGCGTCCGTTTCAATGTAAAATTGTTTATAACTTTGTTCTAAATCCTGATGATATATTTGTAAAATGTAGTACTCTTCAAGCGCTTTAGAACACTAAAAAGGCTGATCAGTTTTTTTCTTGTTTTTGGCGTAGTTTAAGGCGTGCGAATGTCGCGTTCGGGCCACTGGGAGAGCCCATACAAAGGGTGATTAAATTTTAAAGGCCGATATTGATTTTGAATAAAACACAAATTATTTAGGAAATTATTGTCATTTCTTTTTATTATGATAATATTGGTATGGTTCAATTAAGTATGGAACAAAATATCGGCCAAATGGCCGCCGCGAGTTCGGCGGCACATCTCCATCCGATGGTCAAAATTTTCGATGACGCTGAGGCATTATTGAGGTTCTATACCGTTAATGTGAAGAATCATCTCATCCTTTAGCTCTTGAACTGTTGCTGGCTTATCGACGTACACTTTTTCTTTCAAATAACCCTAAAGAAAGAAGTCCAACGGTGTCAAATCGCATGATCTTGGCGGCCAATTGACATCGCCACCACGTGAGATAACATGGCCATTGAATTTATCGCGCAAAAGAGCCATCGTTTCGTTAGCTGTGTTGCAAGTGGCAACGTCCTGTTGAAACCACATATCGTCCACATCCATATCATTCAATTCAGGCCATAAAAAGTTCGTTATCATCTCTCGATAGCGAAGACCATTCACAGTAACTGCCTGACCGGCCTCATTTTGGAAAAAATACGGCCCGATGATGTTCATAAAGCGTACCAAATAGTCACTCTTCGTGGATGCATTGGTTTTCCGACAATCACTCTTGGATTATCATTCGCCCAAATGCTGCAATTCTGTTTATTGACAAATCCACTGAGGTGAAAATGTGCCTCATCATTGAAGATGATTCTCTTCGAAAATTAATCATCCACTGTTGCCATTTCTTGCCACCATTCTGACCATTGAAGACGTTTGGAATGGTCAAGAGGCTTTAGTTCTTGAGTCAATTGCACCTTGTAAGCGTGTAAATGCAAGTCTTTATGCATAATGTTCATCAATGACGAGCGTGAGAAGTGCAGTTGTTGGGCACGACGACGAGTTGATGTGGACTGCCTTCAGTCACACTTTCTCGAACAGAAGCAATATTTTCTGCAGTACGAGCATGCACTGGAGTTATCACATCTCCTACAGTTCCGGTTTTCTCAAATTGTTGCACGATTTTTCCGATTTTACGCACATTTGGACTATTAAATTGACCGAAAAAATCACGAATTGTACGATATGAATTTTGATTTGAACGCCCATTTTCATAATAAGCCTGAATAACTTTAACGCGTTGCTCGATTGTGTTTATTTCCATGGTTCAAATTGAGTTAGTCTGAAATTGAGAAATGTCAAATGAAATGCAGAAAAAAGCTTGACGTTCAGGTGTGGTTCACATTCAATATCGGTCCTTACACTTTAACAACTCTTTATATATATGTTTATAAAGGGTGTTTTTTATTGAGGTATAGAACTTTGAATTGAAATAAAACACAAGAAAATCGTTTTAATGTCCATCAATTTGGCTTTATTGGAAGGATAATTTTATGCCATTAATGTTTAAATATGATTTCGGGCATGTGGACGCCGCGGCTGGCTCGAATATAGCCAGCATATGGGGCCGTATGTTGGCAATAACGCCACGAATGTTGGCTTCCAAGTCCCCTAACTTTTCTGGTTTGTTGGCGTAGACGAGCGACTTCACATATCCCCAAAGAAAATAATCCAATGGTGTCAAATCACACGATCTTGGTGGCCAATTGACAGGTCCATTCCGCGAAATTATGCGGTTAACCGAATTAATTGCTCTGATGGACGATTATGTCGACCATAAAATGGACGGAGCTTGCGGTGAACTTCGCGAACTGAACCATTACTTTCGACATAAATTTGCACGATTTGCAAGCGTTGTTCTTTTGTCAACCTGTTCATGATGAAATGGCAAACCAAACTAAATATTAATCACTTGACAGCTGACAAAATGGCCGCCAGTTAAAAAAGTGATGCCATCTTAAAGTTCTATACCCCAATAAAAAGCACCCTTTACAAATCATTACCAGCGATAAAAGTTCGCGTGGACCATAGGGCGTTTACATATTCAGAGGAAGAACCACATGGAATTCCACAATTCAAGCTGCAATACTTTGGTTGTTACCATTTTTATCCCTTTTCGTCCCGCTAACAGATTAGAAGTACACATTTTGAAAAACAACTGAGTTTAAGTGGTCAGACCGAAATTCACGATTCTTAAAAGTAGAGATTTCAAAAAATCCATTTATGTTGTACGTTTATAAATTAAATTCCGTGTTTTTATATGGTTGGTACCAGCCCCTCTCAAAGCACTAATTTCGAAATTTAATCTATGTCAAGCGTGTACGTGGTCAGAGTAACGAATTGCAGGATTATAGCTGTAATACTTTCGATGGTACTATTTTTATCCCCTTTTACCCTTAAAAGTACAATTTTCGAAAAAATCAATTATAAAGGTTGATTTTTTAAAAGGTATAGAAAAGTTAAAAAAACACATAAATTTCAGAAAAATGCATGAAATCTTTATTTGAATCGATAGTACGGTCAATATAATTTAATGTCAGAAGATTATTTCATAAAAATGTCACCCTTTATTATTATTATCCCCATTTTTGTCCCTCTCCCCCTTAAAAGTACAAATGTCAAAAAAATCATTATATTTTGCGTATCTACATATTCAGGGGAAGGAACACATGGAATTTCACAATTCTAGCTGCAATACTTTGGTTGTTACCATTTTTAGCCCTTTTCGTCCCGCTATCCGCTTAGAAGTACACATTTTGAAAAACAACTTATATACCGAGTTTAAGTGGTCAGAGGAATGTGCAAACCGAATTCCACGATTCTAGTTTCAATACTTTGTTTGGTACCATTTCTATCCTTTTTTCCTTTAAAAGTGCAGATTTGAAAAAATCCATTTATAGTGTACGTTTAAAAATTAAATTCAGTGTTTTTATATGGTTGGATGGTTTTATTTTTATCCCCATTTACCCTTAAAAGTACAATTTTCGAAAAATTCGTTTATATCACGTCTGTATGTGGTAAGAGTAATATATTTCACGAATTTCACGATTCTAGCTGCAAGGCTTTTTTTGGTACCATTTTAATCCCTTTTTGCTCCGTTTCCCTTAAAAATACGGATTTCAAAAAAATCATTTATTTTTCACATATACGTGATTTGTAGAATGAATACCTAAATTTCATTAGTTATCCCTTTTTTCTGTCCCATATACTCTGTAGAAGGTTCACATATTCGAATATCCCCCACTGTTTTATAATAAAATAATGCCTGTGGTATGAGTAGTTAATGCTGGAGTATACATTAACTTAAGTGGATATTTAATGTAATGAGTCTGGTATTGTTCTGCAACCAAATGCCTGTTGTTATCCTACCGTTGTCGGTGTTGTTGTTGTTGTTGTCGCTACTGCTGCTGTTGCTAAGGATCTAATATTTACTCAAATATCCCAAAGAAAAATAACGCATGGGCGTATAAACACACTCATACACACATATATAATAGTGTATGTGCAAATACGATTAGGCCAGGTCAAATGTGAATTACGACAAAGAACAGTAAAACAATACCACACGTACACGTACACGTACGTTTGTATGTACATATATGCACGTACACACACACTCACATGTAAGCATTTTCTTTGTGTAAAGTAATTGTGTGATATACATACATTATTATTTATGCAATAAATTACAATTAAACCATAGATAAATTCTACAACAAATTTACATAATATATCAGTTTATAAAGGAATTTTTCTCTCGTCGAACATCAGTAACAACAGTAATAAATTTAAATATTTAAAGTTGTTGAGACATCAAAGAAATGAGCTGTGGCTGGCTGGGGAGTGGACTGCTTCCCTGCTTTTCTTTTAATTGTCCCGACCATAACGAAGCGAGCACATAACGAATTGACATATTGACATGAAACCAAAGAGCAACAAAAAACCGTTGAATGTTAAAAAAGAAGAAGAGGGAGACTACGCACAGTCGGGCAGGATAGATTATATTGAGGAGAAAGTTTAATTCAGGGAATCATTAAATTGAGTTTACTTTTGTGATAAAGGCATAGAGCTCCAGGATATTATAATCAAAATGAAGAAAGCATAATTTTACTTACGGTGTCCAGCATTATTATATTATTCTGTAAAGTAAAAATCCTACAATTTACACAGCATAAAGTGAAAAACTATGTGTGGGCACATATCCCCCAGAAATTGACATTTAATAGAGAGTACCCTAGAGTAGAATAGTTTTTCAAAATTTCAACAGTTTTTAAAGTCTAACGCAAAGCTACTATATTTTGTACTTTTTAAAAAATCTCGAAAGCATTCAGTCATCAATAGCTAATGCCAAAAACCCTAACACATTTCATTAATTGTTTAAATAAGATGTTTAGACTTATATTAATTTTAAAAATAAAAGTTCTTTTATTTTGTTTCACCCAACGTTTCGTCAATTTCTAGTTGACTTCTCGTCTTTTATTATCGTTTCGTATATTTTAAATAAAAATATTTTTATTAAAACAATTCTCAAACGCCAAAAGTACTAAACTTACATGAATATTAAATTAAGTACGTTACATAGATTTTTTTCTAATATCACAGATGAGTCATGTTTATGTTGTTTCGCATGTTTAAAAAAAGGCGGAAAAATGTTTCCCTCTGGACCGATTTGGCCCAGTTGCAATCCCAACCGCTCTGCGACTATAAGACGCATTTATGGAAAATTGGACGTCCTAGCTCTTTTCGTTTAGATGCTAGCGTGCTTTCAACAGACGGACGGAATTTTATGACGATCAAGAATATATAATTTATAGGGTCTCAGGTCGATATTTCAAGGTTTTACAAACGGAATGACAAAGTTAGTGTACCTCCAACCTGGAGGTGGTGGGTATAAAAAGTACTAACCAGCGTATAGCCAACCTTGTTGTTCTGTTTGGGTCCGCCAAATAACTTATTTTTTTGAAAATGCTGTAAAAATCTACTGAATATTTTCTCAAATTTCTTTTTTATTTGAAAGTACAATCCTTCCGGTTAATAATGGAAAATAATTTCATTCAAATGGCTGCCTCGGGCACCCCACAAATAATAGTCCAACGGTTGAATAGTTGAAAAAAACCTTAGATGGCGGACCCCATACCAATGTCTCCTATGATTTACTTTTTCCGCTCTAGAAACCACATATTTCAACAAATAACTTTTTTTGAAAATGCTATAGAAAAACTACTGAATATTTTATCAAATTTCTTTTTTTATTTGAAAGTACAATCCTTCCGGTTAATAATGGAAAATAATTTCATTCAAATGGCTGCTGAGGGCACCCCACAAATAATAGTCCAACGGTTGAATAGTTTAAAAAAAGTTAGATGGCGGACCCTATATAAATCTGAACCGATCTAACACATTTTTACCACAGGTGTTTCTAGTTGAAATATAAGATGTTTTGCCAATTTTGAAGAAAATCTCTTGTAATATATCGTAACTAGCGTGAAAAAAGTCAAATCGGGAGTGAAATTCGTTGGGAGCTATATGTAAATCTGAATCGATTTGACCCATTTTCACAATGGGAGTTTCTAGGACAAATATAATATATTTCACCTAATTTGAAGTGGATCTGTTAAAATATGTGGTTTCTAGAGCGGAAAAAGTCAAATCGGGCGCGAAATTTGTATGGGAGCTATGTGTAAATCTGAACCGATCTGACCTAAAGAGTGATTTTTTTGAGGTTAGGATTTTCATGCATTAGTATTTGACAGATCACGTGGGATTTCAGACATGGTGTCAAAGAGAAAGATGCTCAGTATGCTTTGACATTTCATCATGAATCGTCTTACAAACGAACAACGCTTGCAAATTATTGAATTTTATTATCAAAATGCGTGCTCTGTTAAGAAAGTTCATTGCGCGCTTCCATTTTATGGTCAGTTTAATCGACCCACTGAAGCGGCTATTCGGGCTATTGTGACTAAATTTCGCACCAAATTTACATTGTTGGACATTAAACCACCAACACGCTTACGTAGAGTGCGAACTGAAGAAAATATCGCAGCTGTATCGGTCAGTGTTAATGATGACCACCAATTTTCGATTCGTCGCCGTTCGCACCAATTGGGTCTCTGTTACTCAAAAACGTGGAAATGCCAAAATTGGACTAAGCGGATGGACCACCTAAGACGCAGCCGCGGTCAACATTTAAATGAAATTATCTTCAAAAAGTAAATGTCATGGACCAATCTAACGTTTCAAATAAAGAACCGATGAGATTTTGCAAATTTTATGCGTTTTTTAAAAAAAAAAAAAGTTATCAAGCTCTTAAAAAATCACCCTTTATTTGTATATAAAACTGAACCGATCTAACCCATTTTTATCACATGTGTTTCTAGGTGAAATATAAGATGTTTTTTTTCCAATTTTGAAGAAAATCTGTTGTACCATGTGGTATCTAGAGTGAAATTCGTATGGGAGCTATATATAATAAATCTGAACCGATCTACCACATTTTTACCACAGGTATTTCTAGTTGAAATATAAGATGTTTTGCCAATTTTGAAGAATATCTGTAGTAATATGTGGTATCTATAGTGAAAAGAGTCAAATCGGGAGTGAAATTCGTATGGGGGCTATATCTGAACCGATTTTTAAATAGCGTTCGTCCTTGTACCGAAAAACTTCGCTGTGCAAAGTTTTATTTGATTCCGTGTACAATTGCGACCTGAATCGTAATTACAAGAATAGATGGACAGACAGACGGACATTGCTAAATCGATTCAAAAAGTGATTCTAAGTCGATCGGTATAATTATCAGTGGGTCTATATCCCTTCCATTTGGGTGTTACAAACAAATGCACAAAGACATAATACTCTCGTGGAGTGTATAATGATATCATGTAAATGCTGACCACGGCTATGTCTCAGGTGATCCATTTCGTAATACATCTGAACAATTTGGAGACGCTGTTGTGGTGTGAGTCTTTCTATGATGACTTTCCAAACGATACTGAACAAAAATGACGAAACAGTTTGATGTGAGTCATGCGCGATCTGTCAAACCTCACGATGAATCACCCCATATAATCGCACGATTAAATGCAACAAAAAACTATTAATTGAACTTTTTATATAAATTTGTTGGTGAAATCTGTTTATCGCCACAGCTAGCAAACTAATCTTCAATATGAAATAAATTCAAAAGATTTTTTACTTGAAAAAATCGTTTAGCTGACATGAAAAGAACGGGTTTCCTTATTTGTCGAAATTAATATTAAAAAATCTGGTAGACGGTGGTGGAGGCCAACACCGGTTAACGGGTTTAAATTAAAATTTGCAAAATGGGAAGCTATACGCTCAAACAAAATTGGGAAATATTAAAAACTTACATCCAAAGTAGTGAGTCTTTAACAGAAACTGTAAGAAATTTACGTGGGAATTTTTCGAGAAGAGATCGACCTTCAGTTCAGCCTTCATGAAGCTCATTTTCATCTCGGTGGCTATGTCAATATGTCAAAGTTGCCGCATATGGGGTTCAGAGAACCCACACGTGACTAATGAGAAGCCAATGCATCCACAATGATTCTAATTTAAAATGTTAAATGGCCCATCCTATAGCTACGAAAAAACGACTTATTTTTTATGAAATAATGGCCTTCGTTTTAATTACTACACCTTTTTGATATTTTTTGAATTTCAAATGGAATTTTTGAATTTCAATTGATATTAATTGAATTTCAAATGGAATTTTTGAATCTCAAATGGTGTCTTTTGAATTACACTTGAAAATGGTTTAGAAATATCCCAATGTGTTTGCTTTCAACTGCAGGAAAAAATTCGAATCGAAAGAAATGCACCATTTGGGGAAAACGGACCGAAAGAGGATACAAATGTTACCAATCAAACGGTTGCAGCTAGAATCTTGAAATTCTATTTATACATTTCTCTTACTTCGTAGTTGCGCAAAATAAAAGGCTTAATCAAAATTCGTACTTTTATGGTCAAAATGTAGCTGTAGAATCGTAATATTCGAAATGTATGCTTCCTTGACATAGACAAAAACCAGAAAACTGACGCGATACCAATTGTTTTTTGGTATAGTTTTAAAGATTCATAGAAATAATTTTCTTGGGTTTCAGAGTAATTGTATGAATTGATTTTGTAGTTTCGTTCGTGAATAGTTGAAGAAAAATATTGTTTAAAAATACATTTTTAGGCGATATAGAATAAGCTTATACTTTCGAAATAGCTGAGGAGTGGTACGCATTTGGGTTTTTATAAATCATAAAAATATTATTTTTAATTTTATTCAATAACTAATCTTTAGAGATGAAATATCGGAGAATTTTTCTGACATGAAACACATTTTTAGAGAAATATTAAATATATAGTTAAATATTCTAATAGTATTGTGTCTTCAGGAATTATTTGTATTTTTACACATTTTTCGCCACTATTAGTACACGCTGCCCCAGTGTGCTCCGTCGTTGTTGTTGTGAAAAATTGATGCACAATTTCCAACATGTGGTGACAACAGCGAATTGAGTTATTTGTCAATGTCCTTTTTTAACAACATTTTCTTTTTGTTAGCGTTTGTTTGTTGATTTGCTTCCCCGATGCGAGCCTATACGTTCGTCGTCTGATGGGAGGGAGGCGCGAAACAAGGGAATCCTACCACAAACCGTACACAATGACATTCTGTCATGTTGTACCTCTACATGTGAGACCATTTCGACCAGAATTTGTTGATTTTTCTACATTTGGGCGAGTGGCGGTGTCAGCGTGTGCACGAGTCGAACAAGTGTGTGTTTGTGTGCAATTGTCACTTGTCATTGTCACAAAAATAACCAATAGAAACGACCACCACCACCACTTACCTCCCTGCAGAGGTCTACAAAAACTTTCGCTTTACTTCCGCTGCAGTTAGCAAAGAAATCAACGCATTACGATGGCATAGGCGAAGCGAATATGCCCTTCATCATTGGATACTCATTCAGTGATAAGATTTTAGTATTTTTTTTTGTAAAATTCTAAGACATGGCTAGACATGTCCGTCTGTCTGTTGAAAGTATGATAGCTTCCGAATGACATGAGCTAGGAGGGTAAGATATTTTACATCTGAGTCATTCCATGTCATTGTTTTGAAAGTGTGTCTATGTATTCTTCTCATAAAAATGTAGTATTTTTAGAAAAAAAAAAGAAATTTTTATTCACGAGTTATGACCAATTTTACAGTGAAAAAATAAGCTTTTCTTAAAAAAGGTGTGTGTGTGCCTGTAACACCTGAAATACTTGACCGATTATAATGTACTATACTTTGTTTTGAAAGCAATTTCAATTAATTTTAAAATACTGAAGTGGAATGGTATAACCGCGTTATATTTTTAGAAGGTTTTACAATTTTATTTCTTTTCTTTTGATTTTCGAAATGATTATATTAATTAATTTTTCTGAAACTTTAAAGTAGTGTTCTTAGATGTCTTTTTAGTGACTGTGTGAGTTTGGAAGTGGTGAAATGATGGTTTATCAAAAATTCTACCTCTTGTTATGGTATGACTCATATGTGTATAAAGACGCTCGTTGAACAAGTACTCAGAGGCATTCGACACAACTGAACAACGGTGTGGTGGTGTAGGGTATAATAGCCAAAATCTTAGGTCACTCATTTTCACTCCTTTTGTGGGAAGTTATTCTTATCAGAGAATACCACCACCATCCTATGCGGACCCCACTTACGGACCATATTTCATCATTGTTACAAATCGCATGCCTGATTTCCTATATCCTGCATGTCCTTGAAGAGTGTAGTATAGTTTCAAAGGATGGGGTGACAGCGAGAGAGAGAGAGGAAAAACTTCCAAACCAATTCACAAACGTAAAATTCAATTTTACCAATCATTTGTAAAACGTTTCATTTCATTTAACTCTATACTCGTATGGGCCAGTCAAACGTCTGCAGTCCAACTCGTCCTTCTTCATCGACAGCAGCAGACCCAAGAACGTTGAGCACCAACTCCACCTCAGTGCAAACAAACTGTCGTTGTATTCAATGTTTCGGAACTTTATGCATTTTTCACATTTTGTCAAACAAGAATATTTCATATATATATTTTTTGTTTGATTGCGAAGCAACCCCATCCACTACTCATCATACTGGCCAAAGGAAAGCGAGGCTGTCGTCAATTTGTACTCGTACATATGTATGTAAGAATATGTATGTATTTATGTATGTATTAATATTTCTGTCGATTTATTTGTATTCACTTCGGGAAAGAACGCTTCGCAAAAGGCAAAATAAAAGAATTATTATGTCAATATTGAAAATATCGATGGGCTGCTGTTGGACGGAACTGCAAATGGGGTGGCACAGTGGTGGGATTTTTTAAACGAAATATTATTATTTTTGTGATGGTGAACTATTCACGCAACCTAGTTGAAACAAATAAAAACGGAGTAGTTAGTTATATACCCTTCACCTAGGATTGTATTCCACAGATGATGTCGATTTTCGTAGAGGTGCACTAACATTACAGGAAAATGTTTGATTTTAACTGGGATATTGTCCTGGCTCAAGACCATTTTGCATCTATATTTAATAGAATGCAAATTTATTTAAAAATGGAATGGTGACATTCATAACTTTGCTGCAGACTACCATGTCAAAAGTCTTTTCAAGTGGCGACTTTTCAACATCAAACTCGGCCTCTATAAGGAGATGATTCTCACAAACGAACGAGAAGCACAACTCACTTGTCGAATTTGCGTTTAAAATATCGCACCAAGTTATAAAGTACACATTTATTTTTTAATATAATATAGACAAACCAAAAAATAAAAATATTGAACAAATAATTTTATAAATAAACTAGCAAATACCCGCTACATCGTGTATTTCATAGTTAATCGCTTGTAAATGCTCACAAAATTTAAAAAAACACGTTTTATTCACACCAAATACTCGATTCCATATCCTTCGTAGCTGGAGGAATTTATACATCGAATTTATTCCCCCCCCCCTTGTATACATTAAACAAAAAATAATTTATATTGTGCCATCAATTTATACACAGTCAATAGATTAATTTAAGTAGGCACACAACACATTGAAACAATTTTCTTACAAAAAAATCATATAAAGTAGTACAATACATTTGATACAATACATTTGTATTGCACGTTAGAGTAATTATGTATATACCTTATTCGGTATATCCACTACTAAAAAGTATAACTTTTGAAAAATCTTTTAGAGGTTACACCGAATTTTGCAAAATGGTGGTGGTACAATTTTTATCCATTTTAATATTTCTTATCTCGCATCTACAATGTAAGACGAATATACACATCGAATTCAATGAATGTAGGCGCAGCCGTTTGGTACTAATTTAACCCATTTAATCCCGTAAAAGTGAAAATTTTGGAAAATTCCTTGTTACGCCGTAAGACGAATATCAATTTCGTGATTGTGGCGTCAGTCGTTTACTCTTTAAAAGTATGAATTTAGAAAGATTCCTTCATTTTTCGTTTGTAAAAATTTTGAGTTATATACTCGCCGAATTTAATGATTCCATATCCGTCTGTTTGATTGGTACAATTTTTATACCTTTTTATACAATTTCACCCACAAAATTTTGAAATTTTTATTTTTCGCTTTCATGGTATAAAAGTCGTGCCCGAATTTCAAGATTTTAGGCCCGACCGTTTGGTCTGGGCTGTGGTACAATTTGTATCCCATTCAATCCCTTAAAAGTAAAAATTTTGAAAAATTCCTTCTTATCTGTGATCTGCGCTGTAAGCGTCATCCGTGTTGTTGGTACCTTTTTTATCCCTCTTTACACGATTTTACCCCCAAAAAGTAGGAATTAAAAAAAAAACATTTTGTTGGGCGCGTTGAATCTATAAGAGGAATTTTCGTACTAAATTTCAAGATTCTAAGCTCAACCGTTTGGTCATTGCGGTGGTACCATTTTTATCCCTTTCAACCCGATTTTACCCCTTAAAATTACGAATTACGAGAAACTCCCTTCATATCTGATCTCTACGCTGTAAAAGATATACATACCAAATTTAACGATTCTAGCTTTCGCCGTGTTGTTTGTACCATTTTTGTCCCTTTTTGCCCCATTAAACCCCTCAAAAGTACGATTTTTGCAAATGTCACTTTTTGGGATGTCTTCATGCCGCAAGAGGAATATCTATACCAAATTTCAATATTCTACGCCCAGCCGTTTGGTCATTGCGGTGGTACCATTTTTATCCCTTTATACCCCGTTTTGCACTAAGAAGTAAGAATTTCGAAAAATCCCGTCTTATCACACCTCTACACTGTAAGAGAAATGTACACACCAAATTCTAACTCCAGCCGTTTGGTCTGGAGAGTGATCAGTCAGTCACTCAATCACACAACTCTTTTATATATTTATATAGATATAAAATTCTAAAACAATGCTTATAAGGCAAATATGCCAACATATATACATCGAAATAATACTTCAAGTCAATTCCAAAAATAAATATAAGGCAGCAAACTTCAAAAAAGCTTAAATACCCTAAACATTAGGGGGTACACTGAAAGAATTTTCCTTAATAATATTTATGAAGCGATTTCATAAAAGGTTTTTCATAAATTTATGAATTTTTTTTCCTAACATGTATGAAAAATTCATAAATAAAATCAAATGAATTTTGTTCATAAACATTTCATAATTGATAAATCAAAAATGTTAAATTAGTGAAACATATTTTCATAAGATCTAAGAAAGATTTCATATTTTTAAGGAAACAATTCTTAAATGTTATGAAATATGTCACAACCAAAAAAATATTTGTGTTATGAAATGTCTTCATAAATATAATGAAGGATTTCATAGTTTTTATGAAATGTTTCATTCGGTTGAACGCTAGAAATTCTCATTTGTCCTCTGTTAAATCTGACCTAAGTATTTACCCTGATTTTGGTCAAAGACATACTCTTGGAAAGACTCTCGTAATGATGTTGTGTGTTGACCTTTTTTTGCTTTTTTGTTTATATTGGATACTTCAGTATTAATATTTATGAAACTTTTTCATAAAATTAAAGAAGTTTCTTTATAAAATCTACAATTTATGAAATGTTTCTTTGGCGATTTTAAAGAAAATTTTTAATAAGCTTAAGACAAAATCATAAATATCATAATAAGATAATTCTTTCAGTGTAGTTGGTGCATTTTCAGCAGTTTGGTTGATTGTATTTCCATCCCATTCTAATTCCAAAAGTACAAAGTTGGAAAATCCATTGTCTCTCACGTACATAGTGCAAGACAACTTAACTTTATTTTTGCTGTAAAAGTAAAAAGTACGAATTTGGACAAAACTTTTTATATTGGTAGTCTATGCAGTCAAATGAATGAATTCCATGATTCTAGCTGGTCATTCGGTTGGTACCATTTTCATTCCCTATTTCCCATTTTACAACCTTAAAGGTACGAAAATCTCTTTATTTTACGCCTCTTCGCAGTTAGAGGGATGTACACATCAACATTTCATTATTCTAGCTGTAATTGGTACCATTTTTATCCCTCAGTTCCAGTTGTATCCCTTGAAAGTACGAATTTGAAACAACCTTTTTTTATTTTTCGTGTCTACGCAGTCAGAGGAATTTATTCTCCGAATTTCACTACTCTACCTGCAGCCATTTGTTTGGTCAAATTTATACCCCCTGTTTCCATTTTCCCCGTAAGTTTCGAAAAATCTCTTTATTTTACGTGTCTACGCTATCAGAGGAATGTATACACCGAATTTCATTATTCTAGGTCTGGCTGGTACCATTTTTATCCCTCTATTGTCATTTTACACATTAAAAGTACTAATTTGGGAAAAATACTTTTATATTATGTATCTACTCAAGTAGAGGAATGTACAAAGCGAATATCGTGTTACTAACTGTTGTCTTTCGATAGGTACCTATGAGACACATTTATGGAAAATTTGGACATCCTAGCTCCATGCGTTTAGATGCTAGCGTGCTTCCAAAAATCCATCTCACAGCCCGTTTGTCCTTGAACTTTCTTCATAGTAGACACAATTTAAACTTTAGGAGGGCAATTGTATTTGTGAGCTCTAACTTTGAATTATTTTCTATATAATTTGGAGATTATTCGAATTTTTCGTTTTCGGCCTTTCAGGTTTTGCAAGATCCACTTCAAAAACCTAATGTCCTAATTATACCCCCTGTTTCCATTTTCCCCGTAAGTTTCGAAAAATCTCTTTATTTTACGTGTCTACGCTATCAGAGGAATGTATACACCGAATTTCATTATTCTAGGTCTGGCTGGTACCATTTTTATCCCTCTATTGTCATTTTACACATTAAAAGTACTAACTTGGGAAAAATACTTTTAAAGGGTGATTTTTTAAGAGCTTGATAACTTTTTTTTAAAAAAAAAAACGCATAAAATTTGCAAAATCTCATCGGTTCTTTATTTGAAACGTTAGATTGGTCCATGACATTTACTTTTTGAAGATAATTTCATTTAAATGTTGACCGCGGCTGCGTCTTAGGTGGTCCATCCGCTTAGTCCAATTTTGGCATTTCCACGTTTTTGAGTAACAGAGACCCAATTGGTGCGAACGGCGACGAATCGAAAATTGGTGGTCATCATTAACACTGGCCGATACAGCTGCGATATTTTCTTCAGTTCGCACTCTACGTAAGCGTGTTGGTGGTTTAATGTCCAACAATGTAAATTTGGTGCGAAATTTAGTCACAATAGCCCGAATAGCCGCTTCAGTGGGTCGATTAAACTGACCATAAAATGGAAGCGCGCAATGAACTTTCTTAACAGAGCACGCATTTTGATAATAAAATTCAATAATTTGCAAGCGTTGTTCGTTTGTAAGACGATTCATGATGAAATGTCAAAGCATACTGAGCATCTTTCTCTTTGACACCATGTCTGAAATCCCACGTGATCTGTCAAATACTAATGCATGAAAATCCTAACCTCAAAAAAATCACTCTTTACATTATGTATCTACTCAAGTAGAGGAATGTACAAAGCGAATATCGTGTTACTAACTGTTGTCTTTCGATAGGTACCTATGAGACACATTTATGGAAAATTTGGACATCCTAGCTCCATGCGTTTAGATGCTAGCGTGCTTCCAAAAATCCATCTCACAGCCCGTTTGTCCTTGAACTTTCTTCATAGTAGACACAATTTAAACTTTAGGAGGGCAATTGTATTTGTGAGCTCTAACTTTGTATTATTTTCTATATAATTTTGAGATTATACGAATTTTTCGTTTTCGGACTTTCAGGTTTTTGAAGATCCACTTCAAAAACCTAATGTCCAAAATAATATAAGCCTTGATTCTGTGGAATACTTTTAAGATCTCTCCAGCTAGCAATCAATTTTTCTATTATTTCCCAACAAAAGTGTCAAAACCGCCCAATGTGGCCTATTTGGTCGCCAACTGTTCCGTTTGTGGCAGCAGACACATCATCAGTCATCCACTCCAGCTGGAGTTGGTTGAATGGATGTGCACAAACAGACCCCGATCGACCGACAGCCAGACAGCCATAGGGACGGACGGACGAACAGTCAGACATTAAGTTTTATTGGTGGCTGTCACCAATAGTCTGTGATTTGACAAAAATCAAATTGGCTTTTTTATAGTTCCACTCTCTTTGTCTGGCTGTATGAAATGCATGCAGAGCCAGTCAGTCAGTCATTCGTTCGTTCAGCCATTGATTTGCATCGAAAGTAAAAGAAGAACTCTATTATTAGGATTTAGTTGATTCTTTTGTAGAGGAGATTTTCACAATTTTATGGGAGGACAAATTTTGAAAAATTGTTTGAGAACGCTGGATGACATTTGATTAGAGAAACGTTAAATGGGCTCGAGATAATTGCATTGAAGAGTAAGTGGCCGAAGGCAGGGAGTTAAAAAATCGAGCGTAGGGTGTCCCAACTGAATTTTTACTAAAAATATAAATAAATGAGTAACGAGTGACAGTACATATCAGTGACATTATTATAAAGACTAGAAAAATCAGCTAATTCGGACGCGGAAAATTTTCACTTTTACAAGTTTCTATACAAATAAAATGGCATTTGAAGTATTTTACCTCACCATTAACCATGCACGATGGGGCCAATTACCACTTTTTGTGGCAAAAATGAATAGGAAGCAGGTAGACACTTGAAATATCGTACATTTAAAGGGTGATTTTTTAAAAGCTATAGGAAAGTTTTTCAAAAAAAAAAAAAAAACACATAAAATTCAGAAAAATGCATGAAATCTTTATTTGAATCGATAGTACGGTCCATATAATTTAATGTTTGAAGATTATTTCATGCAAATGTTGACCTTGACTGCGCCTCAAATGGTCCATCCGCTTAGTCCAATTTTGGCACTTCCACAGATGAGTAACAGAGGCCCAATTGCTGCTAACGGCGACGAATCGATAATTGATGGTCATCATTAACACTGGCCGATACAGCTGCGATATTTTCTTCAGTTCGCACTCTACGTAAGCGTGTTGGTGGTTTTATGTCCAACAATGTAAATTTGGTGCGAAATTTAGTCACAATAGTCCGAATAGCCGCATCAGTGGGTCGATTAAACTGACCATAGAATGGAAGCGCGCGATGAACTTTCTTAACAGAGCACACATTTTGATAATAAAATTCAATAATTTGCAAGCGTTGTTCGTTTGTAAGACGATTCATGGTTAAATTATAGACCAAACTGAAGATGTGTGACAGTGAAACAAAACACGAAACGTGCGTCATTTTTTTAAACCAGTGTTGCCAAAAAGATAATAGCTAAAAAATCACCCTTTAGTTAAGGTGCTTACCAAAGTCGACTATCAAAATTGTAAGTTGATCAACTTACTGCCATGCACAATTTTTTTATAAAAATATAGAAAACAGGTGAGTTATTCCATGTCAAGCGGTACGATTTGTGACCTCGATAGCTGCAATTGTTTTGAAAGTTTGTGTATGTAGTCTTCTCATAAAAATATTGCATACGTTTTTTTTGAAAAATAATTTCACGAGTTATGACCAATTCATCAGTGAAGAAAGACTACTTTTTCAAAAAGGTATGTTTATTCAATCGCCTCTACTTGACAGATTTTATTGTACTACACCTTGTTCTAAAGGCAATTTCAATTAATTTTAAAATAATGATGTTGAATGACTATATTTTTATTTTTTTTACAATTTTATTTCCTTTATTTTGATTTTCGAAATGATTATATTAATTATTTTTTTTTGAAACTTTAAAGTAGTGTTCTTAGATAACTTTTTTAGTGACTGTGTGAGTTTGGAGTAGAGGAAATGATGGCTTCTATTTTTTACGATTGTTTTTTGCAAAATCAACCAGAATTTCAGTGAGAAATCTTCAGAATGATATTTTCAGTAGTTTATTAACTTAAGATTTGAAAACAATTAATAATCCAAGTAAAAGCAAAAATATATTTTTTATTTTTCTACAAAACTAATTTTTCTTAGATTTTTTTATTGATTTCATAAGTTGAATGAAAAATATCATTCTGAAGATCTTTTACTGAAATTCTGGTTGAATTTGCAAGAAAAATCGTAAAAAATAGAAACTATAATTTCACCACTTCCAAATTCACACAGTCACTATAACAAAGCCATCTACCAAGGCTGCTTTAAGGTTTAAAAAAATAATTAATGTACTCATTTCGAAAATCAATATAAAAAGAAATAACATTGAATAAACTTTTAAAAACATAACACGGCTATACCATTCCACTTCAATATTTTAAAAGTAATTGTTATTGTCTTTAAAACAGGGTGTAGTACATTGAAATCGGTAAAGTATATCAGGAGTTACAGGCGATTAAAGGAACACAACTTTGAAAAAATGCCATTTGTAAATAAATTTGCATTCTATTAAATATAGATGCAAAATGGTCTTGAGTCAGGACATTATCCCAGTTCAAATCAAATAATAATTACAGACCAAAAAAATGCAAACGAAAAAACTAAAACAAATGAGCGTTGGTACGGCAGAACCTGCATATACATTCATATATAAAATTATATAAAAATTACATTCATTTATAAAATTATTTTTTCAGTATTTGTTTTGGTTTGGCTATATTAAAAAAATTATATTTTCCTGTAATATTACTGCACTTCTACGAAAACCGACAATGCGAATAAGTAATTAAAATAATTTTTAAAAAAGTGTATCCTTCGGAACTTTGTAAACCTTTTAAGAGGCAACAGAATGAGGAAAAAATTTAAAACGTAAGTATGGGCCTTCGCATGGTGAAATATATCCATTATCTTAATTATGTTTTTTTTATGGAATTGTTTGTCTGATATCGTCAATCAATGAAAATCACCTCAGTATTTATACTTGTCATTCTTGGGTGCTTTGAATTAATGTCTAATAAGCGCACACTTCAAATTGGACGCTTATTAAATGACTTTGAAAATAAGTAAACTTTACTCACATTTAGTTAGATTTCTCACTTTTAAGGAGTATGCATTTTACTCTGATTTAGGAGGAATATTTTTCTGATTGTAGTGAGACCAGAAGTAGTTGCTGATTAATCGGTAAAAATTTACCTATGTACTGACTAACGGTTCATAACAGTAAGTAGAGTTACCAATAGACCAAGTCTGAATATCTGAGTTGAACTGGTAAATTTATTTACAAATGACTTGAGATTGTTGACATTTATTAATTGGCTGCACACTACTTCTATCATGATTTCTGGTCCGTGATGGCCTTCTTCATGAGATACTCTGACTTTTTAAGTTCTCTCCAAACGAATGAAAAGAGCCAGAAATATTGATAGAGGTAGTGTGCATTCAATTAATAAATGTCAACAATATAATTTGGAAAATAAGTTTGCATTCTATAAAATATAGATACAAAAAGATCTTGACAATATTCCAGTTAAAATCAAACATTGATTACGTACCGATTCTGACTATCTTTGTATGTATTTAAATGATAAGATTTTAAATCATTTATTTGTTTATTTAGGATTTGTAAAACATAAAATACATTTTTCAATTATAATATTGTTTGTACACACAATTTATTTCATTGAGTGCAAAATTGAACATTTGCATTTATGTTATCGCGACTTAGTTCTCCAATCTTAAAGAAATACACCCTAAACATTTCGGTCAGACTATCGATTCAGAAAGCGATTCGACTCAAAAATTAATTGAGAAAAAGGACAAAGTGCACGAAATGTGTTGATCTTTAGGACGATTATGTTGAACAATAAAGAAAAAATAAAAATATTTCCATCAAATAATGTCTTATTTAGCTACGGACTTATCGAAAACCCCATATATTCATATATTAAAAATTGTGTTACAGTACAAACATTAATGGTAGCTTCGACGAATATTGAAATTTTAACAAATGTTTTAATATAGATTAAATAAAATAAAATAAATTTTCCATAAATTATTTAATATCGTTTTCGAGTTTAGAACAGCAAAATATTATATATAAAATTATACGCACAGTCCTTTGATAAAACTGTTGTAAACTAGTGACCAACTCATTCATAAGAATAATTTTTCATTATCTCCAGCATTCGCTTGTGAGCCAGTTCTCGAGCATCGATACCCCACGACATGGTCATATGATTCCATTGCATATGAGGATACAGGTGGTCCTCGACAACATTAGGCAAACGTTTCGCCAAACGTTTAACATCCACCTCACTCGAAAGATAATCGTTGTAGGTGTAGTACAGGCCCACGGGAGCCGTCACATTCTCCAGGTCATAGTCGGGCGGCGATGTTTCGCCATAACGCTTTTGATTCTCCTTGGCACCATAATCATACTGACAAAAGCGTTTGCTGTCCACCAATTGTAAATAGTGACCGACCTGTTTGAGATTACAACCGGCAGGGACATGACCGAGTATTACCGGTAGCAGAGTCTGTAAGAACAATATAATCTTCTAAGTTGATCTGCTTTGATACTTGGATATCTATTGAGCCTCCTACCATATTTGTTTGTTGCACATCCTTTCCCACAATTTGGAAGTACGTTGCCAAGCACGTGCCCTCCGTGATCTTAGACATGAAGCAGGTCTTCCAAAGCACATCCGTTCTGGGCATAAATTCACGTATTTGTTCACCGGACACTTTGACCACATTGACGGCGTACGATAACAATGGTGCCTTAATGTTTCCCATGAACGCCACCGGCGCCAGAGCATGCATCATTGTTATCTTATCATTGTATTCGGGATGCATGGAACAGAGTACCCAGAACGACGTCGTACCCTGGGAATGGCCAAAGTAGCCGGTCTTATTGAAGCCCGTCTGTTCCAAGACATAATCGATCATTGCGGGCAAATCATAAAATCCAATCTCGTGCCAACTAAAGGACCAAAAGGAAGCATTGCTGCTGGCATCCAAAGTTGTATGATTGCGGGAATAACGATTGCCACGGGCGTTGCCCATCCAAACATCGTAGCCATTGTCGGAAAGATAATAGCCTGATTTGCCAGAGTTGAGTTGAGGAATAATTGACATTCATACCATTACTTACCGAGAGCTTTTTCCGGACCCATTATTACCCAAGTCGAGGAACTATCTAGTAGACCATGCATCATGAAGACTGGCGGTGCACCCGGTTTAGGAATGCGATGCAAGCGTAAAATATACTCGTCCTTTGTGGTGACATAGTGAGTTTCCTCGGGATAATTATACTTTCGTATAATTTCAGCCTGAAAGGTTGGACAAAATTAAGGGTTAATGAAAACGAGGCAACATTTCTTGATGTTAGACTTTTCAATAAGAAAATGCTGAAATAGAAGTGGCTATTTGGGATATGACTTTAAATAAGCTCAAATATTATGATTTGCATAATTTCACAGAGTCTATTGGATTTTGCCCATTTGCAGTTCCAAAATACTTCATAGTCAGAGAAGCATTCACATCGAATTTCATGGTTCCAGCTACAGCCAATTGGTTGGTACCATTTCTATTACATTTTTAAACAAAAAGTACGAACTTCGAATATTCATTATCTTTCACGATTAAAAATAAAAATATAAAAAATATGAAAATATAACAATATAAACATATAAAAATATAAAAATATAAAAATATAAAAATATAAAAATATAAAAATATAAAAATATAAAAATATAAAAATATAAAAATATAAAAATATAAAAATATAAAAATATAAAAATATAAAAATATAAAAATATAAAAATATAAAAATATAAAAATATAAAAATATAAAAATATAAAAATATAAAAATATAAAAATATAAAAATATAAAAATATAAAAATATAAAAATATAAAAATATAAAAATATAAAAATATAAAAATATAAAAATATAAAAATATAAAAATATAAAAATATAAAAATATAAAAATATAAAAATATAAAAATATAAAAATATAAAAATATAAAAATATAAAAATATAAAAATATAAAAATATAAAAATATAAAAATATAAAAATATAAAAATATAAAAATATAAAAATATAAAAATATAAAAATATAAAAATATAAAAATATAAAAATATAAAAATATAAAAATATAAAAATATAAAAATATAAAAATATAAAAATATAAAAATATAAAAATATAAAAATATAAAAATATAAAAATATAAAAATATAAAAATATAAAAATATAAAAATATAAAAATATAAAAATATAAAAATATAAAAATATAAAAATATAAAAATATAAAAATATAAAAATATAAAAATATAAAAATATAAAAATATAAAAATATAAAAATATAAAAATATAAAAATATAAAAATATAAAAATATAAAAATATAAAAATATAAAAATATAAAAATATAAAAATATAAAAATATAAAAATATAAAAATATAAAAATATAAAAATATAAAAATATAAAAATATAAAAATATAAAAATATAAAAATATAAAAATATAAAAATATAAAAATATAAAAATATAAAAATATAAAAATATAAAAATATAAAAATATAAAAATATAAAAATATAAAAATATAAAAATATAAAAATATAAAAATATAAAAATATAAAAATATAAAAATATAAAAATATAAAAATATAAAAATATAAAAATATAAAAATATAAAAATATAAAAATATAAAAATATAAAAATATAAAAATATAAAAATATAAAAATATAAAAATATAAAAATATAAAAATATAAAAATATAAAAATATAAAAATATAAAAATATAAAAATATAAAAATATAAAAATATAAAAATATAAAAATATAAAAATATAAAAATATAAAAATATAAAAATATAAAAATATAAAAATATAAAAATATAAAAATATAAAAATATAAAAATATAAAAATATAAAAATATAAAAATATAAAAATATAAAAATATAAAAATATAAAAATATAAAAATATAAAAATATAAAAATATAAAAATATAAAAATATAAAAATATAAAAATATAAAAATATAAAAATATAAAAATATAAAAATATAAAAATATAAAAATATAAAAATATAAAAATATAAAAATATAAAAATATAAAAATATAAAAATATAAAAATATAAAAATATAAAAATATAAAAATATAAAAATATAAAAATATAAAAATATAAAAATATAAAAATATAAAAATATAAAAATATAAAAATATAAAAATATAAAAATATAAAAATATAAAAATATAAAAATATAAAAATATAAAAATATAAAAATATAAAAATATAAAAATATAAAAATATAAAAATATAAAAATATAAAAATATAAAAATATAAAAATATAAAAATATAAAAATATAAAAATATAAAAATATAAAAATATAAAAATATAAAAATATAAAAATATAAAAATATAAAAATATAAAAATATAAAAATATAAAAATATAAAAATATAAAAATATAAAAATATAAAAATATAAAAATATAAAAATATAAAAATATAAAAATATAAAAATATAAAAATATAAAAATATAAAAATATAAAAATATAAAAATATAAAAATATAAAAATATAAAAATATAAAAATATAAAAATATAAAAATATAAAAATATAAAAATATAAAAATATAAAAATATAAAAATATAAAAATATAAAAATATAAAAATATAAAAATATAAAAATATAAAAATATAAAAATATAAAAATATAAAAATATAAAAATATAAAAATATAAAAATATAAAAATATAAAAATATAAAAATATAAAAATATAAAAATATAAAAATATAAAAATATAAAAATATAAAAATATAAAAATATAAAAATATAAAAATATAAAAATATAAAAATATAAAAATATAAAAATATAAAAATATAAAAATATAAAAATATAAAAATATAAAAATATAAAAATATAAAAATATAAAAATATAAAAATATAAAAATATAAAAATATAAAAATATAAAAATATAAAAATATAAAAATATAAAAATATAAAAATATAAAAATATAAAAATATAAAAATATAAAAATATAAAAATATAAAAATATAAAAATATAAAAATATAAAAATATAAAAATATAAAAATATAAAAATATAAAAATATAAAAATATAAAAATATAAAAATATAAAAATATAAAAATATAAAAATATAAAAATATAAAAATATAAAAATATAAAAATATAAAAATATAAAAATATAAAAATATAAAAATATAAAAATATAAAAATATAAAAATATAAAAATATAAAAATATAAAAATATAAAAATATAAAAATATAAAAATATAAAAATATAAAAATATAAAAATATAAAAATATAAAAATATAAAAATATAAAAATATAAAAATATAAAAATATAAAAATATAAAAATATAAAAATATAAAAATATAAAAATATAAAAATATAAAAATATAAAAATATAAAAATATAAAAATATAAAAATATAAAAATATAAAAATATAAAAATATAAAAATATAAAAATATAAAAATATAAAAATATAAAAATATAAAAATATAAAAATATAAAAATATAAAAATATAAAAATATAAAAATATAAAAATATAAAAATATAAAAATAAATGTTATTCTATCATTCAAAGTAACTGGTAATTCAAATTTTAAAATGTTACATGGGCCACCCTATAGCTGCAGCCGTTTGATTGGTACCATTTGTATCCCCTTTCGCCCCGATTTCTCACTAAAATTACAAACTTTGGAAATTTTCTTTATTTTGCACGTCTATTTATTTTATGATTCTACCTGGGTCCATTTGCTTAGTATCATTTTTTTCTCCTTTTCCACATTTCAACCAAATACAAGGACTCTTTAAGTAATTTATTGTCCCAAACGAATGAGAACTACAACTCGCTTTCTGAATACCAGTCAAAACAATCGTACCAAGAAAATATAATGGATCAGATATATACTGCGTTTTTAAATCAGCAAAAAAACACATTATATTTAAATAAACTCAATTCTAGAACGAATCGGGACAAATTAATGTATTTTGTATATTTTTTCATTTATAAATTGCATAAAAGTGTATTCCAAAGTGATATGGTTTTAATGGTAAGTATTGCTTTTAAGATAAGTGCCCTTTCCAAAGTACCAGTGATTCAACGAGGTAAAAATTTTGTTCGGATGATTGAAAAATAAACAACACAATTATTGGACGCCGCATTCCACATCAATCTCCATAGACCACAATTCAATGACTTTCGATCTAGTAAACATTTTTAAGTATTGTAAACGATAAGTATTGTAAACGATTTAAATAAGACAAACCCCCAAGGATTATTTTGAGATATTACCCTTGAAAATCGGGCGTATTTTAGATATTTGATGTTTTTTGGCACAGTTTTACGTATATGTTCATAATGAGGAGAACAATTTTTATTTTCGTATTACAGATTTTCAACTTTTTCACACCTTAAAAATTGAAAAAAACTTTATTTTTTGACTTTGTCCCTTTTTGTGTCGTACCATGTTTAGTTTGTACCATTTTTACCTCTTTTTGTTCCGTTTGCCCCTTAAAGGTACAAATTTCGAAAAATCCATTTATGTTGCAAGCCTACGTTATCAATGAAATGTAAATACTGAGTGTAACGAATATGGCTGCACTACATAAATTGGTACCATTTTTATCCCTTTTTGTCTCTTTCCGCCATTAAAAGTACGAATTTCCTAAAACCCTTTCTTAGTACTGACCCTCGGTAATTTGTGTGGTAGGTACAGAAGGGTCTTTTCGATTTCGCCCATCTCTAGTTTGTCTATTTTAAAAAAATATATTTGTTTGAGTTTAAACATATTTTGCAATCATACTCCGTCATTACTTTTCTTACAACATTTAGTTTCTTCAGCATAACCGATGTCACAGGCTAAAATATGTACAAAATTGGGAAAATAAAACATACATTTTAAACGAGGTTTAAGTATATTTTACTTTTTGGAGTCGTTGAACTACACGGACATTCCATTATTTCGTTGACACTCGCAAGGAGGATGTACAAAGTCACAAATCACATAGGGAAGTGTATAATGTTTCGAAGAGAGAGTCCAAAAGGATGAGCTTCAAAATCCATACAGAGTCGAAATTTGTGGAATCGCCCTCATGAGTATTCAGAAATACATAGGCCTTTGAAGTGGGGTGAAATTGCTGTTAACATTTAAACATGTTAATTATATTTCTGCATGAGTCGTATTTTCAATTAAAGGTACGTCTGAATCGCCACAGAGTTGTCCTCTCACAGGATAATGAGAAGAAGGAATTCGAATGTATTACATTCAAAAATACATATACATAATACTTACGTTTAATTTATATTAATTTACGTTTAATTTATATTATTTAATTTATTTAAATTAAATATATTAAAATATATTTTATGAATCAGTATGACAAAATCTTGCTATTTTTGTGGAATACTGTTTTTAATTGGCTACAGCCTAGAACTAATTTCAGCTTTGCAGACTATCCAAGTTCCAACCAATCTTGTTGAAATGAAAAAAAACGAAAACAAAAAAAATCCTCACATATTTGTGAATTAAACTAATTGTGTTTCTCTGTAATATTCTTTAGATCATTATATGAGTTCAAAATTAAATTTCTTTAAATAAATCTGAAAATTTCGTGAAAAAAAATCTGCAGGAAAACTTGTCTACTGAAGCATTCCCTTTAGAGAGAATTTGTGTGGTTTACAATCTCAATTGAAAAGATGTAAAAAGTTCACTATGTTCAGCCGGTCTGACGATGCTTTAAGGTACTACGTGACGCTCCCATGAGAGCGGTCATTCCACAGTTTTACTGGGCTGATTAGAGCGTGTACGTAGAATTGCAGTTTTTTCAGTTGCCGTTAGGGTAAACTGTTGCCTTCACGCCAGATTTGCTATTTCATGATTCTGGGTAAATTTTTTCCCTAAAAATACGAATTTGAATCAGATGAATTCAAACTACATAATTGTAATTATTATCCCCTTTCCATCCGTTTTCCCCTATAAATGTTTCTTTAAACTTATGTCGAATTATGTTTAGATCGTTTAAATGAAGAGATTTGGTTAAAAACCTAGAGGTTTGGAGTCATACCTCAAATTTAATAAAAATATGAAACCACGAAAAAATCAATGGTTTCGAAACATTTCAACTTTCGAAAAATTCCTTTATGATGAACGTCTACATATTCAAAGGAATGTACACAACGAAATTCTAGCTGCCGTTAAGGTGCTACTAGTGATTTCAAAAATAGACCTTTTCAGGAAACCGATTTTCGGTTAGTCAGAAAATTCACAATTTCAAAAAACCCGTCTTCGGTTCGTGTTCAAAAAACTGCAACTGTTCGTCTTCATGAAACTGCAACTGGAACATGGGGATGATTATGTAAAGATAGATCTTCTATGTTTTCAAATCGGATATATCATATTATTTCAAATGTTTTTACATTTCAAAAAAAGGTTTACCAACATGAAAACACCGGTTTGTCGAAAGTAGCATTTTTTGGTATCTCTAGGTACAACTATCGAGAATTCTCTTTATTTTTCGCTTTTTCGTCCATCTTAAAAGTTAGAGGATTTTCATGAGTTTAACTTATCCATGTTATATTTTTATTGCTATTACCCATTTTACGTCACAATAATATGAATATCAAAATATCCATTAATTTACAAGTCTACGCAATTAGAGGGATATATAAACCTAATTTCCAATTGTACATTTTTTATCTTTTGTACCCCTTAATAGTATATATTTTGGAATATAGGAATATAAGGTGGATTTAGAAAAAATAATTAAATTGTCAGGACAAATTTCTTAAAACCATGATAAATATAACATCCATTCTAAGGCGGAGGGCATACATTTTTTAACTTTTGTTTAATTTCACCACAATGTTCCATGGGAAAATCTATGGGTTGTTAATAATTTCAATATTTTACTAAAAGACTTACAGTATCAAGACTTGCATCCTCTATAACACTTTTGGGATAGTTCTTATCCAAATAGTTTCCATCAACTGGTCTGTGTGTCAGAACAACAATACCGAGCACAATAGAGAAATTGACACGAATTGTCCACTTGTTACACCACATTTTTAGAAATTTATTTTGCAAAATAAAATGTAAACGTTCCGATATCGTAGCGACAACTTTGAATGTCAAATGATATGTGCCGCTCTACCCAAACAGTTGATGAGCCGTGTGTCTAGAATGAGGAGTAATTACCCCCTTCCGAACACAGATCTCCATTTAAAGATAACAGGAACTTTTTTTGGGGTCACAATAAAACACGATTGGAATAATTACAATAACTAAATGGATACATTAATATTAAAATGTAGGGTGGTTCGTTCATCGGAAAAGTTTCAACGCAAGGCGAATCATCAATACGATTCGAAAGTTGTAAATTTTTGCCGGAGAAATTTTTTGGAAACATGTTTGTGTTTTTTTTTTATACCCTCCACCTCGAGGATGGGAGTATACTAACTTTGTCATTCCGTTTGTAAGACCTTGAAATATCGACATGAGACCCTATATTCTTGATCGTCATAAAATTCTAAGACGATCTAGGCATGTCCGTCCAGCTGTCTGACCGTCTGTTTAAAGACGTCAGTAGGAAAGGATCTAGGACGTTCAAATTTTCCATAAATGCGTCTTATAGTCGTAGATCGGTTAGGATTGTAACTGGGCGAAATCGGTCCAGAGAGAAAATTCTTACCCTCATAAGGACTGAAAATACCCATAAAAACACTTAATATTTTAGAGTATTTAAACATGTTTTTCAATAAGTCTCCTTGTACATACTTGATATTGTGTATGCGCCTTCCCCTATAACAAAAACGTGCACCGTAAAGTGATTCTTATTCGTAGGGCGTGAAATGGGACAAAAAGGGATAAAAACGGCACCTAAACAGCTAGAAACACTTAATTCGGTGCGCACATTCATCTAATTGAGTAGATATGTAATCTAAAATTATTTTTTCCAAATTCGTACTTTTAAGGGATAAATGGGAATGGAGGGATAAAAATGGTACCAACCAAAAGTCTACAATGAAATTCGGTGTATACATTCCTCTGATTGCATAGACACGTAAAATAAAGAGATTTTGCGAAAATCGTGCTTTTTTGGGTTAAAATAGAAAAAGGGGATAATAATTGTACCAACCAAATGGCAGCAGCTAAAGTCATGAAATTCGGAGTATACATACCTCTGACTCCGTAGACACGAAAAATAAATGGTTTTTCTAAATTCGTACTTTCAAGGGATACAATACAGAGGGATAGAAATAGTACAACTAAATGACTACAGCTAGAATGATGAAATTCGGTTTGAAAATCCCTCTAATGGCGTAGACACGTAAAATAAATAAATTTTAAAAAGACGTACTCTTAAGAGGGCTAACTAGGGGAAAGGGGATAAAAATGGTACCAACGCAGCTAGAATCATGGAATTCGGCGTACGCAAACATTGGTTGGATCATGAATTTAGGATATTTTGCACTATGTGAGATAATGGATTTTCAAAATATGTACTTTTGGAATTAAAATAGAAAGGATATACAACCAACTGTAGCTCGCACTATCTACCAATATTTATGGTATTAAAGCTTTTTTGAAAATATAAATATTCAAAATTATTTTTTGAATTGACTTATAGTATTATTTCGATATATATATATAGTGTAAAAGCCTTGCATTATAAGCGCGGTTTGATATAATAAAAATATTATATTTATTTATAAAATTATTCTTTTAATATTTGTATCGGTTTTGATTTGGCTATATTAAAAAAAATACGAAACGAACTTATACGAAAATCGACAACCTCTGTGGCATGTAATCCATGGTGGGGGGTATTTAAAGTTCGGCCCGGCGAAGCGAGAATCACTTTAGAAACGATTTAGCCATATCCGTCCATATATTCATGTATTCAAAGTACAGGTCGCCATTATCCCAACTCCCTCAAATAAATGCATATATTAGATATAACCGTTGACAGTAAAATATTAAAGTAGCAGCAGTCATAGCCAAAAATAGCGATTTTCTGGTTCGTTTGCTAAACCTCTTACTTACCGAAAAACGGATGCGTGTGTTTCCAAGTACTGACCCTGAACTTTATAACAAAAATATTGCTAAAATTACACCCATTTTATTAAAATAGAGAAAGAATTTTGTTGAAAACCTTTTGTTGTTTTTGGACTTTGCTCGATTGTTACATCTATTATCTATTAAATGTAAATGAAAACGAATTATTACAATGTATCAAATAGTATAGCAGAGTTTTGCGAAACTAATGTATGTTTGTGGAACATAAACATGTGGCTTAATTGTTTAGACAACATGGCCAAATTCCACATCAAATCATAGATGTTGTGCACAACCACGTCGTCATAATATTCCCGCATGAGATGATATATGTGTGCACATAAATATAGTCCGTCTGTCTGCGGCGATGACGTGAGCGATGCTTTTGATTGATACCACCACCCACCCAACTGAAAGATCAAAGCGTGCCTAACAAAACGAAATTTCAGCGTGGAATTCTCGGGAAGCAATATCGTTTACGGAAGAGAATGTGAATGTGTGCTGTAAACAAATTTCTTTAAATTGTCCCTAATGTCTATTCATATGCATATCCATGCAGACCCTGTAAATCAACAAATTGTATAGCCGACCGCCACAAGTCATAAATCATATGTATTGACTTGTATTTTGTATTTATTTCATATGAAATACACTTGAGAAAGTCTTTCAAAGAGAATTTTAAAACAGAAAAACGTCTGCATGAGAGTCTAATTGGTGGGGAAGATCTGGAACTTTTTTGCTGTTGTTGAAATATGAAATAATTATTATTTTCTGTCACTCATTCAACTGAAATAATTTTAGGAACTTTTTGGCAGCTAGCGTGAACGAAGATTTCAGTTCCTCGCTGTCAATCACCTTTAATTGCAGATAAGATACTTGGGTGGCACTGGCCCTAACATTGTCACATCATGATCCAAATGCACAATACAGTAAAGTAATAGCGACGCATAGAATCAATTTCCAATTAATAATAATGAATATTTTTGAGTTTTCTAAAAAAGTGAAATTATACAGGGAAATAAAAATTAGTTTGATTAATTGACTACTTTTCCGGGCCGAATTTTATGTACCCTCCACCATGGATTTCATTACACAGAAACTGTCGATTTTCGTAGAAGTGCAGTAAAAAAACAAATAAAAATATTTGAAAAAAAGTATATAAATAAATATAAAATTTTAATCATATCAAACCACGCCTATAAAGCAAGTCTACCAATATTTGTATACTATATATATCGAAATAATACTTCAAATCAATTCAAAAAGTAAATATAAGGCAGCAATCTTCAAAAAAGCTTAAATATCCTAAATACTGGGAGATAGTTGTTGCATTTTAAGCCACAGCCGTTTTTCGGTTGTACTTCCATCCTAGTTTAATTCCAAAAGTAAAGAGTGATTTTTTTGAGGTTAGGATTTTCATGCATTAGTATTTGACAGATCACGTGGGATTTCAGACATGGTGTCAAAGAGAAAGATGCTCAGTATGCTTTGACATTTCATCATGAATAGACTTACTAACGAGCAACGCTTGCAAATCATTGAATTTTATTATCAAAATGCGTGCTCTGTTAAGAAAATTCAGAAAGAAAGAAATTGTGTTCAGCGACGAAGCTCATTTTTGGCTCAATGGGTACGTAAATAGGCAGAATTGTCGATTTTGGAGTGAATATCAGCCAGAAGCATTGCAAGAGCTACCAATGCATCCAGAAAAAGTCACAGTTTGGTGCGGTTTATGGGCTGGTGGCATCATTGGACCGTACTTCTTCAAAGATGATGCGAATCGTAACGTAACTGTGAATGGTGAGCGCTACCGTGAGATGATATCCAACTTTTTTTTGCCCAAAATGGAAGAACTGAACTTGGTTGACATGTGGTTTCAACAAGATGGCGCTACATGCCACACAGCTCGCGATTCTATGGCCATTTTGAGGGAAAACTTCGGAGAACAATTCATCTCAAGAAATGGACCGGTAAGTTGGCCACCAAGATCATGCGATTTGACGCCTTTAGACTATTTTTTGTGGGGCTACGTCAAGTCTAAAGTCTACAGAAATAAGCCAGCAACTATTCCAGCTTTGGAAGACAACATTTCCGAAGAAATTCGGGCTATTCCGGCCGAAATGCTCGAAAAAGTTGCCCAAAATTGGACTTTCCGAATGGACCACCTAAGACGCAGCCGCGGTCAACATTTAAATGAAATTATCTTCAAAAAGTAAATGTCATGGACCAATCTAACGTTTCAAATAAAGAACCGATGAGATTTTGCAAATTTTATGCGTTTTTTTTTTTTAAAAAGTTATCAAGCTCTTAAAAAATCACCCTTTACTATGTATATCGAAATAATACTTCAAATCAATTCAAAAAGTAAATATAAGGCAGCAATCTTCAAAAATAAATAAATTAAATATCCTAAATACTGGGAGATAGTTGTTGCATTTTAAGCCACAGCCGTTTTTTCGGTTGTACTTCCATCCTAGTTTAATTCCAAAAGTACAAATTTTGAAAATCCATTATCTCTCACGTACACAGTGTATGATAACATAACTTCATTTTAGCCGTAAAAGTACGAATTTGGAAAAATCTTTTTATTTTGCGAGATGAATGATGAATGTATACACCGAATTCCTTAATTCGATATGGGATCATTTGGATGGCATCATTTTTATCCCCTTTTCCCATTTTAGCCCCTTCAAAGTACGACTTTCGAAAATCTCTTTATTTTACATGTCTACGCAATTAGATGGATGTACACACTGAATTTCGGTCTAGCTGCGACCATTTGGTTGCTACAATTTTTAGCCCCTTTTTCCATTTTACCCCCTAAAATACGAATTTTGAGAAATGCCTTTATTTTATGTGTCTATCTAATCAGAGGAATTTATACGCCGAATTACCTTATTCTAGGTGCAGCCGTTTGTTTGTTCAATTTTTATTCCTCTATTCCCATTTTAACCCTTAAAAGTACGAATTTGAAAAAAATGTTTGTATTTAATGTATCTAATCACTTAGAGGAGTGTACATTAGGGCGTACCTCAAAAAAAAAGTTCGCCGTACACCTTCGAATATGAAGTATTATTGAAAGGTAGTTTCAAAAAAAAATTTTTATTTTTTTATGCCGAACGTAGGGGTCGCGCTTTTACATTTTTCTATATAACTTGTATTTATAAACGGATTTTAAAGTGTGATACATCGATGTTTTTGTCTCGACGAGGCCGATTTTTTTGTCTTTGAAGTCATTGAGCTCAAGCACCCCCTTCTGGTACTTACCCATCATTTCTCAGTTGCTACTACCCTAATGTACCACTCTAATAATCGAAAATTAAAGCTCGCATAAAATCATGAATCATGTTTGAGCTCAATGACTTCAAAGACAAAAAAATCGGACAAAAACATCGATGTATCACACTTTAAAATCCGTTTATAAATGCAGAAGTTATATAGAAAAATGTAAAAGCGCGACCCCTACGTTCGGCATAAAAAAATAAAAAAAATTTTTTTGAAACTACCTTTCAATAATACTTCATATTCGAAGGTGTACGGCGAACTTTTTTTTTTTTACTTGTAACCTGGTACGCTCTAGTGTACATACTGAATTTCGTGTTTCTAGCTGTTGTCGTTTTGTAATTACCATTTTGCCCCATTTCACCCCCTACGATAAGAATCACTTTATGGTGCACGTCGCGCTTTTACATTTTTCTATATAACTTCTGCATTTATAAACGGATTTTAAAGTGTGATACATCGATGTTTTTGTCCGATTTTTTTGTCTTTGAAGTCATTGAGCTCAAACATGATTCATGATTTTATGCGAGCTTTAATTTTCGATTATTAGAGTAATGTAGTAGCAACTGAGAAATGATGGGTAAGTACCAGAAGGGGGTTCTTGAGCTCAATGACTTCAAAGACAAAAAATCGGCCTCGTCGAGACAAAAACATCGATGTATCACACTTTAAAATCCGTTTATAAATACAAGTTATATAGAAAAATGTAAAAGCGCGACCCCTACGTTCGGCATAAAAAAATAAAAATTTTTTTTTGAAACTACCTTTCAATAATACTTCATATTCGAAGGTGTACGGCGAACTTTTTTTTTGAGGTACGCCCTAATGCGCATGTCCAATATCAAGTAAGAGTCAAGCAGACATATGAAAGAACATTCCTAAAGACTCTAAAATATTGGGGATTATTATGGGTATATTCAGCCCTTGTGAGGGACATTTTTTCCCTTTGGACCGATTTCACCCAGTTGCAATCACAACCGATCTACGACTATAAGACGCATTTATGGAAAATTTGGACGTCCTAGCTCCTTTCGTTTAGATGTGCGTGCTTTCAACAGACGGACGGACGGACGGACGGACATGACTACATCGTCTTAGAATTTTATGACGACCAATATATATATAACAATTTTGTGCCCGAGATCTAAATATTTATTCTTTGTGTGTATGGAGGCATATTGATTCATAAAATTAACACAAACAAATTTTGTGGATATTTGTATAACCTCCACCTCCAGGATGGCGGTATACTAACTTTGTTATTCCGTAACACCTTGCAATATCTACCCGAGACCCTATAAAGTATATATATTCTTGATCGTCATAAAATTCTAAGACGATCTAGTCATGTCCGTCTGTTGAAAGCACGCACGCTAGCATCTAAACGAAAGGAGTTAGGACGTCCAATTTTTCCATAAATGCGTCTTATAGTCGCAGATCGGTTGGAATTGAAACAGGGCGACATAGGTCCATCGGAAAATTCCCATAAACATGCCTAATATTTTAGAGTGTTTCAGCATATTTTTCAAGATGTCTGCTTGTACTTACTTAATATTGGGTATGCGCATTCCCCTACAACAAAAACGTGCACCATAAAGTGATTCATTGGAGGTGAAACGGGGCAAAAGGGGATAAAAAAGGTACCCATCAAACGACAACAGCTAGAAACACGAAATTCGGTGTTTACATTCCTCTACTTAAGTACATACATAATATAAAATTATTTTTTCCAAATTCGTACTTCTAAGGGATAAATTAGGAACAGAGGGATAAAAATGGTAGCCTCCAAACGGCTACACCTAAAATAATGAAAGGCGGTGCATTCATTCCTCTGATTGTGTAGACTCGTAAAATAAGGGGATTTTTGAAAATGCGTACTTTTAGGGGTTAAAATGAAATGAAATGGGATAAAAATTGTACCAACCAAATGACCTCAGCTATGAAATTCGGAGTATACATTCCTCTGACTGCGTAAACATGAAAAATAACAAGTAAGGAAAGGCTAAAGTCGGGCGGGGCCGACTCTATGATACACTCCACTTTCTATCCGAATACAATTTACTTCGGTGAAAAAGTGAAAACGGGAAGGATTTTTGTATTCTATAAATGGATGTGTTTGACAAAAAATGTTAAATCGGAAAGGACATTTGTATAAGGGTATATTGAAATCTGGAACGAAATAGGTGAAATATAATATGTATAGTTTGGCCAAAATCGGTTGAACATTTGGGAGCAGCATTTGTATTTGGGCTATTATTTAATCTGAACCGATCTTACCCACTTTCACCAAGGGTTTTTTACTTGGATTAAGAAAATTGGGTACAATATGTGGTTTCTAAAGCGGCAAAAGTCAAATCGCGAGCGACATTTGTATGGGGGCTATATCTAAATCTGAACCGATCTTACCTAATTTCTGGATATGTGTTTCTAATTGGATTACAAGATGTTGTGCCTAATTTAAAGATAATCGAGTACAATAATGGGTTTCTAGAGCGGAAAATGTCAAATCGTGAGCGACATTTGTATGGGAGCTATATCTAAATCCGAACCGATCTTACCCAATTTCTGCATATGTGTTTCTAGTTACATTATAAGATGTTGCGCCAAATTTAATGATAATCGAGTACAATATGGGGTTTCTAGAGCGGCAAAAGTAAAATCGGGAGCGACATTTGTATGGGACTATATCTAAATCTGAACCGATCTTACCCACTTTCTGCATAGGTGTTTCTGGTTGGATTATAAGATGTTGTACCAAATTTAAAGATAATCGAGTACAATATCGAGAGCGGCAAAAGTAAAATCGGGAGCGACATTTGTATTTGTGCCAATTTTTGTCAAGATCGGACTTTAATTGCGACCTGTAATTTGATTACAACAATAGATGGGCAGATAGACGGACATTGCTAAATCGACTCAGAAAGTGATTCTAAGTCGATCGGTATACTTAACAATGGGTCTATCTCGCTTCCTTTTGGGTGTTACAAACAAATGTACAAAGACATAATACTCTCGTGGAGTGTATAAAAAGGTTTTTCCAAGCCCGTACTTTCAAGGGATACAATGGGAACAGAGGGATAAATAGGGATACCAACTGAACGGCTACAGCTAGAATGATGAATTTCGGTGTGTTCATCCCTCTAATTGCGTAGACTCGTAAAATAAAAATATTTTCGAAAGTCGTACTCGTAAGGAGGTAAAATGGGGGAAAGGATAAAAATGTTACCAACCAAATGATCGCAGTTAGAAGCAATGAATTCGGTGTATACATACCTCTGTATACTTTCTTCAAATTCGTGATCTTTTATTTTACGGCAAAAATTGGTCGAATCATGAAAGTTATCTTGCTTGCACTGTGTACGTGAGAGATTAAAATCGTTTACTTTTGGAATTAAAATGGGATGGAAATACAACCAACTGTATTACAAACTATCTACCAATATTTATGGTATTAAACCTTTTTGGAAAATTTCTGTCTTATATCTACGTTTTGAATTGACTTGAAGTATTATTTCGATATATAGTATAAACGTGTTGGTAGCCTTGCCTTTTAGTCGTGGTTTGAAATAACAAAAATTTTATATTTATTCATTATTATTTTATTAATATTATTATTTTTTTCAATATTTTAATCTGATTTGGTTTGGCTATATTAAACAAATTGACATTTTCCTGTAATGTTACTGCAGCGACAGCCTCTGTGGAATTCAATCCATGGTGGAGGGTATATAAAGATCGGCTAGGCCGAAACTAATGCCTTACTTGTTTGTATTTAAAAAAGGAGTAATTGTATGTTTTCGGTTTCAGACCTGAAGATTGAATTTATTTTGTATGGTTACTTTTGTGCGGTATAAAACTATATTCGCAAGGCTGGCCTATGCCTCGGCATTTAAAAATATTCTTAAACTTTTGTCTTATTTATTAATTTTAAAAATAATATTCAGTGTATAGCTGCAAAATTCGATTTTTTATTGAAATGGTAAACAATTCTAAGTACAAAATTAAGCAATAATTTCTTCGTTGTTCTCTGTTTATGTCTTTTGGAAAATTTATTTAGAGCATACCTTAGGAATGTACGGTTTTATAGCATGCGAGCGTTCGTAAATTTTGATATATTAATCTTAGGTTATTTATTATTGCCATCGATTAAAAATAAACTAATTTTTTTCAAACCAAACTTGTTCTATTTGTAGTTACCAATAATATCATATGATGGTATTGGAATAAATTGTTTTCCAATTAGTATTTTTATTCATCTTTCATTCGAACGAAATAACTATAAATACAGGGTATTGCTGTGGAACCTAGTTAAGCTATTAGTTTCCCTTATTTATTCTGATGTTAGAGAAAGATTTTCTCTGAGTTAGAAAAAATCTTTTATTATTATGGTGAACAATACTAAACAACAACAATCTTTGGCAAAACATCATCCATATATCATATATTTGTTGAAATTGTTGCATTTGGAAACTCGCCTTTCGTTGGCACTCTCATCTTTGACTTTTCAACTGGATTGTTGGTTAAACACAGGACAATTTCTTTAGAGGAAAAAGTTCAATGATCGACGTAGACGTACAAGCCGACCTAAACATATTTATTGTTATGTAGATATTAAGGCGGGTGTTTCATTGACTGATAACTTCATAACTATTTCGATTCCAACTAAGCAAACATAAACAAGTAAGGAAAGGCTAAAGTCGGGCGGAGCCGACTATATAATACCCTTCACCACTCCCTGCGTATGTACCTCGCTTTGATTACTAAACCCAGTTATTTCATGTGAGCAATTTTATGTACTTCATATAAATTATACAGTTACTATAAATTCATCTTTAGTCATATTTAACGAATATGGTTAATAATATGGTAATTGATACAATTATCCGACAGACAAATATAAATTATACAGTAGTAATAGGATGAATCGGACCGACATTTCAAAAGGGGGCCTATAGCAACATTTTCTGCATAGGTATTTATAGTTGGTATTAAAATGTTGTGCCAAATTTAAAGAAAATCGGATGCAAGATTTGGTTTCTAGAGCGGAAAAAGTCAATTCGGGAGCGACATTTGTATGGGGGCTATATCTAAATCTGTACCGATCTTACCCACTTTCAGGATAGGTGTTTCTACTTCGATTAAAAAATGTTGTGCCAAATTTAAAGAAAATCGGGTACAATATGTGGTTTCTAAATCGGAAAAAGTGAAATCGGGAGCGACATTTCTATGGGGGCTATATCTAAATCTGAACCGATCTTATCCACTTTCACTATAGGTGTTTCAACTTAGATTATAAGATGTTGTGCCAATTTTAAAGGAAAACGGGTACAATATGTGGATTTTAGAGCGGAAAAAGTCGAATCGGGAGCGACATTTGTATGGGGGCTATATCTAAATCTGAACCGATCTTACCCAATTTTTGCATACGTGTTTCTAGTTGGATTATAAGATGTTCTGCCAAATTTAAAGAAAATCGGGTACAATATGTCGTTTCTAGAGCAGAAAATATCAAATCGGGAGCGACATTTGTATGGGGGCTATATCTAAATCTGAACCGATCTTACCCAATTTTTGCATACATGTTTCTAGTTGCATTATAAGATGTTCTGCCAAATTTAAAGAAAATCGGGTACAATATGTCGTTTCTAGAGCAAAAAATATCAAATCGGGAGCGACATTTGTATGGGGGCTATATCTAAATCTGAACCGATCTTACCCAATTTTTGCAAATCCAAATATGCATGTTTCCCTCTTTTAAGGAAGTTCTTTTAATTGACATCCAAAAAAGACGATAATATGTTAATATACCGTAACAATTTACGAATAGCCTTTTCACAAGTGAATGGGAACGAATTTTTAGTGTGGGGTCACAGAGGTAAGGTGTCCGCTTTGCAACCAGAAGGTCTCGGGTTCGAATCGTGGATCGGGAATTTTTTCATTTTTCTATTACTTTTATAAATAACCAATGTTTAATTTTGTATAATTTTAACAATTAAAAATGTTTTCTCAAATAAATAAAAAAATATTACTTTATTGATATACTTCAAAGATTTATTTTTTATTAATTATTAACACTACGTAATACAACTTTATTAAATACATTTAATTTAATATTTATTTGCATTATATATTAGTTCATACTAAATAAATATTTTGTTAAGTTTCCTATTGTCAGTTCTAACGAACAAAATAGTTTGCTTTAGTTATTCAGCACTCACATGGGATAGCTGAGATGGTTAGAGTGCTGTAGAGTGTAGTGCTGTACCCCCGCCAACCACGGATTTTTTAAAACAGAAATGGAAAATTCCAAACTTAGCATCTTTTTAATTTCTGCGAACGCTCTCTTTTTGTTGGGTAATAATATTTTTGTCTTAATATTTTTCAGACCAAATATTTTGATTTTTCCCCTTGATTTAACATGGAATTCTTCTACTCTATACTTTAGGGATGTAATGTATGACATGCGAATAACATTTAAGATAAATATTCACTTCGTGCAATGTGTTGTGTGTTCTTTTCAAGTTCATGAAATACTGCATGACTGATTTTGTTAGTTAGACGATACATAATCTTTGAGTAATTCGATTTTAAATCAGACTAAACATTTTTCACACGACTCAGATCTCAGGAAATATTTTACACGTATCTTAGGAAAAAATATTAACCCGCTCTAATACACACATGTATATATTGCGTTTCTCTAAAAAAGGAAATAAATATGTCATTTACATAAATTGTACGTTTAACTTTTCACTTCCATATTAACAAAGAATGAGAATATGAAAGAACAACAACAATAATGGCAATAACAATTGTTTTCACACACAGATGAGTTAAAAAACCAGAATCCTTTAGTTTTCGAAGCTATGCAAGGATTCATTACGCGCACCTCCACCCTCCACACATGATCAACAACAATAGTACACTTGTGCAGCCATCGACGTACTCACATCACATCGCCCTGGCATTGGTGGGTTCAAAGAAAACTGCTCCAGAAAGAGGGAAATATTCTGATATGACAGATATTGTGATGAAATGAAAGTCACAGGCAAATATGCTGTGACTTTGTCGTTAATGTCAAAAGGGCTCCACATTTCCTTTTGTAGTAGCGAGGTGCACGAGCCTATCTCAAGCAGCACAGTGGGACCGATTTTAGGAAGTGAGAGGAAAATTCAATCGGTTTCGCTTTCAACACATGCTCCACCTCATGTGACTACTTCTGGCTGGTAAATTGGAAAAAATGTTTTGGTGGAAAGAGATTGGAATTGCATTTTTGAGGAAACGAGAATTCGTACAACAATGATAAAATCAAAAAATAACACTGCAATAAAAAATAAAAATTTTGTGCCAGTGTCCTAAAAAATGTATATTTTTGCATTACTAATACTTATTTAGAAAATCAAGGTAGTAATTTTCGTCGAAGGAATAGAAGTTCGATAAGAAATAGTCTCAAAAAATGAAGAAAAATATGTTTTTTGTTAAATCGTTCAGAAGTCCGACTCAATTTTTAGAGACTGTTTCTAGTCTCTAAAAATTGAGAAACAATTAATGTTTTTTAAATCTTTTTTTTTGCTGCCACGAAACAAAATAGAAAAAAATAAAAAAATGTATTAATTTTTTGTATTTTTAAAGATTAAATAAAAAGTCGAATATTAATTTTTATTAATTTTTTTTATATTAATTTTTAGTAGCTAATATTCTAACGAAGAAAATAATGCATATATGTAAATGATCTAGATATAAATGTAGAAGCTATGGACCTCTTTGTAGAAGCAAAATAATTTTGTAAAAATCATGTTTTTATACCCTCACTATACCCTCCTAATATAGCATTTGGGACAGAAAAAATAGTATAACGCATTGAAGGAGTGACTTAAGACCCTAAGAATGTTGGGACCAAATCCGTTTCACAACATTTTAAGCTGTTTGATCCATGTCCGTCCGTCAGTCTGACTGGCTAGTGTACACGATAACTGTCGAAAGGAGTTAAGGAATTTATATTAAACTGTACAAAGCAATATTTTCCCGAACTTAGTTTAAGTTCAAAAAATGGACGAAATTGCCACGCCCCTTCAGGTACCTTTCACACAAGTAGTCCATATCTATCTTCTTTATATAGGGTCCGCAAAAAACCTTTTTTTATGAAAATGCTATAAAAAAACTACTGAATATTTTTTCATTTTTTTTTTATTTAAAAGTACAATCCTTCCAGTTAATAATGGAAAATAATTTCATTCAAATGGCTGCTGAGGGCACCCCACAAATAATAGTCCAACGGTTGAATAGTTGAAAAAAAAAACGTTAGATGGCGGACCCTATATATAAAAATGAACCTGTGTTTGTAAGTTTGTGGGTTTGTTTGTTCTTTATAGTAGCCTAAACAACTGGACCGATCTTCTTGAAATTTTCACAGTATGTTCATACTGAACCGGTGGTTTTTATATTTTCAGTGGGCGTGGCACCTCCCACACAAATTGGGGATTTATTCGTTTTTTATAAATTAGTATATTCGGAGTACTGCTGCAGCTAGAGTCTTGAATTTTTGTGAAAGTTCACTAATTGTTAGTCTGCACAGTTTTGACAAAAATAGGCGGTATTGGGAAAGTGGGCGTGGCACCTCCAATACGAAGTTAAAACCTATTATTGAATATTGCCAGTTCTATGACACCTAGAGTGCTGAAATTTTGTGCAAGTGAATCGAACATCAATGTGGGTAGTTGTGCCAAAAATGGGCGGTATTGGAAAAATGGGTGTGGCACCTCCCATACGAAGTTAAAACCTATTATTGAATATTGTCTGTTCTATGACACCTAGAGTGCTGAAATTTTGTGTAAGTGGATCAAGTGTAAATAGTTGTGCAAAGAAGGGCGAAAAATGGATGCGTCCCTTCGCATACGAAATAAAAACCTTTTTAGAGTGTATTCAACACCAAGATGGGCGGAAAGTGACCGTGATCCTTGCTGTTTTAGAGTATATTTGACACCGATACTCCTAAATTGTGAAAGATGAGAACATTTTGATTTCCATTTTGTAAAATTGCACGTTTTATTTGGAATTTCTTAGCACAGTAGCAAAGAAAAGTTACAATAAAAGAAATATCCATTTTTCAAACGCGGACTTAATTCAAGGAAAAATAAAATATATAATTTTTTTATTTTTTGTGTTGTTTGATTTGAACGATTTGATTGATTTTCAAGTGTTTTGAATGTAGTGCATTAGAATTTCTGATTAAGTAATTTATACTTACGAATGAAGTTTTTTTGGTAATGGAGGAGAATCGCACTCAACCAAAAATCAATTTGAATAACGTTATGTTCTTCAATGCTCTCCATGGAACATATCCAATTCTTTAGAATCTCAGGAAAGTACCTTGATTGTAATTGGTACATATATTAGCGATCACAAGATCAAATTTAATTTTACTGTTTGTTTTATTGCCTGGCGAAGCGGGCGCGGGTCCAGCTAGTGTTAAATAAAAATCAATGAAACTTCAAGACGGATATTCGGAATTAGCTATATTTTGGTATACGATAATACAAAAACAAATTCATAACTGGATATTTAAAAAATATTTATGCTTTAGCCGACCCCTTTGTACCTACAAAACAATTATCATATCATAGGTAAAATTAAATGCTTTATAACTCCCGGTTCTTAAAATACATTATGACTTTATATTTGATCATGTTTTTTTTTACATTTATACCTCCCACACACATAATCCGACTCTAAGTAAAATGTAAATCTCTCCGTACACATGTTCTCGGAGATTATAAAGAGTGATTTTTTTGAGGTTAGGATTTTCATGCATTAGTATTTGACAGATCACGTGGGATTTCAGACATGGTGTCAAAGAGAAAGATGCTCAGTATGCTTTGACATTTCATCATGAATAGACTTACTAACGAGCAACGCTTGCAAATCATTGAATTTTATTATCAAAATGCGTGCTCTGTTAAGAAAGTTCAGAAAGAAAGAAATTGTGTTCAGCGACGAAGCTCATTTTTGGCTCAATGGGTACGTAAATAGGCAGAATTGTCGATTTTGGAGTGAATATCAGCCAGAAGCATTGCAAGAGCTACCAATGCATCCAGAAAAAGTCACAGTTTGGTGCGGTTTATGGGCTGGTGGCATCATTGGACCGTACTTCTTCAAAGATGATGCGAATCGTAACGTAACTGTGAATGGTGAGCGCTACCGTGAGATGATATCCAACTTTTTTTTGCCCAAAATGGAAGAACTGAACTTGGTTGACATGTGGCGCTACATGCCACACAGCTCGCGATTCTATGGCCATTTTGAGGGAAAACTTCGGAGAACAATTCATCTCAAGAAATGGACCGGTAAGTTGGCCACCAAGATCATGCGATTTGACGCCTTTAGACTATTTTTTGTGGGGCTACGTCAAGTCTAAAGTCTACAGAAATAAGCCAGCAACTATTCCAGCTTTGGAAGACAACATTTCCGAAGAAATTCGGGCTATTCCGGCCGAAATGCTCGAAAAAGTTGCCCAAAATTGGACTTTCCGAATGGACCACCTAAGACGCAGCCGCGGTCAACATTTAAATGAAATTATCTTCAAAAAGTAAATGTCATGAACCAATCTAACGTTTCAAATAAAGAACCGATGAGATTTTGCAAATTTTATGCGTTTTTTTTAAAAAAAAAGTTATCAAGCTCTTAAAAAATCACCCTTTATAACCGTTTAACTGACTGAAACTTACTTACTTGTTTTTTTTTTTAATTTTTGATTATATATCGCGTAAACCCGCTCTGCAAATTAAATAACAGAATATTTTGTTTTATTTGTAATAGCGTGGATCCTAGCGTAGAAAACAAGGCTTTCCTTCAAGTAGGCAATCTATGGAGAAATGTAAACGTTATGAGAGTTATTGTAGAGGTAAAGGGAATTTCAAAAAATCGTGTTCCATTTTATACTATTATAGGGTGGGCCATTTAAAATTTTAAATTTGAACTACCGATTACTTTGACCTTGAAAGGTAAAATAACATTAATTTTTATTTTTGTTTTCAGGTTTATGTTTGACATTTGAAAAGCGGAACAAAAGAGCGAATGAAAATGTCAAAAGCACTCACTTGTGTTTTATCTGTCGTTTCCATAAATAAATAAAAAAACACAAAACAAATTTAATTTATATTTTTTGTTGCTATCCTCTCTACTTCATCCCCTTCTTCCTCTGAGTTCCGGAGAACACATCACATACATTCCGTTGCTCCGTGCACTGGGTCTTTCAACCACGTTCCTCGTAATCCTAAAGGGGTATTTTCATACATACTAAGTTTGTTCGCATAGATTTTCTTTCGACATTGTGGCAGTTAAAAACTTACTTCGAAAGTAGTGAGTCTTTAACGCAAACTGTAATAAGTTTACGTGGAAAGTTTTCGAGAAGAGATCGGCCTTCAGTTAAGCCTTCATCAAGCTCATTTTCATTTCGGTGGCTATGCCATTATGCAAAATTGCCGCATATGGGGTTCAGGGAACCCGCATGTGACTATTGAAAGATAATCAGTACTTTTTTATGGCCGATTTTAATTTAAAGTTTTAATTTTTTACTGTGAAGAAAAAATATTTTTTGAATTAAATTCATTTTTATAAATCCATAAGAAAATACCATTCAAAAGCATCTTCGCAAGTCAACATATTGCAACTACTTCGGAAGTTATGGAATTTGGAAAACAGTATACTAAAAGAATGTTCCTTTTTTAAGAGACTCTTTCCACAGTTTTTATGTGAAATTGAAATTCGCATGATAAGTAAATTGATGCCGGACTTATATTTCCAAAAAGGAAGTAGAAAGAAAAGAGAAAACAGTGTCCAAATTTTTTTAATATTGCTTTCGAGTTTAGACAGCAAAAATACATTAGAAAATGTAATACAAAGCTCATTGGCAAAATTTTTGTTGCATAGTGTAATTTGCCCTCGTATGAACCAGTTGTTTCTCTAATATTGATTGCTATTGAGCCCACTGTTCGCCAGAATATATGGAGGAGTTATGAATGCTGTTTTAATAACACACAATGTTTTCATTACTGCGAATATGTTTTCATATGAAAATTGTTTAATTTTTGTTCACGTGGCACACACACACCCAACAACAACCACTCAAATATCTCTGAACTTTATACTTTTTTTCAGCGGATTGTCACCGAATGCTGAAGAAACCACCTCGTTGCAGATTTCTCTGTGCAGGCACGCATATGTGTATCACTCGAAGACATAACGCAATGAAGTTGTACCAAAAGCCAAACGTAAATACACTCAAAACAATTTCAAACAAAGTGCATTCTATTTAGCAGCCTGTATATCGATATTACATTGAGATTTATTATACCCTCCAAACTAGGATGGAGTGTTTATTCAATTTGCCAATTTAGGTCGTGGTAAATTTTTTAAGACGATATGATTCAAATGGATCGGTTGGAAGTGATAAATGGGCGAAATCGTTCCAGAGGGGAAATTTGATTAAATTTTGTGCACTCAATTTTACTATGCTCCAGTATAAGAAACATTTTCTTCAGTGTACTGCTGTTGCGGAAAAGAAAACAAAACAAAACCAAGCGATGACGACAACAGCCAACCGACAGTTGAAAAAGTTTTAAAATTTAAAAGGAATATCATGTTGGCGTGCAGCTCAAGTAAAAAACCTGAACTGAACGGCCACATAAGATTGGCTTTATTACGAGCATTCCGGTACGGTTGTTGCCTACTTTAGTTGGCTCTGTGCGATGAGTGGAACCTTTTCCTTCTGCTCCTTTGCCGAGTTGAAGTTTTCCCACAAAAAACACGCACACTCACACATATGATACGGGATTGAAAACATAACTTCCGCTTTTCAGTGGAGCTGTTTTCATCTTCTTGGGGTTTGGGAGTCTCAGGCGAGTGGATGTTTCACTTGGAGTTCATTGTGTTGTTCTTGATGGTGCTGTTGTTGTTGGTGGTGAAACAATTCACATTGCCATAAATCATAGAAAAGTTTTCACAACTCAACATGTTGGCGCAACAGTGGTGTTAATTTTCACTTCTTTTTTCGTGTTGATTTCGTCCGAAAGTAAGCGCAGGAGGGCAAAAGGTGCCAAAAAACAATTCCTCCCACACATACACACAAAAACTGGCATCATGTGGTGAGAACAAACCGTTTAAATTTTTAATGAAAATTTCAGTTTGACTTTTTATGAGTTTTTTAAAATTGATCTGTAAACTTCTTATTATTTTTAATAATTCAACGATTTATTCGCTATTGTATGAAGGACGTTAAATTCGACATGATTACCATTCCATACCATTCTAGACATTGAAAATCGTGTACAGCTCATTGAATGAGAGAAGAACCCCTTCTTCATGAATAATGCAATAAAAAACGGGAGCTTATTTCAATGGATAAGGATGTTTCCGAATAAAATTAATATTTGGCCCAGTGGACAGTGTCAACTCGTGAGTTAGCCATTTTTTTACGATTTTAGTGCACTGAAAAGTTACTGACCTCTAATTTTGTAATGTTTTAGTTTTCAAATTTAGTCATTGAAGACCAACAATTAAAAAATTCGCGGCCTTTAATGGATTAAGAAACATCACAAATTACAATTAGCGGTCAGTACGTTTGCAATGAGCCCATTAAAACACGAATGGACAAGATTAATATTAGCCGAGAACATTCACCAGCTTAAAGTAAGTTTTTTTTAATTATTTATTTCAAAATCTTTGACTTCTGGAAGAGATATAGCTCTTAATTGATGTTTTTACAAGGTATTAGAAATGCCACTGTGCGCGCCGCGCAGTGTATTATCAGCGGCAAAAATTTCCAAATTTCATGCGCTCAAATCTCAACTTTACTGATTGAATTTTGTAAAGAACATTCTTAGTAAGCATATTCTAAAAGATTTTGTCAATATCGCGGTTAATTTTAGCTGTGGCTGCATTTAAAGTTCATAAATGCTAAAATAGTAATAGTTGAAAATTTCATAATAAGACCCGTTATTTTATTGGGATGTATCTCGGAAACCATGTATCGTATGGAAATTTCATTTAGTTCGTAGAAAATAGGAGCTCTTGAGAAGTTCTTTTGCATTTAAAGAGTAATTAAGTTTTTGATTTCTACAGTATAAAACTATATTCGCCAGGCCGACCGATGCCTTGGCATTTACAAATATTGTTAAACTATTGTCTTATTTATTCATTTTAAAAAGAATATTCTGCTTATAGCTGGCAATATCGATTTAATTACTGAAGTGGTAAAACCTTCTGAGCCAAAATGAAGCAATACTTTCTTCGTGGTTCTCTGTTATTGTATTTTGGAAAATTTATTTAAAGCATACTTTAGGGATGTAAGGTTTTATGGCATCCGAGCGCATGTAAATATTGGGTCGATATAAAGTTAAGTATAAAGCTACAACAGCCGTGTGTAATCGATTCAAAAATAAAATAATTTTTATAAAAAAATTTCGAAAATCGTAAAAAACAACAAATTTGTATTCACATATATATGAAAATAAGAAATTTATGGGGTCTTTCATTTTGACTTACATGGGAGGTGGGCGTGGTTGTGTGCGGATTTAAACAAAACATTGTTTTTGATCTAATTTGACGATATAAGAGATGTGTGCGAAATTTCAAGGTCCTAGCTCTATTCCTTCTAATTTTTGCCGCAGCTTATATGAAAATATTCCACTGTGCGCCGTCCCGATCTTTGAGACATTACTACCCTTTTCATATCGATAGACATTTTTCTAATTATGCTTCTACTGAATCCTTAATTAGGTCGATGAAATAGATTTTACTATATATTTTTTAAATTATTAAATAACATAATTAATTATTATATTATTTAACAAACATCTGTTATTGTTATTAGTATAATATTATTATTGAATTGTAGTACATGGCTGGATTGTAAAAAGTTATTTCTATACATTTAATAAATGAAATATTATATATGAATTATATTTAATTTCGTCTGCAATCACATTTATAATTGTTTTATAGTAAATACCACGAACAACATCATGAAACTTAAAAGCGTCTTACTGATACTATTAACTGTTAATACAAATTTATTTAAAAACAAGTAAGGAAAGGCTAAAGTCGGGCGGGGCCGACTCTATGATACACTCCACTTTCTATCCGAATACAATTTAATTCGGTGAAAAAGTGAAAACGGGAAGGATTTTTGTATTCTATAAATGGATGTGTTTGACAACAAATTTTAAATCGGAAAGGACATTTGTATGGGTGTATATTGAAATCTGGAAAGAAATAGGTGAAATATTATATGTATAGTTTGGCCAAAATCGGTTAAACATTTGGAAGCGACATTTGTATGGGAGCTATATCTAAATCTAAACCGATCTTACCTTATTTATGCATATGTGTTTCTAGTTGGATTATAAGATGTTGTGCCAAATTTAAAGAAATTCGGGTACAATATGTGGTTTCTAAAGCGGCAAAAGTCAAATCGGGATCGACATTTGTATGGGGGGCTATATCTAACTCTGAACCGATCTTACACATTTTCTGCATAGCTATTTCTAGCTAGATTATAAGATGTTGTGCCAAATTTAAATAAAATCGGGTACAATATGTGGTTTCTAGAGCGGAAAAAGTAAAATCGGGAGCGACATTTGTATGGGGGCTATATCTAAATCTGAACCGATCTTACCCAATTTCTGCATAGGTGTTTCTAGTAAGATTATAAGATGTTGTGCCAAATTTAAAGAAAATCGAGTACAATATGTGGTTTCTACAGAGGAAAATGTCAAATCGGGAACGACATTTGTATGGGGGCTATATCTAAATCTGAACCGATTTGACCTATTTTCACCATAGATGTTCTTAGTTTAAATATAAGATGTTTTGCCAAATCTGAAGACAATCTGATACAATATGTGGTTTCTAGAGCGGAAAAAGTCAAATCGGGAGCGAAATTTGTATGGGAGCTATATATAAATCTGAACCGATCTGTCCGATATTCACCATGGGAGTTTCTAGTGGGAATATAAGATGTTTTACCAAATCTGAAGACAATCTGATACAATATGTGGTTTCTAGAGCGGAAAAATTCAAATCGGGAGAGAAATTTGTATGGGAGCTATATATAAATCTGAACCGATCTAACACATTTTTACCACAGGTGTTTCTAGTTACAATATAAGATGTTTTGCCAATTTTAAAGAAAATCTGTTGTAATATGTGGTATCTAGAGTGAAAAGAGTCAAATCGGGAGTGAAATTCGTATGGGGGCTATATCTAAATCTGAACCGATTTTCTTCAAATTAAATAGCGTTCGTCCTTATCCCGAAAAACAGCGTTGTGCAAAGTTTCATTTGGTTCTGTCTACAATTGCGACCTGTATCGTGATTACAAGAATAGATGGACGGACGGACGGACGGACGGACAGACAGACGGACATTGCTAAATCGACTCAGAAAGTGATTCTAAGACGATCGGTATAATTAACAATGGGTCTATCTCGTTTCCTTTTGGGTGTTACAAACAAATGCACAAAGACATAATACTCTCGTGGAGTGTATAATCTATATTTATAAAAGAGAATGCCGTCCGTGTGAACACGCAAAACTTTATAACGGATCGTCTGATTTTCACGATTTTGGGCTTGATGAATTCGTGTTGGCCCAAGGAAGGACATAGGATGTAAAATTGGTACATAAATATTACTGACCACGAGAATGATAAATATGATGCCGAAATTTGGATTTTCATTTTATGTGTGTGGCAATAGTGTTTTTTTGAGCCAGAAGGCTGCAAATTGGAACGTATATATTACTGACCACAAGAAAGATAAATATGATGCTGGAGTTTGAATTTTCGTTTGGTGGGTAGTTGGGGCGTGGCAAAAGTGTCTTTTAGCTAGAAGGCTGAAAATTGGAACGTATATATTACTGACCACGATAATATCAATATGATAAGATCAATATGAAACCTGATTTTAATTTTACCATTTGTGTTTTTGCCTGGCGAAGCGGGCGGGGTTCAGCTAGTTATTTTATAAATAAATATAAAATTTTTATTATTTTAAACCATGCTTAAGGAAAGGATGCCAATATGCTTATACTATATATATCGAAATAATATTTCAAGTCAAACATTGGGGGTTTGTGGGTGCATTTTTAGCCGTTTGGTTGTTTGTATTTCCATCCTATTTTAATTCCAATAGTACAAATTTTGAATATCTTTTTCTCTCACGTAGACACTACATGATAACCTAACATCTTGATTCTATCCTTTATCCTTGATTCTATCCTGTGCCGTCACAAATAATACTTTTATATTATGTATCTACTTAATTAGAGGAATGTACACACCGTCTTTCGTGTTGTCATTTGATAGTTACCATTGTTATCCCTTTTTGTCCCATTACACCCCCTACGAATAAGAACCACTTTATGGTACACGTTTCTGTTATACGCACATACCCAATATCAAGAAAATTTCAGCAGACATATTGAAAAACATGATTAAATACTCTAAATATAACGGGGTATTTTCAGTGCTTGTGAGGGAAAAATTGTTTTCTTTGGGCCGATTTCGCCCAGTTGCAATCCGAACCGATCTACGACTATAAGACGCTTTTATAGAAATGTTGGACCTCCCAGCTCCTTTCGTTAAATACTAGGATCTCAGGACGCTATTTCAGGGTTCTACAAACGGAAAGACAAAGTTAGTTAGTTAGTCAACTGGTGGAGGGTATAAAAATCGAAGATGTTGTTTATTAACAGAATACAAGGAAATATGAACACAAGAACAAATTTTGTGCATTTTCGCTTGAAATTAGTAAATTTTTCTATTTTGATTATGAGGTTATGTTGAATTTTTTAATGCAACCCATTAAATCTCTAGAATACATTTTTTGAGGACATACAAAACATGTATAGAATGATTTTAGTGTATCTTTGGAAAAAAATATTGATATGAACATTTTTAAAAGTCAACACCACGGAGTACATACAAATGTCTACGCAATTAAAATGAATTGCATGTTTCTGCATGTTTATCCCTTTTTGTCGCATTTCACCTTAGAAGTATGAAAATAACTTTTGCCGTTCACGAAATTTACAAGAAATGTTTAACTTAATGTTTTCCTCTGGACCGATAATAAACTAATGAAGAATATCATTATGAAGATTTGTTACTGAAATTCTGGTTGATTTTGCAAAAAAAAAATTGTAAAAAAATAGAAGCCACCATTTGACCACTTCCAAACTCACATAGTCACTAAAAAAGAACACTACTTTAAAGTTTCACAAAAGTTAATAAATGTAATCATTACGAAAATCAAAATAAATAAAATTGTAAAAACGTGGTCTCTTTGTCATTATGGCTAAATTTATGGGAATACAAATTTAGCCATAATGACAATAGAAAGGAATTGTAATCAAATTGAACAACACACAAGAATACCTCGGGACCTCTTCATAGAATTATTGACCTTCTGCATTAAAGAGACACGCTATTTAAAGTAAGAAGATAAGGTATATGAACAGGAAAAGGGGATGCCAATAGGGTCACCAGCCTCACCAGTAATTGCTGACATCATTATGGAAGAACTGCTGGACGCTACGATGGAAAAGATAAAAGAAAAACCAAGAGTACTGACCAAATATGTAGACGACTTATTCGCAATGAAGTATTTAGAAGCCATACTTAACGCATTAAACTCCTTCAACCGACAAATACAATCTACGATGGAAAAAGAATTGGACAATAAACTATCATATTTGGCTTCGGTGATAATTAGACAAGGGAATCTGCTGAAAGTTGACTGGCACCAAAAGCTATAGGAAAGTTTTTCAAAAAAAAAAACACATACAATTCAGAAAAATGCATGAAATCTTTATTTGAATCGATAGTATGGTCCATATAATTTAATGAAGAAGATAATTGAAGAAGATTATTTCATGCAAATGTTGACCTTGACTGCGCCTCAAATGGTCCATCCGCTTAGTCCAATTTTGGCAACTCTTTCCAACATTTCGGCCGGTATCTCGCGAATAAATGCTTCAATGTTGTCTTCCCATTCGTCAATTGTCTGTATAGACATGAGCTTTAACATAGCCCCACAAAAAATAGTCTAAAGGCGTTAAATCGCACGATCTAGGCGGCCAATTGACCGGTCCCGAACGTGAAATAAAATGTTCACCGAACTCGCCTCTCAATAAGTCCATTGTTGCGCGTGCTGTGTGGCATGTGGCATGTGGCACCGTCTTGTTGAAACCACATGTCATGCAAGTCAAGCTCTTGCATTTTGGGCAAAAAAAGTTGGATATCATCTCACGGCAGAGCTCTCCATTCACAGTTACGTTACGATCATCATCTTTGAATAAGTACGGTCCAATGATGCCACCAGCCCATAAACCGCACCAAACTGTTCATTTTCTGGATGCATTGGTAGCTCTTGCAATGCTTCTGGCTGATATTCACTCCAAAATCAACAATTCTGCCTATTTACGTACCCATTGAGCCAAAAATGAGCTTCGTCGCTGAACACAATTTTTCGGTAAAAAAAGTGGATCTTCGGCTTTCTTGAACTTTCTTAACAGAGCACGCATTTTTTTGATAATAAAATTCAATAATTTGCAATCGCTGTTCGTTTGTAAGACGATTCATGGTTAAATTATAGACCAAACTGAAGATGTTTGACAGTGAAACAAAACACGTGCGTCAGCTGTTTAAACCAGTGTTGCCAAAAAGATAATAGCTAAAAAATCACCCTTTATTTAGTAGGACGAAATCGAAGATCAAGATCGTATACAAGATAAAATGCATTGGTGACATATGCCAGAAGGTATGTGTCGGCACTACGAAAAATAAATTGAAAACCAGACTTTCATCACATAAAACCGAACACAAATCTCTTTACTGTACCTTGACGGGACACAAACCAAACTTTAATGACGTCGAAATATTAGCGGAAGAGAGTAATTGTACAAGAAGATACACATTGGAAATGCTAAATATAATTGACGTCTCTACTGGGAAAACGCTTAGTTATAAGAGACACAGACGGTTGTGCTCAAATATATAGGAACACGGTGGAAAAACATAGACGACAAATTAGACAGTAGTTGACAAAAGCTTGCACAGAGTGGCAGGAGAATTTTCTATTGTAAAAAAATTTGTAAAAATGTAAATATAAACAATGTGATATTTTTTGATTGTTATTACTTGTAAATTATAATTGAATAATTTGTGTTTTTTGTACTTGACTCCTTAAGATGACCAACGGAGTTGTTCGAAATATTGGGAAAGAAAAAATAAGAAAATAATAAAATACTAATTTTTGTTGGGAAAAACTGACCTCAAGCCGAACAAAAGACAAAACGTAAATTGTAAAAACTTAAAAAAATTTAAATGTAGTATATTAAAATCGGTCAAGTATTTCAGGAGTTACAGACGATTGAATGAACACACCTTTTCGAAAAAAAATTATTTCTTCACAGTTAAATTGGTCATTACTCGTGAAAAAGAATATATTATTTTTTTTTCAAAACTTACGTAAACAAAATTTTTATGAGTAGAATACATACATAATCTTTCAGGACAATTGAAGCTATAGAGGTAAAAATTCGTACCGCTTGTCATGGAATGACTCTTATTTCTTGTATTACAAACAATTTAATAGATTATAGTTTTAAATATAAAGGAAATCATATATGATTGTTTTTACCAGTTTTAGCAATAAAAAATATATTTTTTGACAAAATAATTAACAATACAAGGTAGGTGTAGATATAAATCTGCCATTAATAAAGTGATCATTGAAGCTTATGATGTATATATGTATTATGTATATATTTGGCATTGGTATACCAATTTTCGAATATACTCATATACTTTGTAGGGTCTCAAATGCAAAACATCACATAAGTCCGATATGGAGTTTCGGATTGAACATAGTAAGTTACGCCATAATACATATTCGCACAAAATATTAACCTTCTTTTGCCAAAAATGGCGTCTTTATTAACGAAATTTAAGAAGACCTAAAAAATCGCTATTATAACGACAATGAATTTCCAATTATTTTGATTTATGTCCTATGTAAGATAAATAATTTTTTATTTACATCAAAAAATCGTCACAAATCTTGGGGAGGTCAGGCAAAGATTTGTTTCCTCAAACCGTTCTGGGAACTACTCGACATAAAGAAATTTTCTAAACCGTTCTGGGAACTACTCGACCCAGCTAGCCGTAAATAGATACAAAATTTAGAATTTGTGAAAATGTTGTGGAGGACATAAAGAAATTTCTTTACCCAAACTGTTCTGGGATCTGCCAGTCATAAAAAGAACAAAAAATTCGCACCAAATTTTAAGCATTTTTGAAAAAAATTGTCTTTTTCACGAAAATAATAAATTTGTGTTAAACACAACAGCCGATTGATGACAATCTGTTTGGCTAATTTTACCCTTTGTATAGCAAATGACATTTTGTCTAACCCCATTTTTTATTTGGTCAAACAAACTTGTTGGTCACGACTTTTCGTTCAATTTCCATTTTATGACATTTTGAAACTATTTTCTTCTTATTGGCTAAATAAGACGCAAAAAGGAAACAAAGGCCCAAAATCTCCTGCTTGCTTGGCCTCTCAACAAATAAATTTCCATAAATATACAATTAAATGCTCCAGTTTTCTGGGCATGCATGTCACAGCCAGCCACCACCAAGCAAGCCAAAGCAAACCACCAGAAGCATCATCATCGTCACCAGCACCACGCTGGCAAGCGAGCATCGTGATATTGCTTCATTTGCAGCATGTTTAACAAATTGAAAATTGTTAACAATTCGTTAATTTCAATCTGCAACAGTTAAGGCTCAGTCGCCGCCGTTGCCACCACCACAACCACACCATTCAACTCCAGTTTTGTTGTGTCATGGTGGTGGTAGTTGCTTAAGGATCTATCTTCAGATCTTCAGGGAAACCCACCATACCATAAAAGGTATAATAAAATAGAGTAAATAATTTGGCTTATAGCAAAAGAAAAAATAACCTTTCGTTTTTTTTGACAAAGTCCCTACCCGCTCCAAATGGATGTTATTATTACGAATAGGTGACGGTACTACATGTTGCCGACGAAAAATATCGAAAATGCCACATAAAGTATGAAAACTTACACTCAACAACAACACATTCGCCGTGCTGAGGATAACTGCCCCGAAACAATTGCCATTGTTGGTTGGCGGGTTGCATCAGTGTTGGCAGCCCAACAGCAACGACACAATGCAATTGGATGTTGTTATTGGTTCCAGCACACGAAAAATATCGCTCATGGAACAACAAGGCGGGAAAAAACAATGCTCAAGTTAAAGTTAAACAATCAATTTGTTGCACATTCTTTTGTTAATTTAGACAAACTTTAAGTGTAACAACAGCCGACAACAGCAGCAGGCATTCGCCATTGGGCACTGTGGAGCAAATTTAAGATAAGAGATAAGTTTAGCAGGACGGAAACATATTTAGCCTTCATTTCACAGCATTACCGGCAGATGGCGTCTAATTTTACAGTCCCAACCGATCTACGACTATAGGACGCATTTATGGACAATTTGGACGTCCTAACTCCTTTCGTTTAGATGCTTTCAATAGACGTACAGATGGACATGGCTAGATCGTCTTAGAATTTTATGACGATCAAGAATATATATCTTATAGGATCTCGGGTCGATATTTCAAGTTGTTACAAACGGAATGACTAAGTTAGTATAGCCCCATCCTGGAGGTGGAGGGTATAAAAATGTACATAAATCTTTTAATATGTTGGTTTTATATATAATTACACCTCGGATGCCATATGTTCGTTTTGTTGTGGTTTCGTGGTGTAGTCGTCGGTTGCATCTATCCAAATATTGTAAAAATTATATGAAATAGTTGGACCATCTTGACAATAGAATGCTTCTATACAGTCGGAAAAGCGCACGTACATACTTTCTTGATTTCCACAACAGCCATTTACTTGGTACATTTTATATCTTTTTTTCCTATTTTGACCCTAAAAGAATGACTTTATATAAATCCTTTTATTTTGTACGTGTAAGAGGAATGTGTAAACCGGTATTCATGATTCTAGCTGTAGCCGCTTAGTTGGTACTATTTTGACCATTTTGACTTTGAAAGTGCAAATTTGTATATTTTTATTTTACGAAGAAAGCCTAGTTATAAAAACTATAATGATAAATGTTGAATGTATGTCTCTTCTTTCACAAGTACATGTCGTCCTCACGTATTATTAAATCTATTTAAGCAAAAACTACGTAAAAATGGTACACAATTTTTTTGAAATTTACTTATTTCTACAATTATCCATAGATTTTTTTCAAGTAGGCCTAGTTTTCTTGCTAATATCCTAGCTATATCAAACAAAATAAAATAGTATGTTATGCAATTTGTAAATGAAATGAGCCTCATCGCTCATGATAATTTTCCACATCTTCGTTGAGATTCAGGATGGCTTGAGCGTAGGTTAGGCGCGTCTGCCGGTCAGCAGGTAACAGCTGCATTTTGAAAGGAAACATTTTCAAATCTTTCTCTAGAATTCTGCGTAGGGACCGCCGGCTGATGGCCAATTACGTAGCACGTCGGCGGGTCGATGTTCCGGGCTCCTCTTCGACATGTTGGCCAACAGCAGCAATATTCTCACCAGATGGCTGATCCGGGCCTGGCTTGTAGATTTATATTCTGCGTGCTAAAATTTTACGTTTTTATTACTGCTGAATAAGGCTATATTCCCATGAATCTAGAAATCGTATGTAGAATAGCTGTGTACTCAGTTTTCCTTTTGGTGATATTATCTCCTTTTTACAGGACTTTTAATTTCCAAAAGAATATAGAAGTTTTAATAATTTATTTTCGTATTTGTGCGAATCGTACAATGACCATATTAATATCAAATGAAAGAGGAGAATACAAAGGGTGATTTTTTAGCTATTATCTTTTTGGCAACACTGGTTTAAACAGCTGACACACGTTTCGTTTTTACAAACGAACAATTTAATTTTATTATCCAAATGCGCAAATGCGAAAGTTCATTTACCGAAAAATTGTGTTCAGCGACGAAGCTCATTTTTGGCTCAATGGGTACCTAAATGAGCAGAATGGTCGATTTTGGAGTGAATATCAGCCAGAAGCATTGCAAGAGCTACCAATGCATCCAGAAAAAGTCACAGTTTGGTGCAGTTTATGGGCTGGTGGCATCATTGGGCCGTACTTCTTCAAAGATGATGCGTGCTGTGTGTCTGATCAATGCCATGTTCTTTGAGACCAGTTCTAAAACTGGCAGTATAGGACAGACATGGATATGTCCACAATGAAGTCATATAACAGGGGGTCCATTCACACATCCAACGAAAAACCCATGTGAAAGGGGCGGGTGCAATTCATTCGATTGGAACCGATCCGTACTCACCGGGGACAGTTTATTTTTTTCTGTACATCGAAATATCGACTTGAGACCCTATAAAGTATATATATTCTTGATCGTCATAAAATTCTAAGACGATCTAGCCATGTCCGTCCGACCGTCCGTCCGTCTGTCCGTCTGTTGAAAGCGCGCTAGCATCTAAACGAAAGGAGCTAGAACGTTCAAATTTTCCATAAATGCGTCTTATAGTCGTAGATCGGTTGGGATTGAAATGGGGCGAAATCGGCCCAATGGGAAAAAATTTTCCCTCACATGGACTAAAAATACCCATAATAATCCCTAATATTTTATAGTATTTAAGCATATATTTTCAATACGTCTGCTTGTACTTGCTTAATAATGGGTATGCGCATTCCCCCGGTAACAAAAACGTGCACCATAAAGTGATTCTTATTTGTAGGGGGTGAAATGGGGCCAAAAAGGGATAAAAATGGTACATATTAAACGACAACAGCTAGAAACACGAAATTCAGTGTGTATATTCCTCTAAAGGAGTAGATACATAACATAAAAATATTTTTTTCAAATTAGTACTTTTAAGCGGTTAAATGGGAATAGAGGGATAAAAACCAACCAAACGACTGCCCCTAGAATAATCCAATTCGGTGTATACATTCCTCTGATTGCATAGACACGTAAAATACACTGATTTTTTAAAATTCGTACTTTTTGGGGTTAAAAAAGGGATAAAAATAGTACCAATCAAATGACCACAGCTAGAGTCATCAAATTTGGAGTATACATTCCTCTGACTGTGTAGGCACGGAAAATAATGGGATTTTTCGAAATTTGTACTTTTTGGGGTCAAAATGAAAAAAGGGGATACAAATAGTACCAACCTAATGACCGCAGCTAGAGTCATGAAATTCGGTGTATACTTTCCTTTGGCTACGTAGACATGGAAAATAAAAGGGTTTTTTCCAAATTATTACTTTCAAGGGATACAATGGGTACAGAGGGATAAAAATGGTACCAACCAAACGGCTACACCTAGAATAAAGAAATTCGGTTTATACATTCCTCTGATTGCGTAGACACGTAAAATAAACGGATTTTTCGACATTCGTACTTCTTGGGGATAAAATGGAAAAATGGGATACAAATAGTACCAACCAAATGACCACAGCTAGAGTCATGAAATTCGGAGTATACATTCCTCTGACTGCGTAGACACGGAAAATAAACAGATTTTTCAAAATTCGTACTTTCAAGGGATACAATGGTACAGAGGGATAAAAATAGTACTAACTAAACGACTACAGCTAGAATGATGAAATTCTAATTGGGTAGACACGTCAAATAAAGAGATTTTAGATAGTCATACTCTTAAGGGGGTAAAAATGGTACCAATCAAATGGCCGCGGCTGGAATCATGGAATTCGGTGTATACATTCCTCTGACTGCATAGACACGCAAAATAAAAAGTTTTTTTTCAAATTTTTGCTTTTTCTTTTACGGCAAAAATTGGTTGAATCATGAAGTTAGGTTATTTTGCACTATGTACGTCTGATAATGGATTTTCAAAATTTAGACTTTTGGAATTAAAATAGAATGGAAATACAACCAACTGTAGCACCCACTATCTACCAAAATTTTTGGTATTTAAGCTTTTTGAAAATATATATAGAAGAATATTTATTTTTTGAATTGACGTATTGGTAGCCTTGCCTTATAGGCGTGGTTTGAAATAATTAAAATATTATATTTATTAATATTTTTTTATATTTGTATTTGTTTTGATTTGGCTATATAAAAAAATTATTTTCCTGTAATATTACTGCAGTTCTACGAAAATGGACATCCCCTGTGGAATGCAATCAATGGTATCAAATATTATCTTATGCACTTAGAGGCATTATTCGCGATTTGAAGATCGCGGCACACTGTGACCTTTCCATAATAGCAGCCAGCATCATCATAAGCTGAATCATGCACCAGCGTCGTACCAGCGTCAAAGTTGCTTAAGTTCCTGCTCTTCAAAGGCAACGAAAAAGTATGACTTTTGTTTCGATTTTTCGATGTTGGTACTTTGCTGTGGCAGACTGCTTCGGTGTTGTTGTTGCTGTCGAAGGTTTGTCTTTAAGCACTTAACAGTGCCACAAATCCGTGCTTAAGTGGGAAATCCCTATTAATACAACAAACAATAACAACAACTGCAGCAGCAGAAACATCACAAAGAAATTGCCACAGCATGAGGCAATAGCAAATGCAGCAACTGCAACAAAAGCTCTCCTGCTGAGCCCAGTGTTGTAAGCTCTCGCCAGGAGTGTCTGCGCGTGTATGTGTGTCTGTTACTTTAGTCACATGTTAAAAAGCATGTTATTACATGCCACAGTATTACTGCTACCATTGGTACATATGCATGTATGTACGTATAGCATTATGTTGCAAGTCCATAGCTGTTGTTGTTGCCAATGATAATGATGCTAAGCTCCACTACACTAACTAGCATTTAATAGGCTAAAAAGCCAATTTTCATGCTTTGTCAACAAATTTGAACTTCGAAACCGAAACGTTTATATGTTGCATGATTGCAACGGACGAAATTACAGTGGTTTCAAAGGAAACCAATGTAGGTCGTTCATGTGCGAGAAACAAAAATGTATGTTAAAGGGTGGAGAATAAGATTCTAAATTTGAAATACTGTTAACCACTTATTTAATAGGACGAAGACAAAATTAGAAAATGGGAGAAAATCTAATGTGGTCTACAAAATCAAATGTAATGGGGACAAAACCAACGTATGCCAGAAGGTATATGTTGGTACTATTAAGACAAAATTAAAGACTAGAATATCATCTCACAAATCTGACCATAAAGCTATTAACAGACCATTGGAGCAGAAGACCGCTCTTGCAGCGCACTGTACCATCACAGGCCATACGCCACAATTATAGGGACGTACACACGTAATTTCATCATTCTAGCTGTAGCCGTTTAGTTGGTACAATTTTTATCCCTCTGTTGCCATTGTATACCTTGAAAGTACGAATTTGGAAAAACCAATTATTTTTCGTGTCTACGGAGTCAGAGGAATGTATACTCTGAATTTCAAGACTTTAGCTGTGGTCATTTGGTTGGTACAATTAGTATCCCCTTTTCCATTTTAACCCCAAAAAGTACGAATTTCGAAAAATCTCTTTATTTTACGTGTCTACGCAATCAGAGGAATGTAGACACCGAATTTCATTATTTTAGTTGTAGCCTTTGTTATCCCTCTATTCCCATTTTACCCCTTAAAAGTACGAAATTGGAAAAAATACTTTCATATTATGTATCTACTCAATTAGAGGAATGTACACACCGAATTTCCAGTGTCTAGATGTTGTCGTTTGATAGGTACCTTTTTTATTCCTTTTTGTCCCATTTAAATTCCTACGAATAAAAATCTCTTTATGGTGCACGTTTTTGTTATAAGGGGGAAAGCGCATACCCAATATCAAGTAAGTACAAGCAGAAATATTTAAAAACATGATTAAATACTCTAAAATATTAAGGGTTACTATGGGTATTTTCAGTCCTTGTGAGGGAAAAAATTTCCCCTTTGGACCGATTTCGCCCAGTTGCAATCCCAACCGATCTACTACTATAAGACGCATTTATGGAAAATGTGGACGTCCTAGCTCCTTTCGTTTAGATGCTAGCGTGCTTTCAACAGACGGACGGACATGGCAAGATCGTGTTAGAAATGTATGACGATAAATAATATATATAGGGTCCGCCAAATAACTTTTTTTTTCGAAAATGCTATAAAAAAACTACTGAATATTTTCTAAAATTTCTTTTTTATTTGAAAGTACAATCCTTCTGGTTAATAATGGAAAATTATTTCATTAAAATGGCTGCCTCGGGCACCCCACAAATAATAGTCCAACGGTTGAATAGTTGAAAAAAAAAACGTTAGATGGCGGACCCCATACCAATGTCTCCTATGATTTACTTTTTCCGCTGTAGAAACCACATATTTCAACAAATAACTTTTTTTAAGTGCGATAAAAAAATTACTAAATATTTTCTCAAATTTCTTTTTTTATTTGAAAGTAGAATCCTTCCGGTTAATAATGGAAAATAATTTCATTCAAATGGCTGCCTCAGGTACCCCACAAATAATAGTCCAACGGTTGAATAGTTGAAAAAAAACCTTATATGGCGGACCCTATATATACATTATAGGGTCTCAGGTCGATATTTCAAGGTGGAATGACAAAGTTGGTATACTCCCATCCCGGAGGTGAAGGGTATAAAAATACATAATAAGTAGTCATCTGAGTTGTTGGTTTTGTCGCTATTTAACTAAAATTAAAAAAAAATCATAATTTAAAAAATCGTTAATATTAATATAATAAAAAAATACCAAATCTGTTGTGATCGCAACCAATGTGCATTATGAAGAACAATGTATTTAGACACAGAGGACACAAACAACTAACCAACCAACCACCCAATCGACGTAAGAGCGTATGGGGACTTTGCAACGCAAAGTGTGTCTGGGGAACGCGTTAAGATTATGATCACTAACTTACAAATAAACTACAACTACGAATAGTTGTTGCAAAAAGTTTCTTCTTCTGCTTCTTCTTGTGGATGAACAATATTGTCAATGTAATGCCACATAGTTCCTGGGGTTCGCAGTACCATAGTACAAGTACTGCCTGCTCCTCTATGATGGCTTCGATGTGAAACAAAGCCAAGCCAACCCGGTAATGCCAGGCAATATTGTTCTCAATTTTCCAAGTGGCATCATTTGTTACGTTTGTCATCGTTATCGTTTTGTGTTCGTTCGCTTTGTGTTTCCAAAAGAAGTTCACCGATTTAATAATGGCCTTGTTGTGTGCTGCACAAATTAGTTAAGCGCGTTAAAATAGTATCTCATGAACACAGGCCATAGACTTTTAGCAAAAGTTTTCCTATAAAAAAGGAAAATCGTTTCGTTTGTTCAGCAAATGAACAGTGGGCCAATATGGAGGTCAACACTAAATCAATAAATAATAATGTAATATAAATGATATGAAAAATAATAAATAGAAATAAAGATGGACTAATTTGATTTGAACAAATTTTATGTATTTTAACACAGAAATAAGTATTTTGATCAAAATTTGTTTTGATACAAATATTTATTTTGTAGTTGAAGACAATGTAAAAAAATAATTGTTTTATTTTGAGCAAAAAATTAAATTTTTATTAACGTTTTTGTTTTTGCAGCTTGTTTCCCTTATAAAGGGTGATTTTTTAAGAGCTTGATAACTTTTTTTTAAAAAAAACGCATAAAATTTGCAAAATATCATCGGTTCTTTATTTGAAACGTTAGATTGGTCCATGACATTTACTTTTTGAAGATAATTTCATTTAAATGTTGACCGCGGCTGCGTCTTAGGTGGTCCATCCGTTTAGTCCAATTTTGGCATTTCCACGTTTTTGAGTAACAGAGACCCAATTGGTGCGAACGGCGACGAATCGAAAATTGGTGGTCATCATTAACACTGGCCGATACAACTGCGATATTTTCTTCAGTTCGCACTCTACGTAAGCGTGTTGGTGGTTTAATGTCCAACAATGTAAATTTGGTGCGAAATTTAGTCACAATAGCCCGAATAGCCGCTTCAGTGGGTCGATTAAACTGACCATAAAATGGAAGCGCGCAATGAACTTTCTTAACAGAGCACGCATTTTGATAATAAAATTCAATAATTTGCAAGCGTTGTTCGTTTGTAAGACGATTCATGATGAAATGTCAAAGCATACTGAGCATCTTTCTCTTTGACACCATGTCTGAAATCCCACGTGATCTGTCAAATACTAATGCATGAAAATCCTAACCTCAAAAAAATCACTCTTTATGTTAATATCCCGTACCATCTTGCGAAGATAGCTATTCAGCCCCAGTAGCAACGGATTTTTTAAAACAAATAAATCTTTCAAAACAAAGGACATCCTTCCTTTGGCAACTCCATATTAAATTCATTGGTGAAGGTCCCAATTTTCACTACTTCCGATTCACTTCTTTGGGTGCTCTCTTTTTGCTGGGTATTAAAGAACAATATAATTGGAACATATGTAACGTAATTATGAATTAATGCATGATATAGTTTGGTTTCAGTTGTTAGTTTTCCGCAAAATTCAGTTGCTCGAGATATTTTAGTTTTCACCATTTCAATGTGATCATCCCAGAAAGGTTATAAGAGAGGTTTACACCATAGTACTGAGCAGAAAATGTTTCAAAAATTAATTTACTATCTATATATAATGTATAATATGTACATAAAAAAATAATAAATATAAATCATCTACATAAATATATCATCTATATAAATAAATAAATTTGTAATATAAACTTTGGACAACTAAAAATGGGAGCCACCTATTAATTTAATATTGGAATAAAGTAGAAAAACCGTAAATTGTGAATATCAATACATTAATCGCTACTTATTATTACTTTCACAATGAAGTGCCAAAAAGGAATGTATCGAAAATACATCGAAGAATACAAATCACACGTGAAAGAATTCATGGAGTAACGTAGATGTTATGGTCAATTTCGTGAGAGTTTCCCAACGAAAAGTAAAATTAAACTTTGAAGCACATATTTTTTAGGAAACAAACTTTTGAGGCAATCCACTAAAGAGTACGCCTGCATCGAACTTATTCATTTTGTCAGTGAAAAACAAGTAAGGAAGGTTAAAGTCGGGAGTGGCCGACTGTATAATACCATACACCTAGTCAATATACCCTGTGGTGTAGATATGACCCACTTTCGGCATAGATGTTTATAGTTGAAATGTAATTTGTTTTGCAAAATTTGAAGAAAATCTATTAAAATATGTGGTTTCTAGATCGGAAAAATTGGGAGCGAAATTCGTATGGGAGATATATATAAATCTGAACCGATCTTGCGCATTTTTGCCAGAATTGTTTCTAGTTAAAATAGAAGTTGTTTTGCTAAATTTGAAGAAAATCTTTGGTTTCTAGAGCGGAAATAATCAAATCGAGGGAGACATTTGTGTGGTAGATATATATAAATCTGAACTGATATGACCCACTTTCGTCATAGATGTTTATAGTTGAAATGTAATTTGTTTTGCAAAATTTGAAGAAAATCTGTTAAAATATGTGGTTTCTAGAGCGGAAAAATTGGGAGCGAAACTCGTATGGGAGATATATATAAATCTGAACCGATCTGGCCCATTTTTACCACAGTTGTTTCTAGTTAAAATAGAAGTTGTTTTGCTAAATTTGAAGAAAATCTGTGGACATATGTGGTTTCTGGAGCGGAAAAAGTAAAGTCGGGAGCAAAATTTGTATGGGAGCTATATCTAAATCTGAACAGATTATCTTCAAATTTAATAGCGTCCTTATCCCATAAAACTTCATTGTGCAAAGTTTCATTTAGTTCTAACCACAATTGCGACCTGGACTTTGATTTCAAGAATACATTTACAGACGGACGGACGGACGGACATCGCTAAATCGACTCAAAAAGTGATTCTAAGACGATCGGTATAATAAACGAAGGGTCTATCTCGTTTACTTTTGGGTGTTACAAACAAATACACAAAGACATTATACCCTGTGGTGTAGGGTATAAAAACCCGTCATATTTTCGTTTTGGCTTCAAGCCAGTTCCTCGAAGCCGGCAAAATTAGGCCTGAATTTGTATTCAGAAAAGCCGTTGACCACTTTTCCGGGGCTGCAGTGCCTTTTCTATATATATCGTTGCCTTTGTTACACAACTCGTCGATTTTCGTCAATATTAAATTTCTCTCTACTCAATTTTTTAACATAGTTTAATTTAATTCTAGTATTTCGTCTTTATAACTCCACTGTTCCACTCTAATCTCCTCTATGCCCATAATGAGGCGCTACGCACGTGACTTTTAATCACGACTGTGACGTTGTCTTTTTTCTTTCGAAACAAACGAGCCTTAAGTTTTGTTTTGCTCCAAATTTTGTGCATTTTTTTTCTTTTGAACTGAATTGTTTGACAATGTTGCCACAAATAACACAACAGCTAACATTTATTAAAACCTTTTTAAAATGTCAAATTCCATCAAAGTTGAAAACCTCCCGTCCTCTGCCCAATAAACTCACAATACATAAATCAAAAAATCTTCGCAAAATACCCCTCAAATAACTGGCAAATCCTTTCAAGTTACGATGAATAAACAGTTGATTAAGGGCACAGCCATCCATTCAACGGGAATTCGAGGATTTAATTTTTTGGATAAACTCCAAAATTATAAAGTCAATGGTAGGAGATTGGATGGGATGGCTGTGTGCGTGCATGTGTTCATTCATTCATAGAAATATGCTGGCATGTTTTTTTTCATTTTGGGTTTCAAGTGCGTCTGGAAGTTATTATTATGTATTTTACAAAACAAGTGGAGACGTTTTGCAATTACGTTTGTTAGGGTTTTCCGTTTTTGACTTCGTCTATTCTCTCTCTTGACTTCCTGTTTCATTTTGTAAATGAAGCATGACGCGTCTTCGGAGGCGTGTAACAAGGGGCATGTGGCAATAAAATTCTTGGCACGAATTAAACTGAATCAAAATAAACGAGTGCGATGTGCTAAGTGTGGGTAAATTTGTCCATTCAACAAAACTAGTCAAAAATTATGCGAAGGAGTGAATCAGGCAGAACACAGAGTCTCGAAATTTGTGAGGTGGTGATGGAATTTATCATCAAATCGAAATTTTTATTTTCATTTGAACCGATCATTATTTTATTTGCTGTCTTTGAAAGTATTTTGTGTTCTTGTGGACTTGAACTTCTCGAACTGATATAAGGTTAGAAATTAAGTTAACTTTATAGCTTCAGGGTAGTTCCCAAGTATGACGGAAAAGCGAACTAAGAAAGAGTTTTATGATATTCTTACTTTTACAGGGTGAAATGGGATAAACAATTTAAATATTACAGCTATAGTCGTGGACTTTGGTGTGTAAATTCCTTTGACCACGCAGAAGCGAATTTAAATGGATTTTTCGAAAGTTGTACATATAAGGGGTGAGTGAGACAAAAAGAAAAAAAGTATTGTAGCCAGAATCGTGAAATTCAGCGTGTGCATTCTTCCGACCGCGTAGACAGGCAACATAAATTGATTTTTTGGAATTTGTACTTTTAAGGTGTGCTCGTACAAAAATGAATAAAAATGGTTTACAGTCCTTTAATTACGTAAACGCGGAACATAAATGGATATTTAAAAATTTAAACTTATAAGGAGGATGGGGGACGAAAAGGCATCAAGGTGGTACCAAATGAAATAAAGTTTAAAAGCTATAGGAAAGTTTTTCAAAAAAAAAAAACACATAAAATTCAGAAAAATTCATGAAATCTTTATTTGAATCGATCCATATAATTAATCCATTTAATTCCATATAATTTAATGTTTGAAGATTATTTCATGCAAATGTTGATCTTGTCTGCGCCTCAAATGGTCCATCCGCTGCGATATTTTCCAACGATAATGTCCAACAATGTAAATTTGGTGCGAAATTTAGTCACAATAGCCCGAATGACCGCTTCAGTGGGTCGATTAAACTGGCCATAAACTGGAAGCGCGCGATGAACTTTCTTAACAGAGCACGCATTTTGATAATAAAATTCAATAATTTGCAAGCGTTGTTCGTTTGTAAGACGATTCATGGTTATATTATAGACCAAACTGAAGATGTTTGACAGTGAAACCAAACACGAAAGGCGCGTCAGCTGTTTAAACCAGTGTTGCCAAACAGATAATAGCTAAAAAAATCACCCTTTATATATCCTCACTCTCAGAGAACATGTGTGTGGAAGGACTTAAATTTTGCTTAGCGCCGGAGTATGTTTGTGGGAGGTACTAGAAGTTTGCGCCAATGGTTAATAATTATAAAAACATGATCTCAAATAGGGTCATAATGGATTTCAGCCACCGGTAAAGGAATTTTAAAGCATTTAATTGTACCTAGGATAGATACAATTGTGTGGGAGGTACAAGAAGGGGCGTGGCTAAAGCATACACATTTTTTCTGTTTAACGTAATTATAACAACATTTTCAAATATCAAATTGCAAAAGATTTTGACTATCCGTATGGATGTTATATCGGTCTTATTGAAACCAAAGTTTATGCATTTTTATGTGGGAGGTACCAGAAGGGGTGTGGCAATCAATATCAATATCGCCCATATTCCATGCGAATGTAACCTCTATAAAAGCATTGCCAAATATAAAGTTTTACAGTATTCCGATCATCCGTATATAATTCTACGTAATTAAGGGTGATTTCTGTGGGAGGCACTGGAAGGGGCGTGGCAAAAGCCGCCATATTTGGCACACTTGAAGTGATTATAAAAACATTATCAAATACCAAAATAGAGCTGATTCCGAAGATCCGTGTTGGCGTTACATTAATTTTTAATTTGACATAGGAAAATGGGTCATTTATTTGTGTGGGAGGTACCAGAAGGGGCGGGGCAATTTCGCCCATCTTCGTACTTATACTAAGTTTGGGAACAATATTACCATGTGTATAGTAGTTTGAATCGATTCCTTAACTCCTTTCGAGAGTTATCGTGTACACCAGATAGCCAGACAGACGGACGGGCGGACATGAATCAAACAACTTAAAGTTGTGAAACGGATTTGGTCCAAACATACATAGGGTCTTAAGTCACTCCTTCAATGCGTTACACTTGTTTCTGTCCCAGATGATATATACCCTCATACTCTGCAGAGTGAGGGTATACAAATATGTGAAATCTTCAGTCTCTATTTTGACATGGTGCATGGTATATACAGGGTGATTTTTTAAGAGCTTGATAACTTTTTTTTTAAAAAAAACGCATAAAATTTGCAAAATCTCATCGGTTCTTTATTTGAAACGTTAGATTGGTCCATGACATTTACTTTTTGAAGATAATTTCATTTAAATGTTGACCGCGGCTGCGTCTTAGGTGGTCCATCCGCTTAGTCCAATTTTGGCATTTCCACGTTTTTGAGTAACAGAGACCCAATTGGTGCGAACGGCGACGAATCGAAAATTGGTGGTCATCATTAACACTGGCCGATACAGCTGCGATATTTTCTTCAGTTCGCACTCTACGTAAGCGTGTTGGTGGTTTAATGTCCAACAATGTAAATTTGGTGCGAAATTTAGTCACAATAGCCCGAATAGCCGCTTCAGTGGGTCGATTAAACTGACCATAAAATGGAAGCGCGCAATGAACTTTCTTAACAGAGCACGCATTTTGATAATAAAATTCAATAATTTGCAAGCGTTGTTCGTTTGTAAGACGATTCATGATGAAATGTCAAAGCATACTGAGCATCTTTCTCTTTGACACCATGTCTGAAATCCCACGTGATCTGTCAAATACTAATGCATGAAAATCCTAACCTCAAAAAAATCACTCTTTATATACTCCCAATCGTATGGCCGAATTTAATGACATTTTTACTTGCTAATGAATAATTAATTATTGTAAAGCCTATGTTTGAATAACGTAAGTGAAAACAATTGTTCAGTTAAATTTACAGACATATATTAAGGACAATTTTGCATTGCATTTTACTAGCTCATCAACAAATAAAACGACAAATATACTGCATATACAAAAATAGCAAATATCATGCATCCACGACGATTATTATTCAATATACCCTCGTACCAAAACATTCTAATTACAGACACTTGATACCAAGCATGAACCTCATGTTTTTGTCAGACACAGTTTCCTCATTTGTCCATCTTCTCTGTATACCCTCCACTAGGGTAGTAAGGCTTTGTGGATTTGTTTGTAACATTAAAAAATTCGTTTACTTTTCAGTTTTTCAATCGATTTAGCCATGTCCGTCGATCTGTCTGTCCCTCAAGGTTATTATTGTCTGATCCCAACGAAACTTGGAAAATACCCCTTTTTCAGGCCGAGGATGAACGCTAATTTCAGATACAAATGACATTCCCCATATATTTCTAATTTAGTACAACACATTATACGTTGACTAGAAATATTAAAGGTCAAGGATAGTCCATGCTTTGTATAGCACTTATAAAAATATCCTTCGCGAGCCATGCAACATTTTAAATTTGAACTACCGATTACTTTGACCTTGAAAGGTAGAATAACATTAAATTTAATTTTAATTTTCAGGTTTATATTTGACATTTGCAAAATGGGACGCTGTACACTCGAACAAAATTGAGAAATATAATAAGACAAACTGTAAAATTTTCGTGTTTTCAGATGAAGCTCAATTTCATCTCGGTGGCTATGTCAATAAGCAAAATTGCCGCATATGAGATTCAGAGAACCCGCACGAGACTATTGAGAAGCCAATGCATCCACAACGTGGATTTTGGGTTGGCGGCATCATTGGACCATGTACTGAAAAATTGGGTTGGTCGGATGATGTACTGCCGAGCCAGTCGTGGTAGTCCTATGAATGATATTGTGTTCTATTATTAAATGACAAAGTCCAACCTTTCCAATAAAAACAGAAATTTTAAAAAAAATAAGCAGTACCTTTTTTATAGCCAATTCTAGTTTAAAATTGTAAATAACCCACCTTATATATCCACACATCGTTCCCATACAAATATTCTTCCCAATTTCACTTTTTTCGCCAAATAGAATTCCAAAGTTGTAGAGAGTCAAGGGTATCATATAGTCGCCCCAGCTCGACTTTAACCTTTCCTTGCTTGTTTTGGGAACGCAGTCATTCGTATCTCTGGCTAAACTTGGCAGCCGCCTTTACAATTACATTTGGCTCGCAACGTACATACGTACCTACCTCAAGTGGGGCTGGGAGATTCCCAAAAACATTTTAAACGTTTCTTGCTAAACCCAAAAGGATGAAGATGGGCTGCAGCTATCATGCAAAGCAAACATAGAAAAAGTGAAAAACTGCAAAACTAACAACCCAAAAAGTGTTAAGCTAACAAGTTCAGGGTCAGAACATGGCTGGAACATGATGTATGATGAACAACCCAAAAGGACCACCCAGTTGAGTTGAGGCAGCAGCAAGTGGAGGCAACATCACTCCTCCCCCCGTGCTCGTTGCTCATCTGCACAGCATGCCTGCCGAGCCACCAACACCAGTAGTTGTTGCTTGTAAGCTGCCAGCCGTAATAACTGCTGGGAATATAGCTCCTCCCTCCTGGTGTTGTTTGCCCGCTTGGCTACCGCAGTAAAATTTCAAAAGTGTTAGAAACAGCACCATGTAAAAATGGAGAGAAGAATTTGTAATTGCATTTTTTTCGGCGCATGGGAATAATTTGTTTCTTTTTTTTGTGGGGGAGGAGAAAACTAACTAAGAAATTCGTTAAAAGTTTCATTTAATTTAAATTAAAAATTTATTGTTGTAAACATTTAATTTTGATGTCATAAAAATTTGCTGATCTCAAAGTTCAAGAAAAACAGTGGTCAGTGGAATGTGGTATGGATGATTTATTTTCTTAATGATGGTCTTGGCAGAGTATCATAGACAACCCAAGGAACAGGCCCTTGTTTGGTTTGGAATATTAGATGAGGCAAGTGTACAGTACAAATAAAAAATAATTTCTAGTCACTTCACGAAAATAAAGTTTGAATTATTTTATTATAATTTCAGTCCTATAGGATAACTTCTCTCTATAGAGAGAAGTAATCTGGGAGCTAAACGCCGCTGAAAATATAGGGTTGACCATTTAAAATATTAAATATGAATCGGTTATTAAAAAGTACTGATTATTTTTTCAAATTTCTGGTTTCATTGGAAAGGTTGAACTTTGTCATTTAATAATCGAACGCTAGTCATTCATATGACTACCACGACTGGCTCGGCAGTAACTCAACTGTCAAACCAATTTTTCATTACATGGCCCAATGATGCCGCCAGCCCAAAATCCACACTATGCAGTGACTCGTTGTGGATGAGTAAGCTTCTCAATAGTCACGCGTGGGATCTCTGAACCCCATATGCGACAATTTTGCCTATTAACATAGCCACCAAGATGAAAATGAGCTTCATCTGAAAAAACGAAAATTTTACACGTAAATTTCTTACAGTTTTCGTTAAAGACTCACTACTTTGGAAGTAAGTTTTTAATATTTTCCAATTTTGTTCGATCGTATGGGACGCTATACGGAAATGTCAAACATAAACCTGAATATAAAAGTAAAAATTAATGTTATTCTACCTTTCAAAGTCAATGTAATCATTAGTTCAAATTCATAATATTACATGGTTCACCCTATACCTCCAACAATCATGTTTTACCCGTGTATTTTTTAAAAAATACCCCGATGAGTCTATATCTCTACCTTTTACCCCAATTAAAGATTCCTTTCTTGTAACTCAAATATGTTTATACGTAAAAGCAAATGAATGAAATTCGAGCAATTTCTTTCAGGGCCGCTTTTTTAAAGCAATTCAAATATTACATTCTGAATGCATCATGACCTAGTTCAATGTAGACATAGTTCGCAGGAAAATTCGTGTTGTAATGAAAATTTGGTTACTCCACTTTGTGGATGCTCGATATCCGTCCTGAAAAATACTTTCCATATTTGTTGTTCATGGAGTAAATACTCACAGTATGAATGACATATGAGCGACTATAACTCTGTATATGAGTCATTGCATGTCATTTGGTACGATTTTTGATAGTTGCGATTATGTTGGAAGTTCGTGTATGTATTCTTCTCATAATGGAATGCATTCCACATTTTTTTCGGAGAAGTGCAGTAACATTATAGGAAAATGTTAAACTTTTTAATATAGCCAAACCAAAACAAATAAAAATATTGAAAAATAGTTTTATAAATAAATAAAAAAGAATGATTTGAACTAGGATATTGTCCTGGCTCAAGACCATTTTGCTTCTATATTTAATATAATGCAAATTTATTTACAAATGGCATGGTGACATTTATTACTTGGCTGCAGACTACCACGATTTGGTGCGATTTTTTAAACGCAAGTGAGTTGTGCTTCTCGTTCGTTTGTGAGAATCATCTCCTTATAGAGGCCGGGTTTGATGTTGAAAAGTCGCTGCGAAGCCACTTGAAAAGTCTTTTGACATGGTCGAAATCATGATCGTGGTAGTCTGCAGCCAAGTAATAAATGTCACCATGCCATTTGTAAATAAATTTGCATTCTATTAAATATAGAAACAAAATGGTCTTGTGCCAGGACAATATCCCAGTTCAAATCAAATATTGATTACAGACCAAAAAAATGCAAACGAAAAAACTAAAATAAATAAATAAAAAAATAATTATTAAAAAAAAATCAAAACAATCGCAGCAATCGAGGTCAAAAATCGTACCGCTTGACATGGAATGGCCCACATACGCAGTATATTTTTAATTAAAAATTGTATCTTGTATAATTACGCACATATGTATGTATCGTCGTGATACTCGTCTGATGTTTGCCTCAATGACATGTTAATTTCGCCATCAATAAATTCACTCGTCCGAGTAGTGATTTTTTCTCAATGTGTGTGTGTGTTTTTTGTCAACTTTTATCCATTAATTATATCTCTCATTATTGAGGTATTTTAAGCTTGAATGAATTTTAAAGGCGCACTATCACAATTACACAAGCGCACGCACAAATCCCGCCGCCTCCACTGTTTTTAATCAGAACGTGCATCTTGTGACACTAACGGTCATCCGCACCATCATTTGCGTGCATCACTAAATGTGTGTGCGTGTGTTCGTTAAGCATCAATCTTTTTTTTTGTCCACAACAACAACAACAACAAAATTGCATATCGAATACAACCTGCGAAATGTTAAACCACAAAATTCAAGATGAATGCATTTTTAAGGCTTAATTGTTGTTCATTTATCTTCTTTGTGGGCGTTTGGATCCCTGAATCCATGGATCCATAGATCGATGTATGGTTTGCCATGCCAGCTGGGCTGGACTGTGCTGGTTGGTCGCAAGCAATGATGCATTTTTAATTAATTACCTCAGAAAGATTGACAACGGCAACAGCAACAGCAAAAATTAACAATAATACGATTTTAATGAGCAATAAACAAATACGTGCAAAATAATTGATAGTAAATGATGATGATGACAACCAGCGATGATGCCGATGCGTGGCCAGGGGCAACCACAAAGGACTATATACCTTTCAATTGACAATGCGTGTTGGAGACATTTGTCGAAGGGAACGTTTCAATGCTTGCATTTACTACGATTGACTAATTGCTGTACATTTCCCTCAAACTTAATCATCTTAAACCTGCAATTTGTTGCAATTTGTTGCCCACAACAAATTTGGTGAATGGACATTTTTCCTCAATACTCATAGTGAAATAATGGTTCCTGAATAATCAATTTCTCTTTAGTCGATTTATATTTTAGTATTTTCGTCCTCTGAGTATTTCTATTCTGTGAGAAGGTCGTCAAATGTCAAGGTTTTGAACCAGAGATAACCTAGAAAGTCAAAAGTGGAAGTCTTTGAATGAACATTAGCGCAATACAACAAAATCAATCTTTCGGCCAACGAATGTAGGCAGATCGGCGTTTTGATTGTTTAGGCCTAATTGTGGTTAAAGTTTACCTCCTTTAGTACATTCGTATGGCATAGGAAACAGTGTTATCCTTGCATTTTAGATGCATAATTACATACACACTAAGATAATTTTCCTTCATAATATTTATGAAGCGATTTCATAAAAGGTTATTCATAATTTTTTTCTTAATGTGGATGAAAAATTCATAAATTAATCGTAATAACATTCATAAAATAAAATTGTTAAATTAGTTAAACTTAGTTTCATAAGAGCAAAGAAAATTTTCATTGTCTTAAATATAAAATTCTTAAAGATGACGTCATAAACAATATTTTATTTGTCTTATGAAATTTCTTCATGAATATAGAGAAGGATTTTGCTGTTTTTATGAAACATTTTATAACTTAAAAATATATTTTTAGTGTGTCGACTTTAAACGGTTGAATGCCAGCAGTTCCTATGTTAACTCCGATATAACAATGTACCCAGATTTAGTTCAAAAACATATTCGTTGCAAACATTCTCGCAATGGTGGTGTGCATCGACTGGTTAGTCAGCAAATCAGACCGTTTTTTGTTATACCCTCCACCTCCAGGATGGGGGTATACTAACTTTGTCATTCCGTTTGTAACACCTTGAAATATCGACCTGAGACCCTATAAAGTATATATATTCTTGATCGTCATAAAATTCTAAGACGATCCGTCGGTTGAAAGCACGCTAGCATCTAAACGAAAGGAGCCAGAACGTTCAAATTTTCCATAAATGCGTCATATAGTCGTAGATCGGTTGGGATTGAAACGGGCCGAAATCGACCCAAACGGAAAAATATTTCCCTCACAAGGACTAAAAATACCCATAATAATCCCTATTATTTTAGCCTATTTAAGCATGTTTTTTTGAATATGTCTGTTTGCATTTGCTTGATATTTGGTATGCGCATTACCCTTATAGCAAAAACGTGCACCATAAAGTGATTCTTAATTGTTGGGGGTGAAATGGGGCAAAAAGGGATAAAAATGGTACATATTAAACGACAACAGCTAGAAACACGAAATTCGGTGTGTACATTCCTCTAATTGAGTAGATACATAATACAAAAGTATTTTTTTCAATTTCGTACTTTTAAGAGGTAAAGTGGGAATAGAGGGATAAAAATGGTGCCAACCAAGCGGATGTACCTAGAATAATGAAATTAGGTGTATACATTCCTCTGATTGCATACACAAGTAAAATATACGGATTTTTCAAAATTCGTACTTTTTGGGGTTAAAATGAAAAAAAAGGGGATAAAAATAGTACCAATCAAATGGCCACAGCTAGAGACATGACTGCGTAGACACGGAAAATACACTGATTTTTCCAAATTCGTACTTTTTGGGGTTAAAATGGAAAAAGGGGATTTAAATAGTACCAAACCAAATGACCGCAGCTAGAGTCATGCATTTCGGAGTGTACATTACTCTGACTGCGTAGACACGGAAAATAAACGGATTTTTCAAAATTCGTACTTTTAAGGGTTACAATGGTACAGAGGATGAAAATAGTAGCAACTAAACGACTACAGCTAGAATGATGAAATACTAATTGCGTAGAAACGTCAAAAGGCTAAAAATGGTACCAACCAAATGGGCGCAGCTGGAATCATGGAATTCGGTGTATACAGTCTGCATAGACTGCATAGACACGCATAATAAAAAGTTTTTTTCCAAATTCGTAATTTTTCTTTTACGGCAAAAGTTGGTTGAATCATGAAGTTAGGTCATTTTGCACTATGTACGTCTGATAATGGATTTTCAAAATTTGTACGTTTGGAATTAAAATAGAATGGAAATACAACCAACTGCAGCACTCACTATCCACGAATTTGTATGGCATTTAAGCTTTTTTATTTTTTGATTTGAAATAAATAATGGTTTGAAATAATTAAAATATTATATTTATTTATAAAATTAATTTTTCAATATTTGTATTTGTTTTGGTTTGGCTATATTAAACAATTTATATTTTCCTGTAATATTACTGCACTTCTACGAAAACCGACACCCTCTGTGGAATGTAATCCATGGTGGAGGGTATATAAAGTTCGTCCCGGCCGAACTTAACGCCGTTTTTATTTCAGTATAAATTATTAATTTATTTATGAAACCTTTTCATAAAAATAATGGAGTTTCAATACAAAATCTATGGAACTTTTCATAAATTATGTTATGAAAAATAAAGAAGTTGTATGACAAAAGTTCAGTGTATGAATAACTATGTTTCATAGTTTCTACGAAATGTTTTATAAATTCTATGACACTTTTCATTGATTTGTGCTTTATGAAACATGATTCATATATTTATGAAGTGCTTCTTTGGCGATTTTTCAATGAGTTTAAGACAAAATCATAAATTGTATGAAGATAATTCTTTCAGTTCATTATCAATTATTATTCAACTATTTCTATTGAATATTTTTATTTAGACTGCAAGTAAATTTATAATTTTATGGATCATCTTATTGACACTATCTAAATCGAAGAGGCATTTATTATTATTAAAAAATACAGGAAATTAAGAAAACAATGTAAAATATATTTTTTAAAGTTTTTAAATGTTATTTTAAACTAGAAGCAATTTACTTGAAATTCGTCAAAAAAATACATTTTTATCTCCTACCAGAAAAAGTTAAGATTTTTTAATCTTTAAGACAAAATTCCTGATTTTCGATCCTCCCTACAATTTCATAGCTTTTGAAAATCGAGAAATCAGTTCTATTTCTCTTTTTCGGATGTACAAATTTGCAAACTTTAATTGAAATCGGAGAACATAAGCAAAATGTCTGTTCCGTTTCACATGGAATTAGTTGTAACATTTAAAAATATGTGTTTATAATATTCAAGAATTTTATAATGGTTACTAATTTAAATACAATATTTTTAATGTTTTAAGAGATTATTGAACATTTTAAAATTATTGCACTTGTGTATCAGTATATTACGCCTAGGCAATTTCATTACATATTACATTGTCCAACAAATTAAGACTTGTTGAATGAAACGGAATAGCGACCTTTTTTTAAACACGGCTAAAATATGAGTGAATTGGCTAAATAAAGGCTGTAAAGTCAAAAATTGTGAAAGGTGTCTTTAGAAAAACCCGCTTAACTTTTTATCATATAGATAATATCAACATTCTTTTGATTGCTGACTAAATAGGGAATATTTGCGACAGAATGATTTCAGAAACTCAAAAAAAGAAAAGAGAAAAAAATTACAACCGTGAATTTTGGGTTTTTGCAACAACTGCAGCTTATGACATGCGACAATGTTTCTTACAAGCGACATTGGTTTTAATACACATTCAAAAAATCAGCCGAATCCGTTGGATAGATCGCGAGAAAATTACAAAACAAAAATGTCATACATACAAAATCATTTTAGCCATATCTCCCGCGAAAATGAAAATTTTGCAAAAATATCCAATTCATATTTTTTGTCTACCGTGCTCTACCGAAATACCAACATATTTTGTCCAAAAAGATCGATCTTCCAAAAAATGGACCCATATTAACACTAGTAATTTTGTTGTATAAGCTGGAGTGTAATTTTGCTATTTAAGCGGGAAGAGCATTATTTACAACTTTTGGTGTCTTTGGTGACCCCCACTAAAATTTTCCGACACATTTTTTTCATAGAACATTGTAAGCCTTAAATGTTCTTTTTGAAAGGACTTTTTTGATTATATTCATTGTAATAATGTAATAATTTCTTTAGTCTTCTCCAGTTTAATGACTGCAAATTGCATTCTTCAGGAAGTTTCGCAGCGATTTTTTCAATCAATCAATAACCGGTCTTGAAATACTTCAACTTTTAAATTATTTTTTTTTTGTGCAAAAAATACTCAGATCGTAAAACACTGTATGAAAAATCTCCCTAAATCAAAAGGCGATATTTGCCAGCCCCAGGAAGAAGTTATTGAACTACTCTTAGGGATTATATTTTTAGATTATCTTCATTGATTTCTAATATCATGTCACAGCACCTGTTCTGGTTCACACTTTGCGTCCAGGCCTCATGATGTGTATAAATTTCATTTTTGCCCCTTTCAAGGATGATGATGGTGATGATATTCGTGACACTCGAAATACAAATTGAATACGTTTTCATCAAAACATTCTTAATGCGTGTGGGCGGTGGGTGATTCCACCTGACTCTGGTCATTGTGGTGCATTAAGAAAACAATTTTCGAAATTGATTTTAGTAACGTATCATCATGTGTGGCATGGGCACGGACGAGGACATGGATACAATACTTGGACACCAGTCACATCCTCCATACGATACATCCAACCAGCAAACATGTCCGAAAAAATTATGTGTCTGGTCTTAGAGAGTATCAGACAGCAAACATGCCATGTTATGCGGTGGGGTCCTTGTAGTCTTGTTATCATCTTCTCACTTTTCTCTTATTACTCATACACACACGCATCCCTCTGAAGATGAGGTTAACACGCACACCATCCGTATTGTCTTTGTACATATATTGTGTGATTGCAAATATGAGTTGGTGGGCGAGTTGAAATTGTATGTATGTGTGTGTGTACATCCTTTGCGAATTGATAACGTTTTGCCTCCTAATGATGGCCTTTTGTTTGGCATTTTTGTGCCTGAGTTGCTGTGGGTTGGTTGCGTCCATTATTACTTAATAGCATTAAATAATCCTTAATAAATTACAATGCTGCTTAACGATTTCTTTCCTTTCATACATTTTCATTATTCAAGGATTCATTCACCCGCCGTCCGTCGACCATTCATTTGTTGCTGGGGCGGAATTTATTGATAACTGTCATCATCGTTTAATGATCTTTCATAAGTGTAATAAATACAACGAGGTATTAAAAGATAAACGCCTCAGCGCAGCGTTTTGGGTTTCTTTCAAATAAAATATCCGCATGCAATTGGCCGATATGTCTCAAAAGGTATTATGTGCTACCCGAAGAAAAGGTGGCACTTTATTACTGTCATTAGGGGGGGGGGATATTTATTGATTCTAATGATGCTGAAGAACAAGAGAAAGAAACCTGCCACGATTCCCTTGTTAAATGTATGACTTGAGTGTTTGAGGAAAGTGGAGGAATATGAAAAAGCATCTGTACTTTCCAAAGGAATTTAATATAAATGAAATTTCACATATGTGATATTTTTTTGCAAGAGAATTGTCGGTATTATGAGAAAAAATCAAATTAAAATTAAACTAAGACTAAGGCTAACGCTAAATTCGGCCGGGTCGAACCTTATGTAACCTCCACCAGTTAATTTTTTTAATAAACAAAAGCAAATAAAAATATTAAAAAAAAATTATAAAAAATATAAATATATGCGAAAGTACCTGAACGAAACCTTTAGACAGGGAAGGAAAGTGGTAGTCTGCAGCCAAGTAATAAATGTCACCATGCCATTTGTAAATAAATTTGCATTCTATTAAATATAGATGCAAAATGGTCTTGAGCCAGGACAATATCCCAGTTCAAATCAAATATTGACTACAGATCAAAAAATACAAACGAAAAAACTAGAATAAATATAAAATTGTATACCACGATTTTAAGGCTACCAATATGTTTATACTCTATATAAAAAAAGTTTATGTAAAGCAAAAAGTTTATGTAAAGCAACAAGCTTAAATACCCTAAATATTGGGGGGGGATAGTGGGTGCAGCTACAGCCTCTTGTTTGGTTGTATTTCTATCCTATTTTAAATCCAAGAGTACAAATTTTGAAAATCCATTATTTCTCACATACAAATTGCAAAATAACCTAACTTCATCACTCTGTCCATTTTTGCCATAAAAGTAAAAATGTACGAATTTGGAAAATGTTTTTATTTTGCGAATCTATGCAGTCAGATGAATGTATACACCAAATTCCATGATTCTAATTGCGGCCATATGGTTGGTACCATTTTTTCCTTTTGTTTCCATTCTATCCCTTGAAAGTACGAATTTGGAAAAACCTTTTTATTTTTCGCGTCTACACAGTCAAAGGAATGTATACTCCGAATTTCATGATTTTAGCTGCGGCCATAGGGTTGGTACAATTTTTATCCCCTTTTACTCCCCTAAAAGTACGATTTCGAAATATCCCCTTATTTTTCGTGTCTACGCAATCAGAGGAATATAGACATAGAATTTCATTATTCTATGTACAGCCGTTTAATTGGTACCATTTTTATCCCTCTATTTCCATTTTACTAATTTGGAAAATGCTTTTACATTATGTATCTACTCAATTTCAATACGCCAAATTTCGTGTTTCCAGCTGTTGTCGCTTGGTACCGTTTGGCACTTTGTTGTGCTCGTTTTTCCTATAAGGGGAATGCGCATACCCAATATCAAGTAAATATAAGAAGATAAATACTCTATAGTGAAAAAATTGATTCCTACTTTTAGACCATATCATACTGGTTTCATATTTAAAAAATTCTTCTCTGAAAATATGTTCACGTTTTATTTTGTCAATTTTCTGAGAAATTTAAAGGTAAACTAGATAGCACGACGGGTTAATTATTGCCACTATGTCAGCCATAGTATTGTCATTTTTTTTTTATTATTTTATGTTTTTGTTTCACAATAAAGAACCTCTGGTTTTCACAAAAAATGGCGACTTACCGAATTTAAAAACAATACTTTTTAGTAGTATTAATAATAATATAAACAAATGGTCATTATTATTGTCAGTAATATAAATACAGTGGTGGTCACGAATTTAGCACAGTCACCACATGTAACTTTATAAAGCAAATATTTCAACTTCAACTTTATGTTTTATGACCGGAATTTTTTCTAAAATATTACGTACGATAAGATGACCATTTAACGTTGTTTTTGTTCGGTTCTTATGCTGCATTTTAGTTTTATGCAATTTAAAGTACAAATAATACGAAAAGTGATTGGACAGTAATTTAGCACAAATTTAAAAAACTTTAATCAAATCGGAAAAAAAACTGAACTAACCAATACATTTTATTATAAACTTAATATTTGGTTGGATAATCGCTATTTTGAGTAATAGCTGTACATCTTCTGGACATACTCTCCACTAGAGGCATAGAAGACTCCATTGGAGTAGCATATCAGGAATTTTGTGTTTATTTCAAGAAATCGGGAAAATTTTTGGGTTTTATTGCTATAATATGTTGTTAAAGTCCATTCCATAGATTCTCAATAGGATTGAGATCCGGTGACTGTGCTCCACCATTTTTAAAAATCTATTTTGTTCAGCCTCAAACAGCTCTTCACTGGCGTTAAGTGTGGTTTGGTCGGTTGTCGTGTATAAAACGCATGTCTTTATCTGAATATGTTATCATAGTATCACCAAATAGATTTTTGTAAATATTCTGATCCATTAGTGCATCGATTTTGTGTATCGGACAAACGCCATGTCCAGAAAACGCAGTATACACCATCAGATTTTCGCCAACAAGCTTTACCGTCTCAGATTTGTACTTTGGGTTGTGCTGCATGTTTGGAGGGCACAATTCGTATTGTTTCCTATTAGATCCGCACCGACAAATGTTCGATTCGCCAATCCAGGCGATATTTTCCCAAAAATATTGGATTTTTCTAAATGATCCTGATAAGATTAAATTTGACACTGTAAGTCATAGTTTGATACGTCTGGCTTATGTTGAACAATACAACCAAGTAAATTTTTTCCATTGGTTCTTCTTCTTATGGTTCTTGAGGAAATGCTTATGTCAATTTTTGCCGAAAAATCTCTCTGAATCACAGTTGAGCTTTTAAATGGATCTGCTACGCAGGTTCTATAAATTAAAAAATCCGATTTATTGCTTGTTTTTCTCGGCGTAGGACATTTTGCAATATTTTTGAAGCTCCCATAAGTGCCAATATGGCTTAGTATATTGTACACAATCTGTCTGGATCAATTTATAATGTTTGCAATATCCCCAGCGGTACTTCCACTGTCGTTCAATTGCATAATAACCTGACGCTGCGCCTCAATGCACTATCTTCCTTTAGCAATGTCTAATTATAAATTTTGTTAAATAATAACTTCCATTTGAGTAAAAATTACCCAAACATACCAATTAATTAATTTAAACGCAAAAATAAATAGAAAATAACAACTTTTATTAAATGTGCTAAATTTGTGTCCAGCCCAGATTACGAATTACTTGCAAAAACATGAGAGTACGAAGAAAAGGCACAAAAGAATTCGAAAAAAATTATTGGGCTTACTGATCACACCATAAGCAACACTAAAAAACAAATATTTTGCGCAGAGTTCATTATCCGAACAAATTATTTGCTATTATAAACAACACATGTGAAGTGTGCTAAACTCGTGACCACCACTGTATATGGATTTTAAAAATATCAACAATTTCCCATTTATATATTTAGAAAAACGAAATTAATGCTCAAAATAATCAATAAAACATTTTTTAATACTTTCCGTATTCCAGGGAATTCCCGTCCAAATTTTTGACAACATCTAACGAACATTCTACATCAACCAAATGCGTTGTATTATTATATAATATTAAAAGTCCATTGTTATATGTGTCAGTTAGTATGATAATGGTCTAAGTCACACTGAAATTGAAAAATATTTTTCCACCGAAGCACAACATTTTTTCTTAGAACATCCTACTGCTATATCGAACTTTTATAAAAATCACTGACTTATACCACTTTCATTCTTCTCAAAATTGAAAAAATTAAACATAAAATATTTTATTTTAATTCGCAAAAGTAATATTTTCTTACCAAAAATGAAAAAATATACATAAATATGTTATTTAATCTACTTATGAATCACTTAAAGTATAAATAAACAATTAAAAGCGGCGTTAAGTTCGGCCGGGCCGAACTTTATATACCCTCCACCATGGATTGCATTCCACAGAGGGTCTCGGTTTTCGTAGAAGTGCAGTAATTTTACAGGAAAATATAATTTTTTTAATATAGCAAACCAAAACAAATACAAATATTGAAAAAATAATTTTATAATAAATCGAAACTGCACAGTCAACTTTCAGCTGCAACAATAAAGGTCTCACTTTGCCTTCTTTGCTAATTTTGGGTTCTGCTGAAGACTTCGGCACAACCTATGGTCTTGAACCAAAATAAATGACAAGACATACAACATAACAGACCAACTATACATACAAACAACAACAATACACACGAGGTACAGTGAAGACGGGACATACCGTACAACAACAACCTTTGCATTGTTGCGAGCGATGCGAGCACATGCACAACATTGAATTGGCAAAGTGAGATTTTTAGTGTGTCGACTTAGTTCGGTGGAATATTTTGTTTATCAGCGTTTCTCATTAGAAATATGTGACCGCTGGTACTAATATGAACCCTGATTTAAGTCAAAGACATACATTCGTTGCGAAAGTTCTGATGAGATGGTGTAGCGCCCATCGAAACTGCGCAGTCAACTTTCAGCTGCAACAATAAAGGTCTCACTTTGCCTTCTTTGCTAATTTTGGGTTCTGCTGAAGACTTCGGCACAACCTATGGTCTTGAACCAAAATAAATGACAAGACATACAACATAACAGACCAACTATACATACAAACAACAATAAATAAATATAATATTTTAAATATTTCAAACCATTATTTATCTCAAATCAAAAAATAAATATTCTTACATTTATATTTTCAAAAAGCTTAAATATCATAAATATTGGTAGTTAGTTGGTTGTGTTTCCATTCTATTTTAATTCCAAAAGTACAAATTGTGAAAATCCATTATCAGACGTACATAGTGCAAAATAACCTAATATAATAACCTAACTTCAAGATTAACCAATTTTTGCCGTAAAAGAAAAATTACGAATTTGGAAACAAACTTTTTGTTTTGCGTGTCTATGCAGTCAGAGGAATGTATACACCGAATTCCAAAAAATACGAATTTTGAAAAATCTTTTTATTTTACGTGTCTACGCAATAAGAAGAATGTATACACCGAATTTCATTATTCCAGGTGTAGCCGCTAGTTTGGTACCATTTTTATCCCTCCTACCATTGTATCCCTTGAAAGTACGAATTTGGAAAAAACCTTTTATTTTTCATGTCTACGTAGTCAAAGGAATGTATACTCCGAATTCCATGACTGTAGCTGCGGTCATTTGGTTGGTACTATTTTTATCCCCTTTTTCTATTTTGGTCCCAAAAGTACGAATTTCGAAAAATCAGTTTATTTTCCGTGTCTACACAGTCAGAGGAATGTATACTCCCAAGTTCATGACTCTAGCTACGGTCATTTGATTGGTACTATTTTAGTCCCTTTATTCAATTTACACCCAAAAAGGACGAATTTTGGAAAATCCGTGTATTTTACTTGTCAATGCAATCAGAGGAATGTATACACCGAATTTCATTATTCTAGGTACAGCCGTTTGGTTGGTACCATTTTTATCCCTCTATTCCCATTTTACCCCTTAAAATTTGGAAAAAATACTTTTATATTATGTATCTACTCAATTAGAGGAATGTACACACCGAATTTCGTGTTTCTAGCTGTTGTCGTTTAATATGTACCATTTTTATCCCTTTTTTGCCCCATTTCACCCCCTACAAATAAGAATCACTTTATGGTGCACGTTTTTGCTATAAGGGGAATGCGCATACCAAAAATCAAGCAAATATAAACAGACATATTCAACAAACATGCTTAAATACGCTAAAATATTAGGGATTATTATGGGTATTTTTAGTCCTTGTGAGGGAAAAAAATCCGTTATGTTTCGTGTCTACACAGTCAGATGAATGCATACACCGAATTTCAATTTCAGAGGTTTGGTTGGTACCATTTTATCCCCCTTTGCCCCTTTTTCAGCCTAAAGGAACATGTTTCGAAAATTTCCTCAATTTTACGTGTCTACGAAATGTGTATATCCCACCGCTTCGCTGTTGTCGTATCATCGGTACCATTTTTAACCCGTTTTGTCCCATTTCAGCCGCTACATATTTTATTTACCTTGTGGTGCTTCCAAGCTCCAAGATGAATGTACGCAACAAATTCCAAGTGCATAAAAATCAGAAATTTTCAAAAAATCCTTAAGTAATCTATATTAGAGGATATTTTCAGTCCTTGTTAGGGAAATTTTTTTCCCTCTGTCCCGATTTCGCCCAAACGACCTGCAGCCCTAAGACACATTTACGGAAAATTTGAACCTATTAGTTCATTTCGTTCGGCAGTTAGCTTGCTTTCAACAGACAGACAGACGGATATTGCTAAATCGTCTTAGAATTTTATCACGAATATTTCAAGGTGTTACAAACGGAATGACAAAGTGAAGATATCACCATTCTTATGTGGAGGGTATAAAAACGAAGATAAATTCCATCAGGCCAAGGTAGGTAATCATCATCATTCATTGATGAATCTTTTTCTATTAGTGCACCGTGTTCTAAATTTTTATTTTTTGGAAATCTTGGCAGCAACCAGCATTAATACTTTTCGCAAATAACTTACTTCAAAAATGTTTCTCTCAAAATTGGCTTTTGGCCCCTTAGTGCATTGGCATCATATGCATGAATCGCTGATAGAATTAAGCCACCTGATTAACACTCACTCTCGCATTGAACAAAAGCTCAATGTTTCGCACAGCTTGTTGGGGGGGGGGTATCATTATCATGTGTGTACAAAAGCTCGTTACGGTGGCCATTATGAACAATGTTCATGAACTCGCGTGTATGCAAGTATATTAATGTGTTTGTAAGTTCACATATGAGTGTGTGTGTGTGTGAGTTCAGGCGAGTGCATGTATGCGTGCCTGCAAGTGTGAGTATAAATGATTAGGTTTTAAGCTGATTAGAAGGCGTATAAAGTGCATTCAGGCCAATAACGAGCGCCATATACAAAACAAGAACAAAAAGTCGAAGGAGAGATAAGCACCGTAGTTCTAGTAGTAGCCATGAACTGGTGATGGTGAGAACGAACGAATGCGAGTGCTATATAATAATTTCAGTTAATATGCTGTAAGGATATTTAAGGTATGTAAGGATAAACAAAATTAAATATTTTCTTAATATATAAACATTGTTTTCTTCATAAGAATTTTAGCTATTTAAAAAAACAAGTATGGAAAGGCTAAAGTCGGGTGGGGTCGACTATATGATACACTCCACTTTCTATCGGAATTCAATTCAGTAAACAAGTGAAAACGGGAAAAATGTTTATATGTTTCATAATCATAGGCTAATATGACCTGGTCCAATTAGTCAAATCGAGAATAATATTTGTATCGGGGCTATATCCAAACCTGGAATGAAGTGACTAACTTTCACAATAAGTTCTTCCAGTTTAAGTATAACGTGTTATGCTCAATTTTAAGAAATTCTCTGAAAATACGCGGTTTTTTGGGGGAACGAAATTTGTATGAGAGCTATATGTAAATATGAACCGATGTGACCCATATTCACCATATGTGTTCCTAGTTTAAATATAAGATGTTTTGCCAATTTTGACAAAGATCTTTTAAAATATGTGGTTTCTAGAGCAGAAAAATTCAAATCGGGAGCGAAATTTAAATGGAGCTATAAATAAATCTGAACCGATATGACTTATTTTCACTATAGGTGTTCCTAGTTTAAATATAAGATATTTTGACAATTTTAAAGAAAATCTGTTAAAATATGTTGATTCTAGAGCGGAAAATTCAAATAGGGAGCGAAAGCTATATATAAATCTGAACCGATCTAACACATTTTTACCACATGTTTTTGCAGTTGAAATATAATGTGTTTTGCGAATTTTGAAGAAAATCTGTTAAAATATGTGGAATCTAGAGCGGAAAAATTCAAATTGGAAACGAAATTTGTATGGGTGCTATATATAAATCTGAACCGATCTAACACATTTTTACCACAGGTGTTTCTAGTTGAAATATAAGATGTTTTGCCAATTTTGAAGAAAATCTGTTGAAGTATGTGGTATCTAGAGTGAAAAGAGTCAAATCGGGAATGAAATTCGTATAGGGGCTATATCTAAATCTGAATCGATTTACTTCAAATTAAATAGCGTTCGTCCTTGTCCAGAAAAACGTCGGTGTGCTAAGTTTCGTAATTACAAACAAACAACGCTTGCAAATTATTGAATTTTATTATCAAAATGCGTGCTCTGTTAAGAAAGTTCATCGCGCGCTTCTCCCATTTTATGGTCAGTTTAATCGACCCACTGAAGCGGCTATTCGGGCTATTGTGTCTAAATTTCGCACCAAATTTACATTGTTGGACATTAAACCACCAACACGCTTACGTAGAGTGCGAACTGAAGAAAATATCTCAGCTGTATCGGCCAGTGTTAATGATGACCATCAATTATCGATTCGTCGCCGTTCGCAGCAATTGGGCCTCTGTTACTCAAAAACGTGGAAATGCCAAAATTGGTTAAGCGGATGGACCATTTGATGCGCAGTCAAGGTCAACATTTGCATGAAATAATCTTCAAACATTAAATTATATGGACCGTACTATCGATTCAAATAAAGATTTCATGCATTTTTCTGAATTTTATATGTTTTTTTGAAAAACTTTCCTATAGCTTTTAAAAAATCACCCTTTATTTGTTTGGAGAGTTTGCAAACCCTTTCCAAATAATCATAGGAATGATCCAGATTATTTTTTTAGTTTCAATTAAATTTAATAAAAAGTTTCTGAAAATTTTACGCACTTTCTGTACGTAACCTCCTTCGAACCTGCCGCAAATAATCAACTGCTAATGCAGACATATACACAGGACCCACCAATGCCATCGTCACCTCCACCACCCCTACCACCATCTATTGCGGTGGCGGCTGTTCTAATGACATTTTCCTATGGCGAAAACGATAAGTGTTTGTAATTACAGATTAATGACCATAATGTGAATTTATGAATGGGCGAAAACCACGACCGGCCACTTCAGTTGCAATCATTGTGGCCCACCACCACCGTCCACCGTAAATATAATTAACATGCAAAATTGTTGCATAAACAAAGTGTTGCAGCGATTAAATTATGTCTCGGAAACCACCTCCCTCCCCACATGACCAGCGTAAACGTACTTAATTATAGACTCTCATTGTGTTTTTGTTATAATAGTTGGAACGAAGAGAGTTGACCAAAGGCAGTTAAAATGTAATTAAATTTGAATAGATTTCGTTGATTTGGAAATTTGAAATTGAAACGTTTACAACATTTTCTCACGCCACGAAGAAAGAGCGATCATCATTCTTTATGTTGTTGCGTTGTTGCTGAATGACTAATCGATAAAATTGCTATGCTTTGTGATTAACCGGAAATGCAATTAGTTCTTGGGCCAAGCAAGGGTGTGAGTGTGCGAGTGCCCATCTTAACATTTAAATAAATTTAAAAAACTTCATTCCCTTACCTGGTCTTTTATTGTTGAAGCGATTCGGTTCTTGACGTCTTCACCCAAGCGTTAAGTGTGCAGCCTTACTTTGAAAGGTGGAGTACGTGTGTGTGTGTGTTCTTTCAATGGAGTCGTTGTGTTTTATAACATCGGCCGGCTTGTTTATTTATTTTGTCTTCTCAAGTGGAAATTAAGAAATCAAAAGTGGGAAATGCCATTTACGCGGAAACAGTTCATAAATTTCGAAAATTTGTTTGAACTTTTATTCGACGATACTCGCACATCGTCGAAAGCGAATCGAAGGGTGTGTGTGAAAATAGTCGAAGAGTTGTAGTTTTATGCTTGATTGGTTTTAACTGAAAGTAAATTGTAACGAACATAAAGGAAAGTTTTAGGCAAATTAAAATAATTTTATAATCTTTATTTAAATGATGAATGATGTGTTGGGACATTCGATAGTGGACTTTAATTAATGCTTTATAATAGTGATAAATAAAGTTCTATTTAATTTACAAGGAAAGAATATTTTGTTTTATATTTATATAGCTCGCATTCAGACGAAGAAAACAATGCTTATTTTAAAAATCGTTTGGAGAAATAAAGCGTTGTGACTCTTAAAATAGCATTTCTTCTTAGTATTTTTTGGCGAAAATATGTTTTTATGAAAATACCAAGAAATATTCCTCTTTAAAATTTACGTCTCTTAGGAAAACTATTTCAAAATTCTACAAATACTTGAAAATCCAGTTGACAAGTGTGTATTTTGGCTCAAGGTTGTACGCTATAGAATTTGCAGGACATATGTTTTGATTTAGACATATCACTAGCTACAAATGTCTATCCCGATTGGGCTTTTTCGCTCAAGAAACCACATCCTTTGATTAGAAATGTCAATGCCGAAAATCTGTTAATTGGCGTTAGCCATCCCACCTTCCATCGTTTTTATACCTTCCACCTCCAGGATGGGGTATACTAACTTTGTCATTCCGTTTCTAACACCTTGAAATGTCGACCTGATAGTCATAAAATTCTATGACGATCTAGCCACGTCCGTCCGTCTGTTTAAAGCACTCTAGCATCTAAATTAAATGAGCTAGGACGTCCAAATTTTCCATATAGTAGTCCACATATGTTCCAGTTAGAATGATAGTGGTCTAAGTCAAAAATCAAAATCAAAACAGTCAAAAATTTTTGAAAAAAAAAACTAGCTGAACCACATCCCGCTTCGCCAGGCAGAAAAACAGACGGAAATTAAAATCAGGTTTTATATTGTTGTTCTTGTGATCGGTAATATATGTACCACTTATAATCAAGGTACTTCCCTGAAATACTAAAGAAATGGAATGAAGATCAGAACTTTAGTTTACGGCGAAAAAAAGGAAAAATTGTCAAAAATTAAATTGATTTTAGGTTGAGTGTGATTCTCCTCCTCTCCATTTTCAAAACAAAAAAGTGCTACGTAAGAAGAACTTACTTAATCGAATAGCTGGAATTCGAATGTACTACTTTCAAAACACATAGAAAGTCAATCAAATTGTTCACTAATCAGACAACACAAAAACTAAAAAATTAATATAATTTCCGTTTTCTTGACTTAAGTCGGCTTTTGACGAATGAATATTTATTTTTTTGTAACCTTTCTTTACTATTGTGCTAAAAAACCAAAGAAAACGTGTAATATTACAAAATTCAAATAAAAAATTCCCCATCTTTCAAATTTCGCCCATTTGTATATTGTCTAAGAAGGTTACAAATAAATTAACTCACACAAAAATATAGGAATATCGGTGTCGAATATACTCTAAAACAGGTTTTAATTTCGAATGGGAAGGGTCACGGCAACTTTCCGCTCATCTTTGCACAAATATTTACACTGGATCTCTTAAAACAAATTTTCAGCACTCTAGGTGTTATAGAACTGACAGTATTCGATAATAGGTTTTAACTTCGTGTGTGAGATACCACGCCCACTTTCCAATAACGCCATTTTTGCCACAACTACTCAGGTTTATGCTAGATGCACTCACACAAAAGTTCAGCACTCTAGGTGTCATACAACTGGTAATATTCAATAATAGGTTTTAACTTCGTATGGGAGGTGCTACGCCCACTTTTCCAATACCGCCCATTTTTGACACAACTACGTACATTGATGCTAGTTGCACTTACACAAAAGTTCAGCACTCTAGGTGTCATAGAACTGGCTATATTCAATAGTAGGTTTTAACTTCGTATGGGAGGTGCCACGCCCACTTTTCCAATACCTCCCATTTTTGGCACAACTACGCATATTGATGCTAGATGCACTTACACAAAAGTTCAGCACTCTAGGTGCCATAGAACTGACAATATTCAAAATTGGGTTTTAACTTCGTATGGGAGGTGCACACCCATTTTCCCAATACCGCCCATTTTCGGCACAACCACGCATATTGATGCTAGATGCACTTACACAAAATTTTAGTACTCTAGATGTCATTGAACTGGCAATATTCAATAATAGGTTTTAACTTCGTATGGGAGGTGCCACACCCACCATTCCAATACCGCCCATTTTTAGCACGACTGTGCAGTCTAATAATTAGTGAAATTTCACAAAAATGCAGGACTCCAGCTGCAACAGTACTCCGAATATGCTAATTTATAAAAAACGAATGAAAGTCCAATTTGTGTGGGAGGTGCTACGCCCACTGAAAATATCAAAAATTTATATAGCCTATTTTCACCACCGGTTCAGAATGAACATACTGTGAAAATTTCAAGAAGATCGGTCCAGTAGTTTAGGCTGCTATAAAGAACAAACAAGCAAACACAGATTCATTTTTATAAAGGGTAATTTTTTAAAAGCTATAAGAATATATGGATGAACCCTTACAATGACATTTCTCATTTTATGCACACCAAAATTATGTTTAGCGTTAGTTTGAATGTGGTCTATATCACACTATATCTACTGACAGTGATGCCCACTTTAAGTAATTCAGATAATTTAAATACAATAAAAGAAAAAAAGAAATTATTTGTAAAGTACATAATAATTTCAATATAATTTTTCTAGACGAATTACCTGTAAATATTTATATATATTTTTTAATTTGTTGGTAAGGAAATATTACTATTGCGAAACAATTTAAAATTTTGTGTGTTCAATTTTGAGCATAATGAAAGTGGCCTACGTCAGTACATCATCTGAAAGTAGTGGTTCCCTTAGAGGTACCAACGTTGTCGATTTTTTTATAAAAGTTCGATATAGTAGTAGGATATTTAAAAAAAGTTTTCGTGCTTCGGTGGAAAAATATTTTTCAATTGACGCAAACATAAACCATTGCATATCTCATAACGGATAAAGTGTGACTTAGACCACTATTATTCTAACTGGCACATATCATATCAGTCCACGGGAAAAAAATTTTCTCCTCACTCAATACCCATAATAACCACTAATATTTAGAGTTTTTACGTATGCTTTTTGAATATTTTTGATATTTGGTATGAACATTCCCTTTATTCCAAAAACGTACACAATGGTGATTTTTATTTGTAGGGGCTGAAATTGGGCAAAAAAGGATAAAAGTGGTAACCTATTAAACGACAATGGCTAGAGACACGATACTCGGTGTGTACATTCCTTTAATTGAGTGGATACATAATATAAAAGTATTTTATCCAAATTCGTACTTTTAAGGGATTCAATGGAAACACAGGGATACAAATTGTACCAACCAAACGGCTGCATCTAGAGTCATGAAATTCAGAGTATACAATCCACTGACAGGAAAGATTTTTTCACATTCACACTTTTTATACACTCCACGAGATTATTATGTTTTTGTGCATTTGTTTGTAACACCCAAAAGGAAGAGAGATAGACCCATTGTTAATTATTCCGATCGACATAGAATCACTTTTTGAATCGATTTAGCAATGTCCGTCGGTCTGTCCGCCTGTCTGTCCATCTATTCTTGTAATCAAAGTACAGGTCGCAATTGTAGCCAGCACCAAATGAAACTTTGCACAACGATATTTTTCGGGATAAGAACGCTATTTAATATGAAGAAAATTGGTTCAGATTTAGATATAGCTTCCATACAAATTTCTCTCCAGATTTTACTACTTCCGCTCTAGAAACCACATATTTTAACAGATTCCCTACAAAATTGGCAAAACATATTTCAACTAGAAAATTTTTTAGATCGGTTCAGATTTATATATGGCTCCTATACAAATTTCGCTCCCAATTTGACTTTTTTCGCCCCAGAAACCATGTATTTTCACCGAATTTGTGTGGTATAGTGTTGTATGGGAATTTTAGGAGTTCGATTTGCATTCGCTAGAACCCCCTATTTTATGAGGTTTGGAAAAAATTTCATGAGCCGAAAATAGGGGTGGTTAAGCAAGTTGGCGCTCAAAGGTGATGGAGAAGGGATAAAAATACATAAAAGTCAAAAAACTGTCCACAAGTCGCCGCTAGATCGGTTAATTGTAAGACAGACCTCCTAACATTTCTTCCAATCACACTTACCCCCTATCTCTACTGCATCATGTGACTCCCATACAAAAAACTACATTTTTATTAACTTTGCTCCAACCGCTCTAACTGCCCCAAGGAGGCCCCTGGTTGAGACAAATGTATGACGAACCCCCAATATGTGTTCTGACATCTACCCTCCTGTTTTTATATGAAAGAAAGGCGCAAAACTGACCTACAGTAGACCCTAGATAAGAGAAATTCCCCAAACATACCTACCCCCTTTCATCACTCCATAAAAGGAAAGACTTCCTGCTTAAGGGGACTCTCATACAAAAGCAAAACTTTTATAAAATTAGACCTCATCTCTCTAGAGGAGTCAAATATATAAAATGTTACGAACCAGGCCGCTCGAACAAAATTGGGAAATATTAAAAACTTACGTGGAATTTTAGAGAATAGAAGAACCTTCATGAAGCTCATTTTCATCACGGTGGCTATGCCAGTATGCAAAATTGACAGCACGTGACTATTGAGAAGCCAATGCATCCACAACGGGTCACTGTTTGGTGTGGATTTTGTGCTATACTTGATCGGATGAGTACTGCCGAGCCAGTCGTGGTAGTCTTACGAATGATATTTTGTTCCATTATTAAATTACAAAGTTCAACCTATCCAATAAAACCAGAAATTTGAACAAACAATCAGTACTTTTTTATAGCCGTGCCTAATTAAAAATATCAAATGGCCCATCCTATATGTAGACATATATCTCTTCAGTCGCGAAAATCGCTGCAATTGTTGCAAAAATCCAAAATTCGTGGTTGCAATTACATATATTTTAACTTTCTCTGTCTGGGTTTCTGAAACTATGCTGCCATATTTAGTCAGAAAATCATATTACATAAAATATTTTGGTATTCCGTATGATGCGTTTTTATACCCTCCACCACCAGGATGGGGGTATACTAACTTTGTCATTCCGTTTGTAACACCTTGAAATATCGACCTCAGACCCTATAAAGTATATATATTCTTGATCGTCATAAAATTCTAAGACGATCTAGCCATGTCCGTCCGTCCGTCTGTTGAAAGCACGCTAGCATCTAAACGAAAGGAGCTAGAACGTTCAAATGTTCCAAAAATGCGTCGTAGATCGGTTGGGATTGAAATGGGGCGAAATCGGCCCAAAGGGAAAAATTTTTCCCTCACAAGGACTAAAAATACCCATAATAATCCCTAATATTTTAGCGTATTTAAACATGTTTTTTGAATATCTCTGTTTATATTTGCTTGATATTTGGTATGCGCATTCCCCTTATAGCAAAAACATGCACCATAAAGTGATTATTATTTGTAGGGGGTGAAATGGGGCAAAAAGGGATAAAAATGGTACATATTAAACGACAACAACTAGAAACACGAAATTCGGTGTGTACTTTCCTCTAAATGAGTAGATACATAATATAAAAGTATTTTTTCCAAATTCGTACTTTTAAGGGGTAAAATAGGAATAGAGGGATAAAAATGGTACCAACCAAACGGCTGTACCTAGAATAATAAAATTCGGTGTATACATTCCTCTGATTGCAGAGATAAGTAAAATACACCGATATTTCAAAATTCGTTCTTTTTGGGGTTAAAATGAAAAAAGGGGATAAAAATAGTACCAATCAAATGACGGCAGCTAGAGTCATGAAATTCGGAGTATACATTCCTCTGAGTGTGTAGACACGGAAAATAAACTGATTTTTCGAAATTCGTCCTTTTTGGGGTTAAAATGAAAAAAGGGGATACAAATAGTACCAATCAAATGACCGCAGAACGAGTCATGAAATTCGGAGTATATATTCCTCTGACTGCGTAGACACGGAAAATAGGCGAATTTTTCGAAATTAGTACTTTCAAGGGATACAATGGTACAGAGGGATGAAAATAGTACCAACTAAAGGACTACAGCTAGAATGATGAAATTCTAATTGAGTAGAAACGTCAAGGGCGTAAAAATGGTACCAACCAAATGGGCGCAACTGGAATCATGGAATTCGGTGTATACATTCCTCTGACTGCATATACACGCAAAATAAAAAGTTTTTTTTCCAAATTCGTACTTTTTCTTTTACGACTAAAATTGGTTGAATCATGAAGTGAGGTTATTTTGCACTATGTACATCTGATAGTGGATTTTCAAAATTTGTACTTTTGGAATTAAAATAGAATGGTAATACAACCAACTGTAGCTCCCACTATCTACTAATATTTTTGGCTTTGAAAATATAAATATAAGAATATTTAATTTATATAATAATATTTAATATTTAATTAAGTTTTTAATATTTGTTTTGGTTTGCTTATATTAAAAAAATTATATTTTCCTGTAATAATACTGCACTTCTACGAAAACCGACAACCTCTGTGGAATGCAATCCATTGTGGAGGGTATATAAAGTTCGGCCCGGCCGAACTTAACGCCGTTTTTACTTGTTTAAAGTAACTTTTCACAAATCTTGACTTCACAGCAAAATACTATACAAGGCGAAATGATGGAATTTGATAGCACGATATGACATAAATAAGAAAAATGATTTTTTACTCATCTATTGACTTTCCTCAATGGACCACATTATCCCTTATGTTAATTTAACTGTCAACCATGACACAATTTGGAATGATTTCAGTACTATGAACGGGTTATTTGAAGCATTCTGTAGAAATCATAACTTCAAATTACTACGCTGCAATTTTAGTAAAAAAGGAATATATTTTTCGAGTTTAAAACGCTAAAGTATCTCAGAAATATTTTACACAGTCCTTCGACAACACATTTTTTGCATTGTGCTATTATCAAAAAAACAGAGTAATTATAGAAACAAGTTAATTTTTTTGCAGTTCTATGAAAGGGTGGTGATTGCAAGGATTCTATTAACAAAACTATTTTAAGTATTTACATTTTTCGTCCAATGTGTAAACCTCACATACCCCACTGGCCACAACAAACTAAATTTTTTTTTTTGGTTTAAATCATTGTTACATATTTTTTTCTCAAAAATTAAGCCTAACTTTATTATCAGCCATAAATTGTTGCACTCAAATTTCTTTAAGAAGCAAAATCCGCCCACATTGAAGAATTTGAAACTTCATAAATAAAAATTTGCCATGTAATAAATTTTCTTTTAACAATTATTTCTGGACTTCGTTTATAATTGATTACAGAGAAGCTGATATATGCACAGCCACACACAAAGGCGAAGACGAAGAAGATGAAGGCGAACCAGGAAATTCTAAAGAAAACCTTTAACAAGGATACTTTTCTAGTTAAAGAAGAATAAGAAGAAGTTTCACGTTGTTGCGGCTATGTTAGTTTGCTGTGTGTTAGTTAGTTTCGTGTGCTGCATTTCTTTGCTACTTCGCCGGCGATGTGCTGGTGGTGGTGAAAAGAACATAAATTACATTTTAGAGTTTAGTGCCAGTGGCACTTGTCCAGTTGAGGATAGCACCACACCATCCACCATGAAGAAAGAAAAAAGAAACTCTAGCATCTGAAAACGAAGCACGAAGAACTTCAGATGTTGCACTACTCGAACACGGGATATACCGGGATGTACATACAATGGAAAAGGACGCGTTTAGCTGGAGTGGCAGTTGTAGAACTCTCTTTTTTTCAACCACTTTAAAGATTTTTTGGCAACATTTGGCCATTGTTTGTTTGCAGTGCTGGAAGAGAAAAGGTTGCACTTGGTTGCGAGAAGATGACCAGCAAGTGGACAAAGGAATATTTGAACAAGACATGTACTTAATATAGAAATCCTTGCTGCTTGATATTTGCTAATGTTAGTCCTCGTCCGTCCATTCCTCAGTCCAGCCTGCCTGTTTGTTTGTTTGTTTCTGTCTGTCGGTCTGTTTATTTGTTTGTCCGGCCGAACATGAGAAGTCCATTTCGGCCAGAATGTTGCCACAACAGTGTGTAAACAATGCAATGCAATGCGATGCCCTGACATTCGCCGTAGCGACTCATGTTGCACATAATAAGATTGTGTATTTGAAGAAGAGGAAAATTTAATTTGTGCAAAGAGGTTCTGGTCCTTTTGCCTTTGAGTGCTGCCTGCGAGGCAACATGTTGCATTTAATCATCTTTTGCCGAGATTTTCTTTAACTTTAAAAAGGTTTGTTGTGTCATTTGTTCAAATTGAATTTGTTTCGCAACTCTTTTTATTGTGTCCTCGCAGTATATTTTTTAATTTAATATAATTATGTTACTTTCTGCCCTTCTCTGTGCGCCTTCTGCGTTATTTAGCACGCTTTGGCTTGGTTGCAGTTTAATCCATATTAAAGTTAATACCCTACAAGCCATCAGTGTGTGTTTTTCGAAAGAGTTGTTCTTTGGGAAAAAGTTTAATTTTTTCTAAAGTTTAATTTTTTCTATTTTTATTTTTATTTTTATTTTTATTTTTATTTTTATTTTTATTTTTATTTTTATTTTTATTTTTATTTTTATTTTTATTTTTATTTTTATTTTTATTTTTATTTTTATTTTTATTTTTATTTTTATTTTTATTTTTATTTTTATTTTTATTTTTATTTTTATTTTTATTTTTATTTTTATTTTTATTTTTATTTTTATTTTTATTTTTATTTTTATTTTTATTTTTATTTTTATTTTTATTTTTATTTTTATTTTTATTTTTATTTTTATTTTTATTTTTATTTTTATTTTTATTTTTATTTTTATTTTTATTTTTATTTTTATTTTTATTTTTATTTTTATTTTTATTTTTATTTTTATTTTTATTTTTATTTTTATTTTTATTTTTATTTTTATTTTTATTTTTATTTTTATTTTTATTTTTATTTTTATTTTTATTTTTATTTTTATTTTTATTTTTATTTTTATTTTTATTTTTATTTTTATTTTTATTTTTATTTTTATTTTTATTTTTATTTTTATTTTTATTTTTATTTTTATTTTTATTTTTATTTTTATTTTTATTTTTATTTTTATTTTTATTTTTATTTTTATTTTTATTTTTATTTTTATTTTTATTTTTATTTTTATTTTTATTTTTATTTTTATTTTTATTTTTATTTTTATTTTTATTTTTATTTTTATTTTTATTTTTATTTTTATTTTTATTTTTATTTTTATTTTTATTTTTATTTTTATTTTTATTTTTATTTTTATTTTTATTTTTATTTTTATTTTTATTTTTATTTTTATTTTTATTTTTATTTTTATTTTTATTTTTATTTTTATTTTTATTTTTATTTTTATTTTTATTTTTATTTTTATTTTTATTTTTATTTTTATTTTTATTTTTATTTTTATTTTTATTTTTATTTTTATTTTTATTTTTATTTTTATTTTTATTTTTATTTTTATTTTTATTTTTATTTTTATTTTTATTTTTATTTTTATTTTTATTTTTATTTTTATTTTTATTTTTATTTTTATTTTTATTTTTATTTTTATTTTTATTTTTATTTTTATTTTTATTTTTATTTTTATTTTTATTTTTATTTTTATTTTTATTTTTATTTTTATTTTTATTTTTATTTTTATTTTTATTTTTATTTTTATTTTTATTTTTATTTTTATTTTTATTTTTATTTTTATTTTTATTTTTATTTTTATTTTTATTTTTATTTTTATTTTTATTTTTATTTTTATTTTTATTTTTATTTTTATTTTTATTTTTATTTTTATTTATACACACATTATTTATACAATTTATGCTTGAAATTTGGAAAATGGGACGCTATACGTTCGAACAAAATTTGGATATATTAAAAACTTACTTCCAAAGTAGTGAGTCTTTAACGCAAACAGTCTTCAGTTCAACCTTCGTGATGCTCATTTTCATTTCGGTGGCTTGCCAATAAGCAAAATTGCCGCACATGGGGTTAAGAGAACCCACACGTGACTACTAAGAAACCAATGCATCCAAAACGAGTCACTGAATGATATTGTGTTCCATTATTAAATGACAAAGTTCAACCTTTCCAATAAAACCAGAAATTTTAAAAAATATTCATTACTTTTTTATTGCCGATTTTAATTTAAAATTTTAAATGGTTCACCCTATATTAGATAGCAGTGCGAATCATTAAAGGATTTTATTATACCCATCCAACACCAGACGATATCACAACAACAAAATAAAAATTCATTGAGGCATACTGATGCATAATATCAACATAAAAAATAATATTATTTTTATATATTTTTACTAAAACTCCAATTTTCGTTGAAGGTACCTTTAATATGTGCACTGTCGTAAATATAGGTCCGATCTCTCTCTCGTTTACGTACATTTAAAGATAATTCTGAGGCTACAAATCTTGGATATTTCGCTAAATAGTGGTTTAAGTATAGTCTATTAAAAATTAAAAAAAAAGATTAGTTGGACTTCTTGGAAGGCAACATTATGCGAGCATAGCCGTTATATGACACTTCTCCCAATTGCTTTCAAAAGTGTTAGCCGACTGCACTGATGTAGGGAGCCCTGCCCCAATCGCTCTGTTAAACTCACCTGTGTAACTTTTCTGTGCTATAGTTGCAGCTGCTCCAATGTTGTAGGTTTATTGCACTTTGAACTATTTGCAATTCAGACCACTTCTGCCACTCACACCATCTTACCTCTACCGCTACCACTACAATTACACAGTTACAGCTGCGTTACAAGCAGTGCCGCAATAAACTTCCTTCTTACGCTTTATGCTGCTGTTTTTTCTCCTTTCATTTAGCGCTCTTGGCATAAATTAAATCAAATTACACAAAACACTCTAAGAGCAAAAATGGATGGGAGCGAGATGAGAAAAAAATGCAATGATGAAAAAAATATACTGCAAGGACCCAGCACAAATACTTCCATACACATACACACGCACGTATGAGCACAATAGTGTGTGTAGTAGCTTCTGAAAGCTTATTTAACAACAGCCAACAACAAAGTTCTCAACAAATACACTCACATTTTAATATTTGTGTGCAAGAGGACAGTGGAAGAAATACTTTTAAGTTCACTGATTTTTGGTGACTAAAAGTCGCTTTAGAAAGAAAATTTATGAAGCACGATTGCGCTCGGTCTTCATTTCAAACAATCAACGACTAATATAATAGGGCTGTTTTGCTTTAAGACTGGATAACTTGCAATAATAAAAACCTAAATAAAAAGTGAAAATTTCACTCACAATAAAAAATCTTTTGTCGCCAATGGCAATATCAATGTGTATGTGAAAACAAATTTTGAAAAAAAAAAATAATTTTGTGTCAAAAATGTTGGTCTTTTATATTTAAAAAAAAGTGTTTTCTAATATAGGTTATACCGCGGTACCAATTTCAAAATACTAGTTTACTCTAACAAAGAAACCATAATTTAAAACTTCGAAGAAGTAGTAGGCCACTGTGTCAACTTTTTTGATACAAAATTAAGCATTTTCTGAAATTTGGGCTGTAATCTTCATTTGTGTATACTGTTTGTGAAATTCGCGCACGTATTTACTTGTGTTTTAGGTGTTCCAAAACTATAAGAATAGGAGGGAGAAGAGGTTGTGACTATACATCATAATCCAAGGAATCATAAGTAAGTACTATTAATCTTAAGATGCAGTTTTTTGTATTTTATTTTCATTAGACCCATTTTAAGTGACCCATTTTATAACAAACGGAAATTTCCTCATTTCAGAATCTTAGGATGGTAGATAAAAAAGTTATAGTGTTTTGGCCGTAAGTTGCAAAATGATTTTTTATTTTGAGTAAAAAATTAACTTCTTACAAATTTAATAAAATTTATTTTTTATTAATTAAGTCTTTTCAATGGAACAGAATAGCGAACTTATAATTCTGAAAGGGTATGATGAGTAGACCATTTTTGCAGAATTAATTTATAGTCCAACTGGTCTGAGTTTCTTTTTACTAGCGATAGAGAACGATATTATATACTCGAGAGTTGTCTTCTATTGTATTGTTTTCAGTTTATATTAATTATATTGAATTACCATATTCAAGTTAGAAGATTTATATCGCCTAGCTAACACATATCCAATTAAAAGTGGTCTTTTTTAAACTATTTTGTACCTTTCACAATTTTATTTTGAAAAAGTGGTGAAAAATGTGCGAGAAATAGGTAAAACTTGTTGCTGAATTCCCGCGGGAATCCCGTATAAATTTCCCGGGATACGGGAAACTGAAAATATGCAAATTCCCGGGATTTTTCCCGCGGGAAATCCCGGGATGCAAATCCTAGCTACAATTTATGCTATACAAGGGTCGTGTTAGACATGTAGCACTAATACAGCGAGAGCTTCAATAGCTGAGGAGAAATGTATTCGCCGTGCAATCGGAAGGTCTGAAGTTCGTTACCTTGACTCAGCTAAAATTAGTTAAAGTTTTCCAATATCAATAATAATTTAAAATTTCGTAGTTATGAATATAAAATTCTAAAAATAAATACATGAACAACGCACGTTAGTAAATTTTTCTATTTTTAACAACCATTGTCGAATTTATTGGTCCGTAGTAACTAGCGAAGTGGTTGGAGAATGGTACTGCAGAGGGTGACTATTATCCACTTCCTATGACATTCCAATGTTAACGTAAACAGACAAAAGCATTGCGATTGAATTGACAAGTATCTAGTGGTGGTTCATAAAGAATGACGAAATGGGTAGTATGGCACTAGTACCCCGGACTATAGGGAACATACAGACACACATTGATAAATAGGAGGATTTTTTTTTGGATATCGAGGAGGAATTGGTTCCGGGAAAGATAAAAATATGTGAAATATATAATGTAATAATTATAATTTACAATAATTATAAATTACATTTTACAAGTCTAACTGATTGATTATACATTTTGAAAAGAGGATATCATGTAGATAAAAGCAAAAGAATCTGGAAATAAATATATGCAATAATTCATTCTGCCGGATCACGAGAATATGGTCAATTCTCATAAAAATAATTTATTTGACAATTAATTCTCGAATCCCAAGACGCCGATTTCAAAAGTAGAAACTTATTTTTATCTACGGACGCAACTACTAAACATATTTTTTGTCTTCTGATCCTCGATCGAAATTAACTAACGATTTTCCTAAAAAATAAAATTTTTGGAATTTATTTTCCCCGATTTGAGAATTGTGGGATCAAAAATTCAAATCTTACATGTGTATTTAACTGAATTACTTATAATGAAAAGTGCATTTATATTTATTTCTTCTACTGTACATAAGTGTAAATGTTTAGATCCTTTTCACTACACTTCCAATGACAAGAATAGATGTGTGTGTTAGTGTCGACGCTGTATTAGTTTTTTGTTAGTTTTAAATATGACTCCTCGCTTGTTTTTATTTTATTACTTTCTATGAGCGCCGGTCTCAGTCACCTTTGACTCCCGAGGCTCCTCTGTTTTTCCGTTTAATGGCTGCCACGTTTACCGTAAAATGCTTTAAAAAAGCAGACTGCGACTGTGTGTTTTTGCGTGTGCTACTTTTAAATACGTTACAGGTAAATGACATTGTCACCAGGCTGGCGGTGCCACTACCACTACTCTCGCTCATCCTGTACTATCATCCACTACCCACTATCCATCCAAACTCCAGCTGAAGTGTCGAGTGGAGCTTCAGATTGGTGACAACCATCTGTGGCATTAATGTGGTTGTTCTGGTTACTTATTTATCCACAAGATATGCTCGTGTCACTGGCAGATAGACTCTCACACCCACACTAATGTTGTACGGACATACACCGATCTATACATATACAGAGCCTTAGATGGGGTCGACGTTGAAAAATAATTTAAACTCGGGAAGAGATAGTACGGAAATGTTAACTGTCATACAAAATATTAAGAAGAATGCAATAAAAAAAACACCTGAGACTGATCTGATAAAAAAAACTTCCCCGGAAACTTATTTTAATGTATTTTTATCGTCATTGCATTTAAAAAGAGTTGAATAAATAAAAGACAAACATTTTCCCATTCAACAACGCGAATATAGTAAAACCTGTTGTTGCCGCCACTGTTTTTAATCGTTCCCAAATACAACTCTTCGAGGACATACGTATATGAATATAATGCTCAAATAGAGATATCGATAATATTTCTATTCTTTTATACTTTCTATTCATTCTACTAAATTTTGTAATAAGTAAAGTTACATAGAATTACTTCTTTCTTAGTTAGTTGGTTACCCATGCAACATGCATACATTTTCATTAACGAAATAAATTAATGGTTTGATACCAAAAAGTATGTATTCATATTATGGAATTATAAATTATGAATTTAATGAAAATCCATGTTATTTTAAGGAATTAAAACACTAGGTTGAGCCGATAAAGAAATAAATACATTTCAACAGCATTAACCTGTGTTGTCAATCTCGTCAGGCCATCACGAGCCATCTGTTGTGAACACCTGTTTTCTGAAAACGTGTTGACGATCCATCATCGGCGATCGTCAGCGCCGCCTACATCTCGAAATAAGAACACATGACTGGTGCTGATGGTAACGCCATCATTGTCATTCTTGAGTTTCTTTAGTTGTCACCTTGTACTGAAACAGATGATAGTCCCTGCCCAAATAAATAAAATATTAAAAATCCATTTTTTTATAAATTGTCGCCTGTAGACTCCGTCTAGGGGAGACCAACAGGGCCACCAAACTGGTAGAATTCTGTTCAAAACGTAAAAATTTATAAATTTATAAGTAAGTGAATTTGAAATGTAATATTTGAAGCCATTTAGAAAATTCCTTTTTTGAGGCAAATTTTCATTTCGTTTCTACGTAATTGATTTTTTATTCGCGTGTAGCGTATCAGATGAACACCAGTCTGATAAATTTATCTATCACCGTTGGGAATGATGTTTGTGACAGAAACATAATTTTATTTTATTTTTTTTTAGAGCACCATAAAGCATGTGTAGGGAAACATTAAATTTAAAACCGATTTTCTTGCAGATAGATGTCACAAGGGGTCACGAAAACCAACTTAAAGAGAAGCAGTCAACATGAATACCAAATTAATATGTAATTCGGCTATATCAGCGGAAACGTGCTTTTTGTTGTAGAGAGAGTGTTAAGCAGTAGTGTTAAGTCTACAGCTATGGAGTACAAGATCCAAGGTTTACGTAAAAGTCAGAAAGAACCTAAAACCTTTTGGCAGACAGATAATTACACTGTACAACAAAATCACCGTTGACCCAGAATCAATTTCCATCGGCCAAATATCAATAACTTGATCTAGTGAACATTTTCAATTTAAAAAAAAATTATTGCAGCCAAGAACCCAAGGATTATATTCGGACATTAACATTGAAAATCGTGTATATTTTAGAAATTAGCTCAGAATTTACTACATTTCTAATTTTTCGATTTAAAGGAAAAAATATATTTTTTGTGTTTTTACGTACTATTTGTACGTACTTTTTTATAATGAGCAGAAAAAATGAGTTTTCGTATTATAGATTTTTTTTTCGCGAAAAATCATGTTTTTAAGCGAAACCCATTTTCATCTGGACGGATACGATAGCAAGCAAAATTGCCGCATTTGGGTTCAGAAAGATCGCATTTGGGGGTACGTGCAAATCCGATTTTATATTTTTTACAAATTTATTTCATAGTTTTTATATCTTATGTTAATAACCTAATGACGAAATTATCATTCTGATGATTTTTCACTGAAATTTTGATTGATTTCTCAAAAAAAAAAAATAATTTTGATCCATCAAAGATTGAATCCCTTAAGGCGAATATCGAAAGCATCACCAAACTCTTGGCATTATTTGACAAGATGAACTACTGCGAGGTAGAGATGGGCGCCACTCACGTGAATTGCGTGAATCACGTGATTCACGCGTGAACATGAGCAAAATTTATTTTACTCACGTGAGCGTGCGTGAACGTGAGAAACGAAAAAATGTTCGTGCGTGAATGTGCGTGAATCTAATTTCTGCGTGAATCACGTGATTATTTCGTGAGTCGCACATATTTATTAATTCTTTTATTTTCATTTAATTTCGTTTAAAAATGTGAATTTTTCCATTCAAAATAAAAGTCATAGACATATTTATTGCTAAACAGAGTGCTTCAGTGTAGGTATATATCTATTTTTTTTCTATTATTTAAGTAAGCATTCCCTGCACCAACACTAGGCACTGAATTTATATCCTTAGTGTTAATTCAATTAAAAAACCACACAACTGGTATCGGCGTAAATGCTGTGTTTATATTTACTTGGATTTTATGTCAGTGTCCGATTTCCACCACACTATAATATTACAATATACTATTTTAAAAATATGAATTTAAAACAAACAACGCAAACGTAGAGTGCTTTAAATAATTAAATTAAATAATTTTTGGATTTCCGGGGCGTTACTCATTTCGATTTAAAATGTATATCTTTGTGGAAATTGTATGCGTGATTTACGTAAATCACGCGTGATCGTGAGCAAAATTTATTTTACTCACGTGAGCGTGCGTGAGCGTGAATAACGAAAAAATCTTCATGCGTGAACGTGCGTGATTCAATTTTTTCCTTCGTGAGCGTGCGTGAACGTGAGCCAATAATCACTCACGAGCACATCTCTACTGCGAGGCCACCCCATTCAGGCACATAAATTCCATAAATAACACAATCCAACAAAAAAATTGCCGAAGGGCGGAAAGGATTTTTTATGGATATTTTTTTTTTTCTAAAAATTCCAATTTTCGCTGTTGGTACTCTTAATATGTACACTCACATTTTAGAAATGTTCAGTTGAAGGTACTTATGATGGCTACAAAAAAAGTTATAAAAAAATATTTCTTTAAAATAAAAAAAAAACATAAAAATAGAAAACAACTGCTGTGCTTCATTTTTTAATAACATTTTCGCGAAGAAAGCAATGTCTATATGTATAAGAGTTATAGATGTTAGATATTATAATGTTAGCTACAGGGCGATTCTATTGGAACGGGTGTGACACTTTTCCTTAAATATCTCCCATATTCATTGACTGAGATTTTTGCTATATTGCCAATTGAAAACGTCAGGTTAATCGGAATATTATTGCAAATACAAATATGTCTTAGCGTTTTAAATATAGGAGATATACTACACTCTAGAGCGTCACGGGTGTGACATTAGCTTTGAAGAAAATCTTGAGGTTTTACTTATTTTCTTGAATTCTGTAATGTTCTTCCATTACAGGACTCTATTCATTTTTGCTAACAAAGAGAGTAGTGCATACACCTTCTTCTAAAGTATACATTAGAGAAATATTTTTGTGAATATAGGATATTTAAATTGTAACGGGCGTGACAGTTTGATGGTCCTGTTACGACACCAGCCTATAACTGGAAAAGGAAGTGATCAGACCTATTGTTGTCATATTTTGTTTTGAAATATAATCAAAAATATGTATTATGAGAAGTATAAACATTACGAATGTTTATCGGTGTTTTCTTAAATTATAAATTGATTTTGAAATTTTGTCGAAAAAAGAGTCACTTTACGTAGAATTACTCTACTGAAGCGATTTCATTTCATTTCATTTCATTTCATTTATTTCAACATCACAATACAAACGCCAATAAGGCCAATTGTTTATATTGCGCACTAAATACAACAATTCAAAAATAAATAACAAAAAGTAAAACTATTTTAAAACTAATGTTATAAAAGTACAAAAATAACTTAGAAAGTAAATAAATATATATAGAAAAATGTAATGAATGGCTCCCCAGCCAACAACAAAGATATTGTTCTACAGATTAAAAAAAAGATAATGGTAAACGCCCATATCAACAATGCATACAAACAACATGATTAATATACTGCTTAAGCATATATAAATGAACTAGGAATGATGAAGAACATACTCTAAATATCTCTGTATGAAGACATGAGGAGGGAATGAAAAGCTACGCAAATGAATAGGGAGCTGGTTCCAAATTCTGGATACACAAACAATGAACGACCGATCAAAAACTGAAGACGAAAAACGAGGCAAAGGAAAGAAACTTTGGAGAACCATAAAAGGTTTTTGATAAATTTAGTGAATTTTTTCTTATTATGTATGAAAAATGCATAAATAAAATGAAATATTTTATACATTTTTTTTATAAACATTTCATATTATACTAAGTGTCATAACATCGAAGACAAAATTGCAATGTATTTAATATTTTTTTTTTAAATATTATGAAATATGTCACAACCAATAGAATATTTGTTATGAAATGTCTTCATAAATCCAATGAAGGATATTGTTGTATTTATGAACTGTTTCATAACATACAAATTTATTTTTAGTGCGTCGATTTTATTCGGTGAATACTAGCAATACTCATTTGTCCTATGTTAACTCTGACATAAGTATGTATCCTGATTTAGGTCATAGACATATTCATTGCAAAGATTCTCTCAATGCTGGTATGTTTCGATGGGTTGGTCAAGACGTCAGACTTTTTTGCTCTTTTGGTTTATATTCAAAACTTCAGTATAAATTATTAATATTTATGAAACTATTTCATAAAATTAATGAAGATTCTTCGTAGAATCTATGAAAATTTTCATAAATTACATTATGATAAATAATGAACTTGTACGACAAAAGTTCATTAAATGAAGAACTGCATTTCGTAGTTTCTAAGAAATGTTTCATAAATGTTATGAAATTTTTCATTGATTTGCGGTTTATGAAACATGTTTCATATACATTATGAAGTGCTTCTTTGGCTTCACTGAGGTAGTGACAAAATCATAAATATTATGAAAATAATTCTTTCAGTGTATTGACAAAATAAAACAAATTATTTTTTCCATTTTTTTTTTCAATTATTGTATGATTTTCTTTTTTCGATAAACTCAATTTTTTCTCAATTCTTAGGATTTTAAAATACTGTAAGAAATTTACGTGGAAAATTTTCGTGATTTCAGATCAAGCTCATTTTTATCTTGGTAGCTCTGTCAACAAGCAAAATTGCCGCATACGGGGTTCAGAAAACCCACACGTGACTATTGAGAAGCCAATGCATCCACAACGAGTTACTTTTTGGTGTGGATTTTGGGCTGGCTGTATCATTGGACCATTTGTCATCGAAACTGAGCAAGGAGTCGACGTTACCGTCAACGGTGAGCGTTGCCGGACCATGTTTAACGATTTTTTGTTTCCAAAAATTCAAGTGAATGACATGGACGACATTTATTTAGTTTCACAAGACGGGGCCACATGTCACATAGCAAACGCAAACATTCAATATTGGCCGCCTCGGAGCTGTGATTTAACCCTTTGGATTATTTTCTGTGGGGAGCCATTAAGGATGCATGTTACGCAAAACATCCAGGGACAATTGAAGGGCTGAAACATGAAATCGAAGTTGCCATTTAAGAGATTCGAGCCGGAACAATCAAAAATGTACTGAAAAATTGGGTTGATCGGATGAGGTACTGCCGAGAAAGTCTTAGTAGTCAAATGAATGATATTGACAATGTTCAACCTTTAAAATACAACCAGAAATTTGAAAAAATAATCGGTACATTTTTATAGCGATTCTAATTTAAAATTTTAAATGACCACCCTGTACAATAATACACCCTAATATTACCTTGTTTCCAAAACAATTATCTTTGTTTAGATGCGTAAGAATAGAAAATGATTGTTCAAGAGTGTTGGGAGAAAATAACTGATTTCGATTGTTAAGATTGATGTTGAAAAGTCGCTGCGAAGCCACCTGAATGAAACCTTTAGACAGGGTGGAAATCATGATAGTGGTAGTCTGCAGCCAAGTAATAAATGTCACCATGCCATTTGTAAATAAATTTGCATTCTATTAAACATAGATGCAAAATGGTCTTGAGCCAGGACAATATCCCAGTTCAAATCAAATTACAATTATTCGTCATCACTACAACATGGTACCCTTTTATTATTATTTTTTAAACTTGTCTCGAGATGAGCTTTAATATTCGCATCGGATTTGGGATATTTTTTTGGTGACATTGTAAGAAAGCGGGACAACTTGACCTCCTTACATTTTCCAATTCCCTCAGATGTAATCTTGTTTGTTTATTTGTTTTTTAAACGCAGATAAATGTATATCTTTTGGTTCACTCTAACAGAATCCCTTCGCTGAACCTTATTATTTTTTTTTGAGTTGGCCAAACCTTATTATTTTATAGTTTTCAAACCGTTGAGTGGCCGTTCAGAAATGTAATCTAACAAAAATAACTTTCTGCTTCGACGACACTATCAATGAGCCGGTTCAAGTTCAATTCCGCACTAATACGAACTTCCTGATTATTCGCTCGTTTCTTGACAGTTATCCTTAACACATCGCACACAGTTTGCTTGAACATTAAAGCCAGCGAAAGTGTTAGGACTGTCATAGTTATGATGATGCTCCGAAAGGATTTCCATTTCTTGCCACACTTGAAGTGAGCCAACGAGCGAACAGCGACAACGAGCGAAAAGAGAAAACGAAAATGAAAAACAAAATAATAATCATAAAAGTCAGCATAATGAACATGTTTATCTCGAATATGATGTCATAAAAATATACATAAAAATATACATTTTATATGCATATTAAGCCTGTTCCCATCATGGCCCCTCCACAACCACCCACAGCACGACCACAGAGAGCGGCTTGATGTGAAAGAAGACAGGACAGGACCAGAGCAAAATTCAGGCCATCATAATAACCATATGTATCCGCTAACAGCACATCCTTAAAGATAACAACACACCACTTTATGGATGTCCTGCTTCCAGTAGAGAGTAGCACTCTCCAGCCCCCACCCAGCCATAAGGACAACGACATGCACAACATCAACGACTTGGTCGGAGATGTCAAGAAAATGAGAGAGAAAACGAGCCCAAAAAATGAAAGGACCAAAAAGCAAAAACAAACCGAGAAGGTTAAATAACTTTTAATATCCTTTAATGGCCAAAGATGCGGCCGGCGTTGTATTTTTCGTTAAGCGGACCATTTAAGTTAACACATTGGAGATCGTCGTCTGATGTTGATTTCCAACCAGAAAAACAATGTCCTTTATGTATAGATGACCGTCAACAGCAAACAGGACATGCATTCGTTCATGTGAAGGCTATAAAATGGACCATAAAACTATCGAAGACAAAAAAGGACTATAAGTATGTACAGTTATTAACAGTTTTCGAAAACCATAAGATGAGCGGACCGAAAGCAAAATGTGCTCATGCAATTATGGACATTTGTTGCTTCACTTAAGGAACTCACAGCCCTTCTGCCCCAACATCAAAACCAGTCCCATATGCGTCACTTAAATGGAGCATAAAGAGAAAGATTGCAAATGCAATAAAATGTTAACCATATGTAAATTTTATTGAAATGATGACGATTCTTTTCTCCCAGTTGTTTGTTTGTTTTACCATTGCCAGAAGCACCGAAGAAGTCCTTTAAGAAATATCATGACCGAGATACAAAGTTAAATAAACCGAACACAATTTTAAACATCTCATCTCTTGGAAAGTTTGTCCAAAACAAAAGTTTTATGTTTTAAGGGCCATATCGTATCGTCGGTTCAGTCATTTCAGTGTTGAGCTCGATTTGCTTGTTACCTACCACAAGGATAACAGCACCACCATCAGGACATCAGTAGGAGATTTCGTAATGCCCAAGTAGTCGTTTATAAGTTGTTCCATAAATGACATCAAAGCAACAAAGTCCTGTCGAACCAGTGACACCACTTATACTATTTAACTCGGTTGCTGCACAAGTTAATGTTTGCTCTGGTGGGCGACAGCAGGCCTACAGTGGGACAGCAGACAGTATTTATTGCTATACAACAGTTGCATGGAAAAGTTTCTTAAACCAATGTTTGCCAAAACATTGTCCCCCAGATGAAACCCCTTTTGCGAAAAGTGTTAGAAAAACACAGAATCTCGCTTAAGAAAATATCATATTATTCATATGTTTCACAGTGCGGGCTATGGAAGCAACTGAAGAATGACTAAATCATGGCGTGCCGACTATGCAACTATCTACTTCATATAACGATTATTACCAAGCCGAGATATTTAAAAAATAAATGAAAGTTTAATAACGAAAAAAAACACAGTTCTACAAAAATAATGGAGTAGAAAATTTACATCATTTTAATTTTATTCTGAGTTTAGGTAACAACAAACTTGGATGGACTGCAAAGTGGAGGATGCCGGCCGTCTTTAGCTTTTCTTAGTTGTCTTACTTGTCTTTCGGTTTCTAAAATAAATTCCATTTGAGTTCGATATTGTCCTGGCTCAAGACCTTTTTGCATCTATATTGTAAAGAATGCAAAAAATGTATTTACAAATGGCATGTCGACATTTATTACTTGGCTGTCCACTAACTTTTTGCATTTTTCAGCAAGGGAATTGCATTTTTTGGAGTATCGTTAATTTTTACAGAATAAAAAATTAAATAATAACACAATAAAAATAAAATAAATCGAGACACGCTTGAATTAGTTTTTTAATAGCTGACATTCCAGCGAAGAAAACAATATTAACCATACTAAAGCCTTACCTTACCTCATTTGTTCATTGATTTTCTTCAAATATACCTAGTTTTCTGCTTTCCCAAACCATGTTAAAATTAAATTCGCAGTATTTGTAGTTTTATAGTATTTATAGTCCTCGAACTTGTCCTCGGCGAAAATTGTAATAACATTGTTTTTAAATACCCTTCAAAAATACCTTATGCAACAAAAATCTACTACAACATTTTCTGATATATTGCTTTTCTACTTGAAAACGAAAAAGAAAATTTTTTTACTAAAATTCCAATTTTCGTCTATAATACGTCAATAATAATAACAAGTATAAAGACGTTAAGTTCGGCCGGGCCGAATCTTATATAGCCTCCACCACGGAGTGCATTCCATAGCATTACCGATAGATTAGAGGTTGTCGACTTGATAAAGAAGTGAAGTAACATATTTTGAAAATTGTGTATGCGCATTACTATATTTGTATACTAATTTCATTGCTTCATTATTATAATATTAGTCTACTAATATATATATATATATATATATATATATATATATATATATATATATATATATATATATATATATATATATATATATATATATATAGTTATATAGATATATAATACTGCAATTGTAATCAAAAAGTGAACATGAAGGAGCCAGTACTGTCATTCGTCATTAGAGACCACAATTTTCCTCAGTGCCGATTTCTCCCATTTGCAATGTATTGATTCAGCTACAAACAGAGTGACTGTATCAGTTTGATAAGAAAAGTACAAATTTCAAAGAAGATTTCAAATTTCAAACGATTTGCCTCAATATTGGAATGAACGCATTTAATTTCATGATTCTAGGTACATCCGTTTGCTTGGTACCTATTTATCATTTTTTAAAATATTGACCCTACAAGTACGATTTTGGAGAAATACTCATATTGTACGTGTCTATCAAAACAGACGAGTGTAAACACTAAATTTCATGATTCTAGCTACAGGCGTTTGCATGGTACCAATTTCATCCCGTTTTTATCCTAAAGGTATGAATAACGAAAGTTATCTTTATTTTTCGTGTTTACGCAGTCACAGAAGTGTACACACCGAATTTCACTATTCTAAATGGAACCCTTTGATTGGTACCATTTCTATCCCTTTCGCTCCATTTTCCGCCTAAAAGTACAAATTTCGAAAAAATCCTTTATGTTTCACGTCTACGCAGTCAGATAAATGCAGACACCGAATTTCATGATTTTAACTTCAGCGGTTTGGTTGGTACCATTTTTATCCCTCTTTTCCAAGTGTATCCCTTAGAAGTACAAATTTCGAAAAATCTCTATATTTTACGCGTCTACGTAATTATAGGGACGTAGACACCGAATTTCATCTTTCTAGCTGTAGTCGTATCATTGGTACCATTTTTATCCCTTTTGTCCCATTTCACCCTCTAAATCTTTTTTGTACTTTTTGATGATTACACTTTACTAGAGGAAGGTACGAAACAGAGTTCATGTGTATAAAAATCGGAAATTAAAAAAATGCTTAAATAGTCTAAATATTAAGGGTATTTTCAGTCCTTGTTAGGGAAAAATTTTTCCCTCTGGGCCGATTTCGCCCACTTTCAATCCCAACCGATCTGCAACCATAAGACGCATTTAGAGAAAATTTGAACCTCCTAGCTCATTTCGTTCGGCCTCTATCGTGCTTTCAACAGACAGACGGACATGGCTAAATCGTCTTAGAATTTTACCACGACCCAGAATATATATTCTTTATGGGGTCTCCGTTCAATATTTCAAGGTGTTAAATAAATATAGTACCAAACGACTACAGCTAGAAAGATGAAATTCGGTGGCTGATGAATGCTGCTACCATGCTACTTAATACTGCTGTTAAAGGAGTTTTTCTTTGCAGAACTGTATCGAAAGTGAATCCCTTTCAACACTGTGTGGTTTCAACAGTATGATCCGACTTGTCACATAGCCAGGTCCTGCTATCAGAGAATTGCTGCGAAAGTTCTCCCCAAAATGCTGATTTCTAGAAACTCGACATGTCTTTGGCCCCCAAAGTTGCCGGCCCTCTCTACACCTACCTTTTTCTTGCGAGGTTATTTCAACAGGAAGTTTATAAAATAAATCAAAAAAAAAAAAAAAATAGATGATTTAAAGCAATGCATTTGAACAAAAATTGAGACAATTCTTACTGCAACTCTGCAGGAAGTAATGGATGATGAATGTTGCGCATGCGTCACCGACTATGGATGTTATTTAAATTCTCTTATTTTGAAAACCCCTTAAAAAGGTTTAATACAAATGTATCATTTGTCAAATTAACAAAGAACAAATAATATATATGAATTAAACAAAAAGTTATTTGAGTTTCTTAAAGTAGGATCATTCATCAGCCACACTGTACAGAGGTATGTACATGAACTGCGTAGACACGTAAAACAAAGAGATTTTAGAAAGTCGTACTTTTAAGGGGTAAAAGGGGATAAAAATGGTACCAACCAAATGGCCGCAGCTAAAATCATGGAATTTCGGTATATACATCTGACTGCATAGACACGCAAAATAAAAAGATTTTTCCAAATTCGTACTTTTTACTTTAACGGCAAAAATTGTTAGAAGTTAGTTTATTTTGCACTAAGTACGTGAGATAATGAATTTTAAAAATTTGTACTTTTGACATTAAAATAGAATGGAAATACAACCAACTGTAGCACCCACTATCTACCAATATTTATGGTACTTACGCTGTTTTGAAAATATAAATATGTGGAAGGTTCGCTCGAACAAAATTGGGAAATATTAAAAACTTACTTCCAAAGCTTAAATACCATAAATATTGGTAGATAGTGGGTGCTACAGTTGGTTGTATTTCCATTCTATTTTAATTCCAAAAGTACAAATTTTGAAAAACCATTATCAGACGTACATAGTGCAATATAACTTAACTTCATGATTCGACCAATTTTTGTCGTAAAAGCTAAAGTACGAATTTGGAAAAAAAAACTTTTTATTTTGCGTGTCTATGCAGTAAGAGGAATGTATACACCGAATTCCACGATTCCAGCTGCGCCCATTTGGTTGGTACCATTTTTACCCCCTTGACGTTTCTACGCAATTAGAATTTCATCATTCTAGCTGTAGTCCTTTAGTTGGTACTATTTTCATCCCTCTGTACCATTGTATCCCTTGGAAGTACGAATTTCGAAAAATCCGTTTATTTTCCGTGTCTACGCAGTCAGAGGAATGTATACTCCGAATTGCATGACTCTAGCTGCGGTCATTTGGTTGCTACTATTTGTATCCCCTTTTTCCATTTTAACCTCAAAAAGTACGAATTTCGAAAAATTCGTCTATTTTCCGTGTCTACGCAGTCAGAGGAATGTATACTCCGAATTTCATGACTCTAGCTGCAGTCATTTGATTGGTACAATTTTTATCCCCTTTTTTCATTTTAACCTCAAAATGTACGAATTTTGAAAAATCCGTGTATTTTACTTATCTATGCAATCAGAGGAATGTATACCCCGAACTTCATTATTCTAGGTACAGCCGTTTGGTTGGTACCATTTTTATCCCTCTATTCCAATTTTACCCCGTAAAAGTACGAATTTGAAAAAATACTTTTATATTATATATCTACTCAATTAGAGGAATGTTTACACGGAATTTCGTGATTCTATCTGTTGTCGTTTAATAAGTACCATTTTTATCCCTTTTTTTCCCCATTTCACCCCCTCCAATAAGAATCACTTTATGGTGCACGTTTTTGCTATAAGGGGAATGTGCATACCAAATATCAAGCAAATATAAAAAGACATATTCAAAAACATGCTTAAATACGCTAAAATATTAGGGATTATTATGGGTATTTTTAGTCCTTGTGAATGAAAAATGTTTCCCTTTGGGCCGATTTCGCCCCGTTTCAATTCCAACCGATCTACGACTATAAGACGCATTTATGGAAAATATGAACGTTCTAGCTCCTTTCGTTTAGATGCTATCGTGCTTTCAACAGACGGACGGACGGACATGGCTAGATCGTTTTAGAATTTTATGATGATCAAGAATATATATACTTTATAGGGTCTCAGGTCGATATTTCAAGGTGTTACAAACGGAATGACAAAGTTAGTATACCCCCATCCTAGAGGTGGAGGGTATACAAATATATTATCCTGTAATATTACTGCACTTCTATGAAAATCGACAGCCTCTGTGGAATGGAATCCATGGTGGAGGGTATATAAAGTTCGCACCAGCCGAACTTAACTTATTTTTAAATAAAACATATTTTTTAGAAAAAACCAGCTAAATGAAAAAAAAAAATAAATATTTTGTTTTATTTCTAACAAAGAAAACAATGACTGGAGATAAATGACGAAATAAATGTGTACTTTCTTTGTTGACGCAAAGGATTTTTTAATTTGTTTGGTTAAATAAATATCTACGGATAAATGTAGAAGTTTTTCCCCTCGCAAGGACTGAAAATAACCTCAATAACCGTTAATATGTAGAGTATTTAAGCATGTTTTTTGAATACGTCTGCTTATATTTACTTGATACTTTGAATGCGCATTCCCCTGATAGAATACACGTAGTGGATAAGAGGATAAAAATTGCACCAACCAAATGGCTGTAGTTAGAGTCATGGAATTCGTTGTATACTGACTGCATAAACTCGCAAATTTTTGTTCATTTTAGTTTGGCAATACTAATAATTTTTATATTTTCCTGTAATATAACTACACTTCTAAGAAAATCGACAGCATCTGTGGAAATTTCGGCGCGACCGAACTTAACGCCGTTTGCAAAATGAGACGCTCGAACAAAATTGGAAAATATTATTATTATACGCAAACTGTAAGAAACGTGGACAATTTTCGTGTTTTGAGATGAAGCTCATTCTCATCTCGGAGGCCAAGTCAATAAGCAAAATTGCGTTCAGAGAACTCACACGTGACTATTGAGAAGTATCGGAGAGGTGCTGTTGAGAGTGGTAGTCACATTAACGGTTTTGTGTTCCATTTCAACCTCTACAATAAAACCCAGAAATTTATAGCCGATTCTAATTTGAAATTTTAAATGGCCCGCCTTATAGTACATGGTCCATATCCTGAAGGAACAAGGATGTTCAAAACATCTTTAATCCTTGAATATCCTTGCAAAATAGCCCAAAATATTCTATAAAACTTGTCAAAATTTCAGGATGGTATCGGGATGGTCCCTTGATCACCTACAATTAAAAAAAATATATTGCGGTCGTTAATGGGTTAGGAAATTCCAAAAAAATCAGAATGAAAGATCAGTACCTTTCCAGCAAGCCCTTTCAAACACAAATAGGACCAAAAAAGTGAAAGTAGAGCGGATTTTATAAAAATATGCACTAAAAATAGCACTAAAAACAAAAATTTTTTGAGCAATTTTTTAATAAAATACACATCTTTGTACTAAAGGGTGATTTTCTAGCTACACTGCAACACTGGTTTAAACAGCTGACGCACGTTTCGTGTTTTGTTTCACTGTCAAACATCTTCAGTTTGGTCTATAATTTAACCATGAATCGTCTTACAAACGAACAACGTTTGCAAGTTATTGAATTTTATTATCTTAAGAAAGTTCATCGCGCGCTTCCATTTTATGGTCAGTTTAATCGACCCACTGAAGCGGCTATTCGGGCTATTGTGACTAAATTTCGCACCAAATTTACATTGTTGGACATTAAACCATCAACACGCTTACGTAGAGTGCGAACTGAAGAAAATATCGCATTTTTCTGAATTTTATGTGTTTTTTTTTTTGAAAAATTTTCCTATAGCTTTTAAAAAATCACCCTTTATAATAACTAGGCAATAGTTTTGATATGCAAATTTTTTGTGGGATTTCTCAAAAGCCAAACTATATTCTCTGATATATCTAAAAGAATGATTATGACCTTTTGCTAAAAATGCGGAAGGACGTAGATATTGTCAAACACAACTTAATTAAATCACAAGCGTAGTTGACTGTTTCTCACACCACTGTGCCAAGTTAGTCTTGTTGTTGCTGTTGTTTTTTGCTATTACCACAGTTGTTATTTACTTAAAATGCAACTATGTTTACATCCACTCCAAAAAGCCAGAAGTACGAAACGGCACTATGTACACATACAAGTATGTGTAATAGGGTAGATCGAAGGGTGGATTTTTTCGTTTGGATTTTTGTGCTTATAAATTAGGGACAGTAAGGGGAAAATGGACTATTGTTACTTACACATAGATTGGATTTCGATCCACCCTTTTGTTTAGTCTTTCTGTCGGTATCTTGACAAAACTGTTCAAAGCTTGTTGCAAAACCCTGGTCTTTTTTGTGTGTCATAATCTTCACAGCTCTCGCCCCCACTCAGCTTCCTCACTTCGCATGTCCTTAATGAAACACTAAAATGTATCCTTAATATTTTTGCCCCGATCTGCTGTTACTTGAAGGGTTCTTCATGCTGTTGATGGAGCTCGTTGGCGGCTGCCACAAGAATAAGAAGAAAAGTGTGGTGGTTGGTTGGTTTGTAGTGTCGTGTTGCTTGTTTATGTCGTATGTATGTGCGCGGTAAAATGGGGTTTTTGTGGCTTTAAAGTCACTTCTTAAAGTCGGTACGTCAGTTGGTTTGAATTTTATCTGGTGGCCCAAGGAAGGCAAACTACCCAGAAAAAATACCATGATGATGATGATGTTAAAGATGATGACAGGGTATGCACTATTTGTATTGTGACAGGGGAAAAGAAAATAAGCAGAGCAAAGCAAAGCAAACTTTGACTTAGATGCCGTTCCATAACCAATCCAAACTGATGCTGATACTTGGAATGACGTTGAGTGAGGCCAGTAGCAGCAGCATTTTAAAGTTTTTGTAACAAAATTAAGGATTTCCAGTTATTTTAACAAAGTCTTGAGTATTACCACTATCACCAGCAACAGCACCAACACAGACATCTATCTATACATCCGTGTCAGCTTTGAAATCACTTTTCATGCGATTTTTCCTAAAGAGCATCGACAAAAACAACATTTGTTTGTATCTTTGACAAGGATTCGTTTAATTTGGCAGAAGACGCGCACCAACAAAAAGAAGGATACCTTGAGATTTTGGTATCTTAAGCAAATTGTGTGCAAGTCTGAAATTAACAAATGGTTGGGATAAAATAAATACAGTTTGTTAGCTAAATACTCATTCGTTCAAAATAAACAATGTTGTTGTCGGTCGGTGGGTGGGTTTTTTGTGGAACATTTGAGACAAGTACTAATTGCCTGGTTAAAGGGATGCACAAAATGAGACATTAAACAAGATACATTGAAAAAAATGCACCTGATAATCTTAACGAAAGAAGTTATTACAAATGATTAGAGCAAACATTTATTTGAAGTGCAGGAAGTTTAGTCCAAATTAAGTCCGATTATGTTATATGTTAAAGGTAATTATAATGGCGTCAAATGTAGCCAGTTTCACTTTTACCCAGAAACAACTGCTTAGCAAGAATCTCTAAATAATAGAAAAACATCAATTCTTAATTCAATAAACTTTTGTTTTCAAGTTCTTTATTTTTCATAACAAAATATGAAAAAATTCATAGATTTTTAATTAAACTTCATTATTTTTATGAATAGTTTCATAAATATAATAAATTCTACTGAACCTTCCAATTTTAACAAAAAAACTGACTTGTTTTAGTTGCGGGAAATTGATTAGCTCACCATTATTTATTGAAAATCACGTTACTTAATTATTATAGTTTTTTGTTTATTTATTCACATTTTTATAAATTAAAATTTAACCTGAACTGGGATATTGTCCTGGCTCAAGACCATTTTGCTTCTATATTTAATAGAACGCAAATTTATTTACAAATGGCATGGTGACATTTATTACTTGGCTGCAGACTACCACGATCATGATTTCGACCATGTCAAAAGTCTTTTCAAGTGGCTTCGCAGCGACTTTTCAATATCAAACCCGGCCTCTATGAGGAGATGATTCTCACAAACGAACGAGAAGCACAACTCACTTGCCGAATTTGCGTTTAAAAACGAATAAATCCCCATTTGTGTGGGAGGTGCCACTGAAAATATCAAAAATGTATATAGCCTATTTTCCCCACTGGTTCGGCATAAACATACTGTGAATATTTCAAGAAGATCGGTCCAGTGGTTTAGGCAGCTATAAATAACAAACAAACTTACAAACACAGATTCATTTATATATATGCCAATTTATTTACAAATGACATGGTGACATTTATTACTTGGATGTACACTACCCCTATAATGATTGCCGGGCCATGACTATGCTTCATCGCAGCAAATTTTTAACAAAATACCTGGACTCTTTAAGTAAATGATTCACCCAATGAGAACCTCATTTTCCGAATTCGCTATATTCATGAAAAACCTTTTATGAAATGGCTTCAGAACCTTTTATGAATGATTTTTGTGCTAACCAAACATAGACTCGCTATCACAGAACTTAGGAGGGAGCTACCATTACGGTGAATCTGATCCACTGTTACTTCGATGAAGTGGAATGCTCCAGGACCAGCTGAAGAAAATTTGGTTTGGCTGTCCCCACACATAAGACCTTCCATCTGACCCAAATCTATTTATAAGGTGCATCTATGCGGTGAGTGGAATCTACGTACCATATTTCATAATTCTAGCTGTAATACTTTAGTTGGTACAATTTTTATCCCTTTTTATGCCGCTCACTTCTTAAAAGTAAAAATTCAAAAAAAAATCAATTTATGTTGCGCGTCTACGGAGAAATGTACACGCCGAATTTCACGATCTTAGCAACAATACTCCAGGTGGAACCAAATTTATCCCTTTTTGTCTCGATTAAGTACACCAATACCTCGCTTTGCGTCGTTTCGTTTTGCGTTTTTTTTTTCGAAGTTGTGTCGCTGCTGAATTAGTACTAATTTGCAATGTGCGTCGTTAGATTTTCGAAGTTGGGTTGTTTTGGGTTCGAGTCTTTAATGCTAGAGTTTTGGAAAAAGTTCGACATTGTGAAAGACATAGGAATTATTTTTGATTCGTGGGAGGAGGTTAAACCATCTTGCATGAATGGTGTTTGGCGCAAACTATAGCCTGAATGTGTTCACAGAATATGCGCTGCAGAAGTTTATGGTACACCAGCTGTTCGTCATGAATTTTTAATTTAGCTAGAGAGTATAATGTTGAAGATATGGAAGAGACTGACTGACTGACATAAATGAATTGCTAACCTCGCACAACTAAAAATTGTCTAATGAAGAACTATTGCAACTAGAATTGCAATTTGCTAATAAGAAGATGGTCGTTCAATAGAAATCTACGAAGAACAAAATTTAACCTCCAAAAAAATTTCCAAAGCCATATGTTTGATAGACGAAGCTGTGGAGACTTTTTTAAAAAAATCCTGACAGCGTAAGGAGTTTTAAAGTGTTCCAGGCGGTAGCTACGAACATCAATTCCTACAAGGAAATTTATTTTACGTTGACAAAAACTGCTCGGCAAACATTGGACCAATTTTTTGTGAAAGAAAGACTATTACGAGCCACTATGGACACATCTGACAGTGATTATTTTTTTGTTTTTTAATAAATTACCCAGCAAAAAGAGAGCACCCAAAGAAGTGAAAAAGATGTTCATATTGTGATTCGGAAGTAGTGAAAATTGGGATCTTCACCAATGAATTTAACATTGAGTTGCTCCTATGACAACTGCTTTACTTTGAAAGGCTTAAAAGTTATTTTAAAGTGGTGCAAAGGAACCACTTTTTCACCGGTTTCCATTTCTGTTTTAAAAAATCCGTCGCTACCGGGGGTAGAACAGCGGACTTTCTGGTTGCTACTACGAAACTCTAACCATTTCAGCTATCCTCTGTTGTAAGTGCTGAATAACTAAAACAAATCATTTAGTTCGGTAGAACTGACAATAGGAAACTTAACAAAATATTTATTTAATATGAACTAATATATAACAAATAAATATAATAAATTAAATTTGGTATTAAATAAATTGACACTACTTAATTTTACTGATATTATATAGTGTTAATAGTTATTAAGAATATGAAATATTTTAAGTACATTAAAAAACTATAAATTTGTATTTTTTAAGCAAAAAAATTTTAAATTGTTAAAATTATACAAAATTAAACATTGTTTATTTATGAAAGTAATAAAAAAATATAAAAAATTTTTTCCCGAGCCAAGATTCGAACCCGAGATCTTCGGGGTGTAAAGCGGACACCTTACCTTCGTGACCCCATACTAAAAAGTCGTTCCCATTCAGTTGTGAAATGCTATTCATAAAATGTTACGGAATATTAACATATTATAAACTTTTTTGAAGTTGTTTAAAAGAGCTTCCTCAAAAGCGGGAAAATGCAGATTTGGATTTTGAGATGCGATTAAAATGTGCTTCCTACGGAAGTACTTCCAACTTTTTCGCTGGGTAATTGATTATTTTATTTTGACTATTTTATTTTGTTTTAATGGATTTTTTTTTGTTTTTTGTATGTATGTAATTAAATTTTGTGTTATTTTTGTTTTTTAAATGTTTACTTTGTTAATTTTTTTTTAAAGTAGTATTTTCGTAACACTGGAACCTATCATCGACCTTTACATGGTTTGCTATAAAAAATCATAATTCACTTTGTGTCGTGTTTTTTTTTTTGGAACGTAACCACGACGCAAAGTGAGGTATGGGTGTACAAATTTCGAAAAATCTCTTTATGTTGCAAGTCTACGTTGTCAGAAAACGTAAATATCGATTATTTAGCTGCATTGGTTAAATTGGTACCATTTTTATCCCGTTTTTTCTCTTTCCTCCCCTAAAAGTACAAAGTTCGGAAAATCCTTGTTGTTCATTTCATGTTTCTAGCTTCTGTTTTTCATGTTTATCACTTTTTGTCCCATTTTACCCCATAAAAGTACGAATTTCATAAAACCTTTTCTTAGACGGCATCTACGTCATACGCTGAAAATTCCATGACCCGTTTTTGTCTGGGTTCTGGTCAAGCCGCTAGCCGCAGCTGCCGGCCGCGGAGGTTTTTTCCACAATAAGAAATAAATTGCATTGCATTTTATAAAAAATAGATGCAAAAAGGTTTTGCTATCAGTTAAAATCAATTTTTACTTTTCTTTTAAATCGAAAAATAAGAAAAGATCCTGAGTATGCGTCCTTCTTCATAGGTTAAAGGGGATACTAGATTTTATGTCTTAATTGGAAATTTATACTCTGCAATTTAAACAATCAGAATAAAACCAAGATAAATGCCGGAGGACACAAAAACTAAACATTTAGAATATTTTAAATGCATAAATACATTTGAAAACCTCTGGGCTTTCAACTGCAATATAAACAATATGTATTCAGAATGCGGTTAAATAAATAAATTAAATATATCTAAGCGATTTAGTAAAATAAGAAGATAGAAGTATTTTATGTTATTAAGAAACGTAGCTTATCTATGTCACTTTATTAAAAATTATTGCTTCACTTATTTTATAAATAAATAAAAATATTACACAATAAAAGCAACAGTTTCATATACTCTTTCGTTTCAGAAAGTTCGAATTTTCCCAAAAATATTCTTCAGGAATTCACTGAAAGAAATGTGCTGAAAAGAGATTCGTTTCGTTTTCTCGGTTCCAATTAACGATGCATTTGCACTTTCGAAACCCAAAATATGCATTCAATTAAACTAAAACTAACCAAAATTCTATACCAACCGTAATCCTGGAAATTCCCATATATTTTAATTTCGAGCGTTATTTAAACAAATATGTTGCAAAGTTATTACTTAGAATTTTTCTCAATTTGTTTCATATTTATCAGCACATACCTTCACACATTTTCATATCCTTCTAACTAAGGCATTAATATTGATTACTGCGTTCCACATAACCCGGTGATTTATTTCATATCTTTTCGATTCTCCACGCGTCAGCTGAAATCCTCCAGCAATGACATACATACGGGAATATACCCCAGCATTAGAGTTAATAACCAGAGTGATATCTGTTTGTGACATTCCAAAGACTTCATATTAAAAAACTGCCTAATACCACCTGAAGCATGAACTTATTGTGAATTTTTGCCACACCGAGTACAAAACAAAAAAAAACACGCGCAACCCATTACAGTTTTCGGGGGACATGACAAATGTTTAGTGCTCACCCCCTTAGGCGTACAAAATGTATATCAAAATGGAAATTTTTTGGAACGCAAACAAGTACACACGATTACGAGTACGAGTATGTATGAATATGTATTTTATATAGGTGTACGTATGTATGTGTGCGAAGAAAAGGGTGTAACTTATAGAGTGTCGGAAATATTTGTGTTTATATAAAATTTAACATAATCTTTTTTAAAGATTTTCGAATTAAAATTACAAAGAACTGTATTTTGTCGATGGCTCTAATTTAAAATTCCATTGACATTTTTTCTGTGTAAATATGGGGTGGATCATGTAACATTTTAGATTTAAACTACCGATTACTTTGACTTTGAAAAGTAGAATAACATTTATTATACCCTCCACCTCCAGGATGGGGGTATACTAACTTTGTCATTCTGTTTGTAACACCTCGAAATATCGACCTGAGACCCTATACAGTATATATATTCTTGATCGTCATTTTCGTCAAATTCTAAGACGATCTAGCCATGTCCGTCCGTCTGTTGAAAACACGCTAGCATCTAAACGAAAGGAGCTAGGACGCCCAAATTTGCTATAAATGCGTCTAATAGTCGTAGATCGGTTCGGATTGAAACTGGGCGAAATCGGCCCAAATGGAAAAAAATTTCCCCCACAAGGACTGAAAATACCCATAATATATTTATATTTTACAGTATTTAGGCATGTTTTTTCAATATATCTGCTTGTATTTATTTGATATTGGGTATGCGCATTCCCCCTATAACAAATAGGCGCACCATAAAGTGCTTCTCATTCGTAGGGGGTGAAATGGGACAAAAAGGGATAAAAATGGTACCTATCAAACGATAACAGCTAGAAACACGAAATTTGGTATGTACGTTCCTCTAATTGAGTAGATGCATAATATAAAATTATTTTTTTCAAAATTCGTACTTTTAAGGGGTAAAATTTGGGAAAGGAGGGATAAAATGGTACCAACTAAACGGCTACAGATAGAATGATGAAATTCGATGTGTACATACCTATAATTGCGTAGACAAGTAAAATAAAGGGAATTTTAGAAAGCCGTACTTTTAAGGGGGCAAAATGGGAAAAAGGGATAAAAATGGTACCAACCAATCGGCTGCACCCAAAAGAATGAAATTCGGTGTATACATTCCTCTGAATGTGTAGACACGTAAAGTAAAAAGGTTTTTCCTTTTACAATGGGAACAGAGAGATAAAAATGGTACCAACTAAACGGCTACAGCTAGAATGATGAAATTCGATGTGTACATTAGGGCGTACCTCAAAAAAAAAGTTCGCCGTACACCTTCGAATATGAAGTATTATTGAAAGGTAGTTTCAAAAAAAAAATTTTTATTTTTTTATGCCGAACGTAGGGGTCGCGCTTTTACATTTTTCTATATAACTTGTATTTATAAACGGATTTTAAAGTGTGATACATCGATGTTTTTGTCTCGACGAGGCCGTTTTTTTTGCTTTTGAAGTCATTGAGCTCAAGCACCCCCTTCTGGTACTTACCCATCATTTCTCAGTTGCTACTACCCTAATGTACCACTCTAATAATCGAAAATTAAAGCTCGCATAAAATCATGAATCATGTTTGAGCTCAATGACTTCAAAGACAAAAAAATCGGACAAAAACATCGATGTATCACACTTTAAAATCCGTTTATAAATGCAGAAGTTATATAGAAAAATGTAAAAGCGCGACCCCTACGTTCGGCATAAAAAAATAAAAAAAATTTTTTTGAAACTACCTTTCAATAATACTTCATATTCGAAGGTGTACGGCGAACTTTTTTTTTTTACTTGTAACCTGGTACGCTCTAGTGTACATACCTACAATTGCGTAGACAGGTAAAATAAAGAGATTTTTAGAAAGCCGTACTTTTAAGGGGGTAAAATGAGAAAAAGGGATAAAAATGGTACCAACCAAATGGCCGCAGCTAGAATGACGGAATTCGGTATACACATTCGTCTGACTGCATAGACAAGCAAAATAAAAATATTTTTCCAAATTCGTATTTTTTATTTTTTAATCAATGTTTTTTAAAAATAATCTTGCACTGTGTTCGTGAGAAATAATGAATTTTCAAAATTTGTACTTTTGGAATTAAAATGGATGGAAATACAACCAACGTAGTGTTTAAGTTTTATTGAAAATTGCTGTCTTATGTGATTTTTTAAGAGCTTAATAACTTTTTTTTAAAAAAAAACGCATAAAATTTGCAAAATCTCATCGGTTCTTTATTTGAAACGTTAGATTGGTCCATGACATTTACTTTTTGAAGATAATTTCATTTAAATGTTGACCGCGGCTGCGTCTTAGGTGGTCCATTCAGAAAGTCCAATTTTGGGCAACTTTTTCAAGCATTTCGGCCGGAATAGCCCGAATTTCTTCGGAAATGTTGTCTTCCAAAGCTGGAATAGTTGCTGGCTTATTTCTGTAGACTTTAGACTTGACGTAGCCCCACAAAAAATAGTCTAAAGGCGTCAAATCGCATGATCTTGGTGGCCAACTTACCGGTCCATTTCTTGAGATGAATTGTTCTCCGAAGTTTTCCCTCAAAATGGCCATAGAATCGCGAGCTGTGTGGCATGTAGCGCCATCTTGTTGAAACCACATGTCAACCAAGTTCAGTTCTTCCATTTTTGGCAACAAAAAGTTTGTTAGCATCGAACGATAGCGATCGCCATTCACCGTAACGTTGCGTCCAACAGCATCTTTGAAAAAATACGGTCCAATGATTCCACCAGCGTACAAACCACACCAAACAGTGCATTTTTCGGGATGCATGGGCAGTTCTTGAACGGCTTCTGGTTGCTCTTCACTCCAAATGCGGCAATTTTGTTTATTTACGTAGCCATTCAACCAGAAATGAGCCTCATCGCTGAACATTTCGAACACATGAACACATTTCGAACCGAACACTGATTTTGGTAATAAAATTCAATGATTTGCAAGCGTTGCTCGTTAGTAAGTCTATTCATGATGAAATGTCAAAGCATACTGAGCATCTTTCTCTTTGACACCATGTCTGAAATCCCACGTGATCTGTCAAATACTAATGCATGAAAATCCTAACCTCAAAAAATCACTCTTTATTTACTTTTTGAATTGACTTGAAGTATTATTTCGATATATATTATAAAAATTTGTTTTAGTTTTTTCGTTTGTATTTTTTTTGGTCTGTAATCAATATTTGATTTGAACTGGGATATTGTCCTGGCTCAAGACCATTTTGCATCTATATTTAATAGAATACAAATTTATTTACAAATGGCATGGTGACATTTATTACTTGGCTGCAGACTACCACGACCACGACCATGTATATGTAAAGAGTGATTTTTTTGAGGTTAGGATTTTCATGCATTAGTATTTGACAGATCACGTGGGATTTCAGACATGGTGTCAAAGAGAAAGATGCTCAGTATGCTTTGACATTTCATCATGAATCGTCTTACAAACGAACAACGCTTGCAAATTATTGAATTTTATTATCAAAATGCGTGCTCTGTTAAGAAAGTTCATTGCGCGCTTCCATTTTATGGTCAGTTTAATCGACCCACTGAAGCGGCTATTCGGGCTATTGTGACTAAATTTCGCACCAAATTTACATTGTTGGACATTAAACCACCAACACGCTTACGTAGAGTGCGAACTGAAGAAAATATCGCAGCTGTATCGGCCAGTGTTAATGATGACCACCAATTTTCGATTCGTCGCCGTTCGCACCAATTGGGTCTCTGTTACTCAAAAACGTGGAAATGCCAAAATTGGACTAAGCGGATGGACCACCTAAGACGCAGCCGCGGTCAACATTTAAATGAAATTATCTTCAAAAAGTAAATGTCATGGACCAATCTAACGTTTCAAATAAAGAACCGATGAGATTTTGCAAATTTTATGCGTTTTTTTTTTTAAAAAGTTATCAAGCTCTTAAAAAATCACCCTTTATATGCTAGCAAGGCTCGCGTAATCATCGCCAAAGAAGTTTTCGCCACAAAATCGCGAAAATGTTTGCAGGGTAAGTATGTGTATTTTATATTTATTTATAAAATTATTTTTTCAATATTTGTATTTATTTTTGTTTGGCTATATTAAAAAAAGTGGCATTGGCCTGTAATGTTACTGCACTTCTACGAAAATCTACAGCCTCTGTGGAATGCAATCCATGGTGGAGGGTATATAAAGTTCAGCCCGGCCGAACTTAACGCCGTTTTTTACTTGTTTTTATTTGCAGGTTTATGTTTGACATTTGAAAAATGTGACGCTATACGCTCGAACAAAATTGGGAAATATTAAAAAGTTACTTCCAAAGTAGTGAGTCTTTATGCCAACTGTAAGAAATTTACGTGGAAATTTTTGTGGTTTCAGATGAAGCTCGTTTTCAACCTTTACAATAAAACCAGCAAAAATAACCAGTACTTTTTATAGCCGTTTCTAATATAAAATTTTAAATGGTCCACCCTATATAAATTTGGCAATTTTCTGGTAGGATTCTGTTCAGGAACTGAATATTCTTATACTTTCTGTATAGCTGAGGAGTGGAACGAATTTTGATTTTTTTTCTAAATCTTAAAAGTATAATTTTTAATCATTTTTTATATGCGACATATATGTCCCATGTGAAATCATCTACAATGTATCCGTATTTCTGGAGATATTTTGACAAAATTGAATTTATGTTAGTAGCTGAAATTTGTATACATAAATCTTGGCTCTAAAGTCAGAAACTATGAAAAGTGCCTTAAGAAAAACCCGCGTAGCTCTCTATCACGTTTTTTGCTGGCTAACAAGGGAATTTTTGTGATAGAATTTTTTCAGTAACCCTGATAGAAAAAGTTCAAATAATGCAAATAAACGCGAATTGTAGATTTTTGCAACAATTACAGCTGTTTTTGCCACTGACTGCATATATGTTAGAAGCGACATTGGTTCTCAAAAACCATCAAAAAAAAAACCGTCGGATACGTCAGAAATGTCATGATTACACAATAATTTTAGTCATATCTCCCACGAAAATTAAAATTTTGCGAAAATATTCAATTCGTATTTTTTAATTTACCGCGCTCTACCGAAATACCCGCATTATTTGTCGAAAATGATCGATCTTCTAAAGAAACATGGTAGAAGTTTAACCCTAGAAATTTTGTTTTATACATTAGCGTCTAATTTTGCTACTGAAGCGTGAAGAGCCTTATTTACTACTTTGGTGTCTTTGGTGACCCCCACTGAAATTTTTCGACATTCATTTCGTAGAACATTTTAATCCTTAAATGTCCTTTTTGAGAGGACTTTTTTTGATTATCTCGAAAAACTGGTCAAATTGACCCAAAAAAGAGATCTCCCACAAAAATAATCCTCATATAATTACACAATATAGTTCTGACAATAACTTTTGTCCCTTCGACCAAAAAATCAAAACTTTAATCCACTGTAAAAAGAAACTCAGACCACCTGGTCTATAAGTTTATTCTACAACTAGTAAATCAAAAAAAAATTTTTTTCAAATCCATGCTTTATGCAAGCAAAATTCTATTGGGTCTAGAAATTCTTTTTTAGTTATCTTTTGTAGAAGGAAAAATTACTGCAAAATTTCAGTTTTTTATCTGCCATAGAACGGCATATATTCGAAAATGGGTTTTAACTTCGTATGGGAGGTGCCACGCCCACATTTCCATTACCGCCCATTTTTGTCACAACTACGCACATTAATGCTAGATGCACTTACACAAAATTACAGTAGGTGTAATTTTGGTTTTAACTTCATATGGGAGGTGCCACGCCCACTTTTGCATTACCGCCCATTTTAGGCGCAACTACGCACATTGATGCTAGATGCACTTACACAAAATTTGAGCACTATACGTGTCATAGAACTGACACTATTCGATAATATGTTTTAACTTCGTATGGGAGGTGGTACGCCCACTATTCCAATACCGCCCATTTTTGGCAGAACTACGCACATTGATGGTAGATGCACTTACACAAAATTTCAGCACTCTAGGTGTCATAGAACTGACAATATTCAATAAAAGGTTTTAACTTCGTATGGGAGGTGCCACGCCCACTTTTCCAATACCGCCCATTTTTGGCACAACTATGCACATTGATGCTAGATGCACTTACACAAAATTACAGCACTCTAGGTGTCATAGAACTGACAATATTCAATAATAGGTTTTAACTTCGTATGGGAGGTGCCACGCCCACTTTTCCAATACCGCCCCTTTTTGGCACAACTATGCGAATTGATGCTAGATGCACTTACACAAAATTACAGCACTCTAGGTGTCATAGAACTGACAATATTCGATAATAGGTTTTAACTTCGTATGGGAGGTGCCACGCCCACTTTTCCAATACCGCCCATTTTTGGCACAACTATGCGAATTGATGCTAGATGCACTTACACAAAATTACAGCACTCTAGGTGTCATAGAACTGACAATATTCGATAATAGGTTTTAACTTCGTATGGGAGGTGCCACGCCCACTTTTCCACTACCGCCCATTTTTGGCACAACTATGCGAATTGATGCTAGATGCACTTACACAAAATTACAGCACTCTAGGTGTCATAGAACTGACAATATTCAATAATAGGTTTTAACTTCGTATGGGAGGTGCCACGCCCACTTTTCCAATACCGCCCCTTTTTGGCACAACTATGCGAATTGATGCTAGATGCACTTACACAAAATTACAGCACTCTAGGTGTCATAGAACTGACAATATTCGATAATAGGTTTTAACTTCGTATGGGAGGTGCCACGCCCACTTTTCCAATACCGCCCATTTTTGGCACAACTATGCGAATTGATGCTAGATGCACTTACACAAAATTTCAGCACTCTAGGTGTCATAGAACTGACAATATTCAATAATAGGTTTTAACTTCGTATGGGAGGTTCCACGCCCACTTTTCCAATCCGCCCATTTTTGGCACAACTATGCACATTGATGCTAGATGCACTTACACAAAATTACAGCACTCTAGGTGTCATAGAACTGACAATATTCGATAATAGGTTTTAACTTCGTATGGGAGGTGCCACGCCCACTTTTCCAATACCGCCCCTTTTTGGCACAACTATGCACATTGATGGTATATGCACTTACACAAAATTTCAGCACTCTAGGTGTCATAGAACTGACAATATTCAATAATAGGTTTTAACTTCGTATGGAAGATGCCACGCCCACTTTTCAAATACCGCCCATTTTTGGCACAACTATGCGAATTGATGCTAGATGCACTTACACAAAATTTCAGCATTCTAGGTGTCATAGAACTGACAATATTCAATAATAGGTTTTAACTTCGTATGGGAGATGCCACGCCCACTTTTCCAATACCGCCCATTTTTGGCACAACTATGCGAATTGATGCTAGATGCACTTACACAAAATTTCAGCACTCTAGGTGTCATAGAACTGACAATATTCAATAATAGGTTTTAACTTCGTATGGGAGGTTCCACGCCCACTTTTCCAATCCGCCCATTTTTGGCACAACTATGCACATTGATGCTAGATGCACTTACACAAAATTACAGCACTCTAGGTGTCATAGAACTGACAATATTCGATAATAGGTTTTAACTTCGTATGGGAGGTGCCACGCCCACTTTTCCAATACCGCCCCTTTTTGGCACAACTATGCACATTGATGGTATATGCACTTACACAAAATTTCAGCACTCTAGGTGTCATAGAACTGAAAATATTCAATAATAGGTTTTAACTTCGTATGGGAGGTGCCACACCCCTTTGTCCAATTGGTCAAATTTTTCCATTTCCTTGTATTGTCATCGAAAATGATTAAGTGTGCAAAATTTGAGCAAAATTGGTTGAGAAAAAAGCTTTCAAAAATTGATTTCAAATTTTGTGGCACACAAACATATATAGAAAGTAACCTTATATAAAGCATGGAAAAATGATCTACACAACATCCCCTTTCAGAATTATAGAATCTCGATTCTGTTCCAATCAAAAATTCTTAATTTGTTGGACAGTGTAATTTAGTTTGAACTTTTATCTATTAGAAAAAAAGAAAATCTTCTCCAATTTTTACCGCTTGTCTGAAAAATTTCATTTAAAGTTACTTTAAGTATTTCGTTTTAAAAATATTTCCTACTATTGCAGATCGACCATACGATCGATCTCACCTGATGCGTCAGGTTTTTGTGGACAGTTTATTGTGGTCAGTAGTTTGAAAAGGGCCACCACTTTTGTGGAAACTTGTTCACCTACTATTACTTTTTCGGAGCAAAATGTCATTGATGCCAATAAAAAACGGTTTACAACTAAATTGAAAATGCTGCATAAAAGCCTAGGAAACTCTTCTCTTGACGCTCAGTGGGATATTTTCATACTAGCTGCGGCAAAAATTGGATAGAATAAAGCTAATATTGAAATTTCGAAAACATCCTTCATATTCTCTAATTAGATCAAAGAATGCTTTTGTTTGAATCGGCCCACAATCAGGCCTACCTCCAACGTAATATAAAATTAATAAACGTTATAAATTTCTTATTTTAATATATATGTTAATAAAAAGCATTTGAGTCCACCATTAAATGGAAATATTATTGTATTTGCGATTTTTTGAAAACACTTAATCCATGGCGACCAACTTTTATAACTTAAACTTAATATATCAGTTAAAAATTTTCAAAAAAAAATCATACCAAATGTCCGTATTGCCCATGCACTTATTTATGCATGGGCAAACCCCAAAGATTTGGGGCATCGGTGGCATTTTTTTCAAAAAAGTGATCATTTTCACAGGCTCATAGCTTGCAAACCGTTTGTAATTTTGATTTTCTCTCTGAGGCAAAGTTTTAGCTCTTGTCACAAAGAACAAAAATTGAACATATAAAATCAAAGAAACTTCATCTTCAAGGTCAAAATCGCAAATGTCGAACAAATTGTATAGGCTGTAGAGTGTGTAGGTAGCGTATACGTGCTGTTGATATTATCACTCATACGCACTGCAGCCGGACTGACCATTAACAGAAACAGTCCTGCAATATATATTTTCCTACCTAAACGGTGTTAAGAATCATTCCAAGGAAGTTCATATGTTCTAGAAAGTTGTTTACTGAAATCTTAGGTAAATTTTTGTACTTGATTGTTTCCTTTAATTTTGAACGGTTTGCTACCTATGGACTGAACAGGAGAAAAAGGTTAAAAATCGATTTTTTTAACAAATTTTTGAAGAGTATGACCTTGAAGATGCCTCAGAGAAAAAAACCAAAATTCCAAATGGTTTGTGTCCACTTTTTGCAAAAATGACACCGAGGCCCCAAATCTTTGGGGGCCCATAAAAAAGTGCATGAATTTGGGCAAAACTGGGAGACACGGGTCTTTTTTGGTCTTTAATCACATGGTGGTGTTCGTATATTTTTATATTTTGTGCTGCACTGTGTTATCCATTAACCACATACTGAAAACATAATAATACTCAGCAAAATAACACCTCCAGGCTCCTGTTTACCCCGTTAACTAAACGAAATTACAACACGACGCATCCTTTCCGAGATACATCGTAAAAAATAATCTCATAATTTTAGGAATTGAATTTAAATAAAAATAATTAAAATTCATCAAGCAGATGAAAGTGGTAAGAAATACAATAAAAAATCCATTTTAATAAAAAATCCCCAATTTTGGAACACATTTTCCCCATTTTGGGAATTCGTTTATTTTTTCGTAAAAAAATTGAAAATCATGTATTTTTTTCAACGTGTTTATCTTTTTGTTGAATTTTATGTATTTTTATTGGACTTCAATTCATACAATTATGAGAGCTTTGAACTGGAATGACCAAAATTTGTGTTTTTGCAACAATTTTGCTTTAGCGAAAACGTCAATAACTAAGTCAATTGCTGACGGATTTTTAAAAGCAAAGCAGCGTTTTATTTATTATTTAAATGAATTTACAAGTGGTAGGGTTACGAAACAAAATAATGTGCAAAATTATTGTCAAAGTTGAAAATTGGATAAAAATTGTTTAGAAAAATGTGTTTGCTGACAAAAGTGTGTTCGTAAAAAAGCTATATATTGATCGAAAGCTCAAAATTTCTTATTTTCAAAACCGATGTGGAAAGAAAATTCGGTTGTTAACTATAAGTGTTGAAAGGTACGAAAATCGTTTTTAACGGTAACTTAAGATTTTTGCAAATTTTAAATACAGATTCTTGTTCTACTCGACAATACCTACCAGAAAAATATTATCACTTTCCTGAGTTTTTGGACTGTCACACAGTACAATGTGGAAATACTGAAAAATGTGAAAATTTGTGAGAACAACTATTGTACAGAAAGGAAAAAAAATACAAACAGTGTATAATGAAAAATATTCACCAAGGGTCTAAAGTGTACGTTTGGTCACCGTAGTTATAGCCGACGATGTAGAGATAATAAAAAACAATCTGAGACAAATTTGCACAAAAATTCTCCCAAAATTTCAAATGCCCTTTATTTCAAATTTAAATATCTCTTGTTACGAATGAGGAAAATTTAAAAGAAACTTCAAATTGAAATATCTCCAGAAGGTTTTGCAACGAAACGAGTGTCGAACTCTGTATGTCAGAAGTTTTCCTCACTTTTCAGTGGAAAACAATCACAACAAATCTATTGTCATCCCACTGGGCACGTACCCTACTCAATGTTGAATGTGTGATTTAAATGTCTGTCTGTCTATATTGCGAGTATCTGAGTTTGTGTTCAACAAAATAAGTACCATAACGGATGTTCATGATTTACAAAAGTTCTCACAAAGCCTAACAAGAAAACAAAAAACACATACATACATACACACAAAAACATGTACATATGTACATACTTCCAGTAACGAAAGATGGCAACTCAGCAGCGTATATTTAGCGATTTAAAGCAATTTCACTAAAATAAAATCAGACGTGTCATCGTGGATTCCCTTTCATTAGAAACAAAACAGAATTCAATACAAACCTCGGTCTCTGCCACAGCCAGTGTCTCTACCTTAGCTCTAATGCAGTCACAACAGCAATAAATACGGCAGCGTTACAAGGAGTGGGGAGGGGAACATCTGTGGCAATGCCTGCCTTTGGTAGCAACAACCGTCAACATATTAAGATGCCTATAAAGATAATAAATACAATCAAAGACTGACTGACTGAGTGACGAAAAAAGCAGCAGCGACAACAAAAAAGTAAATAACATTAAAAGTAATATACATGTGTCAGTGTCACAGTGTCTGTGTGAGTGCGTGTGTGTGTACAAACAAATATGAGTGTGTCAATTGTCAAACATTTGTTGTCGTCATGTCGCGCGCGTTCATGTGTTTGTGTGCGTGCGTGTGTGCGAACTTTGGCAACATGCGAGAGAGCACAAATATCTCAAGGCATTAAAGGCGACAGTTTCCGTTTCCTCTATGCCACATATGAAAATGTTTTCGAAACCGTAATGAACATAAACATGCTCCGACGACGTGTACGAGGGGCATGTGTCAAGTTACTACATCATCAGGTTGTAATACCTACATATATCCACAAAGGGTGTCCCAAACTTATTGCAAGACTTTTAAGCTAAATTGTGGTGATGGCTGATAGTCCAGATTTAATGAACATAAGGCGAAAGTGAAACGAACTTTCATGGAAGGATACTTGAAGGAAATCCTATTCAGCATGTCTGAGTCTCATTTCCATCTTGGCGGCTTTGTTGATCGTCAAAATGGTCGCATTTGTACATTCACGAAGATAAAGTGAAAACCTTTCAGATTTAATCTGGCGTTGTGTTCCAATGTTATGTTAACCCTTATACAGCTCTCTCTTCACAGACAACCAAGAACTGCCACTCTGAAACTGGGACCACCTACAACTTCGAGCTCAACCAAACACCATTTCATCAAAATCGAAGAGGAACAAAATCCATACTTTGTAAATGTTTTTGAATATCCAAAAGAGATTTATTTAAACTTTTGTCGAAAATGTCAAACTTTTACGAATGTCATCGCATTCCAAAGTTTTGGTATTTCTAGTGGTACGTACATGTTTATTTTTGGCTGCGTGTGTTTTCGTAGATGATGTAAAAAGAGTGGTCGAAATAGAGGTATATTTTTAAAAATGAAATAAAACGAAAAAACAATTAATTTCGTTATATTAACCCATTACCGCCTCTGTCCCAAATAACTGCACAACAGTTTTCTTTGGGCGTTAATGGGTTAAGACGGTTCCCGTGCAAGCTAATGCTGCAAAACCTCCCACCAGAAAATTATATATTTGATACAAGCCATACACCATAGACAATTTTATTTTTTAGAGACCGTCGCACAGAGGGTTGAAATCGCAAAAATGGAGATTAATTCGGGGAAGCCTACGGGTCAGGTAATGTTTATATGTTTGCGATATTTATACCATAATCAGTAATTTGAGTACAATTTAGTGGAAAAATTTGTTTTCCTGGAAAATAAATTAATAATCCGTCCGTGTATATAATCTTATTATCGAAATACAAGTCGCAATTATTATCCAATCCCAACGGAACTTGGTACAGCTAATTTTGTCGCGTCAATGATGGACGCTATTCAATTTGAAGCAAATCAGTTCAAATTTAGATATATCTTCCATACAAATGTCACTCCCGATTTGACTTTTTTCGCTCTAGATACCACATATTTTAACCGATATTGTTCAAATTTGGCACAACACATTATATTTCACCTAGAAACATTTATGGTGAAAGTGGGTCACATCGGTTTAGATAGAGGTATAGCTCCCATACAAATGTCGTTCCAGATTTGACTTTTCCGCTTTAGCAACAAAATTGTTTACCCAATTTTGTTCGCATTTGACACATAACGTTATATTGTACATAGAAACTGCTGTAGTTAAATTCGGTGAGAACGGTACATTGTTTGATAAATCCCCCATACAAATGTCCCACCAGATTGGTGACATTTGCTCATTAAGGACAATGTTTCGAATGTGTCCGGCATTAAACTGTTACAGAAATTTTAATTCATCTAGAATTGGTAGTAAATTACTTGAAATAGGGTAGAAGATGCAGGGTGGTATCATATAGCCGACATTACCCGACTGTACTCTTTCCGTACTTGTTATAACCTAAACCACATCGTTTTTCTATAGGGATGTTTATAAGATTAAGATTTATTGTGCGACTTGGAGCCTCATTCGGCTTCTGTGAATGATTTTCATTTGAAATAATTGTTTCATTTAAGTGTTAAGTAAATAAAAATAGTTATTTCTCATTACAAAATACATAAATATTAAGTTTTCGTTATATTCTAAATTCCAGTTGTACAATAAAACTGAATGTATAAGCACCCATAAGGAGTGACTATTTTCACAATTTATTTAATAAAATAAATTGGCACAAAAACGCGCAACGTGTAATTGGAACGGAATATTGAGGTTAACACATTGTAATTTAATTAGAAATTCACCATCTGGCGGTATATCACAGAATTCACATTTAAAACTCCACATATATTTTAAAAATACCTTAAATTTAGAAATATTTTCAAAAAAATTTTAAAAATATTTCTGAAATACTTTCGTTAAAACATTTTTTGTAAAATCACTCTAAAATGCCTCAACCTTAAATTTAGACATATTTTCAACAATTGTTTAAAATTATTTCTGAAATACTTTCGTTATAACATTTTTTTGTAAAATCACTCTAAAATGCCTGAACTTGAAGATTCTATAATCAAAGTGCTACTTTTTAGAATGCACAAAAAGATATTAACCTTTGAAGTATGTCAATTTGCAATTTTCAGAACTGTTCGCGTTAAACTCTAAACATGCATGAATTTAAGGCAGTGCAACTGTAAAAGTAATCAACACATGTCATTGATATTTTCGGTAGTGATGTAGAATTTTATATCCTTTAAACGTATAATAAAAAAATTCAAAAAAAAAAAATAAATAAAGGGTGATTTTTTAAGAGCTTGATAACTTTTTTTTAAAAAAAAACGCATAAAATTTGCAAAATCTCATCGGTTCTTTATTTGAAACGTTAGATTGGTCCATGACATTTACTTTTTGAAGATAATTTCATTTAAATGTTGACCGCGGCTGCGTCTTAGGTGGTCCATTCGGAAAGTCCAATTTTGGGCAACTTTTTCGAGCATTTCGGCCGGAATAGCCCGAATTTCTTCGGAAATGTTGTCTTCCAAAGCTGGAATAGTTGCTGGCTTATTTCTGTAGACTTTAGACTTGACGTAGCCCCACAAAAAATAGTCTAAAGGCGTCAAATCGCATGATCTTGGTGGCCAACTTACCGGTCCATTTCTTGAGATGAATTGTTCTCCGAAGTTTTCCCTCAAAATGGCCATAGAATCGCGAGCTGTGTGACATGTAGCGCCATCTTGTTGAAACCACATGTCAACCAAGTTCAGTTCTTCCATTTTGGGCAAAAAAAAGTTGGATATCATCTCACGGTAGCGCTCACCATTCACAGTTACGTTACGATTCGCATCATCTTTGAAGAAGTACGGTCCAATGATGCCACCAGCCCATAAACCGCACCAAACTGTGACTTTTTCTGGATGCATTGGTAGCTCTTGCAATGCTTCTGGCTGATATTCACTCCAAAATCGACAATTCTGCCTATTTACGTACACATTGAGCCAAAAATGAGCTTCGTCGCTGAACACAATTTCTTTCTTTCTGAACTTTCTTAACAGAGCACGCATTTTGATAATAAAATTCAATGATTTGCAAGCGTTGCTCGTTAGTAAGTCTATTCATGATGAAATGTCAAAGCATACTGAGCATCTTTCTCTTTGACACCATGTCTGAAATCCCACGTGATCTGTCAAATACTAATGCATGAAAATCCTAACCTCTAAAAAATCACTCTTTATTAGATAGAATTAATCTGCATTTTTTGGTGATATCAACCCTCTGTGCGTCGTTAGACTCTCCTTTTTACAGAACTTCAGAATTTTAAGGATATTAATATTTCCAAAAATCTTTTTCTTGCATTTCTACTCATCATCATCTACTGGGTATAAAATGAAAGACGTCAATCTCTAGGAAAGGGAAAAAATGTTTTAATTTACAGGACGAAATTTTAAATAATGTAAAAGTTTTATTTATGAGCCATGTCAAGCGATAAGAGTTTTGATCTCGTTTAAAAAAATATTCAATCACCTATTTTTTCGTGGATTTTTCATTATTTTTATATCTTGTGTTTATGAACTAATGAAAAAATTATAATTTTGACGATTTTTCACTGTAATTCTGGTTGATTTTGTAAAAAAATCGTAAAAAATAGAGGCCTTTATTTCACCACTTTCAAACTCACACAGTCGCTTAAAAATAAATCTAAGCACACAACTTTGAATTTTTAACAAAATGGATTCCACACGAAGCGGCCTAAACTTTGGCTATAAAAAACAAGTAAGGAAAGGCTAAAGTCGGGCGGGGCCGTCTCGCTTTAATTCTAAACACAGGTATTTTTCATGGGAGCAATTTTATGTAGTTCATATAAATTATGCAGTTACTATAAATTCATCTTTGGTCAAATTTAATGAATATGGTAAATAATAAAGTAATTGATCCAACTTTCCAGTGGATATTCCGAGTAAAGTAAATATAACATGATCTAGAAAAATTGATCAAGATCCAATGATAAATACAGATTATGCAGCGGTAATAGGATGAATCGGACGGACATTTGAAGGGGGCCTATAACAACACTTGAGGCCTGTGGCAAAACATGCACCTATATATTTCTCATTCATGATCTGCAAAATTTGATAAAGATCCGATGTAAGATGTAGTTTCTAGAGCTGCAATAGAGCAGAATGTCCATTTGGGTTATACCAAAGTATGGACATATGGGCATCTCCCAAACAAGTAAGGAAATGCTAAATACGGATGGAGCCGACTATATGATACACACCACTTTCTATCTCATTACAATTCAATTCGGTAAAAAAGTGAAATCGGGAAGGATTTTTGAATCATGTAAATGTATGTGCTTGACAAAAAATATTAAATCGGAAGCCGACTATATGATACACACCACTTTCTATCTCATTACAATTCAATTCGGTAAAAAAGTGAAATCGGGAAGGATTTTTGAATCATGTAAATGTATGTGCTTGACAAAAAATATTAAATCGGAAAGGACATTTGTATGGGGGTATATTGAAACCTGGAATGATGTGACCCATGTATGTTTTTTGGTGAAATATAATATGTAAAGTTTGGCCAAAATCGGTTAAACATTCGGGAGCACCATTTGTATTGGGGCTATATCTAAATCTGAACCGATCTTACCTACTTTCTCCATAGGTGTTTTAGATGGATTAGAAGATGTGCCAATTTTGAAGAAAATCGATTAAAATATGTGAATTCTAGAGTGGGAAAAGTCAAATCGGGAGCGACATTTGTATGGGGGCTATACCTAAATCTGAACCGATCTTACCCCTTTTCAGCACAGGCATTTCTAGTTCAATTATAAAATGTTTTGCAAATTTTAAAGAAAATCTAGGAACAATATGTGGTTTCAAGAGCGGAAAAAGTCAAATCGGGAACGACATTTGTATGGGGACTATATCTAAATCTGAACGGATCTTACCCACTTCCACCATAGGTGTTTGTAGTTGGATTATAAGATGTTGTGCCAATTTTAAAGAAAATCGGGTAAAATATGTAGATTCTAGAGCGGAAAAAGTCAAACCGGAGCGACATTTGTATGGGGGCTATATCTAAATCTGAACCGATTTCCTCCAAATTCAATACCAATCGTCCTTGTCCAAAAAAAGTAACTTCTGCCAATTTTCATGATAATCGGACAGCAATTGCGACAAGCTTAGATGGACAGCAGACGGACAGACAGACATCGGTAAATCGATTCAGTTGGTAATTATATGCCGTTCCGTATACTTAAAGGTGGGTCTAGCTCGATTATTTATTGGTGTTACAAACATTTGGCGGAAAACTAACTTATAATACCCTAATACACGAAGTGGTGTAGAGTATAAAAATACTCAAATCGAAAAATATGATCAATGCTAATAAATCACAATAATCAGTGGGTTGTTTTTTGCAGAACTGTAAAATGTTTACTAGATCAAATGTTGTTGATTTGTGGCCGATGGAATTTGATTCTGAACCACTGTGTCGAAATAGTATACGATTTCAAAGTATACCTCCATTTGGATCACCCTGTGCGTCCGTGTTGACTATGAGCTGTTCCAGCTGCTGCCGATGTGCCGAATGTCTGCGAGCTAGTGGTGTACGTGTGTACATGTGTACATGTGTGAGTGTTGTGTATGTGTGTGCCATCAATATTACTAATGGGAAAAGGATAAAGATAAAGCTTTAAAGTATACATTACAGCGGTACAATGTGTCACATGAACTGAATTGAACCGACGGCGCTGATGTTGATGCTGACAAGGATGTGGATGTATGTGAATGTGTTGGAGTGAAACTGGATGTATGTATGGCTTGCCTGTGTGTGTGAGCGCGCGTTGATGCTGTTGTGGCAGATAGATTTTCATCTAGCGCAACGAACACTTGTAAGTTTCGTATTTAATTTAATGTGAAAATGGTTACAGTTGTAGTGTGTATCAATTTTCCGTTTGAGATTTAATGTTGGCTGCTCTTTTTGTTACAGTGTTGCTGTTTGTTTTTTGCTGCTGCTGCCACAGCTGTGCTGTAAGTCTTGTTAGCTGCTTTCATTACTTCATTTCAACGCTCGTCAGAAGGAAACAAAAAGGAAAACGAACACCAGGTGCTGCCGCCGCTCCCCCGTACATCTCCACCTCATGATTTTTCATCTCGTGTGCCCCGCTTGAGTTATAAATAGTAAATTTCTGTTTTCAAAAATTGGATCTTGTATTCCTTAAGGCAGTTTTCCCATTTTAACAGAAGCAAGAGAAGGAAAAACAAAACGTATAAACGTGTTGTGGCAAAAAACGAAATTGTGTCATACACGTGAACAATTTACCAAAAAAAAAGAGACGTGAGAAGAAGATGTAGAAACACTGAACTAATACCAAAGTGGAAATTTTCTTCGGAACAATATGTGTGTGGCATACATTCGTATGACGTTAATGCAAAAGATGCCACACCATATATGGGGTGCAAGTGTAACGACATTTCCTTAAAAGTTTAGACATTTTTTTGACAATTGTCTTCCAAGTTTTGGGATTTTGGGCTTGCTAGTGGAGGGGGGGGGGAACGAAAAATTGCACAGAATCAAACTAAAAAATGTGTAAATATGCTTTTCGGCTACGTGACAATGATTTGTAAAGAAACAGAAGATGTGTTGAAGAAACGTGTCCCTCTTCTAGGTTGCTAGCTTGTCTCCACTTAAATTCTGTATTTTACACTTGTTCTAAAATTTAAAGAAAACTATGGCAAGCAGTGTTGCCATTTTTTGGACTAGCGAAAACGTGAGAAAATCAACCGGAAAATGTGTAAAGGCATTTTGCAATTTTTTATTTATTTTTTATTATATTTATTTGTTTATTTTAAGTTTACCAATATTGAGTACAAATTGACAGGAATGCAAATTTAATTTTACTACCTAAACGTATTTTATGATTGCGATAAAATAGATTTTTCATTTTGTATCTAAAATTCGTTATTAAAAGTATAAAAATAAGTTTTTTTCCGGAGATCGAACAAGGGTCTGCAGAATCAATTTATTGTTCTAATTCTAGTAATCAATCATTGTAATTGGATAACAACTGCCACGTACACGTCGATGGTGATATAGATACACATTTTTTTTATTTATTATGTTCATTTTAGGTGATTCAGACAATTTGAATAACATATAAAATGAAATTATTTGAAAAGTTAATAATAATTTCAATATAAAGTTTCTAGACGAACAACCTACAAATATTTATATATAATTATACCCTACACCACTTGGAGGACTAGGGTATTATAAGTTAGTTACGCGCCAAATGTTTGTAACACCAAGATATAATCGAGCTATACCCACCTTTAAGTATACGGATCGGATTAAAATCACCAGCTGAATCGATTTAACTATGTCTGTCTGTCCGTCTGTCCATCCGTCCGTCTGCTGTCCATCTATGCTTGTTCGCACTCTAAAGGCCGCAATTGTGGTCCGATTGTCATGCAATTTGGCAGAGGTTCCTTTTTTTGGCCAAGGACGATTGGTATTGAATTTGGAGAAAATCGGTTCAGATTTAGATAAAGCCTCCATACAAATATCCCTATAATTTACACTATTACTGCTCTATAATACACATTTTGCATGGGATCATGACCAAATTTTCAGGATCGTGTTATATTTGAACTAGATATAGCTCACGGGAAAGTGGACCAAATGGGTCTATGTTTTGATATAGCCCCCATACAAATGTACCTCCGATTTACAATATTACTGCTCTAAAATGCACATTTTAGATGGGATCTGGATCAAATTTTCCACACAATGTTTCATTTATACTAGAAACACGTATTTTGAATGCCAGCTATATAGCTCAATGTTTTGGTATAGCCCCCATACAAATGGGCACCCAGTTTACACTATTATGGCTCTAGAACCCACATCTTACTTTGGATCATGTTAAAATTTTGCAGATCATGTTATATTTCAATAAAGAATACCTATTTTGAAAGTGATCTATAATGTAGCGCCCTTACGCAAGGGCCTCAATTTTTATTATTACAGTCCTATAACACACATATTACATTGGAAAGTGATCTATAAGGTTCCACTTTTTAATATAACGCCCTTACCCCATTTTCTATTTTTATTACTCCAGAATCCATAGTTTACATCAGACGTTTATCAAAATTTTGTGATAGACCTGCCACCAATTTTCTATAAAACCTACCCAGCAAAAAAACTTCCCATACTAAAAATTCGTTCCCATTCACTTGCGAAATTGCTATTCGTAAAATATTTATGGATATTAACATATTATATACTTTTTTGGAAGTTTTTAATGTGCTTCCTCAAAAGGGGAGAAATGCACATTTGGATTTTGAGATGCGATAAAAATGTGATTCCTACGTAACTTCCAATTTTTTGCAGGGTTCATATTACCATGCACCATAAACTATGCCTGCATATACACATACTTACATATGCAACTCAATGACATGATTGTACTTTATTACTTGGTGCGATTTTTTAAACGCAAATTCGGGAAGTGAGTTGTGCTTCTCGTTCGTTTGTGAAAAGCATTTCCTTAAAGAGGCCGGATTTGATGTTGAAAAGTAGCTGCGAAGCCACCTGAACGAAACCTTTGACAGGGTCGATATCATGATAGTGGTAGTCTGCTGCCAAGTAATAAATGTCACCATGCCATTTTTAAATAAATTTGCATTCTATTAAATATAGATGCAAAATGGTCTTGAGCCAGGACAATATCCCAGTTCAAATCAATTTTTTTTTTGAAATAAAATATTTTGTGTTTTCTTTCATTTTAGTTAGAAAAATATTTTTCAATTGGCTCAAACATAAACCATTGCATATCTCAGAACGGATAAAGTGGCACATATCATGTTGTTCGAAACGTTTGGGAAAAATTGTAAAATAGAAATTTATTTAAATGCATTGCTGCACTGAGCAGTTTAAAACCACCGTTGGCGTGAAAGAGCACTAAAAGGAAGCACAGATACGGAAAACAAAACAAACAAATAATTGCTTTTAGCACCAAAATGGCAACACCGATGAGAAACCATCCATGTAGGCTCATGTTGTAATTTAACGAAATATTTTCTAGTAAATCCAAAAAGTAAAGCATACTTTGGGGCATAATTGATAAACAACGTACTGTATACGCAACATGTTGTTTAAAATAAAAAATGTTTACAATGTTATTACAACATATTTGAATGTTTCCAATGTATACCTTAGAGAGGGTAAAGATTTAAATGCCATGTTGAAAATGCCATTTTCAAATTTCGAAAAAAACAAAAGTTGTTTTTTTCGAAAAATTAAAAATTGACCGAGATGTGAAAAACTTTTTTCAAAAAAAAAAAAAAAATAGACGAAACCCATGAAGAAGTCAACAAGAAATTGACGAAACGTTGGGTGGAACAAAATAAATGGACTTTTATTTTGAAATTTAATATAGGTCTAAACAGCTTATTTAAATAATTAAACAATACCGTTGCGATTGTTTTTTTTTTTCCAAAAACAAAAGTTGTGCTGTGGAGTACATAATTGCTCCGTTTTTTAAAAATTCTATTTGAAGCCGTTTTCGAAAAAATCTTTCAATTGCCATTTTGCTTTTTCGCAAAAGCAAAAGTTGTGCTGAATTGTGCCCAATTGTGCCGCAAAAAGTTTTTCGAAACAATGAAAATTGACAAAGATATAGCGAAAAAACTTTTTGCAACAAAAAACGCTGAAATTTTAATTTTAAGTTTTGTGGACAGCGAAATTGTGCTAGGTTTTTCTAGAGGAGGGCGTTATTGGGCCGTTTCAAACCGTTTTCGTGAAAATGGCTAATTAAAATTTTGGCGATTTAAAAAAAATCTATAATTTTGTTAAAATCGTGATTTTCACAAAACCAAAAATTATCTTGAATTCTGTTCGTCTAGCACAATTTGTTCATCATACATCAAAAAGTGCTCATTTCAATGGTTAACAAAATAATCGTCATTTTAATTTTTTTTATCCATTTTCCATATGAGCATCTCCCAAAAAAGGTGTACCAAAAAAATAAATCAAACCACACTAATAGCGTTTAACTTTATTTTTTCCTTATTTCGACAACTTTTTTATTATGAAACTTGAAGTTAACTTTTTCCCTTTTATTGTTATTAAAAGTTGTAGTGTTATAATGAAAAAGACTTCTTTCTTTACTACGAGTGGAAATATTTGTCGCGTCCGTATTTCTGTTGTACCTAAGTAAAAATTCTAAGAGATAATTCTCATATTTCATAAATCTACGAACAAAATATATCCTCTGCCCTTCATTTATGGAAAAAACGAAAACAAACAAAAATATCTGAGCTATGCATATTTCTAGAAAATTATCTCAAAATTACTTCTGTTTTTTGTAGCGTCCGTTTCAATATAAAATTGTTTATAATTTTGTACTAATTTGTACTAAATCCTGACGATATATTTTTAAATTGTAGTACTCTTAAAGCACTTTAGAATACTAAAAAGGCTGATCGACTTTTTCAGTTTCTTTCTTATTTTTTCCGTAGTTTAAGGCGTGCGAAAGTCGCGTCCGGGCCACTGGGAGATGCTCATATATATATGTAAAAACGCGAATTTCAGAAATCCAAAAGTTGTGCTTGCCTAGCACATTTTTTCTATCATATTCCAAACAGCGCCAACTTTTGTATATATAATTCGCCAAAATGCCAAAAATGGCATTTTCAACATCTCATATTCGGACACGGTGGGCCAAAATGACCAGTTTTTGAGGCAAAAAGTAAATTTGGACACTTATAAGCCCGTAACTTAGTTGGTTATCAACCGATTTTCACTTTCTCATCGGATTTGAACTGAAAAAATCTGAAGTTTTGTTCATTCCATTTCACATCTCTCATTATTTTACGAATAATACTGTCAAAATGATAAAAGCGATGAAAAAATTACGAGATTTCTCATATTTCCCAAAAAATATCCGAATTCCCAAAGTGGCGAATTCCCAAATGTGTTCTAAAACTGCAAATTTAGTTTATTAAAATGGTCTCCACGATTTTTTTAAATTTTTTGTCTGTTTTGATGAATTTTAATTATTTTTATTCGAATTAAATTCGCAAAATAATGTGTGCTGTGAAGACGGGACATACCGTACAACAACAACCTTTGCATTGTTGCGAGCGATGCGAGCACATGCATAACATTGAATTGGCAAAGTGAGATTTTTAGTGTGTCGACTTAGTTCGGTGGAATATTTTATTTATCAGCGATTCTCATTTGTTATATGTGACCGCTGGTACTAATATGAACCCTGATTTAAGTCAAAGACATACATTCGTTGCGAAAGTTCTGACGAGATGGGGTAGCGCCCATCGAAACTGCGCAGTCAACTTTTAGCTGCAACAATAAAGGTCTCACTTTGCCTTTTTCCTAATTTTCGGTTCTTCTGAAGACTTCAGCACAACCTTTGGTCTTAAGCCAAAATAAATGACAACACTTGCATTTTTTCAAAAATTTTCTATTAATGAAAACAAAGCGTCGTTGTACACCTTACTAAATGTGTAATTCAAGTAAATTTAGAAGTGGTATTTTTACAAAAAAAAACAACATTGCCAAAGTTCAACATAATAAAATATAATATTTTTATTACTTCAAACCGCGTTTATAAGGCAAGGCTACCAATACGTTTACCCTATATATATCGAAATAATACTTCAAGTCAATTCAAAAAAGTAAATATTCTTACAAATATTTATATTTTCAAAACAGCTTAAATACCATAAATATTGGTAGATAGTGGATGCTACAGTTGGTTGTATTTCCATTCTATTTTAATTACAAAAGTACAAATTTTGAAAATCCATTATCTCACGTACATAGTGCAAAATATCCTAACTTCATGATTCATTCAATTTTTGCTGTAAAAGTAAAAAGTACGAAATCGGAAAAATCTTTTTATTTTACATATCTACGCATTCAGAGGAATGTATACACCGAATTCCATGATTCCAGCTGCGGCCATTGGTTGGTACCATTTGTATCCCCCTTTTTCCAATTTTACCCTCTTATGAGTAAGACTTTCTAAAATCTCTTTATTTTACGTGCCTGCGCAACTGATGGAATGTACACACCGAATTTCACCATTCTAGCTAATTTTATTTTTCGTGTCTACACAGTCAGAGGACTGTATACTCTGAATTTCACGACTCTAGCTGTTGTCATGTGGTTGGTACTATTTTTATCCTCTTTTTTCATTTTAACCGCAAAAAGTATGAGTTTTCAAAAATCCTTTTATTTTACGTGTCTACGCAATCAGACGAACGCATACACCGAATTTCATTATTCCAGATGCAGCCATTTGGTTGATACCATTTTTATCCCTCTATTCCCATTTTACTCCTTAAAAGTACGAATTTGGAAAATATACTTTTATATTATGTATCTACCCAATTAGGGGAATGCACACACCGAATTTCGTGTTTCTAGCTGTTATCGTTTAATATGTACCATTTTTATCCCTTTTTTGCCCCATTTCGGCCCCTACGAATAAGAATCACTTTATGGTGCGCTTTTATGCTATAAGGGGAATGTTCATTCCAAATATCAAGTAAATACAAGCAGACATATACAAAAAGCAGGCTGAAATACTCTAAATATTAGGGGGATTTTTAGTCCTTGCGAGGGAAAAATTTTTCCCTCTGGGCCGATTTCGCCCACTTTCAATCCCAACCGATCTGCAACCAGAAGACACATTTAGGGAAAATTTGAACCTCCTAGCTCATTTCGTTCGGAAGCTAGCGTGCCATCAACACACAGACAGACGGACATGGCTAAATCGTCTTAGAAAATATTCTTAGAAAATATATTTTTGGAAAATATTCTACTTGTCTATGGCTAAATAATTGCCTTTGGAATACCCGATGCATGTATTCTAGTTTTCGAGATATCGGCTCTTCAATGTCACTTCAATACATGGGCTAATATAACCTATTTTATATAGTTTATTGACTATTGACTGATTCGATACATTCAAATTATTGGAGCGGAAAATATTGCTAAACCAATATTGCATAATTCCTTTTATTTTTGTGTTTTGTACGAAAAAAATATTTTTTTAAATACGTTCCACAAGCTAAGTTGGTTTGGGTGTGGGACGAATTTATCTTCACACCCTTCTTAAATACTAGGGATTACTAGGGTTATTTTCAGTAGCAATCTCAACCGATCTACGGGTATAAGATACATTTGTGGAATATTGAGACCTACTAGCTGTTTTCGTTTATATGCTAGCCTGCTTTCAACAGACGGATATGGCTAGATCGTCTTAAAATTTTATGGCGATCAAGAATATATATACTTTGTAGGGTCTCAGGTCGACATTTCAAGGTGTTACAAACGGAATGACAAATTTAGTATAGCCTCAGATGTGGTGGGGGTTATACACAAATAGTAAAAGATTAATCCATTAAATTTGTTGTGGCAATTTTATGAATCCGTATGCCGCAATACACACGAAAATTTTTTGTTTCCTTCAAATTAATAATGTCTGACAAAAAGGACAATAATTACGAAGATATTTATAAAATATTTTGCTTCCAAGCAATGCAAATTTCCTAAAAACACCCACTGTTTCTCCACAAAATATTCCAGTTAAAATATTTGTTTCGATTTTCCAACACTTGTCGAAAATGGACAAATAAATTTAGTTTTTGGTTTTCAGGAAACTCGAATGGCCTTAAACATGATGCAGCACCTATAAAAAATAGACGTTATTATTTATTAAAGAATATCGAATGTACTACAGGAGCCAATTTAACACTTTGTTATTTTTCAATGACTCGCAGCACAATATTCTCGTGGTGGGGGGAGGGGAAGTTAACCTTAATGAACGACATTTTGCAATATGTTTCGTTTCTGTTTTCTTTATCATTTATTTCACCTTTTTTTCGCCCGGAATACCACTTCCTGTTGTGTCAATCCTCAGTCCTGGAGCCTCGCTCCTCCTCGTTCGCGTTGTGCTTTTATCACAGTTGCTGTTATTTATTTTTGTTTTGCTCATTCCAGCAAACAAATGTTTCCATGTCTGGCTGGGTGTTATTGTCTTTTTGCTGCTCGGAATGTATTTGCTTCTGCCACTGCCACGGCCACTGCAAAATGTATGATAAGAACTTTAATTTATGCGTAAACACGATGCTTGTCACCCTCATACTCGAACACCGTTTGCGAATACAACGTTCGAAATCAAAATATAAACAATGCCCTCACCCAGCTCGACAGTTTTTTTGGAAAATAAAAAATTGCTATTTTGACTGCATTTGAATGGGATGCTACGAGTTTATTGACTGCTAGCTGATGGTGGTGGTGGTGGAGGCACCTTCCCCACCTCCAAAGCAGGGTCCTGATCCATTCACTTGGAATAAATTGTGGTAAAATTGCTGTTATTTTAACAAGAAGTCAATGCCGTGTAACAAAACATGACAACAATTGCAGCATAAAAACAACAGCGTCAGGAGAGATGGTTACAACCCGGTTGTACCCGCCACAGTGTACTGTGGTTGATCATCAGCTAATGTAGTCAGAGATGGGAACTCGGACTGGTTATGTGAACGAATGCTGTCACACGCAATCAAGTAGTTTTTCATTCAAAGTGCCGAAATGATGACAAAGTCTTTTCATTTCCATTTGTACGATTTGTTCATTGATTAAAATTTATATAATTCATATTCATTGTATTGATGTAATAATTACATTAATGTAAATAATGAAGTAATGTCGCAATATGATTTTTATAGATTTTTAAGGTTATAAACAGGACATGAGTAACATGTACAAATAAATAATAAAAATAATATTTTGATATCGTTATCGGGTTAAAATATTTTTTGGAGAGGGTGAAAAAAAAAATATATATATTTATATATAATATATTATATTTAAGAAATATTTACTTAATGTAGTCGACTGAAAGAAATCCCTCTTTATTGAACGAATCTAAACATTAAATTTGTCTTTGTACATTCTTTATGTTGGGTATTTTGAAGGTATATTTGCAATTTAAAAATGTGAAATTATTTGAAATTTCCTAAGGTCTCTTTCAAACTTTTCGATTCGCATTAGATCTCTTGAATTGAAAGAAAATAAATTGGAATACTTGCATAGTAAAAATAATTAAAGTCGAAGGGGTCTCCAGTTTATAAAAAATATATATTTTTTATTTATTTCCGAATTGAATTCTTTTTATAAATTCATAAAAAAATACCTTTCAAACACATCTTCTTGTGTCAAAATATATTAACTATGTCAGAAGTTATGGAATATAGAAAATAGTAGTCTTTATAGATCACCCAAACTTAACCCTCGTTTTTCTTTAAGACTGAATAACAAGCTGCGATGACAAAAACAAAAATATTTTACTCAAAATAAAATAAAAAAAAAAAAAAACATTTTTTTTTAAATTGTCGCCAATAGTAATATCAATGTGAAACAATTTTTGTTACGTAGACTGGATAATTATCCTGCGTAACACAAATATATGGCTATCAAGGCCAAAAGTAAAAAAAAATATTTTTTTTTAATTTGTTTTGATTCAAATATTTATATTGTATTTGACGACAATGTGAAAAACTAATAAATTTTATTTTGAGTAAAAAATTAACTCTTCATTAACGTTTTTGTTATAGCAGATATATACTAGCAGTGCCCGCTAACTTCGCACGCAGAAAAGCCAGTTAGTTCTATCCATCTCTGTTTTTGGATAGTATTTATTCAATAGATAAATCTAAAATAGTAGTTTGGAAACCTCCTATTAGATAACACTCATACATAGTCAAAGGAATTTACTTGTCAATTTGCACTATTGTAGCTGAACTCCCTTCGTATGTATCATTTTTATCATTTTCTACCCAGTTTTGAACAAAAAACAAGTAAGGAAAGGCTAAAGTCGGGCGGGCGACTATATAATACCCTACACCACTCCCTGCGTGTATACCTCGCTTTGATTACTAAACCCATGTATTTCATGGGAGACATTTTATGTAGTTCATATAAATTATAAAGTTATTATAAATTCATCTTTAGTCAAATTTAATGAGTATGGTAAATAATAAAGTAATTGATCCAATTTTCCAGCAGATATTCCGAGTAAAGTAAATATAACATGATATGGAAAAATTGATCAAGATCCAATGAAAAATACAGATTATACAGCGGAAGGTATTCCTAGTTGAAACATAAAATGATCTGCAAAATTTGATGAAGATCCGATGTAAGATGTAGCTTCTAGAGCTGTAATAGAGCAGAATGGGTCCCATTTGTGTTCTACCAGAGTATGGACATATGAGCATCTCCCCAACAAGTATCGAAAGGCTAAAGACGGACGGAACCGACTATATGATACACCACACTTTCTATCTCACCACAATTCAATTCGGTAAAAAAGTGAAATCGGGAAGGATTTTTGAATCCTGTAAATGTATGTGTTTGACAAAAAATGTTAAATCGGAAAGGACATCTGTATGGGGGTATATTGAAACATGGAACGATGTGACCCGCTTTCACCATGTATATTTATTGGTGAAATATAAAATGTAAAGTTTGGCTAAAATCGATTAAACATTCGGGAGCTACATCTGGGGCTATATCTGAATCTGAACCGATATTACCCACTTTCACCATAGGTGTTTCTAGTTGGATTATAAGATGTTGTGCCAATTTCAAAGAAAATCGGGTACAATATGTGGTTTTTAGAGCGGAAAGAGTCAAATCGGGAGCGGCATTTGGTTTGGGGCTATGTCTAAATCTGAACCGATCTTACCCACTTTCACCATAGGTGTTTCTAGATGGATTATAAGATGTTGTGCTAATTTTAAAGAAAATCGGGTACAATGTATGGATTCTAGATCGGAAAAATTAAAATCGGGATCGACATTTGTATGGGGGCTATATCTAAATCTGAACCGATCTTACCCACTTTCACCATAGGTGTTTCTAGATGGATTATAAGATGTTGTGCCAATTTTAAAGAAAATCGGGTACAATATGTGGTTTCTAGAGAGGAAAAAGATAAATCGGGAGCGACATTTGTATGGGGGCTATATCTAAATCTGAACCGCTATTACCCACTTTCAGTATAGGTGTTTCTAGTTCGATTATAAAATGTTGTGCTAATTTTAAAGAAAATCGGGTACAATGTATGGATTCTAAATCGGAAAAAGTAAAATCGGGATCGACATTTGTATGGGGGCTATATGTAAATCTGAACCGATTACCTCCAAATTCAATACCGATCGTCCTTGGCCAAAAAAAGTAACTTCTGCCAAATTTCATGATAATCGGACAGTAATTGCGACCTTTAGAGTGCGAACAAGCTTAGATGGACAGCAGACGGACGGACAGACAGGCATCGGTAAATCGATTCAGCTGGTGATTCTAAGCTGATCCGTATACTTAAAGATGGGTCTAGCTCGATTATTTCTTGGTGTTACAAAAATTTGGCGGAAAACTAACTTATAATACCCTAGTCCACGAAGTGGTGTAGGGTATAATTACAACCGCAGAGCTCTTTATATCCTCGATCTCCTGTTTGTATATGCAGCCGACCATTTTATAACTTATTGAACCTCTTTCCCAAAAAGTGTATGTCTGTGTGTTCTCGCTTCTCCCTTAAAAGCATGTACTGGTACCACGTTTATCCCTTTTCGCCCCGCATCATCCTTATAAGTACAAATTTTTAATCAATTTATGTTCGGATGTTACGTAATAAAAGGCTGTACACCATTTTTATCCCTTTTTGTCCCGCGCACCCTTTAAAAGTACAAATTTCAAAAAATACCATTTTTTATCCCTTTTTTCGCGTCTACGTTGTCATTAAATTTCGCTACTATAGCTACAAGACTTAAATTGGTATCATTTTTATCCCTTTTGTCTCTTTCCTCCCTTAAAAGTACAAATTTCGAAAAAACCATGTATGTTGCAAGACTACGTTGTCAGAGGCGAGCGCCCCGGTAGTCGAATTGGTAGCGTGGGGGTTGTGGGTTCGATTCCAACCAGAGGCTCTGGTCTGTCGCTGCAATAAATAGCTACAGTGGTCTTAGTCACCCCGGCCCAATCCCTGGACCCAAAATTAGAATATAAATTTACTTTGTATTGTAATTCATAATATATAAATAAATAAATAAAATACGTTGTCAGAGGAATGTACATAACGATTTTTACGAATGTAGCTGCAATATTTAAATTGGTGGCATATTTATCCATTTTTGTCCCGCGCACCCCTTAACACCCCTAAAAAATCAATTTATGTTGTCCGTCTACGCGGTCGGAAGAATGTACACGCCGAATTATGGCCACAATACTTCTAAAGAGAAGTTGGTACCATTTTTATCCTTTTTGTCTCGCGCACCCCTCAAAAGTACAAATTTCAAAAAATGAAATTTTACGGCGCTTCCATATTGCCAGATGTTTCGATTTTCACGATATAGCTGCATTACTTAAATTTGTACCATTTTTATCCCTTTTTTCCTTCTCTTTCCTCCCTTAAAAGTACAAATTTCGAAAAATCCCTATTGTAACTCGTATGTTGGCCAGTCCAAGGAACACACCAAATTTCATGTTTCTAGCTATTGCCGTTTAGACAGGACGAAGGTTCGATGTTTATCCCTTTTTGTCCCATTTTATCCCCTAAAAGTACGAATTTCGTAAAACCCTTTCTTAGTCTGTTGTGTTCTTCAATTATCGCCATGACACATCTGTCCTTCTTTAGTATATCTGCAGCGGAATATATTTTTTAAAAAGTCTGAAAAAGACGAAAGCTTCACTCTCGTAGAACTCATCGATTTTATTTTTAACAGCAAATTGCCGAATTATTTTGAAACAATGACGAAATTCAATAAAAGTATTTTTCTATTAGAACTAAGAATTATATGTTAGATTTAGAAGGGACGTTTCCCTCTTTGAAATTTCAAAGATGCATTAGTGGTCATAAATTAATTTTATTATATTTATTTATAACAAGCTGCACATGCAACATTTTGTGTGAATGTTTTAAACTATAATTAAGTATTCCCTTAAAATTTTTAAAATGTAGATAATTTCTTTATATTTAAATCTCTCTGATTCCTGCTCTGATTTCCCTTTAATTTTATTAAGCTTTTATCTTTGCCTACAGCATTATTATGACATGAGGGTATTGCCATAAAAAAACAACCCAAAAACTATGGCTTTGAAAATTCATCATTTCCGATTTTGACATATTTATTACCACTCACTCTTACGGGTTACAGTGGTCCGAAGTTGTTACTTATTAACTTCGTTAATAATGTAATAACTTTTGAGTTTTCAGATTTTAACGATATTTGTATCGTCTGAAAGATTGTCATATCCTCTTTGAGAATATTGTCAATGTAGATCAAGGCCTCTGCAAAAATGTTCTTAATCATTGAATATTTGTTACTATTATTTTTTCATTTTTATGTATTTTATATTATTTTATTCTCTACATAATATCAAAATTTCAGAGTGGATGACAATTGGTTCGGAAATTGTAATTGCATTTTAGAACGATTTTCTATTTCAGCAAAGAAGAGTTGTAGTTTTTACGGTATTCACACCCGCGATTTTGAGAAAAATATATTTAGTTCGAAAAGTAATACTGGGATTTGATAGTTCTATATTCAAACTATAGTTCTATTCAAACTACACCACTTTCAAGTGTAATTCAAAAGACACCATTTGAAATTCAAAACTCGTTGTTTGTAATTCAAAATACACCATTTGAAATTCAAAAGTTTTCATTTGAAATTCAAAAATTATTCCATTTGAAATTCAAAAGATTCCATTTGAAATTCAAAAATGTAAACAAACTTTTTTAAGAAAAATATACATTAGGTGGAGTAGCATTTATTTTTTCTGCAAATTTGGATATTCTGCAGTTTTGGAAACAGATTTAATAAAATGATAAGCAACTAATAATTATAATGATGTAAAATGTCGGTAATTTCATATATAGTTTATAACTTCACCAGCTCAGAGAGCATCTGCATTTAATTTATAAGGACTTGCATTTTACTTAGGGTCGGATTATTTGTGTTGGAGGTACAACAAATCATAACTATTTTATAGGTATAAAGTGATTTTAAAACCACTTCCAATATTAAATTGTTACTGATCAGTTTTATTTTAACCAAAGCTTATGCCAATTTATGTGAGAAGTCTTGTAATATCGCTCATATTGCATATATAACGTCTATGAAAACATTACCAATAACCAAATTTCAGAGTATTCCGATCGTCCGTATAGAAGTTATAAAATCTTTACATTTTATCTTTTTGAATTGCAAATGGAATAATTTTTGAATTTCAAATGAAAACTTTTGAATTTCAAATGGTGTCTTTTGAATTACTTATGAAGAGTTTTGAATTACAAATGAAGAGTTTTGAATTTCAAATGATGTCTTTTGAACGAAAAATATGAATTTAAAACAAACATCGCAAACGTGGAGTGATTTAATTAATAGGGCTGTTTTTCCTAAATAATGCTTAACTAAGCTGCGATAAAAAAACACCTAAATAAAAAGTTAAAATGTCATCCAAAATTCAAAAATCTTTTTTGAAATAGTCCCCAACATCAATATCAATGTGTATATGAAAACAAATTTTGAAAAAAAAAATATTTTATGTTCAAAATGTTGGACGTAGCCTGGATATTCATCCAGTATAAGCCAAATTTATTGTTATCGGGGCTAAGTCCAAGAAGTCAACACAAAATATTTTTTTGAAAATTTGTTTTCATGCGAATAATTGTATTGTAGTGTCGCTATGTGAAAAAAATATTTTTTTTATTTTGAGTAAAGAATTAACTTTTTATCAACGTTTTTGTTATCGCTGCTTAAAGAAAAACAGCCGTAATATAATTTTCGGAAATATTACAAAAATGACAAATGATTTTTATAATGGACCAAAATATTCCATATGACACGTCAATTGCTAGTCAGAAATGTTTGAAGAAGTCATATTTGTGGATTTATTGCGAGAATTGAAAACACTATTTCAGAAAATTATTCACATCGCCTTAAAGACCAATTCTTTGCTATCACAAGTATTAATAAATAAAAGAGCTCATTCCATTCGCAAGATATCATCATTTTAAATAAATATTCGTTAACCTTTGAAATTCTACAGTTCCAGCCCTGCTTTGTTTATGCTAAACTTTGTTTACACAAAACAATTTGTATGTGTTGCATTCAGTGTTGTTTTTGTGTGAGAGCGTTTAACCTTCTGCGCTTTCCGTTTCCTCTGTTTTTGCCAAACAAATGTACAAACAGCGACGAAACAACAACGTTATCAAAATCTATTTAAAATATTGCAACGAGTCGATAGCAGGAGTAGGATGTTTGTAATTCCGAAGGACATGAGGAGCGTCGTATAGGTGATGCTACAAACGGCAATGATGTGCATTTTATTTTTATATCTGCCTGTCATTGTTTTGTCTAGACGTCCGCCAAATGATAATGCCAGCGTTCTTCACACCAAATCATAGACAGAGGGAGCCGATAGAATTTGCAGCAGCCATCAGACGATAGAGGGGGTGGTGGGGTGGACCTTTTGTGTTTGTGGACTTTTTGACCATTAACAACTGGCGAGACGTCTGCGGCAATAAACAGAAGGTTATGGGGCGGCCGCCGCAGCATATGATCCAACCAACCAACCAGCAAGGGCATCAAGGAAATACGAGAGTAATCAAGATAAATTCTTATGGTCATAGAATATGTACTGCAAATTGGTGGCATATATGACTTGTCCTACATGACAACGTCCAAGACAAGGAGGATTGTGAGTATTGTGTGGGGCAGATGATGATGATGATGACGATGCTGCTGGTGATGGTGAACGTTGCAGTATCAGTATTTCAACACTACGATTATATTCCATGCATTTATAATGAGTCAGACAGACGTTGCTGGAGAGTCAGTGTCGGAATCCCAAAGTGCCAGAATACCGGCATGTGTGTTTTTATCTGTATGTCTGTCTCTTTGTGTGTGTGTGAAATTTACAACGTGTTGATGCATAAAATTAATGATAATTAACCATAAGATTTAAGTAAACACCAGTATATGTTGCTGTGCAGAAGAGGTACGTGCAACGTACGAGCGTGAGCATACGCTCGTCCAATGCAGATAAAAAGGTAATGGATCTGATTGTTTAACAGCTTAAGATTTATTTTATAAAAGCCTTAACAAATGCTCGTTCGCAAACACAGGCCACGCACGCACAGTGGGCTGGCAGCACTTTTTTCGAATGCACATTTTACACAAAAGCTCCCTTTTCGATGAAAGTGAACAGAAGAGCAACAAATAGTAAAAATAATAAATAGTATTAGAAGCAGATTAGAGCCTGTCCACTTCTCGTGGAGGTTTAGTAGCATATTAGAAAAAAATATTACATGTTTAAGACAAATCGCAATACTAATATACTGCACAAACTATCACGCCCTCTTATAGGGACTTGAGAATTATTTTACGTCAATGTGACCGCTCTCACGGGATCATCAAGTACTGTCTAAAGGCACCTCTTTGAATTATCTATGCAAAAGGACATGGATTACTTGAATAGGGTCAATATTGTTATAGAAAACTATGGCGCCCAATCAGTACTTTTTTAAAATAATTTGTGATGTCTTCTTATTTAAGTAATAGACTAATTCCATGTGAAACTGAACGACATTTTAATGAAACTTCATTTCCCGATTTTCCAAGACAAGATGAAATTGTAGATCGATAATCATGAATTTTGTTATAAGATCATTTTAGAAAAATCCTAATTTTTTTCTGGTAGAAGAATTTCAAGCAAATTGCTTCTAATTTAATATAAAATTACTAAATCTTAAAAATATATATTTTTTATTATTTTTCTTATTTTCCTGGTAATTTTGTTATAATCAAAAAAGTATCTCTTCGATTTTTATACCCTCCACCTAAAGGATGGGGATATACTAACTTTGTCATTCCGTTTGTAACACCTTGATATATCGACTTGAGACCCTATAAAGTATATATATTCTTGATCGTCATAAAACTCTAAGACGATCTAGCCATGTCCGTCCGTCTGATGAAAGCACGCTAGCATCTAAACGAAAGGATCTAGAACGTTCAAATTTTCAATAAATGCGTCTTATAGTCGTAGATCGGTTGGTATTGAAATGGGGCGAAATCGGACCAAAGGCAAACATTTTTCTTTCACAAGGACTATAAATACCCATAATAATCCCTAATACTTTAGCGTATTTAAGCATGTTTTTTGAATATGTCTGTTTATATCTACTTGATATTTGGTATGCCAAATCGTTATAGCAAAAACGTGCACCATAAAGTGATTCTTATTTGTAGGGGATGAAATGGGACAAAAAAGGGATAAAAATGGTACATACTAAACGACAACAGCTAGAAACACGAAATTCGGTGTGTACATTCCCCTAATTGAGTAGAAACATAATATAAAAGTATTTTTTCCAAATTCGTACTTTTAAGGGGTAAAATGGGAATAGAGGGATAAAAATGGTAACAACCAAACGGCTACACCTAGAATAATGAAATTCGGTGTATACATTCCTCTGATTGCATAGACACGTAAAATACACGGCTTTTTAAAAAATCGTACTTTTTGGGGTTAAAATAAAACAAAGGGGATAAAAATAGTACCAATCAAATGACCGCAGCTAGAGTCATGAAATTAGAAGTATACATTCTTCTGACTGTGTAGACACGGAAAATAAACGGATTTTTCCAAATTCGTACTTTTGGGGTCAAAATTAAAAAAGGGGATAAAAATAGTACCAACCAAACGACCGCAGCTAGAGCTCCTTTGACTATGTAGACATGAAAAATACAAGTTTTTTTTCAAATTCGTACTTTCAAGGGATACAATGGGCTCACAGGGATAACAATGGTACCAACCAAACGGCTACACCTAGAATAATGCAATTCGGAGTATACATTCCTCTGACTGCTTAGATACGGAAAAAAAGGATTTTTCGAAATTCGTACTTTTTGGGGTTAAAATGGAAAAAGGGGATACAAATAGTACCAACCAAATGACCGCAGCTGGAGTCATGCATTTCGGAGTATACATTCCTCTGACTGCGTAGACACGGAAAATAAACGGATTTTTCGAAATTCGTACTTTCAAGGGATACAATGGTACAGAGAGATAAAAATAGTTCGAACTAAACGACTATAGCTAGAATGATGAAATTCTAATTGCGTAGAAACGTCCAATAAAGAGATTTTAGATAGTTGTACTCTTAAGGGGATAAAAATGGTATCAACCAAATGGCCACAGCTGGAATCATGGAATTCAGTGTAGACATTCCTCTGACTGCATAGACACGCAAAATAAAAAGTTTTTTCCAAATTCGTACTTTTTCTTTTACGGCAAAAATTGTTTGAATCATGAAGTTAGTATATTTTGCACTATGCACGTCTGATAATGGATTTTCAAAATATGTACTTTTGGAATTAAAATAGAATGGAAATACAACCAACTGTAGCACCCACCATCTACCAATATTAATGGTATTTAAGCTTTTTAAAAATATAAATATAAGAATATTTATGTTTTGAACTGACGTATTGGTAGCCTTGCCTTATAAGCGTGGTTAAAAATAATAATAAAATTATTATTTGTATTTGGTTTGGTTATATTAAAAAATTATATTTTCTTGTAATATTGCTGCACTTCTACGTAAACCGACATCCTCTGTGGAATGCAATCCATGATGGAGGGTATATAGTTGTTTTTAGTTGTTTAAAATAATTTCTTATTTACATATTATAGTGTCGGCAAGTTGCTCCATAAGTGCCATGATGGAGTTCTTGGTAGTTAGTCTACAATAATTCTAACGCCCGTTTTCATGTAGCTCCGTTAGAGATAACCAAGAGTTATGATGTCAACGTTCACACAAGTTAGTGGAGTTAAAATAAATTTTTGAAAAAATCAAAATCTAGTACCCTGGTGACGAAAATAACTATACAAAAATTAATTAAATATCTAGTTTAACGTTTTGAGGTGCCTCAAGAGATCATAAGTTTTCGCAGCATCTAATTAAATTAAATAATTAAAGGGCTGTACACCATTTTTATTCCATTTTGTCCCGCGCGCATCTTCAAAGTACAAATTTCGATAAATCCAATTTGACTACATGGTCAGAGAAATTTACATATCAAATTTCTAGTTACTATACTTTAGTTGGCACCATTTTGTATCCCTTTTTGTGCCGTTCAGCCCTTAAAAGTATGAAAATGTAATTTTATTGCGCTTCTGTATGGTTAGAGGAATTTACATACCAAATCTCACGATTCTAGCTATAATACTTTAGTTGATAACATTTTATCCATTTTTGTCCCGCACACCCCTTATAAGTACAAATTTAAGAAAAAACAAACTACATATTGATTTGCGCTTCTATGTTATCAAAGAAATGTACACACCAAATTCCACGACTATAGCTACAATACTTTAGTTGGTACCATTTTTATCCCTTTTGGTCCCGCTCGCCCCTTATAAGTACAAATTTCGTAAAAATACATTAAGATTGCGCTTCTACGTTGTCCGAGGAATTTGCACTCCAAATTTCACGATATAACTATAATAACATTTTTATCCATTTTTGTCCCCCTCATCCCTTATAAGTACAAATTTCGAAAAATCCATTTATGTTGCAAATCTACGTTATAAGCGAAATGTAGATATCGGTTTTCACGAATATAGCTACAATACCAATACAATTGGTAACATTTTTATCCCTTTTTATCTCTTTCCTCTCTTAAATGTACAAATTTAGAAAAATCCCTATCATGTTTCTAGCTACTGCCGTTTAGTCAAGACGAAGGTTCGATATTTATCCCTTTTTGTCCCATTTTACCCCCTAAAAGTACGAATTTCGTAAAACCCTTTCTTAGTCGACGTCTACATCATATTTGGGAACTTCCCTGAAAATTTCATGACCCTGGCTTCAGTCGTTTGTTCTGGGGGCTGGTCAATGATAAGTCAGCCAGTCAGCAACGCAACTCTTTTATATAGACAGATAACAATTTTACAATAAATATATTTCAAAAATTGCTTAGAATATCCCTAGTTAATTTCCGAAATATTTTAAGAAATTCCTATATTTTATATTTAAAAATAAATTAAAGTCGGGCGTGGTCGACTATATAATGACACTTAGTCATAATACCCTATGGTGTAGGATATAAAAAGGGTCATTACATTTAAATCTGAATCGATCTGACCCATGTTTAGCAAAGGTTTTCTAGTTGAAATATTAGACGCTTTCCCAAATTTTATGGAGTGTTAAATATGTGGTTTCTAGAGCGGAGAGAATCAAATCGGGAGCTATATACAATCTGAACCGATGTGACCCACTTTCGCTTAGTTGTTTCTATTTGAAACATTAGCTGATGTACCGAATTAGAAGACAATCTATTCAAATATGCTATTTCTAGATCAATTCAGTAGCTAAATTTTTATTGGAGCTATATATGTATATCTGAACTCATCTGACCCACTTTCATCAGAGATGTTTTTAGTTGAAATATGAGTTGTTTTGTCAAATTTAAAGAAAATCTGTCAAAGTTTGTGGTTTCTAGAGCGTAAAGAATCAAATCGGAGGAGACATTTGTATGTGAGGTATATATAAATCTGAACCGATATATCCTATTTTTACCAGAGCTGTTTCTAATTGAAATATATGGCGTCTTGCCACATATTGGAGGAAAATCTGTTGAAATATGTGGTTTATAGAGCGGAAAAAGTAAAATCTGAAGCAACATTTGTATGGGAGCTATATCTAAATCTGAACCGATTTGCTTCAAATTAAATAGCGTTCGTCCTTATCCCATAAAACTTCTTGGTGCAAAGATTCATTTAGTTCTAACAACAATTGCGACCTGGACTTTGATTAGAAGAATAGATGGACGGACGGACGGACATCGCTAAATCGACTCGATAAGTGATTCTAAGTCGATCGGTATAATAAACGACGGGTCTATCTCGTTTCCTTTTGGGTGTTACAAACAAATGCACAAAGACATTATACCCTGTGGTGTAGGGTATAATGATATTTTTTTAATTTCAACTCAATTTCTGGGCGATTTTTTGATTCAAATTATAAATTGTAAAAAGTGAAAACAAACTCAAACTTAAAGTTTTCAAAACACTGTGTGTTGATAAGAATGTTTTTTTGCAGCAATGCCAGACATGGCCGAGTGTGGGACTCACTATGGCTGTTGCCATTTGCCCATTAAGTATCTAATTCTATAAGAGTATGCGTCTGCATACACTTGGGATAACAGGGATTACCGCTGGGTGTAATACGTGTGGTTGACATGTTGAAAAGTTCGTTGAGGCAGGTAACGAAATGTTTAGGTCTACCCTTAGCCACAAACAAAGGGTTTACGGCCAATAAGTTATTTATTTTGTAGTAATCCAAATTAAACCCAAATAGCTTTTTTATAAGTCAAATTGAATGATGATTCACCAATAGTTTTCGAAAGGAATGGTGAATATAAGACAAAGATAAAATGCGAGTTAGAAAAGTTATAAAGAATTCAAACTTTATAGCTCATTCTGCGCAACCCTGCACACTGGTCCCAAATCCATTTTTTATGGCATAAAGTCGAAAAATAAAGATACAATCTTGTAATTTTGCACATTTGCTAGACATAATACACGTAAAAAATGAAAAATAAAATTAGGCTGATCGGTCCACGCCCACTACTACCTCCCATATAAACTCAATATATAATCAACATAAGTATCACCCTATATTGGTACAGGGTGACCAAAAACAAAATTTTATTAAAGCTTAAAAGAATACAGATTTGTTTACTTTGACGAAATGTCTTTTTCTGAGCATTATTACAAAAGCAAAATATAGCATACAAATAGTATACTTTAAACTGCAATTTAAATAATTATTTCAAGAAATAAAATAAAATAAAATATCTACATGTGTACCAAAAGGTGAATGATGTTGTCTGTCATTTTAAAGGTACTTTCAATACCTTTTAAATAAAATCATAATGGGTCTCGTACACAAAACAAAACATATATGCCTATGAATAATCAAAAACTGGGCTAAAATAAAATGACAATTGTGGGAGTTAGCCGCAAAATGCTGACGAGATATTAATTCCACCATAAACTACAACCTCAGACGAACATTTTCACATTTACACCTTGAGTCAAGTTGAGTCCTACATGTAACTTTTGGTCCACGACATTTATAGATTATGTTCTCCACAAATCACAAAATTACAATACCTATGAATACTGACCAGACCACAATAATCATAAAATGTTAAATATATTTTTCAACTACTAACTCTTGCCGTTAACTTTCATAATATAGTCACTTTATTATTTTCTTTTTAAGTCTTGATTTTAATTAATTTGTAAAACTGCTTTATATCAAAATTAATCCCACTTTCTTTGAACCGCAAAGTTTAAGTACCATTCAGGCTTGTGGTGTTGCCGCCTAATTTTCTCCAGTACATTTTCTTGATAGCTTGGAGTGTTGTCATAAAGAAAATATATGCACATTTAACACTTTCCAATTTTTTTTTAATTTCTGCCAAAAAATGGATTTGGGACCATAGTGCCCTGCATTATTGTGTAGTGAATATATTCTGGTAGAGATGAATATATTTTGAATTTCATCAACGAACCTCATATAAAAATCTCACAATTCCTCAAATGGGGAAAAAATTCCCAAAAATGTGATTTTATAGAAAAATTTCGATAGTGGAGCTGAAAAAATATTATTAGCGATTATGTCCGTCGATGAAATTCAATTATTATTTTTGTAATCGGTGTTTTGCGATTCCAAAATTATTGATCTAACTTAGAGACGATTTTTGATTACTCTACTATAAATGTTGCTAATTTCACTTTCACGTCGAAACAGTGGTTTAGAAAAAGTCACCAAAGAAATCTTTTTAATTGTGTGTTAGGCAAAACCGTCCCTAAGGAATTCAATTCAATAATATGTATATATGTGCACATGTATGTATGCAGCAGCAGCATAAATTTGAATATGAAATAATTACATAAATTCACACAAAAACAATTAACAAAAGTTTTAATTTATTTAACAAAACCAACAAAAAGCCGCCAACAATTAACCCTTTTTGCTACAACTTTTTTCTTTGCACTGCCACAGAACTGACATAACTTCCGTAACACAGGCACACACACAGAAATCACTGGGCTCAAATAGCAGCACTTGTGGCAACAATTGATAAACAGCCAAAAACAATATCAACATCAACGAGCAACGAGTATGAACGACGACTGATCATGATTTCATTCATTCATTTATTCAGTTCATCAACACATAATGTGGTGATGATGATGTTGATGACGACGAGGTTGGTTGACTTTCCAACCCACTTTTTTACAATTCATTTGAAAATGTTTTTAATTTTTTTGTTTTTGCTTCATTTTGTAAAACATTCGCACAATCGCCCCGCATAAAACAATTACACAAAAATGTATGCAAAGCAAACAATTATCTTTTCTCAACTCGAAATGCAAAAAAAAATGATAATTTGCATACGAAGGTTGTATGTTCGGTTCTTAGACATTAAAATAATATTATAACCGTTTTGGACTGGCGGCATCATTGGGTCATGTAGCGAAAAATTGGGTTGATCGGATGAGGTACTGCCGAGCCAGCCGTGGTAGTCATATGAATGATATTCTGTTCCATTATTAAATAACAAAGTACAACCTTTCCAATAAAATCAGAAATTTGAAAAAATAATCAGTACTTTTTATAGCCAATTCTAATTTATAATTTAAAATGGTCCTTCCTATATTTATTACTGCCATACAGATTGTCGGAAATAAATGCAGTATTTAAATGCTTTATTTAATTTAATTTTAACATGTCGCATGCGACCCTCGTACCAAAAAAGTTAATAACAAAACAGAAATAAAAAAATTATAACAGCAACAACAACATTAAATATATATTTAATTGTCTCTCATTTTTTTTCGGTGTGTTAATTTTATTACTCCAGTTTAAATACATAATTTTGCATATGTTGTCCGTGTAAACATGTACATGTGCATAAATATGTAAATGTGTAAGTAAGTGCGTTAGTGTGAGAGTGGTGCAGATACATGATTATGCCGAAACAATTCCATAATGAATGAATGAATGTAATGCCACTGTAATGACGTATTTAATTGTTAAACAATTTGCAAAAAAACAGCAAAACAATAACATCAGTAGCAATAACAGCACCACCCTTGGCAACATTGCTGTGCATAAAAAGTCTCTTAAATGTTTATTTAAAAATTTATTTGTTTTTTTTTTTGGCGAGTCTCTTTTGTGGTTTTGTATATTTGGTTTTATAAAGTTAACACAATAAAAAGAGCGTTTTTTCTATGGTTTAGTTAGGTATTACATAGAAATAATAATTATGCAGAAAAAAATTATTATAAAGAGTGATTTTTTTGAGGTTAGGATTTTCATGCATTAGTATTTGACAGATCACGTGGGATTTCAGACATGGTGTCAAAGAGAAAGATGCTCAGTATGCTTTGACATTTCATCATGAATCGTCTTACAAACGAACAACGCTTGCAAATTATTGAATTTTATTATCAAAATGCGTGCTCTGTTAAGAAAGTTCATTGCGCGCTTCCATTTTATGGTCAGTTTAATCGACCCACTGAAGCGGCTATTCGGCTATTATTTCGCACCAAATTTACATTGTTGGACATTAAACCACCAACACGCTTACGTAGAGTGCGAACTGAAGAAAATATCGCAGCTGTATCGGCCAGTGTTAATGATGACCACCAATTTTCGATTCGTCGCCGTTCGCACCAATTGGGTCTCTGTTACTCAAAAACGTGGAAATGCCAAAATTGGACTAAGCGGATGGACCACCTAAGACGCAGCCGCGGTCAACATTTAAATGAAATTATCTTCAAAAAGTAAATGTCATGGACCAATCTAACGTTTCAAATAAAGAACCGATGAGATTTTGCAAATTTTATGCGTTTTTTTTAAAAAAAAAGTTATCAAGCTCTTAAAAAATCACCCTTTAAATATTTTATATCTTTAGGTTTGGGATGAAAGGAATCATAACTATGTTGGTATGCCAAACGATGCTGATGGGTTATAAAGACGTTCACATATATTAGGGGTTATAAAAAATAAGCAATTTGGTTAGCCAGTGGGAACGTTGTACGCATTCGAGTAACGAATATAACTCTAAAACCAATGTTGTCGTTTATATTCGCTTTTTATACCCTCCATCACGGAATGGGGATATAATAATTTTTTTATTTCGTTTGTAACACCTTGAAATATAGACCTGAAACTCTATAATATATATATATATATATATATACTGTGTGATGCCTTTCAAAACACAGCTGGTGCAAGAATTGAAGCCGAACGACCTACCGAAGATCCACTTTTTACCGAAAAATTGTGTTCAGCGACGAAGCTCATGGGTACGTAAATAGGCAGAATTGTCGATTTTGGAGTGAATATCAGCCAGAAGCATTGCAAGAGCTACCAATGCATCCAGAAAAAGTCACAGTTTGGTGCGGTTTATGGGCTGGTGGCATCATTGGACCGTACTTGCATCGGTGAGCTGTGAGATGATATCCAACTTTTTTTGACCAAAATGCAAGAGCTTGACTTGCATGACATGTGGTTTCAACAAGACGGTGCCACATGCCACACAGCACGCGCAACAATGGACTTATTGAGAGGCGAGTTCGGTAAACATTTTATTTCACGTTCGGGGCAGTCAAGTGGGGATAAAAGGGATACAAATGGTACCTTTCAAACGACAACAGCTAGAAACACGTATGTACATTAGGGCGTACCTCAAAAAAAAAGTTCGCCGTACACCTTCGAATATGAAGTATTATTGAAAGGTAGTTTCAAAAAAAAAATTTTTATTTTTTTATGCCGAACGTAGGGGTCGCGCTTTTACATTTTTCTATATAACTTGTATTTATAAACGGATTTTAAAGTGTGATACATCGATGTTTTTGTCTCGACGAGGCCGATTTTTTTGTCTTTGAAGTCATTGAGCTCAAGCACCCCCTTCTGGTACTTACCCATCATTTCTCAGTTGCTACTACCCTAATGTACCACTCTAATAATCGAAAATTAAAGCTCGCATAAAATCATGAATCATGTTTGAGCTCAATGACTTCAAAGACAAAAAAATCGGACAAAAACATCGATGTATCACACTTTAAAATCCGTTTATAAATGCAGAAGTTATATAGAAAAATGTAAAAGCGCGACCCCTACGTTCGGCATAAAAAAATAAAAAAAAATTTTTTGAAACTACCTTTCAATAATACTTCATATTCGAAGGTGTACGGCGAACTTTTTTTTTTACTTGTAACCTGGTACGCTCTAATGTACATTCCTCTAAATGAGTAGATACATAATATAAAGCTTTTTCCAAATTCGTACTTTTAAAGGGTAAAATGAGAAAAGAGGGATTAAAATGATACCAACCAAACGGCAGCACCTCTGGTTGCATAGACACGTCAAGTAAAGGGATTTTTTGAAATTCGTACTTTTCGGAGGGTAAAATGGAAAAAGGGGATAAAAATTGTTCCAATCAAATAGCCCCAGCTAGAATCATACATTCCTACGACTGCGTAGACACAAAAATAACAAGGTTTTCACAAATTCATGCTTTCAAGGGATACAATGAGGACAGAGGGATAAAATGGTACTTACTAAACTGCTACATATAGAATGATGAAATTTGATGTGTTCATCCCCATCGGCTGCAGCTAGAATAATGGAATTCTGAGTATACATTCCTCTGATAGACTCGCAAAATAAAACGTTTTTTCTAAATTCGTACTTTTTTTATTTTTATGACAAAAATGGGAAGTATCATGAAGTTACGTTATCTTGCACTGTGTCACGTACAGAGATAATGGATTTTCAAAATTTCTACTTTTGAAAAGTTTTAACAATTTTAATTCTTTTATTTTGATTTTCGAAATGATTACATTCATCCACTTTTTTTTTGAAATTTTAAAGTAGTGTTCTTCCTTTTTCAAGGTGAAATGATGAATTCTATTTTTTACGATTTTTTCCTTTTTTGCAAAATCAACCAGAATAAATTCAAAGTATAAAAAAATTAAAAATTTAAGAAAAAAATAGAAATTAAAATTTTCCGATTTTTTTTTTCTCAGAAAAAATAACAAAAAATATTTTTCTTCCATTACCAAAGTTCGCTTAAAAAAGGATTTAAGAACACTACTTAAAAATTTCAAAAAATGGATTAATGTAATCATTTCGAAAATCAAAATAAAAGAATTAAAATTGTAAAAACTTTTTTTGATTTGAACTGGGATATTGTACTGGCTCAAGACCATTTTGCTTCTATATTTAATAGAATGCAAATTTATTTACAAATGGCTGGTGACATTTATTACTTGGCTGCAGACTACCACGATCATGATTTCGACCATGTCAAAAGTCTTTTCAAGTGGCTTCGCAGCGACTTTTCAACATCAAACCCGGCCTCTATAAGGAGATGATTCTCACAAACGAACGAGAAGCACAACTCACTTGCCGAATTTGCGTTTAAAAAATCGCACCAAGTAATAAAGCACACATGTCATCTTACAAGCATCTCATTGAGTTGCATATGTAAGTATCAGTATATGCAGGTATAGTTACCCAGCAATACTTCTGCCATGCCAACGCTCATTTGTTTTAGTTTTTTCGTTTGCATTTTTTGGTCTGTATTCAAACGGTCTTGAGCCAGGACAATATATGCAAACGAATAAACTAAAACAAATGAGCGTTGGCACGGCAGAAGTATTGCTGGGTAACTATACCTGCATATACACATACTTACATATGCAACTCAATGAGATGCTTGTAAGATGGCATGTGTGCTTTATTACTTGGTGCGATTTTTTAAACGCAAATTCGGCAAGTGAGTTGTGATTCTCGTTCGTTTGTGAGAATCATCTCCTTATAGAGGCCGGGTTTGATGTTGAAAAGTCGCTGCGAAGCCACCTGAATGAAACCTTTAGACAGGGTGGAAATCATGATAGTGGTAGTCTGCAGCCAAGTAATAAATGTCACCATGCCATTTGTAAATAAATTTGCATTCTATTAAATATAGAAGCAAAATGGTCTTGAGCCAGGACAATATCCCAGTTCAAATCAAATTTTAAAAACTTTTAAAAAGTTAACCTGGCTATAACGTATCACTTCATATTTTATTTTAAAAGTAATTGAAATTATATACAGTAAAAACTTATTGTTAGCCTTGCCATATAAGAGAAGTTTAATAATAATTATTTTATTTATTTATTTATATATTTTTTTTTCAATATTTTTATTACGTTATATTAAAACATTTAACAATTTCTTTTAATTCTAATTAATTCTCTTCTACGAAAGTCGACAGCTTTTGTGGCAATCCATGGTGGATGGTATATGTGCCAGTTAGAATGATAGTGGCTTAAGTCACACTTTATCAGTTCTGAGATATACGTTTAATGTTTGAGTCAAATGAAAAATATTTTTCCACCGAAGCACAAATTTTTTTCTTAAATTATCTTATCGAACTTTTATAAAAAAGATGGATAATGTTGGTAATACTAAGGGAACCACTACTTTCTCAAAATTGAAAAATGTAACAAACAAAATTTTTATTTTTTTCGCAGGAGTGATATTTCCGTACCAAAAATGAAAGAAAACACAAAATATTGTATTTCAAGAAAATTTTAAAAATATGTATAAATATTTACAGGTTTTTCGTCTAGAAACTTTATATAGGGACCGATAAATAACTTTTTTTTGAAAATGCTATAAAAAAATACTGAATATTTTCTCAAATTTCTTTTTTTATTTGAAAGTACAATCCTTCCGGTTATTAATGGAAAATAATTTCATTCAAATGGCTGCTGAGAGCACCCCACAAATAATAGTACAACGGTTGAATAGTTGAAAAAAGCGTTAGATGGCGGACCCTATATTATGTAAAGGGTGTCCCAAGAAGAACGCAATTTTTAAATCTGGCAACATTCGAAGTGTCATTGTTTGACATTTGAACAATTGTTATTGTTTGTTAGTAGAAGGTACGAGGTTAGTAAAAATGGAGCGCTACACGAATGAACAACGCATTCTCATTGTGAAATTGTTTTACCAAAATGGTGAAAGTTTTGCGGCTACAGTTCGCAAATTGCGATCAATTTGAGGTCACAATAATGCTCCAAAAGAGTCAACTGTAAAGAGATTAATGGATAAATTTGCCGAAACTGGGTCTGTTAGTGATTTGCATCTTCATGCATACAAAGTTCAATTGACGCAGGAACTGAAGCCAACTGACCATGGACAGCGAAGGGAGTTCGTTAATTGGGTATTGGAGAGACAACATGAAAATGCTGATTTTGCCGATAAAATCATCTTCAGTGACGAGGCCCATTTTAATCTTGATGGCTTCGTCAATAGGCAGAATTGTCGCATTTGGGGTGCGGAAAATCCTCGAGTGATTCACGAGAAGCAAATGCATCCTCAACGTGTCACTGTGTGGTGTGGTTTTTGGGCTGGAGGAATCATTGGACCTTTTTTTATGAAAATGAGGCAGGTCAAGCGCAAACAGTCAATGGTGTTCGGTATCGTGAAATGATAACCAGTTTTTTCTTGCCTAGAATTGAAGAAATGAATGTGGAGGGCATGTGGTTCCAACAAGACGGCGCCACATGTCATACAGCCAGAGAAACAATTCAATTGCTGCATCAGTCATTTCCCAGTCGTGTTATTTCGCGTTTTGGAGATCAGAATATGCCGCCTAGATCGTGCGATTTAACACCATTAGATTTTTTTCTTTGGGGTTTTTTGAAGTCGATGGTTTACGCGAATAAGCCGACGACGACTCAAGCCTTAAAAGACGAAATTGGACGCTGCATTAATGAAATACCGCAGCATTCATGCAAAACGGTCATTGAAAATTTCATTAAAAGATCGCGTGCATGCCAGCAAAGCCGCGGCGGACATCTGCACGATATATTGTTCCATACATAACCTCATTTTGTCTACTTTACGATATAATAAAGTTTCACGATTTTTTCTTAAATATCTGTGTTTTATTTAAAATTAAAAAATTGCGCTCTTCTTGGGACACCCTTTATTTGTGCATTTGTTTGTAACACCCAAAAGGAAGAGAGATAGACACATCGTTTATTATACCGATCGACATAGAATCAGTTTTTGAATCAATTTAGCCATTTCCGTTTGTTTGTCCATCTATTCTTGTAACCACGATACAGATCGCAATTATTTATTTATTTATTCATTCATATGTCTATGGAGTAAAAATCCTTACAGACAAGCCAAACTTAAAAGTAAATTAAATCTAGAGTTTCTTTAAATCTTTTTAAATTATATGACAAATCTATATCATGCTTAATTATTAAATTATTATATTCCTTCATGGACCTCAGAACAGGCTCAAAAGAAGCATATTTAGTTCTATGAAAAGGAATATTAAAAAATTCTTTATGCCTTAGACATCTAGATGGAACATTAAAAAAATAAGACTAAGCAAAAAAGGACAATCGATAAGACCACGAATTAGTTTATACAGAAATAAAATTGAGCTCTTTGATCTACGACTTGATAAAGACTCCAAATAAATGTGTCGACTAATTCATACGTCGGTACGGGATTGACACATGGCACAGAAACTAAAGCAAATTTAATAAATTTTTTCTGTAACCTCTCAATGCGATTACAGTAAATATCATAACACGGGTTCCATACCATAGAACCATATTCTAATTTTGACCAGACAAATGTTGTATACAACAATTTACGAGTATATGGATTAGAGAATTCTTTACTATTTCTTCTTATAAACGCAAGCACAGTATAAGCTTTAGGCATTATTATCGTCCGATTCTAACGAAACTTGATTTTTGTACGTCGAGGACGAACGCTATTTAATTTGAAGCAAATCGGTTGATATTTAGATATAGCCCCCATACAAATGTTGCTCCCGATTTAACTTTTTCTGCTCTAGAAGCCACACAAATTAAGCGATGTTGATCAAATTTTGCACAACACCTTATATCTTAGTTAAAAACATCTGTGGTGAAAATGGGTCAAATAGGTTCAGATTTAGATATAGCCGCCATACAAATGTCGCTCCCTCTTTATCATTTCATATCTAGAAACTGTAAATTTTAACAGATTTTCTTCAAATTTTGCGTAACGCCTTATATTTAACATTTATAGTGAAAATGGGTCAAATCAGCACTTTTTTAAAATGTACATACACACACAAACTTTATAAATAATAGCAGCTATCGAGGTCAAAAATCGTATCGCTTGACAAGGAATGACTCATATACCCCTTAAACCGAGGCTGATGTCTATTTTGTTTAACGGCAGTTGAATCGTTGTTCCTTACTTCTTAAAAATAAGAAAGGGGAGTATGTTACAGCCAACGGTGGGCCTGACCTAATTAGCCGTCTAGCCTACTTTTTTAGTTGTTGTTCTTCTGCATATTATACAACTCAATTAAATTTTAAAATGTGCTTCCTTTGCGATGAGAGATACATTCTTGTTGCTATAGTGCAAAACTAAATCGATCATTGAAAAACAACAAAAGTAATTTTTTTCAGACTGTGTAATTAGTATCTTTAGCTAAGATATAAGACAATGTCCAATCCATGTGATGTGTGGCCAAGATGGTTCTTTGAAAAGTTGCACAACACAATGTTGTTGTCTTTGACAAATTTTCATGAAAACAAATCGTATTCATGAAAACAAATCTTAGCTTTTTGTCATCCTTTTAACACATTTACGGCCTTTTAACACATTTTAAAATTTAATAGATTCGTCTGAAGTGTCTAATGTGCATTTGTGTCAATGACAAATCTTCTCTCTATTTTATTTTATATTTTAACTACCTTTGGACACCGTTGTCCGTCCGTCTGTCCAACTAAACTATTTGGTTAGTTGCATTTCTATTTGCCAACATTTGTACAGAGATTGTAGCAAAAACGATAAAACAAACAACAGATGCAATGAAACAACAGAGTACAAACAACACTGTATTGTTGCAGCTAATGCTGGTGTTGTTGCCGGTCGGTCGGTCCCGTGCATTGTGCATCACTCTCGAAAATTGCAAATGCATGGCATGCAACAAAAGTGCCGAGAAAAAAATAGAAGGAGGATACGCCGGCATGCATTAGCTCCGAATTCTTTGTATGCATTTGAGATGAGTGCGTGTAATGCAAGCTTGCAACAAACTATTCAGGCTTCGTGTGTTGTCTGTGTGGCAAATATTAGAGTGGATCACGCAGTAAAAGTAAACGAATTCAGCATAATCTCAAAATCTACCAGTTAAATATTGAGTTACATAGTTCGTAAACTATACAAATTTGTAATTTTAAAGGACTCGGAAGGGATAGAAAATATTACACGGTGCGACGCTAATTTGGAGTCATGAAAATGTCTATAAATTTCTGAAAGTAGAGACCAAATATAGCAAAACACAAATCACAAAATTGGTGTCAATTTTCTGCCGTTTAAAAGAACTTGACTTTTTTAAAGGATATAATTTTAATTTTTTGGAAATTAATTAAATTTCTGCGATATTGGCACCACTAAATAAATTATATAGGTTTTGTACGTGAGTCGAAAAAATCTTCCTTCTAAGTTGAATCTTACTATCCTGTAATGCAAAAAAAAAACATATTTCATCCATTTTTCTATATTAATTAATTTAATTTCTATACCCTACACCACAGGGTAAAATGTATTTGTGCAATTTTTTGTAAAACCCAAAAGGAGGCGAGTTAGACACATCGTTTATTATACCGATCGACATAGCATCACTTTTTGTATCGATTTAACCATATCCGTCTGTCTGTCCATCTATTCTTGTAACCACAATACAGGTCGCAATTATTGTCCGATTCTAACACAACTTCACACAAACGATTTTTGACGGACGCTATATAATTTGAAACAAATCGGTTCAGATTTAGATATAGCTCCCATACAAATGTTGCTCCCGATTTGACTTTTTCTTCTCTAGAAGCCACATAATTGAAGCGATTTTAATAACATTTTGCACAACGCCTTATATCTAATTTAGAAAATCTGTGGTGAAAATGGGTCAAATCGGTTCAGATTTAGATACAGCCACTATACAAATTACGCTCCCTATTTGACATTTTCCAGTCTAGAAACCGTATATTTAAACAGATTTTGATCAAGTTTGATACAACACCTCATATTTTAACTAGAAATATCTGTGACAAAAATATGTCAAATCGGTTCAGATTTTTATAGAAATTTTGGGCCCAATTTGAGGTTATCCTATGTAGAAACCACATACCTTAACCGATTTTCTTCAAATTCGGCAGGACATCTTAAATTTACACTAGAAACATCTATGGTAAAAGTGGATGGGATCGGTTCAGATTTTTGTATAGCTCCCATACAAATGTCGTTCACATTTTCACCGAATTGAAATGTAGTGGAATAGAAAGTGTAGGTTATAATATAGTAGGCCTCGACCGACTATAGCATTTCTTACTTGTTAAATATATTTTAACTTACTTGATTTCATGTGGAAGGACAATTTTCTAAATGGACAGCGACCCAGCTTATTATGCCACATGCATACTAGTAGTTGTGATTTAACAATAATGTTTTCAACAAGGAGTGATAGAACGGGTTGCTAAATTAGATTTATATATATATTAATATTTTTAATTGAAAATAAAATATCTAAATTATAACAAATGTAAACTATAAAAATCACGAAACAATTTTACAAATAATTACATTAAAAAATAATTAGCGTCGTCCTGTTCGTCTGCACATGTTATTGTCAACTAATGTCATGTTTTGTTTTCGTCTGTATTTTTGTACATTATGACGATAAGCTTTCGCACAGTTTTCTGTGTCCGTTTTGTAATTTATTCTCTTATCCATTCCATTCTTACATTTGTTATAATTTAAATATGTTTTTGTTTTGTGTTTTTACCCCTGATGATGGTTGACGAAGGCAACTGAAATATTGGGAAAAATAAAATAAAATAAAACTAACAACACAGTTTTTCCTATGGCCTCAAGCTGAACAAATACAAAAGAGAATTAATAAAACAAAAGGTCAACAATACACAAAATCAATAAAATATCGTTTAATATCTAATGTGTGTTCCAGATCGCTAATTGGGCAATGGTTGAATATAACATGATCCAAAAATTTCTTATGAAAATTAATACGCGGATTAATGGTGTAAATCAGAGTGACATTTGTATGTGATCTATACCTAAATCTAAACTAATTTTCTCAATATTCACCACCGTCAAAAATTGACAAAATTATGATATCGTATTACATTAAGTTAAGTTGAACTGGGATATATATTGTCCTGGCTCAAGACCATTTTGTATCTATATTTAATAGAATGCAAAATTATTTACGAATGACATGGTGATATTTATCACTTGGCTACTGACTACCGCTATAATGATTTCCAACCTGTCAAAAATTTCCTCAGGTGGTTTCGCAGCGACTTTTCAACAACATACCCGGCTTCTTTAAGGAAATAATACTCACAAACGAATGAGAAGCACAACTCCCTTGCCGAATGACCGTTTAAAAAATCGCACCAAGTAATAAAGCACACAGGCCACCTTACAAGCATCTCATTGTGTTGCATATGTAAGTATGTGTATATGCAGGTATAGTTACCCAGCAATACTTCTGCCGTGCCAACGCTCATTTGTTTTAGTTTCTTTTTCGTTTGTATTTTTTGTCGGTAATCAACATTTGATTTGAACTGGGATATTGTCCTGGCTCAAGACAATTTTGCATCTATATTTAATAGAATTCAAATTTATTTACAAATGGCATGGTGACATTTACTACTCGACTGCTTCTCTTATTGTTGTGGTGTAGGTTCCACATTCGAAAAAGTTTTCCGTTTGCAATAATATGGGTCACTTAAAATGGCTCTAATGAAAATATTACAAAAAAACTGCAACTTAAGATTTATAATACTTACATATGATCCCTTGGACTACTAAATGGTGTATAGTCACAACCTCTTCTCCCTCCTGTTCTTATAGTATTACTTCAATCAATGTTGGATGTTTTTATTTTTTAAAGGTTATTCAAATATCTAAAACACAAGTAAATACTTACGCGAATTCCATAATCAGTATACACAAATGAAGATTATAGAAAATACTTAATTTTGCATCAAAAAAGATGACTCGGAAATCGTGGCCTATTAATTTTTCGAAGTTGCAAATAAAGGTTTTTAGAATATATCAGAGTGACATTTCTATGTTATCTATATCAGAATTTTAACAGATCTTATCGATATTCACCAGCGTTCATCCCTGGAAAAAAATCCCAAACTTAGGAAAGGGTAAAGTCGAAACTGTCTGACTATATTTTCATCAATTCTTGGTGTTCTAAATATCTGTGAAATTTTTATGTCGGTTTGCGATATTATAGGTCCTATATAAAAATGTAGTTCTTTATGGGTCAAAGTACTTGACGTTTATAATTAGTAAATCTAAAGCTAAATACTTAGTCGAAGGAAGGGGGTCTAATACCACCCCCGCCATTTTCGATTTATTTTTTTTTAATTTATTAATTTCAATATAAGGGTGCTACAAAAAGATGTATTGTAAAACTTGGAATCTATTTCTAGTTATGTCTCAAACTTTTCTGAAAACAAATATTGCTTCATTATTACAAATTAGTGTTATGTGTCTAAAAAAGACTTATCTACTTTCAAGTTGTATAATAAATCTTTAGGTACAAACAAGCACACCTATTGACGATGTAAGGGTTAAAAATGTGAGAAAGAGAACATCGTGAATCTTTTGAGAAACAGCACCAATCGGAGCACCATACACAATGTTTTCAAGCATTCAAAATGTATAATATACCATCACAAAAAAAACATAGTCAATTTGTGGAGCAACATTTAAAACAACTCGTGATAAAATCGTGAGTATTGGTGCGTCAAGAACTTCCTCTAAATGGACATAAAGAAGATTTACAAAATTTCAACAAAGCCTCAAATTGCTGTAGACCAAATCGATTTTTTCGATTTAATTCTGAACAGAAGGAGGTACCTTGACGAAAGTGCACATGCATAGAGTAGACGTATTTTTCAGATGATTTGGAAAGTTTTGCGTAACTATTGGGTATGAGTGCTACTGGGTGACCCTCCGAAGTTTGTCAACTCGGACATGTCAAATTAGGAAATGACATTATGTAATTATTTTTTGTCTAATATTAATAACAGATAAAACAAGTAAAAAGGGCGTGAAGTTCGGCCGGACCGAACTTTATATACCCTCCACAATGGATTGCATTTCACAGAGGTTGTCGGTTTTCGTAGAAGTGCAGTAATATTACAGGAAACTATAACTTTTTTAATATGGCCAAACCAAAAGGAATACATATATTGAAAAATAATTTTATAAAGAAATATAATATTTTAATTATTTCAAAACACTATTTATTTCAAATCAAAAAATAAATATTCTCATATTTATATTTTCAAAAAGCTTAAATACAATAAATATTGATAGATAGTGGGTGCTGCAGCGGGTTGTATTTCCATTCTATTTTAATTCCAAAAGTACAAATTTTGAGAATCTATTATCAGACGTACCTAGTGCAAAATAACCTATCTTCATGATTCAACCAATTTTTGCCGTAAAAGAAAAAGTACGAATTTGGAAAAAACTTTTTATTTTGCGTGTCTATGCAGTCAGAGGAGTGTACACAGTGAATTCTATGACTCTAGCTGCGGCCATTTGATTGGTACCATTTTTACCCCCTTTTTCTACGCAATTAGAATTTCGCCATTCTAGCTGTAGTCGTTTAGTTGGTACTATTTTTATCCTTCTGTACCATTGTATCTCTTGAAAGTACGAATTTCGAAAACTTCGTCTATTTTCCGTGTCTACGCAGTCAAAGGAATGTATACTCCGAATTGCATGACTCTAGCAGCGGTCATTTGGTTGGTACTATTTGTATCCCCTTTTTCCATTTTAACCCCAAAAAGTATGAATTTCGAAAAATCTGCTTATTTTAAGTGTCTACGCAATCAGAGGAATGTATAAACCGAATTTCATTATTCCACGTGTAGCCGTTTGGTTGGTACCATTTTTATCCTTCTGTACCATTGTATCTCATGAAAGTACGAATTTCGAAAAATCCGTTTATTTTCCGTGTCTACGCAGTCAGAGGAATGTATACTCCGAACTGCATGACTCTAGCTGCGGTCATTTGGTTGGTACTATTTGTTTCCCCTTTTTCCATTTTAACCCCAAAAAGTACGAATTTCGAAAACTTCGTCTATTTTCCGTGTCTACGCAGTCAGAGGAATGTGTACTCCGAATTTCATGACTCTAGTTGCGGTCATTTGGTTGGTACTATTTTTATCCCCTTTTTCTATTTTAACCCCAAAAAGTACGAATTTCAAAAAATCGGTTTATTTTCCGCGTCTACACAGTCAGAGGAATGTATACACCGAATTTCATTATTCTAGGTACAGCCGTTTGGTTGGTACCATTTTTATCCCTCTATTTCCATTTTACCCCTTGAAAGTACGAATTTGGAAAAAATACTTTTATATTATGTATCTACTCAATTAGAGGAATGCACACACCGAATTGCGTGTTTCTAGGTGTTGCCGTTTAATATGTACCATTTTTATCTCCTTTTTGGTCCGATTTCACCCCCTACAAATAAGAAACACTTTATGGTGCACGTTCTTGATATAAGGGGAATTCGCATACCAAATATAAACAGTCATATTCAACAAACATTCTTATATACCCTAAAATATTACGGACGGACATGGCTAGATCGTCTTAGAATTTTATGGCGATCAAGAATATATATACTTTAAAGGGTCTCAGATGTTACAAACGGAATGACAAAGTTCGTATACCCCCATCCTGTAGGTGGAGGGTACAAAAGGGAATATAGCTGAAACCGGTCCACTTCTCCAAGCGAAAAAAGCACAAAACTAAAAATCAAAATTAAGTTTATATTATTTTTTTCGTGATTAGTAATATATATGTGCTAATTTTCATAAAGTTAACTTTCGAATATAGTTTTGTCACGCCCTTGCACCCTCAATAAACTTATTTTATGTGCGAGGCTTCCTTTTTTTGTACAAATTCGTATATTAATACTCAATGAACTCACACAAAATTTCAAGATTATTGTCGTCATGCAACTGAAGTTATATTGTTTTCTAATGTTTACAAGAGTTGCCACGCCCATCTTTAAACTCCCACCCATTTTTATTTTGCCTACGTAAGTTAAAACTTAATGATCTCACACAAAATGTCAGGATTCTCGGTGTCACGTAAGCGAAATATATACTCTATATTTAATTGCATGTGAGATGTACCATGTCCACTTCTCCAATACACAATCGCGCAGAATAATAGTGTGCCACTGTGCACAAATTAACACCCAATAAATGCGGTGACAAATAAACAACAGTTTCAGAAGGACAAGACAGGTGTTTATTACTTTGATGTATCGTTTTCTTTCGGTGTATGAATGATTGGAATATCAATTGTCTATTGTCCAATTGTCTTTTGGTTCCGAGTAACGAGTACAAGTACTGGGATTGAACAAGGTGTCTCATAAAATCCTAATCGAATCATAGATTCCATGTTTTGCTAATTTTGCCTTGCCGCCAAAGGACATTGCGTGTTGTTTCACAATACAATATACTGTACCAATTGCATAACCCTTTACATCCGAAGAACTTGCATGTGTAATGCAACATACATGACAATGTTGTTGTTGGTGTTGCTGTTGACGTTGCACGAAAGCAAAGTGTTGAATGGGGTTTTGTGCAGCAAAAAGGTTTGGCCCTGAACGTCTATTTGTCACACATTTCGTTACGTTTGTGAAATTTGTTGTTATCTTTGTGCGCGCGTAGAGACACTTCTCCTCATGATCAAGTTGTCGAGGATGGCGATGATGCTACTAATGTGGCTGATGCATTTTGGTAATGCACACTTATCAACACACACACACACACCTACATTTGTACGTATGTATATACGCATATAAATAAATGAACAATGCAGGCGAAAAAAATTGGGAAAAAAAGAAACAAAATCACAGAAGATACGGAATACTTAACCACAAGTAGCAAAAACTGAAAGAGATGTGTGTGCTGTGCAGGCAGCATACACACACGAGCACACAAATATGTACAATATGTGTCAACAAGGCACAGTGGGATGGAAGAGATCGGCGGATATGGATATATCATTGGGTCTGCCATGCAGATTCCACTTTAAGATGGGCAACTGAATAGGATGATGAAGGCGGATTGACACTTCAGAGGTTTCTAATTCTCCCTCCTACTGCTGAGACTCTTGTTTCAACCGGCCTTGGTCTTCGGCGGAATTGGATGATGGAAGTTTATCCATTGAGATAATATTAATACAAATTAATTTTATCCCTATTATCCCTATCCCTATTAATATTATAAAACCTTAGTGTAAGTCTGTCTGTCTGTTTGTTTGTTCCGCAATCACGTGTAAAAGGCTGAACCGATGTTGTTGAAATTTTCAGTACAGATAGATGTAGGTCTGGAAGGAACTATAAGCTATAGAATTTTTAAAAATTTGCTCTGTGGGCGGAGGGGCGTGACAATAGTGTTTTTGAGAGCTAGAAGGCTGAAAATTGGTACATATATATGATAAATTTGATGCCGAAATTTGGATTTTCATTTTGTGGGCAGAGTGGGCGTGGCAATAGAGTTTTTTTTGAGCTAGAAGGCTGCAAATTGGAACGTGTATATTACTGACCACGAGAATGATAAATATGATGCCGAAATTTGGATTTTCATTTTGTGGGCGGAGTGGGCGTGGCAAAAGTGGTTTTAAGAGCTAAAAGGTTGAAAATTTGTACATATATATTACTGACCACAAGAATGATAAATATGATGCCGAAATTTGTATTTTCGTTTTGTGGGCGGAGTGGGCGTGGCAATAGTGGTATTTGAGCTAGAAGGCTTAGAAATGGAATGTATATATTACTGACCACGAGAAAGATTAATTTGATGCCGAAATTTGGATTTTAGTTTTGTGGGCGGAGTGGGCGTGGCAAAAGTGTTTTTGAGAGGTAGTAGGCTGAAAATTGGTACATATATATTACTGACCACGATAAGGATCAATTTGAAGCCGAAATTTCTTTTTGTGGGCGGATTGGGCGTGGCAATAGTTTTCTTTGAGCTAGAAGGCTGAATGTATATATTACTGACCACGAAAATGATAAACATGATGCCGGATTTTGAATTTTCGTTTCGTGGGTTGTGGGGGCGTAGAAAAAGTGTTTTTGAGAGGTAGTAGGCTGAAAATTGGTACATATATATTACTGACCACAATAATTATCAATTTGATGTCGAAATTTGGATTTTCGTTTAGTGGGGGTGGCTGTAGTGTTTTTTAAGCTAGAAGGCTGAAAATTGGAACGTATATATTACAAACCACGATAATATCAATATGAAACCTGATTTTAATTTTACCATTTGTTTTTGTTTGCCTGGCGAAGCGGGCGGTGTTCAGCTAGTAATAAAAAAGAATCATGAAATAAATGTTAATATTATTTATTAATAGAAACCCTTAGTGTACATTGCTCGTACTGCTTAGACGCTCATCATACAGCGATTTATTCTAAAGGTTATTCTCAAGGTCAAGATTGAAGGACGTGTCTTCCATTTTGGCCTCTACTTCCTGTCCTTCATCTTTAAAAAAGTGGTATTTGTCCTCCATTTGTGGCAAATATAAAACGCAGGTCGACAAAATCATAAAATAGTCCTACATTTGTGACGAATGTGAAAAAATATTCATGTCCACTAAACGACGGGAGACAAAGTCAAAAATGAACATCGATTGCGCAGAGTTGACATATGAGTCATTCCATGTCAATCGGTACGATTTTTGACGAATTTTGACTTTTTAATTTTTCTAAAATACTATCACCAAATACGAACATTTTCAGTTACACTATGAAAAAAATCTATAAACGTCCAATAATTCGATAAGAATAAAAACTTATATATGATTTTTGACGAGCGCGTAGCTCACAGACTTAATCTAGGAACGAAATATTTTGCAAATCATCATCAAACAATTCAAACATAATTTTCGTGAGGTGACAGAAAATTGTTTTTCCATTTGTATGGACCGCAACCCAGCCTTTGACAAAATGTTTATAAACGAGTGCAATCAAAGTACAGGTCGCAATTTTTGTCCGCTCCCAACAAAACTTGGCACAAACATTTTCTGAAGGACGTTTCCGACGGACATTATTGAATTTGAAGAATATCAGATTTAGATATATTCCCTATACGAATGCTTCTCCCGATTTCACTTATTCCGCTCAAAAAGCACACATTTTAAACAATAATTTTCTAATTTGAGATATGTTTTATGATTATAAAATAAATATTTTAAGAAGTAGCAAAAGTTTGTACGTACCTTTCCTTTGAAAAGCTTACATCGTCATCTGAAATGCAAAAGAAAACGTAACAAAATAGTGAGTTTTGAACTGATTGTGATATACATATTTATATATATATATAAATATACAATATATAATATAAGAAAATTTGTCTAACATATAATCTACGAAGAAAATAAAGGATTTACAATGAAAATCTTCAAAGAGTATCTTTCATAAAGTAGCAATATTTGAGCTCCTACAATTAAATTTAATTTTTTGAACTAGGATATTGTTCTGGCTCAATACCATTTTGCTTCTATATTTAATAGAACGCAAATTTATTTACAAATGGCATGGTGACATTTATTACTTGGCTGCAGACTACCACGATCATGTGGGACCAAGTAACTCAATAAAAAAGGATTTTAAGTTTTATGAAGCGAGTGGAAAATCAACAAACCAAATTAAATCAATTAATGCACTTCTGACAATAAGACCAACATCTGTGGAAAGCGAAAGAATATTTTCTACAACTGGGAAATTTGTAAATAAAATTAGAAAAATTAATGCTCTTTTAGTTCTAAAAACATATTTTCAAAAAGAATTTAATTAACTTTTCAGATATAACTTAAGTTTTTATTAGGACTGTTTTTCTTTAAGCCGGGATAATAAGCTGCGATTACAAAAACGTTAATAAAAATTTAATTTTTGCTCAAAATAATAATAATAATAATTCCCGGGAATCTCGGGAAATGCTAACTTTTTTCTCGGTTTCCCGGGAAATGAAAAAGTCTGGGAAAAGAGAAACTCTATTAGTATGTAACATCTCCAGAGTGTAAATTCTATTATAATTTCTCTCCTCTGTCAGTATCTCCACATTGTCAAAATTTGGTATATGGGCATCTCCCAGTGGCCCGAACTACGCCAAAATCAAGAAAGAAACTGAAAAAGTCGATCAGCCCTTTTATGGCCTGTGATGGTACAGTGTGCTGCGAGAGCGGTCTTCTGCTCTAATGGTCTGTTGATAGCTTTATGGTCGGATTTGTGAGATGATATTCTGTTTTAGTAGCACCTTCGGGCATACGTTAGCTTTGTCCCCATTACATTTAATTTTGTAGAACCTTTTTCTAAATTTGTCTTCGTCCTACTAAATAAGTGGTTAAGAGTATTGTCCGTCTGAAATGCTAAGTTATATTTGTCTTTGTCGTACAAATTAGAGTTCTTTAGTCTTTCTGAGAAACCAGGAATATATGTCATAGATTTTTATATTTTCTGTGTCCTGTCAGTCTCGGCTATTGTTATCTTTTTATTCCTACATCTTATTAAGTCCTCTATAGTTTTTCTTGGAAAGTCATTTTTTGTGACTTCAATTTTTCTATTGAATGAATTTAGTATTAGCAATGTTTCTTCCACTTTATTTTTCTTTAGGATGGCAAATATGTCGTCTACGTATTTCGTCAAGATTCGGGGTTTTGTAGTCATCTTCACTATTGAATGGTCAAGTAATACTTCCAACAGAATGTCTGCAATGATTGGCGATGCTGGTGATCCCATCAGCATTCCTCTACGTTGCTCGTAAATTTTGTCCTTATACTTAAAATAACGTGTACCATTTATACAAAAAGTCAGTAGTTCTATGAATAGGTTTTTGGTAAAGTAATTTTTATTTGTAGGGGGTGAAATGAGGCAAAATGGGATAAAAATGGTACCTATCAAACGACAACAGCTAGAAACACGATATTCGGTGGGTATATTCCGCTAATTGAGTGGATACTTAATATAAAAATATTGGGGGGTAATATTGAAAAAGGGGATACAAATTGTACCAAACAAATCCACAGCTATAGTCATGCAATTTGGAGCAGTGGGAACAGAGGGATAAAAATGGTGCCAACTAAACGGCTACAGCTAGAGTGATGGAATTTGGTGTGTGCATCCCTCTAATTGCGTAGACACGTAAAATAAATAGTGATGAAAATAGTACCAACCAAATGGCCGCAGTTAGAATCATGGAATTATGTTTATACATTCATCTGACTACATTGACTCGCAAAATAAAAATATTTTTCAAATTCATACTTTTTATACTTTTACGGCAAAAATGTGTAGAATCATGAAGTTAGGTTATCTGGCACAGTGTACGTGTGAGATAATGGAATTTCAAATTTTGTACTTTTGGCATTAAAATAGGATGGACATAACACCCATCAAGCGGCTGTAGCTGAAAATGTACCCACTATCAACCAATATTTAGGATATTTAAGTTTTTTTGAAGATTGCTTATATTTACCTTTTGAGTTGACTTGAAGTCATAAATAATTATAATTTTATATTTATTTAGAAAATTATTTTTTCAATATTTATACCCCTCCACTAGGGTATAATGTCATTGTGCATTTGTTTATTATACAGATTGTTGTAATCAGGTCTCAAATATTGTTTTGATCCTAACAAAAACTGGCACAGGTAAGTTCTGTAGGCCAATCTGTTTAATTTGAAGCAAATCGGTTCAGATTTAGATATAGCTCCCATACAAATTTCGCTCTTGATTTGACTTTTTCCGCTCTATAAACCACATATTTCATTCGATTTGTATAAAATCTGGCTGAGTGCCTTATAATTTAACTAAAAACATCTATGATGGAAATAGGTCAGATCGGTTCAGATTTAGATATAGCTCCCATACAAATTTCGCTCTCGATTTAACTTCTTCCGTTCTAGAGACCACATTTTCAAAATTTGGCGCAACACCTTATATTGCAACTAGAAATATCTATGGTGAAAATGGGTAAGATCGGTTCAGATATAAAGGGTGATTGTTTAGCTATTATCTTTTTGGCAACACTGGTTTAAACAGCTGACGCACGTTTCGTGTTTTGTTTCACTGTCAAACATCTTCAGTTTGGTCTATAATTTAACCATGAATCGTCTTACAAACGAACAACGCTTGCAAATTATTGAATTTTATTATCAAAATGCTTGCTCTGTTAAGAAAGTTCATCGACCCACTGAAGCGGCTATTCGGGCTATTGTGACTAAATTTCGCACCAAATTTACATTGTTGGACATAAAACCACCAATACGCTTACGTAGAGTGCGAACTGAAGAAAATATCGCAGCTGTATCGGCCAGTGTTAATGATGACCATCAATTATCGATTCGTCGCCGTTCGCAGCAATTGGGCCTCTGTTACTCAAAAACGTGGAAATGTCAAAATTGGACTAAGCGGATGGACCATTTGAGGCGCAGTCAAGGTCAATAGATGCATGAAATAATCTTCAAACATTAAATTATATGGACCGTACTATCGATTCAAATAAAGATTTCATGCATTTTCTGAATTTTTTTTTTGTTTTTTTTTTTTTTTTTGAAAAACTTTCGTATAGCTTTTAATAAATCACTCTTTAGAAACATCTATGATGAAAGTGGGTCAGATTTAGATATAGTCTTCATACAAATTTAGCTCTCGATTTGACTTTTCCGCTCTAGAAACCAGGTATGTTAACCAATTTTCTTCACATTGGCCAGGGCAGCTTATAATTCAACTAGAAACATATATGGTGAAAGTGGATAAGATCAACTCAGATTTAAATATAGCTCTCATAATAATTTCGCTCTCAATTTGACTTTTTCCGCTCTATAGACCAAATAATAGTAACCATACAAAAATCGTTCCAGATATCGCTTTTTTCCCCGAATTGATTTATGATGGGAAAGAAAGTGGAGGGTATGACATAGTCGGCCCCGCCCTACTTTGTCTTTCCTTAATTGTTTTGTTTGTTTTGGTTTGGCTATATTATACAAATTTAACATTTTCCTATAATGTTACTGCACTTCGACGAAAATATACAGCCTGTGTATAAACTTCGGCCCGACCTAACTTAACTTCATTTTTATACACTCCACGAGAGTATTATGTGTTTGTGCCTTTGTTTGTAACACCCAAAAGGAAGCGAGATAGACCCATTGTTAATTACACCGATCGACTTAGAATCACTTTTTGAATCGATTCTGTCTGTCCATCTATAATTGTAATCACGATACAGGACCAAACGAAACTTTGCGCAACGAAGTTTTTCGGGACAAGAACGAACGCTATTTATTTTTAAGAAAATCGGTTCAGATTTAGATATAGCTCCATACGAATTTCACTCCCGATTTGACTCTTTCCACTCTAGATACCACATATTTTAACATATTTTCTATAAAATTGGCCAAACATCTTATCACCAACATCATCATCTTGTATCAGATTTATATATAGCTTCCATACTAATTTCTCTCCCAATTCAACTTTTATCAGATTGTCTTCAAATTTGGCAAAACATCTTATATTTAAACTAGAAACACCCGTGGTGAAAATGGATTGGTCCAGATTTATATTATATAGCTCCCATACAAATTTCGCTCCCGACTTGACTTTTTCTGCCCCAGAAACCGTTTTCACAGAATTTCTTCAAATTGAGTATAACACGTTACACTTGAATTGGAATACTTGTGCAATTTTTGGTTTTAGCCCCGATACAAATATTCTTCTCAATTTGGCAAATTGGGTCAGGTAATATTAGTCTATGATTAGGAAACATATTCGAATAGAAAGTAGCCTTTTCTTACTTGTTACTTGCTGTATTTGTTGTATATCGAATTTATTAACACAATACGAACTTGGCAAATAAAACGGCCATTCTACCGAAAAATTTGAGTTTCGTCTTTTGCCTTTTGGCAAACCCTTGAATGTATTTGTGACAAATGTGTATTAAAATGATTAAATTTGACAATTAATGTTCTCTAGTGCCTCAAAATGTATGCAACTGCAGCTACAGTGTGTCGGAATCTGTGGAAACAAACACTCATTTAACATAAACGTCAACTACCAAGCAACTCACTGTAATTGATTCATAAAACTATTTCAAATAACGGCTAAATTGACGAAATCTCTGACATAATATCATTGCTGATTGAAAGCCTTTTACCAGCTAATGAGCTGCACAGTAAAAACTGGCCTTTCTTTTATTTCGTTGAATTTATAAGCTGAAGTCATTTGATTACAAAATATGAATCTCTCAATGAATGGTAAACGAATGGGCGTACAATAATTTAAGCATTAATGCTTTGAAATATAAAACCGTTAAGCTTCTGCAGCGAATAATTTTCAAGGTTTTTACTTAAAAGTACTCTAAATGTAAACAGGGCGTATTCACTTTCGTTTTTTTCTTCCGCGAACTTTTCTCTAGCTGAGAGAGCAAAATTTGAAAGTCTATTTCCCAAAGGCATAAACAAACTCCACCCCAGCCCAAAAAACGACAGATGCTTCAATAAAAAAATTGAGTTCAGCTTTCAACATTCAGCGGCACTTAAGTCATCACTTCAAAGACTAAAAGAAAACCGACAAACATGTTTAAAAGGCAAGGAAGTCGGAAACTTTAAATGTATCCATTTTCCCCACTGTGCCTTGCAACACGGCACTTAAGTCAACACTTCAAAGACTAAAAGAAAACCGAACAAAAATCTTTTAAAGCCAAGATAGTTGGAAACTTTAAATATAATTTTAATGTGTCCGTTGTTCATCCCATGCCCACTGTGCCTTGCAACTACGCCACTACTCTCTGTCGCATGTTTTACACACGCAACATTGCTGTTGGAACACAACACAATTTGCATGCATATCGAATTTAACAAACACTCGGACTCATTCATAGCCAATGGCTAAAGCGCTCTACCATTTGGCCCGAGAAAAAACACTCCCGTCAGCATCAACAACGCTTCAGGACAAGCGCAAAAACGAATGAAAAACAACAAAAAAAGAAAACAAAGCAAACCCTACAACCAAAACAGGTCACACAATGTAAATAAATCTGAATGAAACTGAAATGTAAACAAAGATTAAAATGTCGAAAAAAACAAAAAACATTTTAAATAAAATCCTGGCCAAGGTTACAAACCGAATTGAATTTTTAATAGTAACCATCGGAGGAGAAGAAAAAACGCCTGCTAAAACGCCAAGGGTATCATGAAAATGTCAGAATTTTATGACAACCATAAACAAATATTCGGGGTATTCACTGGGGGCCGCATAAAATCAGGTGGAAATATCAAGACTTTGTTGTTGGCTAAAAGGAAAACATTGTCTGTTTGCGGGAGGAGACTCAGACGTGATGCTATTTTCAGGTGATTTAAATGCTGTTTCTTGCTGGAAAGCCAAGGTAATCACCAAGGAATTAGCTTCATGCTGCTACTGGTCATAAAAGTCATGCTCATTGGAACTCATCACGAACGAAAGTAAAAATAGTGTTATTGTTATGCGCGTTGTACTCATTTAGGGAGTACTAGTGTGGTGGGCATTCGCAGTGAAATGTGAAACAACCTAGTGAACAATTTTTTCCGACGTCTGTTAGCTCTTTGATATTTTAACAGAGATACAACCGAAATATCGACATTTTCTTTAGAGATTTAAAAGATTAGCCGAATGCTAATTCTCAGATGATCTACGCTCGCTATACGCTCGAACGAAATTGGGAAATATAAAAACTTACTTCCAACGTAGTTAGTCATTAACGCAAACTGTAAGAAATTTACGTGGAAAATTTTCGAGAAGAGATCGGTCCAGCTTGTCATACAGCTTTTTTCATCTCGGTGGCTATGTCAATAATCAAAATTGCCACATATGGGGTTCAGAGAACCCACACATGACTATTGAGAAGCCTGTGCTTCCACAACGAGTGACTGTTTGGTGAGGATTTTGGGCTGTACCGAAAAATTGGGTTTACCCCGCCATTCGTGGTAGTCATTTACATGACACTGTGTTCCATTATTAGAAGATAAAGTTCAACCTTTCCAATAAAACCAGAAATTTGAAAAAATAATCAGTCCTTTTTAGCGAATTCTAATTTAAAATGTTAATTTGTTGTTTACGAATATTAATTTAAAATTAATTAATTTTAAGATTAATTAAAAAAAAAACAAGTGAGAAAGGCTAAATTCGGGCGGGCCGACTATATAGTACCCTACACCACTCCCTGCGTATGTACCTCGCTTTGATTACTAAACCCAGGTATTTCATGGGAGCAATTTTATGTAGTTCATATAAATTATACAATTACTATAAATTCATCTTTAGTCAAATTAAATGAGTATGGTAAATAATAATGTAATTGATCCAATTTTTCAGCAGATATTCCGAGTAAAGTAAATAGATCATGTTGATCTGGAAAAATTTATCAAGATTCAAAGATAAATACTTATAATCTGTATATGCGGTAATAGGATGAATCGGACGGACATATTAAGGGGCCTATAACAACAATTGAGGCCTGTACCAAAACATGTGCCTATATATTTCTCATTCACGGTAGGTTTTCCTAGTTGAAACATATAATGATCTGCAAAATTTGATGAAGATCCGATGTAAGCCCCATTTGGGTTATACCAAAGTATGGACATATGGGCATGTCCAAAACAAGTATGGCTAAAGACTAAAGGCTAAAGACGGACGGAGCCGACTATATGATACACCCCACTTTCTATCTCACTACAATTCAATTCGGTAAAAAAGTGAAATCGGGAAGGATTTTTGAATCCTGTAAATGTATGTGTTTGACAAAAAATGTTAAATCGGAAAGGACATTTGTATGGGGGTATATTGAAAACTGGAACGATGTGACCCGCTTTCACCATGTATGTTTATTGGTGAAATTTAATATGTAAAGTTTGGCCAAAATCGGTAAAAGGTTCGGGGCGACATTTGTATTGGGGCTATATCAAAATCTGAACCGATCTTACCCACTTTTTAGTTGGAATATAAAATATCGTGCCAATTTTAAAGAAAATCGGGTTCAATATGTGTTTTCTAGAGCGGAAAAATTCAAATCGGGAGCGACATTTGTATGGGGACTATATCTAAATCTGAACCGATCTTACCCACTTTTACCATAGGTGTTTTTAGTTGGATTATAAGATGTTGTGCCAATTTTAAAGAAAATCGAGAATTTTAAAGAAAATCTCCTTATAGAGGCCGGGTTTGATGTTGAAAAGTCGCTGCGAAGCCACTTGAAAAGACTTTTGACTTGGTCGAAATCATGATCGTGGTAGTCTGCAGCCAAGTAATAAATGTCACCATGCCATTTGTAAATAAATTTGCATTCTATTAAATATAGAAGCAAAATGGTCTTGAGCCAGGACAATATCCCAGTTCAAATCGATAATTTTAAAGAAAATAGAGAATTTTAAAGAAGATCGGTAGCGACATTTGTATGGGGGCTATATCTAAATCTTAACCCATTTCCTCCAAATTCAATACCGATCGTCATTGGCCAAAAAATGTAACTTCTGCCAAATTTCTTGATAATCGGACAGAAATTGCGACCTGTAGAGTGCGAACAAGCTTAGATGGACTGCAGACGGACGGACGGACGGACAGACAGACATCGTTAAATCGATTCAGCTGGTGATTCTAAGCCGATACGTATACTTAAAGGTGGGTCTAGCTCGATTATTTCTTGGTATTACAAACATTTGGCGGTAAACTAACTTATAATACCCTAGTCCACGAAGTGGTGTAGGGTATAATTACAATATTTTCAAAAACGATCAATTCAAAAGGTCGGCAAAAAATCAGACTATTAAAAAATAAATCTGGTCAATTTCGACAAAATAATAAGATTATTATGCATAATATTGAATTGGCAACGTGAGACTTTTAGTGTGTTGACTTAGTTCGGTGGAATATTTTGTTTATCAGCGCTTCTCACTACTATGAACCCTGATTTAAGTCAAAGACATACATTCGTTGCGAAAGTTCTGGCGAGATGGGGTAGCGCCCATCGAAACTGCGCAGTCAACTTTTAGCTGCAACAATAAAGGTCTCACTTTGACTTTTAGCTAATTTTGGGTTCTGCTGAAGACTTCATCACAACCTTTGGTCTTAAACCAAAATAAAGGACAACACAATTTGCAAAATATTCTCTACCGAAATATGCACATTTTTGTCGAAAAAGATCGATCTTTCAAAAAACAAGGACCAATTTTAATCCTAGTAATTTTGTTGTATAAGTTGGAATGTAATTTTGCTGATTAAGCATGAAGAACTTTATTTACAATATTGGTGTCTTAGGTGACCCCCACTAAAATTTTCCGACAAATTTTTTCGTAAAAAATTTTAATCCTAAAAGGTCCTTTTTGAAAAGGGTCTAATTGACCCATAACACTGTACAACAATTTCAAACTTTTGCCAAAATTACGGGGTTCTGACAACAGATTCTGAAAGAGAAGACCAAAAAATATACGCGTGTCGGCGTTTTGACAGATCACACATCGGAATTTCATTCTATAGGAGGTTAAAGTTTCCCAGCTCTGGCGTGTTTTTGTAGCATATCGGTATATAAAACTATGTTTTCTGTGCATCTGAGATGTAGGGTATGTTCAGTAACTTTGCAGACAATGGTATGGCAAATATTTTTGTAGAACATATTAACCCTCTATCTCTCCCTTATAACGATACTTTTTGGTTTTATTCTAACAAATTGTAAAAAAACAAAAATAGAATGGAAATACAACCAATTGTAGCACCCACTATCTACCAATATTTATGGTATTTAAGCTTTTTGAAAATATAAATATAAGAATATTTATTTTTGGCTTTGAAATAAATAATAGTTTGAAATAATTAAAATATTATATTTATTTATAAAATTATTTTTTCAATATTTGTATTTGTTTTTGGTTAGCTATATTAAAAAAATTATATTTTCCTGTAAAAAAATTAAAAAAGTCGCTTCACCCTAATGTCCACAGAAGGAAGGAATCCCAATAAAAAGAATACCACCACAACAGACACCTCAAAAAGCTAGAAACTACTAAAATTGTATTATAAACACAAAATAAGCATGATCCCCCTTATTGTTCGATTTCATATTTTACGATACAATTTCATTTGCAAAACATTTCAATGTCATGCACTGTTTATTATGTATCCCCCTCCATCCGAAAAAGAAACATTGCCAAACATTACAAACATTAACCAACAGTAACATAAACAAAAGCAAAACAAAAAGAAACACGAAATCTTAAAAGTTCAACCAACGAAATATTGCACCTTGTGACCTTGTGTGGCATGACATTACAACGATGCACCATTTGTCTTCTGTTTACCGCATCCGCCCTAGACACAGATTTACGGTTCGTTTCAGGCGAACGATTTTTTGGGATGGATTTAAAGCGCTCATATGATAACCGTCTGTCTCAAGCAGTACCAGAAACAGTAACCAAACTGAACCGAACCCAATCCAACTGAGCCGAACCGACTGAAATCACAACACCAGGTACCGCACGCCAGCCAACAACCAGGCAGCAAGCATACACCAAGGTTACAGATAAATTGAAACTATTCGTGAAAAAGCTCAGAGCAAAAATATTTAATATGAAATTTAATGAAATTCTTGCGGTGCGAAAGAAGCAAGATGGATATGCTTGCAACATTATTCATTTTGAGCATGTACTATGTACAGCACAGTGTTCCAGAATAGGTGCAGAGATCAACCGAAATGTGTTCAATGCTCACAGAGAAGAGATATGATTACTGAAGCCATATTTAATGAATATCCACATATTATGATTAGGATAATCATAGTATGGTTGTAGCTAATCCTAATAAATCATGTATATGATGTTTATTTACAACTTTGTTATGATTACCCACACTCAAAATTTCAACCACAATGTGATCCTCTTCAAGTGCCCCTGCAGTACCTGATCACATTTATGCTAACAACAATCATATGTCTGTAATCTGTATGTGGAGATATATCTGCAGGTGAATTCCAGTAATGACTTTTCTAGGGTAAGTTGAGAGTGTATCTAAGGAGTCCTAAGGAATTTAGAGTTAATATTAAAAATTCTTGAGGTAAGTCTAACAGAATTCGTTAGCAAATTATTAAGTATATCTATATATATAAAAATGAATCTGTGTTTGTTTGTTTGTTCTTTATAGCAGCCTAAACTACTGGACCGATCTTCTCTTCACAGTATGTTCATACTGAACCGGTGGTGAAAATAGGCTATATAAAATTTTGATATTTTCAGTGGGCGTGCCACGTTTTTTAAAAATTAACATATTCGGAGTACTATTGCAGCTAGAGTCTTGAATTTTTGTGAAAGTTCACTAATTATTAGTCTGCACAGTTGTGCCAAAAATAGGCGGTATTGTAAAAGTGGGCGTGGCACCTTCCATACGAAGTTAAAACCCAATTTTGAATATTGTCAGTTCTAGGACATCTAGAGTACTCAAATTTTGTGCAAGTACATCTAGCATCAATGTGCGCAGTTGTGCCAAAAATGGGCGGAATTGGGAAAGTGGGTGTGGCATCTCTCATACGATGTTAAAAACTATTATCGAATATATTCAGTTCTATTACAGCTACAATGCTGAACTTTTGTGTGAGTGCATCTAGCATAAACCTGCGTAGTTGTGCCGAAAATGAGAGTATTGGAAAAGTGGGCGTGGTATCTCACATACAAAGTTAAAACCTATTATCGAATATTGTCATTTCTATAACACCTAGAGTGCTGAAAATTTGTGTTAGTAGATCCAGTGTAAATAGTTGTGAAAAGATGGGCGGAAAGTGGACGTGGCCCTTCCCATATGAAATTAAAACCAGTTTTAGAGTATATACGACACCGAGGTGGGCGGAAAGTGGCCGTGACTCTTCCCATACGAAATTAAAACCTGTTTTTGAGTATATTCGACGCCGAGATTCCTATATTGTTGTGTGAGTTAATTCAGTTGTAACTAGCTTAGACAATATAAAAATGGGCGGGATTAGAAAGATGGAGCATTTTTGATTTTTTTGTAAAATTACACGTTTTCTTTGGATTTTCTTAGCACAATGGTAAAGAAAGGTTACAAAAAGATAAATATTCATTCGTCAACAGCCGACTTAAGTCAAAAAAGCGGAAATTATATTATTTTTTTAGTTTTCGTGTTGTTTGATTTGTGAACAATTTGATCGATTTTCTATGTGTTTTGAATGTAATATAATTTCTTCTTACGAATAAAGATTTTTTGTTTAGGTTGTGGAAAGGAGGAGAATCACACTTAACAAAATATCAATTTGATTTTTGACAGTTCTTCCATTATTCGCCGTAAACTAACGTTCTCAACGGAGCATATTTCTTTAGTATCTCAGGGAAGTTTAATTATATACAATTGATTATAACTGGTACATATATTACCGATCAGGAGAAAAATCAATATGAAAGCAGATTTTAATGTTACCGTTTGTTTTTTTTTTGCCTGGCGAAGCGGGCGGGGGTTCAGCTAGTATAAGTATCAAAATCTGTAATAAAAACGAGAACTGGGTCGCGGCCCATACAGTAAAAAATTATTTACAGGCATTCCACGGAAATAAAGTTTGGCTTGTTTAATGATGAGGAGTACTTTGTACATAATATATATGTAGTTGAATGATGCCTAATGATCCATATTTTGACTTAACTAATTCCAAATGAAACGAAAGGAAAATTTTCCCTGGGTGCTTCGAAAATAATAGAACAAAAAAATAACAAATATAAAATTTTATTTATTTTAAACCACACTCTTAAGGCATTTTCAGCTACAGCCGTTTGGTTGGTTGGAAAAAATACGTTTATATTATGTATCCACTCAATAAGACGAAAGTGCACTCCGCACAAAATATTAGGTATATTTTCAGTACTTGTGATGGAAAAATTTTTCCCTCTGGACCGAATTCACCTACTTTCAATTCCAAACGATCTACAACTATCAGACGTATTCTGGGAAAATTTGGACGTCCTAGCTCCTTTCGTTTAGATGCTAGCGTACTTTCAACAGATGGACAGACATGGCTTAGAAATTTAAGACGATCGAAAATATATATACTTTATAAATAAAAGGAATGGCAAACTTAATATACCACTTCCAGGAGGTGGAGAGTATAAAAAACTTGTATTCTGTTTATGTATTACTGAACGCGAAAAATTTGTAGGAAACCTCATTTTGTTTTTGATTTCGGTTTCTATTTTTTTGCCTGGTGAAGCGGGCCGGGCTTCGGCTAGTACTTAAACACTTATGAAACAGAAAAAATAATATACAATCCTATCTAAGATATATACTAGACATTTTATAACGAAGTTATAACTTTTCGAAATGCATATTTTACAATTATGTAGAAGAAATGGCTAACAAGTTTTACTATTTTTTAGCAAAAAAAAACAAATTCCCGAAAACGGGGAAAATTTACTCCATAAGTTGGGATTTTTACTAAAATGGTTGCTATTTCATTATTTACCACAATGATATGGCAATACTTATTCTACTAATCATTTTCTAATCGGTTCTTTGGATTTGAGAATTTCAGCAACCAATTGGCAATTTTTGAGAGGTTCTACTGGGGAGGTCAATTGGCCAAAATGCTCAAACGCATCTCAATTATATCTTCTCCACAAAAAATAAAAGAAATTTGCACCTGCAGGAAATTAAGCTGAACTCTCTTCGCGAGTATCATTTTTATCATTTTCTACCCAGTTTCAAAGAAAAACTTACAACCGCAAAGCCATTTATATCCTCGATCTCATGTTTCTATATACACCCGCACATTTCATAACTTTTTGCACCTCTTTCCCAAAACACACATACACATTTTGAAAAATCGCTTCTCCCCTAAAAGCATGCACTTTATTTGGTACCACGTTTATCCCTTTTCGTCCCGCATCCTTATTATAAGTACAAACTTTGAAATATGCATTTATGTTTCATCCCTTTGTCCCGCGCTCTCCTAATAGTAAAGGGTGATTTTTTAGCTATTATCATTTTGCCAACACTGGTTTAAACAGCTGACGCACGTTTCGTGTTTTGTTTCACTGTCACACATCTTCAGTTTGGTCTATAATTTAACCATGAATCGTCTTACAAACGAACAACGCTTGCAAATTATTGAATTTTATTATCAAAATGCGTGCTCTGTTAAGAAACTTCATCGCACGCTTCCATTTTATTGTCAGTTTAATCGACCCACTGAAGCGGCTATTCGGGTTCTTGTGACTAAATTTACATTGTTGGACATTAAACCACCAACACGCTTACGTAGATTGCGAACTGATATTTTCTTCAGTTCGCAGCTGTATCGGCCAGTGTTAATGATGACCATCAATTATCGATTCGTCGCCGTTCGCAGAAATTGGGCCTCTGTAACTCAACAACGTGGAAAATTTTGGGGAAGGATTTAGGTGTGATACCTTTCAAAATACAGCTGGTGCAAGAATTGAAGCCGAACGACCTCGTAAAATTTTTGGTGAATGGGCTCTGGGAAACATGGGCGAAGATCCACTTTTTTACCGAAAAATTGTGTTCAACGACGAAGCTCATTTTTGGATCAATGGGCACGTAAATAGGCAGAATTGTCGATTTTGGAGTGAATATCAGCTAGAAGCATTGCAAGAGCTACCAATGCATCCACATAAAGTCACAGTTTGGTGCGGTTTATGGGCTGGTGGCGTCATTGGACCATACTTCTTCAAATCGTAACGTAACTGTGAATAGTGAGCGCTACCGTGAGATGATATCCAATTTTTTTTGTTCAAAATGCAAGAGCTTGACTTGCATGACATGTGGTTTCAAGAAGACGGTGCCACATGCCACACAGCACGCGCAACAATGGACTATTGAGATGAGAGTTCGGTGAACATTTTATTTCACGTTCGGGACCGGTCAATTGGCCGCCTAGATCGTGCGATTTAACGCCTTTAGACTATTTTTTGTGGGGCTATGTTAAAGCTCATGTCTATACAGACAAGCCCGCTTCAATTGACGCATTGGAAGACGACATTGAAGCATATATTCGTGAGATACCGGCCGAAATGTTGGAAAGAGTAATATAAGAGGAATTTCATGATTCAAGCTACAATACTTTAGTTGGTACCATTTTTATCCCTTTTTGTACCGCTTACCCATTATAAGTAAAAATTTCGAAAAATCCATTTAGATTGCGCTTCTACGTTGTCAAAGGAATTTACATACCAAACATCACGATTCTAGCTGTAATACTTTAGTTGGTACCATTTTTATCCCTTTTTGTCCCGCCCACTCCTTAAAAGTACAAATTCCAAAAAAATCCATTTATGTTGCTCGTCTACGTGGTCGGTGGAATGTAAATACACATTTTCAGGACTATAGCTGTAAGACTTAAACTGGTACCATTTTATCCCTTTTTGTCTCTTTCCGCCCTTAAAAGTACAAATGTCGAGAAATCTTTTTTTGTAGGTACACATCGAATTCCATGTTTCAAGCTACTGCCGTTTAGTCAGGACGAAGGTTCGCTGTTTATCCCTTTTTGTCCCATTTCACCCCCTAAGAGTACTCAGTTTACAAGCGATACGTAATTGTGCATTTGGCAATAATGACCAGTTTTGGCGGGCCACCTAGTGGCTCCATACGCACTGGAAATCCTGAATTTAGCTTATTATGTGGAAAACTCCTCTGCTCTTATTACAAGCTTAGAACAGATACATCCTTCCGTTCGAAAGCTATAGAATTAATTCCCACAAAATCGATCTGAATGCACTGTGTAGTGAAGGATATTTATAGTATATTCTTACGATATGTTTGCTTTCCTTGAGGACAATTCATAAATTTTCGAGGTTTGAAAATAAACTTCAAATTCACAACAATTTTTAAAAAAAATAAAACTCTCTTACTCTATCTGCCTGAAAACTCCGGCTTTCCAAACACTGTGCCTTGTAACGAGAAGCAAACCCAAAATACATGAAGCACTTCATTACAGCAGTGATTTTTTCACGCTGCCAAAAAACGCAAGCAACCAGTGTGAGGGAAGCGGGTGAGGGAAGCAAACTGTTTGCGCTTGTTCATAATTAACTGAATTTAATTTATCATGTGCTTGATTGTTCGTGACCGACCAGGCCAACCAACCGTTCGCACTATGACTCTTTAAAATCCGTGTAGTTCACGACGGTTTCTGCCAACCTCTCCAGCAAGCAAGTCTTTCGGATTTTGGCAACTGGAGTCATGTTGAACACTTGGTGGCAGCAGCGGTGCGGTGGCGAGCTCTGCGCTGTGCTGCTCGGTTGGATGAGGTTGCCAAAGTTGGCGCATTTAAAACTTGGTATTAATCATCGGTTTAAGTGTTGGTTGCCATTTATTCTGTATTTTTTTTCTTTTTGAATCCCCGTCAAGTACGAGTTCCCGTCAGCCACTGCACTACACTGACAGTGCGAGTCGAGAGTGTTCGCGTGTGTTAATGACATTCTTTCACTTAAAGTTGCCATGAGTTGTCATATTTGGATGAATTAAATCTTTTTTCGGTTGTTTCGCAGTAATGCGATATCAACACCATTGCAGTCAGCCAGGGAGGCAGTCAGTCAGCCAGACAGACTCTGGCATTTTTTTCTGGTTGACAGTCACCTTGACAGCAAGGTTCTCGAAGGATTTATGTGAGCAAGTTTTGCTTAAAGGGTAAACATTAAGTTACATGTGATGCTACGATAAAAAACCAGACGAAATAATTTTATTACAACTGGCGAAGAGGAAGAAGAAGAAGAAGAATTTACTGGCGAAGTAAATTGAATTTGTGTGTGCCGGGCATAAGGGTGAAGAAGGAAACGCAGAAGCAAATGAACTTACCGGGATAGGTGCACTGAGATGGAGTTTATTGGGTCAGGCGTCTAGTGTGGCTTCACCAAAGCTTACATATCAAAAATCGTAAAAAATAGAAGCCATCATTTTACCACAGTCGATAAAAAAGACATCTGAGATCACTACTTTAAAATGCCAAAAAATTAATTAATGTAATCATTTCGAAAATCAAAGTAAAATAAAAAATTGTGGTTTTTGATATTGTCCAGCTTGAGGCCATTAAATGATAAAACCTGGATTTTTATTTATTTTTATTTAAATTTTTACCCAATATTTCGATTCGATTTTGTCGATCATCTTCAGGGGTGTTCCACTAAACAGAATTACAAAAATATCACAATTAATATACATAAAATTTACGAACAATCGACTATTACAATAATTACGTTTCAATTAAACAAACAACGTACTTTGTTCCTTCAAGAGTTCGGGGTAACTGATATGTCTTTTCTTATTCTATTTTTGTTTACAAGTTGCCTGTATATGTGTGAGCAACCGTCTGTGTCTGTTTTATAATTTAATATCTTCTCTGTCGGAACTAATATATGTAGCATTCCTAAAGTGTATCTTCTGTTGTAGTGACTATCTGCTGCTAGTATGTCGACGTCTTCAAAGTTAGATATATAGCCAGTCACTGTACAGTTGGCAGTTTTTTGCTCCAAAGGTTTGTCAAATGCTTGGACTTGTCACTGTTACATCTAATTATACACTCCACGAGAGTATTATGGCTTTGTGCATTTGTTTGTAACACCCAAAAGGAAGCGGGATAGACCCATTGTTAAGTATACCGATCGACTTAGAATCACTTTCTGAGTCGATTTAGCAATGTCCGTCTGTCCGTCTATCCATCTATTGTTGTAATCAAACTACAGGTCGCAATTATAGTCCGATCTTAACAAATTTGGCACAAGTAAGTTTTGTGGATCAAGGACGAACGCTATTTAATTTGTCGCAAATCGGTTCAGATTTAGATATAGCTCCCATACAAATGTCGCTCCCGATTTGACATTTTCCGCTCTAGAAACCACATATTTTACTCGATTTTCTTTAAATTTGGTACAACATCTTATAGTCCAACTAGAAACACATATGCAGAAATTGGGTAAGAGCGGTTCAGATTTATCGCTACCGATTTGACATTTTCCGCTCTCGAAACGACATATTGTACTCGATTTTCTTTAAATTTGGCATAACATCTTATAATCCAACTAGAAACACCTATGCAGAAAGTGGGTAAGATCGGTTCAGATTTAAATATAGCCCCCATACAAATGTCGCTCCCGATTTGACATTTTCCGCTCTAGAAACCACATATTGTATCCAATTTTCTTTAAATTTGGCACAACATTTTATAATCCATTTAGAAACACCTATGCAAAAATTGTGTAAGATAGGTTCAGATTTAGATATAGCCCCCAAACAAATCTAGCTCCCGATTTGACTTTTGTCGCTTTAAAAACCACATATTGTACTCGATTTTCTTTAAATTTGGCACTACATCTTATAATCCAAGTAAAAAACCTATGGTGAAAGTGGCTAAGATCGGTTCAGATTTAGATATAGCGCAAATACAAATGTTGCTCCAAAATGTTTAACCGATTTTGGCCAAACTATACATATTATATTTCACCTATTTCGTTCCAGATTTCAGTATACCCCCATACAAATGTCCTTTCCGATTTAACATTTTTTGACAAACACACACATTTACAGGATGCAAAAATCCTGCCCGTTTTCACTTTTTCACCGAATTAAATAGTATTCGGATAGAAAGTGGTGTGTATCATAGAGTCGGCCCCGCCCGACTTTAGCCTTTCCTTACTTGTTTTATATACCACGTCCGATTTTTCTTCTTTTTTATTTCTGATTTTGTCTTGCTGAATAGCTTGTCTATGGTATTGTTTTCTGTGCTAATTGGCATTTGTCTTTGTCATATAGGCCAGAGTTTTTGAATCTCACTGTAAATCCTGGGACATATGTTATAAATATGTATGTTTTTTCCACTTTTTCCTCTCGTTTCGGTTGTTTTTGTTGAACAAATTTGATTAAATTGTTAACTATTCTTTTGGGGAAATCGTTTTTCGCTATTATTATCTTCTGATAAAGTTAGTCGCTGTATTTATTATAGTCATTCTTGGGTGATTCGAATAAAAGTTGATAAGTCTACCAGAAGATGTAATTATTTGATACCAGTCCAATTTGAGTAAATTCCCTTGTCTGCAAACTACTGAATCCAAATATGGACCTGTTCAGCTTCCATAGTAAATTGTATTTGTCTATTATATCCATTAAGTACGTTGATGGTGCTCTTCACTTCGGTTTTCTTTTTAATTGTGAACGTACTTGGTCAAAATTTTGGGTTTCGAAGTCATTTGTTCAATTGTAGTGTCAAGTAGGTCTTCCATTACAATATCGGCGATGATAGGTGAGACGGGTGACCCCATTGTCGGTCTCAACCGGTTTTTCATATTGCAAAAAGGTCTCTCTTTCGGTGCTAATTTGTATATAATATGTAACTTTTTAAAGGGTGATTTTTAGCTATTATCTTTTTGGCAACACTGGTTTAAACAGCTGACGCACGTTCCGTGTTTTGTTTCACTATCAAACATCTTCAGTTTTGTCTATAATTTAACCATGAATCTTACAAAGGAACAACGCTTGCATTTTATTGAATTTTATTATCAAAATGCGTGCTCTGTTAAGAAAGTTCATCGCGCGCTTCTTCCATTTTATGGTCAGTTTAATTGACCCACTGAAGCGGCTATTCGGGCTATTGTGACTAAATTTCGCACCAAATTTACATTGTTGGACATTAAACCACCAACACGCTTACCTAGAGTGCGAACTGAAGAAAATATCGCAGCTGTATCGGCCAGTGTTAATGATGACCATCAATTATCGATTCGTCGCCGTTCGCAGCAATTGGGCCTCTGTACTCAAAAACGTGGAAATGCCAAAATTGGACTAAGCGGATGGACCATTTGAGGCGCAGTCAAGGTCAACATTTGCATGAAATAATCTTCAAACATTAAATTATATGGACCTTACTATCGATTAAAATAAAGATTTCATGCATTTTTCTGAATTTTATGTTTTTTTTTTTGAAAAACTTTCCTATAGCTTTTAAAAAATCACCCTTTATATTATCACAAGCATCTTAGAAGTTTTTATATTAGGGACCGCAAATTGAATAAACAAATTACAAACACAGCAATACTGTGAGTCTTAAATAGCGATGTTCGTCCTAGGTTTCACATACATTTCTTATGGTAATTTATTAAAATTTCGTCTTCCCCGATGATTGTATTTTTGATCCTATATTGAGTCCTTCGATAGGATCTTGAGCACGTCTACTATGTATTTGCAAAGTCCATATGATGGTGTATTAATTGACGAACAAATGGGTCGCAAGGGGGTGTGTTCCTTTTGAATTTTTTTAAGAGCGTATATTCTCGGAGCAGTGGCTGTACGATTTGACAATTTGTTCTTTTCCATCTTATTTATTATATTTAGGTTGAATAGTTTTTCTACTATTCTGTTGTTTGTTTTTTTGCAAACTATATGTCGGATCTCTCTTTAGTCGTCTGTATGAGCATATGTCTCCTACAATTCTTCTCATTTTTGATTGGTATTGTTTGTCCGCATTTAATATAAGTACGTCGTCATTTTCATCCAAAAATGTTCTTGTCTGTCCCACTGTGTTGAGTATTAGTTTGTCTCTCCTATTCAGTTCAGCTTTGTCATAATTCAGCAACAGTTAAAAAATGCATAATTCATCAACAGGTCAACAACAATACACACATACACCAACAAATAAAATTGTAAAAATTTTGCAAAATTGAATGCCGTACCACATCAATATATTAAAAGTAATTGAAAAAAGGTTTTAAATTTGTCCCATAATACGTCTCATAGTTGTAGATCGGTTAGGACTGAAAGTGAGCGAAATCGGCCAAAAGGGAAAAATTCTTCGCTAACAAGTACAAAAATAATCCTAATATTTCGAAAATTTAAGAATTTTTTTTTTAAATATGCTTATACCTAATTGATATTTGATATGCGAATTCCCCTGATAGCATAAACGTGCACCATAAAGCGATTTGTATTTGAAGGGGGTGAAATGGGGAAAAAGTGATAAACGTTATACCTGAGAAACGGCAATAGCTAGATTATTTTCCAAATTCGCACTTTTAAGGTGGTGAAATGTAGAAAAAGCGATAACATTGGTACCGAATGGCTAGAATAACAACATTCTGTATGAACATTCCAATTACTGAGGAAATTATCGAAATTAGTACTTTCATGGGGAAACGAGGAGGTAGGGGTTACAATTGATACCAATCAAACCGCTGCAGCTAGAATAATAAAAATCAGTGTACATTTCGAGCCCCTAATGCTGCTCGAAATGTACACTGATTTTTATTATTCTAGCTGCAGCGGTTTGATTGGTATTCTTGAAAATTTGTACTTTTAGGAAAAACTGAACGAAAGGGGATAAAAATGGTACAAATCAAGTGAATCTTGAAATTCTATTTATACATTTAGATGACTTCGAATCGGTTTCAGAATCCCAGATAGAAAAAATTTAAATAAATGCAATTGGAACCGCAAATTGTAGTTATTTGCAACAGCTGCGGCTTTTTTGGCGACTGACTACATACATATATATTACAAGTGATCCGCTGGATCCGCTGGATAGATCTAGATTGATCAAAACCCCGTTTTTTTGGAAATGTCGGGATTTCGGGTTTTTCGAAAACCGTGATTTGAAAAAACGCGGTTGCCGGTTTTCTTTTTTTAAAACGGGTTTTTTCTTTAAACAGTAAAAACTGGGGAAATTATTCATTATTCTTGGGGATAGGATAATTCTGATGCATAATCAGATTCACTGAAATCTTTCGAAACTGACTCCAAACATTCCTGCCAGAATTAGGATCATTTTCGTTAATTACCAACAATTCATTTGACGATTTTTTAATAATATCATTACTACTATTATCATTATCATTACTAAAGAGTGATTTTTTTGAGGTTAGGATTTTCATGCATTAGTATTTGACAGATCACGTGGGATTTCAGACATGGTGTCAAAGAGAAAGATGCTCAGTATGCTTTGACATTTCATCATGAATAGACTTACTAACGAGCAACGCTTGCAAATCATTGAATTTTATTACCAAAATCAGTGTTCGGTTCGAAATTTTTTATCGACAAATTTTGTTCAGCGATGAGGCTCATTTCTGGTTGAATGGCTACGTAAATAAACAAAATTGCCGCATTTGGAGTGAAGAGCAACCAGAAGCCGTTCAAGAACTGCCCATGCATCCCGAAAAATGCACTGTTTGGTGTGGTTTGTACGCTGGTGGAATCATTGGACCGTATTTTTTCAAAGATGCTGTTGGACGCAACGTTACGGTGAATGGCGATCGCTATCGTTCGATGCTAACAAACTTTTTGTTGCCAAAAATGGAAGAACTGAACTTGGTTGACATGTGGTTTCAACAAGATGGCGCTACATGCCACACAGCTCGCGATTCTATGGCCATTTTGAGGGAAAACTTCGGAGAACAATTCATCTCAAGAAATGGACCGGTAAGTTGGCCACCAAGATCATGCGATTTGACGCCTTTAGACTATTTTTTGTGGGGCTACGTCAAGTCTAAAGTCTACAGAAATAAGCCAGCAACTATTCCAGCTTTGGAAGACAACATTTCCGAAGAAATTCGGGCTATTCCGGCCGAAATGCTCGAAAAAGTTGCCCAAAATTGGACTTTCCGAATGGACCACCTAAGACGCAGCCGCGGTCAACATTTAAATGAAATTATCTTCAAAAAGTAAATGTCATGGACCAATCTAACGTTTCAAATAAAGAACCGATGAGATTTTGCAAATTTTATGCGTTTTTTTTTTTAAAAAAGTTATCAAGCTCTTAAAAAATCACCCTTTACTATTATGAGCGCCCCGGTAGTCGAGTTGGTAGCTTGCTCGGCTATCAGCGTGGGGGTCGTGGGTTCGATTCCCACCAGAGACTCTGGTCTGTCGCTGCAGTAACTAGCTACAATGGTGTTAGTCACCCCGGCTCAATCCCTGGACCCAAAATTAGAATATAAATTTACTTTGTATTGTAATTCATAATAAATAAATAAATACTACTATTATTCCCAAAATATTAGTTTAGAGCAGGTGTGAACATCGTAAAAACTACAAATGTTGTCTTGCTGAAATAGGAAATCATTTTTAAAAACAGCTAATATTTCTGTACCAATTACTCCATTCTACTATTCTGATATCTTGTAGAGAATAAAATAAGCTGAAATATGTTAAAATAAGAAAATAAGTCATAAGTCTGACATAAAATTCAATTTTTGGACTCTTTGAAATACAAGGACTTTTCTCTTATTTTCGCAAAGTTCATCAATCTCATATTACCTACAAGGACGAGTAATATACGTACACGGCTGGATCGCGAAGAAATTTGCTGCGGTTACCCCCGATTTATTTAATGATAATCTGCAAAATATGTCGTCCTTGGGTCAAACCGTCTATGAGCTAAACGCCCATGAAAACACCTCTAAAAATAATCACATATATTCTTATATGTATGACTGATCGACATCCGCAGTGGTAAATGGCCAAACGGCGTCTTTCTTCTGTCCATAAGAAATGCATGTGAAATCTAGGGCGAACATTACCATTTTAGACTAACAGTATTGCTGTTTTCGTGAATTTGTTTAGACAATTTGCTGCCCCTGATAAAAACGTTCTATGAAGTTTTTGATATTATAAAAAGTGGCATATTATAAACAAACTAGCACCGTAAAAACCGTTTGAGACCGACATAAAAAACCCGGGAATTCAAAAACCGCGATTTTAAAAACCCGACGGTCGGTCTCAGATGAAAAACCCGATTGACCCGGTTTTCGGTCTCGGGTTTGATCACATATACATAATTTGTTTCTTAAACGCCCTTTTTGAAGGCACTTTTTTATTTTCTCAAAAATGGTCAAGTTCGCCCATAAAGAGAGGAGCTAGAGGGTTAAGACCCTTGACAAAAATGATCTTCATAAAATTCCACAATACAGTTCTGACAATAAGAACTCTCTCAGACATTAATTTACAACACTTTTCTCACTTAGAATAACGCTCCCTTCTACCAAAAAATGGAAACTTTGATCAGGCCAGCTGGACTATAAGTTTATTCTGCAAAAATTATCTACTCAATACGCCTTTTCGGAATTATAGGGTCGCTACTACGGTGTTGTTGGACAGTGTACTTATATTCATATAGTGGATGTGGTCTTTAAAATTAATTAATTAATTTTAATTCAAAATTATAATAACGAAACATCTTAATTTATTTAACAAATATCGCTATTAACAAATATAACACAAATTTTCCAATATTTTACTGCACTTGTTCGGTTACACTGTGTGTAATTTCATGGAAATATCACCATATACGGACACCACTACGTGATAAAATACAAAAAAAGACCCGTGTCTCACAGTTTTGCCCAAAGTCATGCACTTTTTTATGGGGCCTCGGTATCATTTCTGCAAAAACGCGATCATTTTCTCACACTCAAGCCTACAAACCGTTTAGAATTTTGATTTACTCTCTGAGGCAATGTTGTAGCTCTTGTCATAAAGAAGAAAAATTGTAAACATATAAAATCAAAAAACTTAATCTTCAGGTCAAAGTCGCAAATGTCGTCCAACAAATATTAAGGCTGTTTTTCTTTAAGACTGGATAACTAAGCTGCGATAAGAAAAACCTAACTAACAAGTTAAAATTTCACTCAAAATAAAAACTTATTTTTTTTTAATTATCGCCAACAGCAATATGGAAACAATTTTTGAAAAAAATATTTTATATTAAAACCAGATATTTCATGGGAGCAATTTTATGTAGTTCATATAAATTATACAGTTACTATAAATTCATCTTTAGTCATATTTAACGAATGTGGTTAATAATATGGTAATTGATCCAATTATCCGACAGACAAATACAAATTATACAGTAGTAATAGGATGAATCAGACCGACAACATTTTGGGCCTGGTCCAAAACATGAGCCTATATATTTATACTGTAGGTATTCCTAGTTGAAAAATATCATGATCTGCAAAATTTGATGAAGATCCGATGTAAGATGTAGTTTCTAGAGCTGTAATTTGGTATAACCTATTTGGGTTATACCAAAGTATGGACAAATGGGCATCTCCCAAATAATTCTCATTACAATTCAATTCGCTAAAAAAGTGAAACCGGGAAGGATTTTTGCATCCGGTAAATGTATGTGTTTGACAAAACATGTTAAATCGGAACGATGTGACCCGCTGTCACCATGTATGTTTATTGGTGAAATATAATATGTAAAGTTTGGCCAAAATCGGTTAAACATTCGGGAGCGACATTTGTATGGGGGCTATATCTAAATCTGACCCGATCTTACCCACTTGCACCATAGGTGTTTTTAGTTGGATTATAAGATGTTGTGCCAATTTTAAAGAAAATCGGGTAGAAGATGTGGTTTCTAGAGTGGAAAATGTCAAATCAAGAGCCACATTTGTATGGCGGCTATATTAAAATCTGAACCGATCTTACCCAATTTTTTCATACGTGTTTCTAGTTGGATTATAAGATGCTCTGCAAAATTTAAAGAAAATCGGGTACAATATGACGTTTCTAGAGCGGAAAATGTCAAATCGGGAGCGACATTTGTATGGGGGCTATATCTGAATCTGAACCGATCTTACCCAATTTTTGCATATGTGTTTCTAGTTCGATTATAAGATGTTCTGCCAAATTTAAAGAAAATCGGGTACAATATGTCGCTTCTACAACGGAAAATGTCAAACCAGGAGCGACATTTGTATGGGGGCTATATCTGAATCTGAACCGATCTTACCCAATTTTTGCGTACGTGTTTCTAGTTCGATTATAAGATGTTTTGCCAAATTTAAAGAAAATCGGGTACAATACGTCGCGTCTAGAGCGGAAAATGTCAAATCGGGAGCGACATTTGTATGGGGGCTATATCTAAATCTGAACCGATTTCCTCCAAATTCAATACCGATGGTCCTTGGCCAGAAAAAATAACTTCTGCCAAGTTTCATGACAATCGGACAACAATTGCGACCTATAGAGTGCGAACAAGCTTAGATGGACATAATTATAGGCTGTAGAGTGGATATGGTAGCGTATACGTGCTGTTGATTAAGGATAATATCACTCATACGCACTGTAGTCGGACTGACCATTAACAGAAATAGTCTTGCAAGATATATTTGTCCTACCTAAACGGTCTTAGGAATCATTCCTAGGAAGTTCATATGTTCTAGAAAGTTGTTTAATGAGATCTTAGGTACATTTTGTAGTTGATTGTTTCCTTGAATTTTGAACGGTTTACCTGAAAAGGGGAGAAAGGTTAAAACAAAATTGATTTTTTAAGATTTCTTTGCGATTTTGACCTTGCAGATGAAGTTTTGTGATTTTTGTTTTTTCGTTTGTATTTTTTTGGTCTGTAATCAATATTTGATTTGAACTGACATATTGTCCTGACTCAAGACCATTTTTGCATCTATATTTAATAGAATGCAAATTTATTTACAAATGACATGGAGACATTTATTACTTGGCTGCAAACTACCACGATCATGATTTTGACCATATCAAAAGTCTTTTCAAGTGGCTTCGCAGCGGCTTTTCAACATCAAACCCGGCCTCTATAAGGAGATGATTCTCACAAACAAATGATTTTATACCTCAGAGAGTAAATCAAAATTCCAATCGGTTTGCAAGATAGTAGTCTGAGAAAATTATCACTTTTTGTCGCATATGGGGTTCAGAGAACCCACACGTGACTATTGAGATGCCAATGCATCAACAACGACTCACTGTTTGGTGTGGATTTTGGGCTGAACTAAAAAATTGGGTGAGGTACTGCCGAGCCAGTGTGAATGATATTGTGATTCATTATTAAATAACAAAGTACAACATTTCTAATAAAACCAGAAATTTGAAAAAAAAATCAGTACTTTTTTATAGCCGATTTTAATTTAAAATGTTACATGGCCCACTCTATATGAACTTTCCTGAGAGATTGACGTCACAAAAAATGCGTGAAATGTTATACTTAATTCAATTATATATGCATCTCATGCTTCGCAAGAATAACAGACATTTAATTAAATACTACTTATTTGTTTAATTTCAGTATTCTTTGAATGTTTGAAAATCCTTCTGGGAACAATACCGTTAACGCAGCAAAATAAGTAGTTTGTAGCCTAATTGTGGTCTACAATTTAACGACAGCTCTCAAACTGCTGCTAACTGCTTAAGTAATTGCGGCAATAAAGAAAACATGCATAAAGTGGTCAATACTCAAAACGAACGTTAACAGACGTTAAGACCGAACAACCGACAGCAAGACGGACAACAGTTAAACAAATTCATTATACCGAGCGACTAAGATGTCTTACTCGAAAGCACAGACACAGGCTAACAGATATATGTGTTTAACTATAACAACGCTGCCAACAGCAACAACAACGCCAGGATCATTAAGAAACTTTAAGCGATAAATTGTAACAAATATTCAGAAAAATAGCACATATCAAGCAACGACAGACAACAGACAACAATAACACCGCCAACAAAGTGTACGCTGTACACATAATAACGCCTTCGAATGAGCCAAAACGCCTTCAACATGGATATACTCGACGTTAGCATTTTCGTATAAAACCAAGCCAATGGGGCATACATGAGCTCTAACATTGGCTTAAGCTGACTAAAGTGGCTTAAGATAATTCGAACTCTGCACCATATGTGCAACAATATTGAATACGGCCTAGAGATGGACGTGAATAGGCTGTATGAATAGCCGTCCAAAATAGGAAAATGAATAAACGCCAAAAAGTTGTTGTAAAACAAAAAAAAATTAAAGCAAAATTAAAACCGGGACGAATCATATATGCCCTCCACCATGGATTTCATTCCACATTATTACCGGTAGATTAGATGCTGTCGATTTCACGTTTAAGTGCAGTAACATGTTAGGAAAATTATGATATTTTTTTATAATAATAGTGATATTCCATAAATAAATTTTGATGTTTCTTTATTCTAACTTTGAACCACGCCCTCTTATAGGGCGCGCATACAAATTTGTTTTTTTTATTGTTTGATGGTCCTTTACTATATATACCAAAATAATTCTTCAGAAAGGCAACAATCATCAAAAAAAATGTACATTAGGCTGGGTCAAAAAAATAAATGAAGATTGGATTGTTTAATGATGATCTGGAAAATATTTCGTCGCTAGGTAAAGCCGTCCGTGAGCTAAACGCTCCTCAAAACACCTCTCAAAATCATGTTTTTCCCATGTAATTTTTTGTGTATCTTTTTGACCAATTTTTTCCTGAATAAGCACTAAAAATTGTTTTTCTTGTCTTAGAATAACTCATGGGTCATCTTTGATGATGACATAGATTTTTTGTGGTTTTTCACAGTTACAGCTAAAAACTCATATTTCTTTTATACATTTTGTAACAGACGTTATAAATAGAAAGAATCAATACCTTTCTAATGATGCCAAAACGGATAATATCGGAAAATGACGTCACTGACTCCATTTTTATACCCTCCACCTCCAGGATGGGGGTATACTAACTTTGTCATTTCGTTTGTAACAGCTCGAAATAACGACCTGAGACCCTATAAAGTATATATATTCTTGATCGTCATAAAATTCTAAGACTATCTAGCCATGTCCGTCCATCTGTCCGTCCGTCTGTTGAAAGCTAGCATCTAAACAATGGAGGTCCAAATTTGGCATAAATACGTCTTATAGTCGTAGATCGGTTGGGACTGGACGAAATCGGCCCAAAGGGAAAAATTTTTCCCTCACAAGGACTGAAAAAACTCATAATAACCCCTAATATTTTAGAGTATTTAAGCATATTTTTTTCAATATGTCTGCTTGTACTTACTTGATATTGGCTATGCGCATTCTCCCGAAAACAAGAAGGTGCACCATAAACCGATTTTTATTCGTAGGGGGTGAAATGGGGCAAAAAGGGATAAAAATAGTGCATATCAAACTACAACAGCTAGAAACACGAAATTCACTATGTACATTCCTCTAATTGAGCAGGTACATAATATGAAATTATTTTTTCCAAATTCGTACTTTTAAGGGATAAAATGGGAATAGAGGGATAAAAATGGTACCAACCAAACGGCTGCAACTAGAATAATGAAATTCGGTGTATACATTCCTCTGAATGCATAGACAAGTAAAACACACAGATTTTTCAAAATTCGTACTTTTTGGGGTTAAAATGAAAAATAGGGATAAAAATAGTACCAATCAAATGACCGCAGCTAGAGTCAAGAAATTCGGAGTATACATTCCTCTGACTGTGTAGACACGGAAAATAAACTGATTTTTCGAAATTCGTACTTTTTGGAGTCAAAATAGAAAAAGGGGATAAAAATAGTACCAACCAAATGATCGCAGCTAGAGTCATGAAATTCGGAGTATACATTTCTTTGACTACGTAGACATGAAAAATAAAAGGTTTTTTCCAAATTCGTACTTTCAAGGGATACAATGGGTACGGAGGGATACAAATGGTACCAACCAAACGGCTGTACCTAGAATAATGAAATTCGGTGTATACATTCCTCTGATTGCATAGACAAGTAAAATACACGGATTTTTCAAAACTCGTACTTTTCGAAATTCTTACTTTTTGGGGTTAAAATGGAAAAAGGGGATACAAATAGTACCAACCAAATGACAGCAGCTAGAGTCATGCAATTCGGAGTATACATTCCTCTGACTGCGTAGACACGGAAAATAAACGAATTTTTCGAAATTTGTACTTTCAAGGGATACAATGGTACAGAGGGATACAAATAGTACCAACTAAACGACTACAGCTAGAATGACGAAACTCAAATTGCGTAGAAACGTCAATGGGGTAAAAATAGTACCAACCAAATGTGCGCAGCTGGAATCATGGAATTCAGTGTATACATTCCTCTGATTGCATAGAAACGCAAAATAAAAAGTTTTTTTCCAAATTCGTAAAGTGGTCTATTAATTCAGGCAAAAATTTTTAAAAAAATGCAACATAAAAAATATTATTTTTATGTTCAGAAGCGTTAAGAAGACTTGATCTAGAAACAAAATATATTGCAGATCATCATTAAACAGTCCAAAGTTTATTTTCGTGGGGTGACTGGAAATTGTTTTTTCATTTGTATGAAACCGAGACCCATCCTAATGTACATAAATACTTAACACATTAGATATTATTGCGGGTATTTTCATTTCTTGTTAGGGAAGAAAGTTTTTCCTTCGGACCGGTTCCGCCAATTTTCACAGTCAAAGGAGCAGTCCAGAAGTCAGTTCTAGAACTTGACGTCGGAGTCAAAAGTAATCAAAGTAGAAAATGTAGCTCTTGTCATTGTAAGAACAATGATATATCGCATAACGATCCGACTATAAATGGAGAAACAAAAAACAAAATGCTCAAGGTTAAAGTGCGTGGCAAAAATAAATAAAAAATTGTTTGAAATCTGCTTCAAACTATCTTTAATTGTAGGGGTTGATCGGCACAACTTTTTTAATCGACCCACCATAATGTACACATCTACATCTACCGTTTGACTGTTACCACGTTTATCTATCTTACCCCATTTTGTGTCTAAAAATACGAATTTAGAGAAAGCCTTTTATCTTGCTCGTCTACGAAGTGAGAGTAATGTATAAATAGAATTCCAAGATTCTAGCTTCAACCATTTACTTGGTACTATTTTTATCCCCTTTCGCTCCGTTTTCGTTAAAAATATAAATTTCCAAAAAAATATTTATCTTACAAGTCTACATAATCAGATGAATGTACACGCCGCATTTTATGATTCTGGCCATTTTGTTGGTACCAATTTTATCCCTGTTTGTCCATTTTGACAAAGTAAAGTACGAGTATCGAAAGATTGCATCCGATTTACATTCTTCTTGCAGAAGCGGCATGATTGGTACCATTTCTATCCCCTTTCTCCCCGTTTCACCATGAAATTAACACACCGAATTACAGTTTAGTAGCTATTTGCTATTCACTGGTACGATTTTTATCCCTTTTTGCCTCATTTCACCCCTAAAAGTTTGGATCACTTTGTGGTGCGCGTTAACGCTTAAAAGGATTGATTTTACCAAATATCAAGTAAATACACAACAGAAACCATTACTCCGTCTGTATGCTTGGTACCATTTTTATCTCTATGTTCCCTTAAAAGTACGAATTTGGAAACACATTTTTTATTTTGCATGTCTACGTCGTCCGAAGAATGTATACACCGAATTTCATTATTCCAGTTGCAGTCCTTTGGTGGTACCATTTTTATCCCTCTATACCCATTTTACCCCCTTAAAAGTACGAATTTGGAAACACCATTTATTTTCGAGGAATATACACACCGAATTTCGTGTTTACCAAGAGATGATTTTTTTTCTAGTTTCTATGCATTTCCAACGTCGAACTGAAACTACCACCCATACTTTCAGTGTCTGAGATAATACTACATTTTTGGCGCCAACTGTGCTCGGTGGGTAGCAGATTGAAATGTCATAAATTTAATTGTTGCTCAATGCTTATTTTAAATAAATCTTGAACACATTTACTTTTCCATTTCCATGCTTTGATATCATTTATTTGATGGACTTCAAGGTTCGTGGATACGGGCGCCCCGGGTTTCTCTCCAGCCAATTTACAAAGAAAACCAAAACATTCCAATGAAATTATTTTCCATGGGTTTGCAAGATTTGTTCATTTCAGATCATCGCAGTGCGACGAATATCGCAATAATTTCAAGCAAATATCCACATGTTGTGTTTTCAACATTTTCTCTTGGAAAAGGTGCACATTCCACAGCGACAAACAGCATTTAGAGCAGCAGCAACAACGACAACGCCACCACACAGACACACACACACAAATGATGAAAACTGAAAATTATGCAATCGCCGTTTGACTGTTTTTCGCTTAACGCAAAAATGTATTCGAATGTACGTACCTACGTACACTTTACACATATTTTCTCGTGACTCAACTGCTGCAACTGCTACTGCTGGTGTATTTGGAAAATGCCTCCGCAAAGCGCATCGGCATCTGCGACAGCAGTTTTGCTGCCGCATCATCTCAAATGCCACTACAACTGCACCAAATCAGCGCACGAAACTCATGAACGACGTCGCTGAATATGCAACCGAATCATAAGCATTTCTTTGTTTAGGCCTGGACGATTTCAAAATAGCGAAAATAGCGCAGCAGAATTGGGTTGCCAAGTTGTAAGCAGAAAATTTGAACAAATAATTTTGTATTTTAGCATGCAAGTACACTAGTTTACAGACATTTAGCCGCTGAGCAATGTATAATACATTTTTGAGAAAAACTAGTAAAATTTTAATAAAAATCGTAAAATCGACAATATTGCGCTATATTCCCAGTAAAAAGAAAGCATACGGAAGAAGTGAGAAAAATGTCATCATATGATTTGGAAGTTGTGAAAATGGGAAATGAAATTGACGAAGATAACGAATTAAACATGGAGTTGCCATAAGAGGGATGTACTGTAGTTTGAAGGACTTAGTAGTAGTAGTAGTAGTTTTGAGTAGTTTCTGTAAAATTATACATTATTTTTTGTTAGATTCAGAATCGGTGGAATGATTTTTATAAACGACAATTTTTATAAAAAACAATAGCGCTAACCAACAGTTACATTTGTCAGTTCTGTTTGGAGTTTAACGTATACAACTTTAGCCTCCCAAGGTATCATTATCTAAACTTATTTTGGGTTTTTGTGGGAAATAAGATTGAAAATACTGCAATATTTGGACAATCTTAAAAAAAATGTCGGGCCACAAGAATGGACTTCAAATGATGGACTTCGCTTCGGTGGTTTATTGAGAGCTACAAAACGTTACAACCGTATTCGATATATTTTTTCGGTTTGATTAACTGGAATAAAATATGATTAAGGGCATGTGTTATATAATGATTAATACACAATTCTACAGAAGTTCATAGGAAATAAATCTACTTAGCAATTATTATCCGATCGGTATATCTAATGTTGTATCCAGTTCGCCTATCTCTCAGAGTAGAGTATTAAAAAAATATATATATTTATACACTCCACGAGAGTATTATGTCTTTGTGCATTTGTTTGTAACACCCAAAAGGACGCGAGATAGGCCCATTGTTAATTATACCGATCGACTTAGAATCGCTTTTTGAATCGATTGAGCAATGTCTGTCCATCTATTCTTGTAATCACGATACAGGTCGCAATTGTAGCCAAAACCAAACGACACTTTGCACAGCGAAGTTTTTCGGGACAAGGAAGAACGCTATTTAATTTGAAGAAAATCGGTTCAGATTAATATATAGCCCCATTCAACTTTCGCTCCCGTTTTGACTTTTTCTGCTCTAGAAACCACATATTTTAACAGATCTTCTTCAAATCACGCAAAACATCTTATATTTAAACTAGGAACACCTGTGGTGAAAATAGGTGAGATCGGTTCAGATTTGTATATAGCTCCCATACAAATTTCGCTCCCGATTTGACTTTTTCCGCATATTAGTCTGTGATTAGGAAACATACAAAATGCTTCCCGTTTTCACTTTCTTTACCGATACAAATTGTATTCGGATAGAAAGTGGACCCGCCCGACTTTAGCCTTTCCTTACTTGTTTTTATTTAATCGCATCTTATCGCTTTATCTTAAACTCCTAATTTTCGAACAAACCAAAAACCGACGAATACCAAAAACCATTTTTCATTACTCTAATAGGTACATTTGGAGTGGGATTTTTCGATATGTTACACTGAATTGAGAATTATCTTCATACTATTCATAATTTTGTCTTAACCTCAGTGAAAATTTTCATTAAAAAGTCGCCAAAGGAACACTTCAAATTTTCATAGATTTTGTAAAGAAACTTCATTAATATTATAAATATTAATAGCTTTTACTGAAATTTCCAATATAAACAAACAAGACTAACCAATCAATACACACCATCATTGCGAAAGTCTTGGCAATTAATATGTCTGACCTAAATCAGCGTTCATACTTATATCAGAGTTAACAGAGGAGAAATGAGAAAAATCAACCGAATAAAGTCGACACACTAAACATGTAGTTGTAAGTTATGAAACATTTCATAAAAACTACGAAATCCTTCATTATATTTATGAAGACAATTCATAATACAAATATTTAAAAAAACTTTTTTGTATTTGGTGGTAATACGTTATAAAAGAATAAATAGCAACAGACAATACCCTTCGAATGATGTCTAAATGATGAACATCAGAAGCAAATTGTCGCCACAGGGCTCATTTTTGTAAAAAGAGTTTGAAAATTTTGGTTGTGAAAAATTAAATTATTAATTATTTTAATTTTTACGTTTGTATTTTTTGGTCTTTAATCAATTATTGTTATTATTAATTATAAAATTATTTCACAAAAATTGATATTCATCTTTTAAGAAATATGAAATGTTAGCTGTCACTTTGAAAAACTGTAAAAAATATCAACCTAAACGTCCAATAATTCGACCAATGAGTTATTCTAAGACAATAAAAAAATATATTTAAAGTGTTTCCAAGAGTATATTAATTTTGGACGAAAATTCAACAGAATAAATTACAAAGGAAAAACATGATTTTTATATGTGATTTCAGAAGCGTTTAGCTCACAGACAGCTTGGCCCGGCGAAGTAATATTTTGCAGATCATCATTAAACAATCCAATCTTTATTTCTGAAGGATGTTCGTGACCCATCCTAATAAACATATATGTTTAATTATTTTTAATCCTTGGAAATAGTTTTGAAATTTAATTGATCTCATATTTTATTTTTTTATAAAGTCGTTAAAACGTTATTTCAATTTGTTTGTTATGCAAAATGAAATAATTTAATTTAGAATGCTATGCGAAATAAAATAATATATATAATTGAAATGCTTCTTTTTTGAAAAAATATGAATTTTTCCCGTGCTGTCCCGGGATCCCAGGAAATTAAAAAAAAAATTCCCGTATCTCGGGAAATAAAAAGTACGGAAAATGCAAACCGCAATATATAGCCAACGACTATCGAGTAATAAAAAACATATTTGCCCTATAAGTGGATGTGGTCATTAAAATGCTCTATAAGTGGGCGAGGTCTTTAAAATTATTTAATTCAAAATATACTAATGAAACTTATTCTTTATTTATTAAACAAATATCGCTATTAGCAAAAATATCATAATATTCTGTTGCACTTAATCGTTACGTAGACAGCCTCTAATCTGCCGGTAATACTGTGGTGGTAGGTATATAAGCTTCGGCCCGGTCGAACTTAAAAACTTTTGAATTGTTTTTTATGTAGTCAGATCTTAGGCTTCGGATATTATATCGACGCCTACAAAACATAGTATGTATTCTAAGTCTATTAATCAAGTTCTTTATGCTTATGCAGAATACTTCAATTCTCTCAATCGGCCAATCCAAATAAAAGTTATGCTCAAATTTGTTATAACTTTTATAACAAACTTAGTTGCATATACAAATCTTTGAACGTCTTTACTGCAAAGCTCACTTTGCAGACTTAGCACACTATTGGTCGGAGACGGATATTTATTTTCTTTTACGTAGAATCTAAGATATACCCCAATTTCAAAACAACCACTTTATGAAATTGCATGTTAATGTTTGTAAAATTAAAGCAGCACGTAGAAGAACTCTGTAGTGTTCATGGTTTGATCGAACCTGGCATCTCTGCCACTCAATTCAAAATCATAAAATCGAAATGTCATATGCACGTATCACTCGAAACACACAAAATCCTCTCTAGCAGAAAAATTCCAATAACATATACGTTTCGTGAAACCTAAACTCCACCGCATGAAGTCGAGAGAAGTACGAAATGCAGCGGCAGCCGTTGCGACAGTAGCTGCAGTTTCCATTACACACATCGACACATCTGTAGCATGTGTGGCCATTTTACCCAGTAAAGGAGGCAGGCGTAGAAAGATAGATCTCTAAATAAAATACAAATTTAAGTAATAAATTATTACTATTTTTTAATTTATCAAAAATCAAATTAATTTACTGAATCCATATTTTTAAAAGAATGTTTCGGAATTTTTGTACACTCATACAACCTAGGGTGGTCATTTAAAAATTTGAATTTGAACTACCGATTACTTTGACTTTGAAAGGTAGAATAACATGCATTTTTTTTCAGATTTATGTTTCACATTTGCAAAATGGGACGCTATCCACTCGAACAAAATTGGGAAATATTAAAAACTTACTTCCGATGTATTGCCTTTGGCCCTTTGAGTCTTTGACGTAAACTGTAAGAAATTTACGTGGAAATTTTTCGAGCAGGGCTCGGCCTTCAGTTCAGTCTTCAGGAAGCTCATTTTCATCTCGGTGGCTATGTCAATAAGCAAAATTGCGGCATATGGGGTTCAGAGAAGCTACACATGACTATTGAGAAGCCAATGCATCCAAAACGAGTCACTGTTTGGTGTGGATATTGGGCTGGCGGCGTCATTGGTCCATGCACAGCGGCAAAAACTCCAACATTTCATGCGCCCATATCTCTACTATACTAATTAATTTTGTAAGGAACATTCATATTTTAAAAGATGTGGCCAATATCGCGGATAACTTAAGCTGTAGAAGCATTTAAAGTTCATATATGCGAAAATACTTCAGAATTTCATCATAATAGAGGTCATTTTATTGGGATGTAACTCGGAAACCATGTATGGTATTGGAATTTCGTTTAGTTCGTAGAAAACAGGAGCTATTGTGGCGTTCTTTTGCGTTTAAAAGGGTGTAACTATGTTTTCGGTTTCCTTTTCAGACAACGATTAGCCTGAAGATTAAATTTATTTAGTATGGTTATTTTTGTACAGTATAAAACTATATTAGCGAGGACGAGCGATGCCTTGAAATTTACAAATATCGTTAAACTATTGTCTTATTTATTCATTTTAAAAATAATAATCTGTTTATAGTTGCCAACATCAATTTAATTACTGAAATGGTAAAACCTTAAAAGCAAAAATTAAGCAATACTTTCATCGTTGTTCTCTGTTAATGTATTTTGGAAAATTTATTTAAAGCATACCTTAGGGATGTAAGGTTTTATGGCATGACGTGCATGTAAATAGTGGGCCGATATTAGTCTTAAGTTATTTAAAAAGTTATAAGAGCCGTTTGTCATCGACTAAAAAATAAAAAAAATAAAAATGGTAAAAAACTAAAATTTTTATTTTGGCTGTGGGCGTGGCACTGACAAATCAAAATCACTGGTAATGATTTGTATTCACATATATATTAAAATAAGAAATTTATGACGTTTTTTCGTTTTAACTTACATGGGAGGTAGGCTTGGTTGTGGGCGGATTTTAACAAATTTTTTTTTTATCTAATTTGAAGATATAAGGGATGTGTGCGAAATTTCAGGGTCCTAGCTCTATTTCTTTTAATTTTTGCTGCAGCTTGTATGAACATATTCCACTGTGCGATGTACTGAATAATTGGGTTTGTCGGATGAGGTACTGCCGAGCCAGTCGTGGTAGTATGAATGATAGTGGTTCCATTATTAAACGACAAAGTTCAACCTTTGAAATTGAAACCAATTGCGAAATACAATGATTTGAATATACACTTTTCAGCAGGATGTTGAAATTCAAATAAAATTTCAAGACTTTTTCCTGAGACACGTATTAATTATTTTTTAAAGAATAATCTTTCCTGAGATTTTCAGAAAAATCGGAGTCCTGTGAAATTTTTGCTGTCCGGTTTGACATGGAATGACTCATATTCCAGGACATTCAAAGACCTACCCGACCATTTGGGAGACAAATGTTTATTTTTGGTCGCCATATCTCACATTGTCCCTCTGTGCGGAGATCGTTAGAAGAGGATAAAATCGGCACCGTTTCTTCTTTATCACATTTTTCTAATTCTACACATGGACTTGCATATTAAAATGTTCCATCACCCCACCGGATGTACCCTGTCTTTGTGGCGATGTTAGTCGGCGTTAGATTTCAGTCGAGAGATATGGGTTAGTTGGCTGTACGTTTGTATGCGTTTCACTGCCTTTCCGACTCGGCATCAGCTGTTCGTAGACTGGCCATTAGTTGCAAAAGGAAACCCCCCGAAAAATGAAAATATGTTTCTTTTTGGCCAAATTTGGCATAAGTTGGTAAATGTGTCATGGCGTGTATGCACTGTGGTGCACAGTGTGCACTACACATACTTAAAGAAAAAACAAAAAAACAGCGAAAACCCGAAAACGAGATAGAAAATGGAAATTGTTCCTGTTTTACAATATCACCGCGACGCGACGACTATTGTTGGTTGGAATGTCTGGCGAACGAGCGAATGGAAGACAGGTTTTTTAATTTTGTTTGGCCATAAAATCGAAATGGCAAAGAAATGTGTAACTATTCAAATACATACACACGTACGCAGATACCTGTACAAGTACTCCAGCTACGATCTATGTCTGTATGTGACTCTTTTCAGTGTGTTTCATGTGATCGTATATTTTTAATGTTCATATAAATTTAATGTAATTACGACATAAATGAGTCGAGTTTTGTGAACATTTTCGCAAAAAATGTTTCTCTTTTTGGCACAAAACACACAAAAAAAAATAGATGATGACACACCTGATTGTATAACATGCGATAGTCGTCATGTTTTAAAATACAATATAATACAAATAGGATAATAACACTAATACATTTGTTATACGCGGTTTATTTCTGGATGTGTAACACTGGGCAACAAAAATTAAATTTTTTGGCAGATGTTCACACTATTTTATTGAATGTATTTTTTTAAACAATTGTTTGATGTGTGTGTTTTTTTTTTGAAATTTACTGAATTTAGGGGAGATTGCTTAAAATGAGCTATTTGATGTGACATCAAAATATAAAAATTAAATATATTGTTCTTTTTTGTAAACATTTGTCTCTGGTCCATTTAAAAATTGTTTACTAAGAATGTAACTATTTCTTAATTACATTTCATTACACATTTTTAATATATCCTATTAGTTTTGCTTATAAAGAGTGATTAAATTCTCAATTTCAGACTAACTCAATTTGAACCATGGAAACGTCGTCAATGGACAGAAATGGAAACAGTGGATGATCAATTTTCGAAGAAAATCATCTTCAATGATGAGGCACATTTTCACCTCAGTGGATTCGTCATTAAGCAGAATTGCCGCATTTGGGCGAATGATAATCCAAGAGTGATTGTCGAAAAAACATTTCACCCACAAAGAGTGACTGTTTGATGCGGTTTATGGGCTGGCGGCATCATCGTATTTTTTCCAAAATGAGGCCGGTCAGGCAGTTACTGTGAATGGTGAGATGATAACGAACTTTTTATGGCCCGAATTGGAATATATGGATGTGGACGATATGTGGTTTCAACAGGTCGGTGCCACTTGCCACAAAGCCAATGAAACAACGGCTCTTTTGCGCGACAAAATATATAAAGTATATATATATATTGTGGGTAGAGGTAAAATTTAAGACGATCTACCCGTGTCCGTCTGTTGAAAGCATGCTAGCCGCCGAACGAAATGATATAGAGGGTTAAACTTTTCCCCAAATGTGTCTTATGGTTGCAGATCGGTTGGCATTGAAAGTGGGCGAAATCGACCCAGAGGGAAAATTTTTTCCTAATATTTAGACCATTTAAGTCTTTTTTTAATTTCTGTAATATTTATATGCACTTGAAATTTGTTGCGTACATTCCTCCTGTAGTCTAAAAGCACCAAAAAGTAAAAAAAAGTTGTAGGGGGCGAAATAGGACAAAAAGAGATGATTCGACAACAGCTAGAATCATGAAATGCGGTGTCGACATCTCTCTAATTGCGTAGACACGTAAAATAGAGAGACTTTGCAAATTACGTACTTTTGGGTCGAAAGGGGATAAAAAATGATACGGCAACAGCTAGAAACATGAAATTTGGAGTGTGCATCCCTGTAATTGCGTAGACACGTAAAATAGAAGCATTTTTCGAAATGCGTAGTTTTGAGGAATACAATTGAAAACAAGTAAAAGTGCGTTAAGTTTGGCCGGGCCGAATCTTATATACCCTCCACCACGGAGTGCATTCCATAGCATTACCGATAGATTAGAGGCTGTCGACTTTATATATATACAAATTTCAAAGATCTGTTTTGATTCGCGTCCATATTGGAATGAACGCATTTAATTTCATGATTCTAGGTACATCCGTTTGCTTGGTTCCAATTTAATCATTTTTTAAAATGTTGACTCTAAAAGTACGATTTTGGAGAAATACTCATATTGTGGTGTCTACGACGACAGACGAGTGTATCCACTGAATTTCATGATTCTAGCTACAGTCGTTTGCATGGTACCAATTTCATCCCGTTTTGATCCTAAAGATACCTTTATTTTCGTGTCTACACAGTCACAGCACCGATTTTCACTATTCTAACTGCAACCCTTTGATTGGTACCATTTTTATTTATCCCTTTCGCCCCATTTTCTGCATAAAAGTTTAAATTTCGAAAAAATCTTTTATGTTTCGCGTCTACACAGCCAGATAAAAGCATACACCGAATTTCCAGACTTTATCTTCAGCGGTTTGATTGGTACCATTTTTATCCCTCATTTCTATTTGTATCCCTTAAAAGAACAAATTTCAAAAAATCTGTCTATTTTACGTGTCTACGTAATTATATGGACGTACACAACGAATTTCATGTTTCTAGCTGTTGTCGTATCATTGGTACCATTTTTATCCCCTTTGTCCCATTTCACCCGCCAAATTTTTTGAATTTTTTGATGATTACACGGTACTAGAGGCAGGTAAAAAAAATGGTACAGACATTTAGGCTGTAGCTGGAATCAGGAAATTGCAAATGGGAAATTGCGTCTGGAAAATTCCATGTCTTGCTCGACATCGCCAACAAAAAAATTATATCACTTCTCAAGAGTGATTGAAGTACATAATCTCAGAAGATTTTTGGCCTATATGTATGACCAAACAATTTATTTATTAACACATTGAGAACTTCATGATTGAAAATTGTTTACTTCTTCTGAAAACTTATGAAAATTTTGGTTTCGTTAGGTATTAATACTATATGTGCCAGTTAGAATGATATAGATCACTATCCAAAAAAATTGAGATATGCCAGAAAGTAAGATTGAATTGAAAATTTAATTATTATATACAAATGCGCTTGGGCTATAATTCTACCAATAAGTTACTCTAAGACAAGGACCAAGATTTATATTTAAAAAGCTTTCAAGGGTCTATTATTTCAGATTTTTTTTTTGACAAAATGCAGCAAAAAAATATCACATGAAAATCATTATTGTTAAGGGGTATTTTCAGGATCGTTTAGCTCACAGACGGCTTGATCTAGGAACGAAATATTTTGCAAAACAATATAAACTTTGTTTTCGTGGGGTGACTGAAAATTGATTTTCCATTTGTATGGAATATACATAATCCTAATATACATAATCTCAGAAAATTATAGGCATATCCAAAAATAGAGATTATTAACACAATAAGAGCTTTACGATGGAACATCTTTTGATTCTCCTGAAAACTTATGAAAATATGGATTTCCCCTATTTGAATTTGAGTTGACGATATATTTCATTGTGTGTTGGTGGGTATAAAATTTAACATGTCAACAGTACACCTCTAAATTCCAACCAATATTTACATGTTATTTCCCAAGTTTCAGCCACTACATTTCAATTGAGACGAAGACAAATAAGCGCAATTTTCTTTGATGAAGAAATACACAGGGAAAACAAATCGAAAACCTAACAAGTATGCACATATATCCCGAATTTTCATGGAAAAAATAAATAAATTTTATGATATTTACCACTTCGCAGTCGTGCAACACACACACACGTACAGACGTCATAATCCATAATTTCTGCTGAAAATGGGCAAACTATCAAACGTAATACCAGTTGCAGTTGACGCTGAAGTGGTTGTTTGCCGTTGGTGTTTGTGTTGCTGCCGCTGATGCTGCCGGGGCTGCCGTTGTTGGCAGCAAGTATTACCGCATTTTTTGAACAACAATAACACAAAAACGATGAAACCCCATTACAAACACTGAGTGAATACAATAAAACTAATAACAAACAACAAATTAAAATAAACGCTAAAAGCGACGACCGAAAAGAAAGGAGAAATAACACAAGTAGACGAAGAAGAAGAAGAAAACAATTCAAAGAAACCGAACAAGAAACGCCAAAGACTGGTAGCCAACAATTACACATTCGAGTACTTTTTGTATTTTGTTTTAAAGAAATTTGAAGAAAAAAAAAACGCGAAAACAATGAAAAAATCGTGAGAAGTACTCTCTGAAATATTATTAAACAAAACTTGTTTAGCACGCGCCCAAGCGCACTTGTACATATGTACGTTTAATGGCAGATCTGGTGCGGCCTGATAAGTGCGGTTATTGGATTTATCAAGAAATAAATAATTCATGTAGCTAAAGATGTCGTCCAAAAATGTTTCAATCCCTATCACGGTTGCCACTATGGGTTATTTTTTACCAAAATAGGTAACTTTTAAATGGTATGGTTAATTGGTAACTTTTTATTCATTTTGGTAACTTTTGTAATTTTGAATAAAGCGTGTATAAAATATTTATGTTTTCATTATTTATAGATTATTTTTATTATTAATTCATAGAATCCGCATGTTGTCGGAATTGGAATTAAAATAAATTAAACAAGGAAAGCACTACGATCTCATGACACCAATTCAACCAATTCCTTTAATATGTGTGCTGTAATTTTGGTTATATTGGCCCGATTGCACCCGCTTAATGTTCAATTAAAGTTAATTATATGCCCATTAAAGTCCCCAAAGATCTGGGAAAAAATATATCTTTGCTGGTACGAAAAAAATCATAAAAATAGAAAAAAATATTTTTTAATAGTTAAAGTAGAAGTAATTTATTATTCTTGTTGACGAAAAAGAATTTTTAAATAATAATGTTCATTTGTTGTTTAAATAACGCGAAAATCAATTTACAAATTCGATATTAGAATATTTTATTTTAATTTGTAATAGCATCTTAACGAAGAAAACAACGCACTTTTGTAGAAGAACTGTAAATAAATGTAGAAGTTATGAGGGAATTTTAGTCATACGTTAAACGACATGTACCACAACTTCTACATTTATCCATAAATTTAACTAAGTTAACTAAAGTAAAATATTCTGTTATATCCTTGTCACTCTTCATGCGAAATCTAGCTGAAATGACATAAGGTCGATTTTAAAATGTCAAATTTATATGAGATCTGACATTTGTAAATCGACCTTATGTCATTTCAGCCATTTCGATACAAAATTTTCAATATAGTTTTTGAATTTATCCAAAATACATAAGAAAATGTTATACATGGCTTCGGCCTAAAATATCTGCTTCGCTCGTTTTGCAAAATTGGTTACCTTTGATGACTTTTTGGAAAAAATCTGGTAATAAAAAATCATCAATAGTGGCAACCGTGATCCATATCCCTATTAATATTATAAAACCTTAGTGTTAGTCTGTCTGTCTGTTTGTTTGTTCCGCAATCACGTGTAAACGGCTGAACCGATGTCGTTGAACTTTCCAACACAGATAGATGCAGGTCTGGAAGGAACTATAGGCTATAGAATTTTTAAAAATTTGCTCAGTGGGCGAAGGGGCGCGTTTTTGAGAGCTAGAAGGCTGAAAATTTGTACATATACCACGAGAATGTTAAATATGATGCCGAAATTTGGATTTTCATTTTGTGGGCGGAGTGGGCGTGGCAAAAGTGTTTTTGAGAGCTAGAAGGAGTTTGAATTTTCGTTTCGTATTACTGACCACGAGAAAGGTAAATATGATTCTGGATTTTGAATTTTTGTTTGGTGGGCAGTGGGGCATTTTTTTATCTAGAAGGCTGGTACATATATATACTACTGATCACGAGAAAGATAAATATGATGCCGGATTTTGAATTTTCGTTTTGTGGGAGGAGTGGGCGTGGCAAAAGTGTTACATATATATTACTGACCACGATAAAGATCACTTTGATGCCGAAATTTGGATTTTCGTTTTGTGGGCGGATTGGGCGTGGCAATAGTGTTCTTTGAGCTAGAAGGCTGGAAATTGGAATGTATTACTGGCCACGAGAAAGATAAATATGATGCTGAATTTTCGTTTGGTAGGCTGTGGGCGTGGCAAAAGCGTTTTTGAGGTCTGGAAGACTGAAAATTACATGTACATATATTACTGACCACGAGAATGATAAATATGATACCGAAATTTGAACATTCGTTTAGTGGGCGTGGCAATAGTGTTTTTTAAGCTAGAAGGCTGAAAATTGGAACGTACTACTGTCCACGAGAAAGATAAATATGATGCCGGATTTTGTATTTTAGTTTTGTGGGTGGTGGGGGCGTGGGGGCGTGGCAAAAGTGTTTTTTAGCTAGAAGGCTGAAAATTGGATCGTATATATTACTGACCACGCTAATCTCAGTTTGATAAGATCAATATGAAACCTGAATTTAATTTTACCATTTCTTTTTTTGCCTGGGGAAGCGGGCGGGGTTCAGCTAGTTAATATTATAAAACCTTAGTGTAAGTCTGTCTGTTTGTTTGTTTGTCCCGCAATCACGTGTAAACGGCTGAACCGCTGTTGTTGAAATTGTCAGTACAGATAGGTGCAGGTCTGGAAGGAACTATAGGCTACAGAAATTTTAAAAATTTATTCTGTGGGCGGAGGGGGCTTGGCAATAGTGTTTTTGAGAGCTAGAAGGCTGAAAATTGGAACGTATATATTTGATGTCGAAATTTGGATTTTCGTTTTGTGGTCGGAGTGGGCGTGGCAATAGTGTTCTTTGAGCCAGAAGGCTGAAAATTGGTACATATATATTACTGACCACGAGAAAGATAAAATGGATGCTGGATTTTGAATTTTCGTTTGGTGGGCAGTGGGCAAAAGCTTTTTTTAGCTAGAAGGCTGAAAATTGTTACATATATATTACTAACCACGAGAAAGATCAATTTGATGCCGAAATTTGGATTTTCGTTTAGTGGGCGTGGCAATAGTGTATTTTAAGCTAGAAGGCAGAAAATTGGAACGTATTACTGACCACGAGAAAGATAAAAATGATTCCGGATTTTGAATTTTCGTTTCGTGGGTGGTGGGGGCGTGGCAGAAGTGTTTTTTAGCTAGAAAATTGGAACGTATATAATACTGACCACGATAATATCAATATGAAAACTGATTTTAATTTTACCATTTGTTTTTTTTTTTGCCTGGCGAAGCGGACGGGGTCCAGCAAGTTAATGATAAATTATATCGATTGAATTGAATTTATTTGCTTTTACAAAAATATTGCTGAAGGTAAATTTGACCACTAGGCCGGGTCATCAAAAAATCCCAAATGTTTTACGGAATGTTAGTGCTTTCACAATTTGTATATTAATATTGCTGTAAATTCACTTCATCTACAGCAATAATAAAAAACATTGTTTGAGTTACACTCTGGAGCAACAATTTTCTGAAAAATTTTCTTTTTTGATGTATTTTGTCTTTCTAAAGATATATTTTTTTACTAAAATTCCAATTGTCATCACTTAAGGTACTTATGTTCACTTTAAGGTACTTATGATTACAAACTGTGGTTTAGGAACCGGCTCCAAGCAATTGAGAATTATTTCAAATACTTATTCGCTGCTTTTCAGGCAGGCGTAAGTATCAAATTAAATATGAGAACATAAGTTTAAAATACTTCAAATTTCATTGGTTTAGCATTAAGAACCATTTCAATTTTGTCCCTTAGTTTATTCAAATTTTACTTGTTTGAGGAGGAAAATGAAATAATTGTAGATATTGTAAATAAGTATTTTTAATGGAAATTCTCGTCTTTAATTTGACAGCTATCGCACCGAATAAGTATTTTTGAAAAATTTTATCCTTTGAAAATGTATAGTCCTTTTAAGCGGCAACAGGGTGAGCAAATGAACAACTAAAAACGCCAATTGACTCAATTTCGCCTATAGTTTCAGACGTACATCAATCATCTGGTTCAAGTGTAATATGGACTGTCAGACGGTGTAATAAATGAAATATTAAATTTATTTGGAAAATATAGTTACGGGTTCTTCTGTAACTTAAAATCGCTTGTATTCCCATGAAACTATGTTTTTTTGCTGTTGACAGTGAACACATTGGGCTAAATCTAGAGAAAAAAAATCTAGAAAAAAAATCCTCTTATATTGCACTTCTACGTGGTCAGGGGAATTTATATATCAAATTTCTCGATTCTAGCTACAATACTTTAGTTGCTACCATTTCAATCTTTTTTTCTTGAAAAATCCATTTATATTTTGGTAACGATCTGTAAAGTTTTAATTTGTGCACCAGTAATCCCTGCGTTGATTATAGCATAAGAACATTTTTAACTTTTATTAAGAACTAGCTGATCCCCCCGCCCGCTTCGTCAGGCAGAAAAACAGACGGAAATTAAAATCGATTTTCATATTGTTTTTTCTTGTGATCGGTAATATATGTACCACTTATAATCAAGGTATTTCCCTGAGATTCTAAAAAAATGGATATGTTCCATGGAGAATATTGAAGAACAGAACTTTAGTTTACGGCGAATAAAAGAAGAGATGTCAAAAATCAAATTGATTTTAAGTTCAGTGTGATTATCATCCTTTGCATTACCAAAACAAAGAACTTCTACGCAAGAAGAACTTACTTAATCGAATAGCTGGAATTCGAATGTACTACATTCAAAACATGTAGAAAGTCAATCAAATTGTTCACTAATCAAACAACATACAAACTAAAAAAATAATATAATTTTCGTTTTCTTGACCTATGTCGGCTTTTCACGAATGAATATTATATATATATAAGAAAATGCAAAGAAAACATGTATGTTTACAAAATTCAAATCAAAGATTGCCCATCTTTCAAATCCCACTCATTTGTATATTGTCTCTGCAGGTTATTATACCCTACACCACTTCGTGAACTAGGGTATTATAAGTTAGTTTCGCGCCAAATGTTTGTAACACCAAGAAATAATTGAGCTAGACCCACCTTTAAGTATACGGATCGGCTTAGAATCACTTGCTGAATCGATTTAACTGTCCATCTAAGCTTGTTCGCACTCTACAGGTCGCACTTGTTGACCGATTACACTACTCAACAAAATGAAAAAATTTCATGTACTCCGGATGCGATAATTTTTTCTGTGTAGATAACCTTGACATGAGCTCGAAAAACGCAATAATTTTTTTTTTTATTTTTTTTTTTTTTAATTTAAAAAATTTTTTTTTGGTTAATTTGTTTCGTCCGGCATAACTCGGGAACCACTAGCCCGATTTAATTGAATTAAATTTTAAAAAATTTAAAATTACAATTCCCTTAATCTGTTCGTATATTGTTTTCCTATACAAGCAACAGTTTCCAAGTTAAAAATTAATATATAAAGGAAAAAACTTATTTTTTGCCTAAAGATTTAAATTTTTTTTTTAAATCCATAAAAAATCCAAAATGAAAAAAAATGTCAAATCTTATTACTTTTACGTAAAGTCACATAACCTATGAGCAAAATGAGACAAAGATCATGAAAATCGATGCACGCGTTTCGCTTTTATTCGCAATTGAGTAAAGGTATGAATTTCAAAAATTTGCTCGACATATGCACAACTTTGTCTATGGTAAGGTTTTTCCTTTTTATTACAAAAAAAATTAAAATTTGTTGGGTGACAAAAATATATGACTTTAAATTAAAAAACAATTCGATATATGTACAAGAAATTATCCTAAGGATATCAACATTAATTAATTATAAAACACAAAAATAAAAACCTTCAAATTAAAAATAATTATGTGCTTTTGTCTTTCTTTTATATTGTTGTGGGTCTGTTTCTCTTATCAGGAACCAGATATAGTCCCCCATCATAGCTTCGTTCCAAAATCCTTGGTATCGGTGCTTAATTTCTTTCATTTGCTGATGAAAACGCTCACCATGCTCGTCACTCACATCGCCCAGGTTGTCCGGAAAGAAGTCCAAGTGCGAGTGTAGAAAATGTATTTTAAGCGACATATTTGCTCTAATTTTTTTATAATTTTGGAGTAGTTGTTCGACGATCTCTCTGTAATTTGAGCTTTTGTTGTTTCCAAGAAATCCGGAAACAATTTGCCTAAATGAGTTCCAAGCTGCAGCTTCATTTGGTGATAAAATGTGCTCAAACTGTTGGTCTTGCAACAACTTTTTAATTTGCGGACCGTCGAAAACGCCTTCCTTAATCTTTGCCGATGAAAGGTGAGGAAAAATGGTTTTTAAATAGGCGAACGCTTCGCCATCTTTGTTGATAGCTTTCACGAAGTTTTTTATGAGTCCGAGCTTTATGTGAAGAGGTGGGAGAAAAACATTTTCCTTTTTTATGAGTGGTGTATATTTCACGTTGTCGCTGCCGGGGATGAAGTTAACTCTTTCTGTCCAACTCCTCCTGGTGTAATGATGTTGACGATCGCGGCTGTCCCAAAGGCAGAGAAAACAACAGTACTTTGTGAATCGACCTTGTAATCCACAAAGGATACCGATAACCTTAAGGTCGGCACAAACTTTCCAATCGTGCCTCTCATAGTTAAGGCACTTTAGTAGATTGTCCATGACTTCGTATGTTTCCTTGGTGTCAACGGCATGAGCAATTGGAATCGAAGGTTTCTCGTTGCCGTTGTGCAGTAAAATTGCTTTAAGGCTCTGCTTGTTGCTGTCGATGAAAAGACGCCACTCTACTGGATCGTAAGAGTACCCGAGTTCACCAAATAATCCGGAAATGTCCTTACAAAAACAGATGTTGTCTTTTTTTGTGTAGTACCTTGCGTATGGTTCATGACGCTTCCTGTAGATTGTTGTCACCACACCAGGAGCCAAGAAACCGAACTGTTGCATGCGCGATGCATGCAACTCTGCATCTTCATTGGAGAGTTTCAATTCTCTAACCCAATCGTTCAGTTCTGCTTGGGAACATAAGCGTTGACCTCCATGCAATGTATATGTTGACTCGCATTCTGATGTGGTTTCTACTGTCTCCGGATCTGATGTTGGATGTATCGCCTCATTATTAGATGCCCATCTTGAAACGGACGGTTGCGGGTCCACTGGTTCTTCGCAAAATGGCACTGGAAAATTCACTGTTGAAACAGCAGCGTAAGTCCATCGTATATTTTTTCCCACGCCTGTTTTTTTGCTAAGACAGAAGTAGCAATCTGTTACATGGCAAAGCGGAGCTCTCCAAAGCATTGGCATGATGATTCTCGGCTGTCGTCTGAAAGAATTTCAATAATAAGTTATATATGTTCTTGAATTTCGTAATCTACACTTACCTTGAGTCAGCTAGCTGTACGTAGCACCTTGGACATAGAGCACTTGGTGTCCACCGCTCATCTATGTTTGAGACCTTCAAATTGAAGCCCTCTTCAAATGAATCTCTCAATTTAGGTGAAAAACAACGCTTGTTTTTTTCAGAAACGTATTCTCCGCACATGTAACAAAAATTACTTGGATTGGTATTGCATTCAAATCCTCGCGAACGTTTGCTCATTTTAACTATCGCGTTCGTCGACACTTGTTGAATGAGTAAAATCGATCAATGAAGACCTATTTATACTGTGTATTGTTTAGTATTTTACTGACAGGTACTTATAAATGGGTGTATATTTTTTTACGGTGGCTACATACCTGTTTCACCATGTGTGAGTCTTAAATTTTCCGAATAATGACCACCCTTAAATGTGGGTTGCATTTCTGTAAAAAAATCATACAGGTAGCCAACGGAAAACCCAAATAATTAAAAAAGTCTCCTTTCCTTTTTTCCTTTTAATTGTTCACGCACATTTATTAGCGTTTATTACTTTGCTTACGCAATCATAAAAATTAAATAACCCTTTGTTTATTCCGTTTTGTTAATTCTGAGAATCAAAAAAAAAAAGAAAAAACCTTACCATAGACAAAGTTGTGCATATGTCGAGCAAATTTTTGAAATTCATACCTTTACTCAATTGCGAATAAAAGCGAAACGCGTGCATCGATTTTCATGATCTTTGTCTCATTTTGCTCATAGGTTATGTGACTTTACGTAAAAGTAATAAGATTTGACATTTTTTTTCATTTTGGATTTTTTATGGATTTAAAAAAAAAAAAATTTAAATCTTTAGGCAAAAAATAAGTTTTTTCCTTTATATATTCATTTTTAACTTGGAAACTGTTGCTTGTATAGGAAAACAATATATGAACAGATTAAGGGAATTGTAATTTTAAATTTTTTAAAATTTAATTCAATTAAATCGGGCTAGTGGTTCCCGAGTTATGCCGGACGAAACAAATTAACCAGAAAAAATTTTTAAAATTTAAAAAAAAAAAAATAAAAAAAACCAAACGAAAAAAAAAATTTATTGCGTTTTTCGAGCTCATGTCAAGGTTATCTACACAGAAAAAATTATCGCATCCCGAGTACATTTTGACTGTTGACTAGTGTTATCATTAGATTTGGCAGAGTTACTATTTTTGGCCAAGGACGATGGGTATTGAATTTGGAGAAAATCGGTTCAGATTGAGATATAGCCTCCATACAAATATCCCTATAATTTACACTATTACTGCTCTAGAATATACATTTTACATGGAATCATGACCAAATTTTCAGGATCGTGTTATATTTGAACTAGAAACAGCTCACGGGAAAGTGAGCTGGGTCTATGTTTTGATATAGCCCCCATACGAATGTACCTCCGATTTACAATATTACTGCTCTAAAATGCACATTTTACATCGGATCTTGATCAAATTTTCCTCACAATGTTACATTTATACGAGAAACACGTATTTTGAAAGCCAGCTATATAGGTCAATGTTTTGGAATAGCCCCCATACAAATGGGTCCCCTGTTTACACTATTATCGCTCTAGAGCCCACATCTTACATTGGATATTGATAAAATTTTGCAGATCATGTTATATTTCAATAAAGAATATCTACTTTGAAAATTATCTATAAAAGCTAACTTTTTAATGTAGCGCCCTTACAAGTGGACCCCCATTTGAATCATTATCTCTGTAGGACCCACATTTTACATCGGAAGTTTTTCAAATTTTGCAGATTATATTATATTCATATGTCATACTAAGAATACCTACTTTGAAAGTGATCTATATGGACCCATTTTTTAATGTAGAGCCCTTACAAATGGCCCCCATTTTTATAATTACCCCTCTAGGAACCACAATTTATATCGGCAGTTTAGCAAATTTTGCATTTTGTATTATATTACAACTAAGAAAACATATTATGAAAGTCAAACATATGGGTCCATATTTTGGTATAACCCCCATACAAATTGGGCCCTCATTCTACTCTATTACATCTCTAGAACATACATCGTGCATTAGATCTAGATATAATTTTGCATATCATGTCATATTTCAATTAAGAATACCTACTTTGAAAGTGATCTATATGGAACCACTTTTTAATTTTAACCCCTCAAGAACGCAAATTTTACATCGGATTTTTTTTTAAATTTTGCAGATTATATAGGGTCCGCCATCTAACTTTTTTTTCACAACTATTCAATCGTTGGACTATTATTGTTAGGGTGCCCGAGGCAGCCATTTGAATGAAATTATTTTCCATTATTAACCGGAAGGATTGTACTTTCAAATAACAAATGAAATTCGGGAAAATATTCAGAAGTTTTTTTATAGAATTTTCAAAAAAAATTATATGGCGGACCTTATATTATATTTCAACTAGGAATACAAAGTCAAATACATGTGTCCATACTTTGGAATGACCCATATGGGCCCTCATTCTACTCTAATACAGCTCTAGAAACTACGTCCTACATTGGATCATGATATATTTCGACTATGAATACCTACCGTGAATGAGAAATATATAGGCCGGAAAATTGGATCAATTATTCACCATATTTGTATATTTGTATTATTCACCATTACTGTATAATTTATATGCACTGCATAAAATTGCTAACATGAAACACCTGGGTTTAGTAATAAATGCGAGGTATATACACAGGGAGTGGTGTAGGGTATTATATAGTCGACCCGCCCGACTTTAGCCTTTCCTTACTTGTTTTTATATATAAAGATAATAAATACCAATAAAATATGTTTTAATTCTTTATCAAGAAAATGTTGAAAATATTCAATTCAAATATAATATTTGAATTCCATACATTTTTACAAGAACTAAATATAAAATTGAATTTGTCGATTTTTTAACAAAAACTAAAGTTGCTTAAATTTGGCTGTTTTTGGCCATTTCTGATATGATTTTCGATGACACGAATACACAAATTTTGAACACAATCCAAGCTTGTGAGTTTCCGCTTTGTAAGATCCAAAATTTCGGGATTTTTTCAAGAAATTTACATCCAATTGTTTGTAGATCGCAGAAAAGTTTCTCATAAAATCCTACATAGATTTCTGTTAACATATCCGATCAATTTATATGTAGTCGCCTGTGCAACGTAGATAGTTAAGAGAAGGTTTACCCAGTTGCATCCTTAATTGTTGGACCATCGGTATTCCCGCCAACACATAATTAAGTTTGTGACTACTGCAACTACAATTGTAAACAACACTCCACTCCGCACCATGCCGTTCAACTGCATTGACGATCACACAAATATGTATGTATTTTGTAATAACATTTGGTATGATGCATCCCCATCAGTCCCCAACGGATCAGCTGATTTCGAACATTTCAAACTTGTGGTCAGGGGAACCGGTCACACCGCACGACCATCATTCTGTTGACTGCACTGCGGTTTGTCGTGTAAGTCCGTCCGTCCACTTCGGTTGTTGCAATATTTGCATTGCACACTCGTTGTTTTTGTATTGTGGCGGCTGGTGTTGGCGCTCTTGTTGTTGTCATTTATATTGTCTGTCCATGTTGACGTCCTCGTGAAATATTCGAGCATTGGGTCAAACATGTTTTTGGCCATGTTGTTGTTGTTGCTGTTGGCTGATATTTGTCTTTGTCGGCTGCAGTTGTCATTTCCCGCCAACCAAACCGATCTCCAATATCATGTAATTTAGTTCATTTCATTGCTGTTGTTGTTGCTCTATAGTCGTTTTGTTGGCCGCCTGGTGTTGTTGTTAATTTGTATAATAATAATTCCGGCATTTATAACATTTATAACGAACCGATTTGCATTTGCATATGCATATGTCTGTATGTGCATAGTTTAGATAAATTCATAGTTTTGGAATTGTTTAATTTATGCTAATGCCAATGTTGAACTCACATCACACAATGACGGACGGAACGCCATGTGTAACGTAAGTATATATATTATTTTATTTTTTATGTATTGTCTTTATGTTAGCGATAAAGGAAGTGGCGGGGGTCTATGTATAATAAAGTGGGTCGAGGGTCATATAAGTAAATTAGGAAAGGAAATTAAGTCTGTATTGTTTAATGATGATTTGTTAAATAAGTCGTCCTTGGGTCATGCCCTTTTTTGGGCTAAACGCTCCTAAAACACCCCAAAAAAATAACGTTTTCCCGTGTAATTTTTCTATGTTATATAGAATAACATGTTGGTCGAATTAGCGAAAAAATACGAAAATTACTATAAACGTCCAATAATTCGGCAAGTTCCATTCCATGATAAGAATAAATATCTATATTTCGAGTGGTAATTTGGAAGAAAATTTTGGCAAAAGTGCAACAAAAAAATACACTGTAAAAATCTGATTTCATTCAAAATTTTATTCCTGATTTTAGAAAGCATCACATTTTTTGTTACCCAGTCTAATACACAACTGCAGCTACAACTAATATTCAATGTGTTTTAAGTCATTGTAGTCACTTCGTTAGAGTCTTTGTCCGAAAATGAGTATAATCTGGAATTTATTACCATAATTGTTCCAAAAGACATTAAAACGGCTAAGTGGGTCTGGGCAATGTGATTTTATTTTGAACCAAAAATTTAGCCCCCTTACGAAAGCCCAAACAGGCCTTCTGGTACACACATACGGTTACCATAATGCTTGCCTAAAACACCCCAAGAAAACCTGCAAGTTATCGATTTAAAAGTCTACTATATGAGCAGTCGAAAACGAAGTAGAACGATCTAAGAGGTTTCACATAAAAACAAGTAAGGAAAAGCTAAAGTCGGGCGGACCGACTATATGATACACTCCACTTTCTATCCGAATACAATTCAATTCGGTAAAAAATTGAAAACGGGAAGGATTTTTGTATGCTTCCCAATAATGGGCTAATATGACCTGACACAATTTGTCAAATCGAGAAGAATGTTTGTATCGGCGCTATATCCAAACATGGAATGAAGTGACCCACTTTCGCAATAGGTTCTTCCAATTCTAGTATAACGTGTTATGCTCTATTTGAAGAAATTCTCTGAAAATATGTGGTTTCTATAGCAGAAAAAGACAAATCGGGAGCGAAATTTGAATGGGATCTATATATAAATCTGAACCGATCTGACCTATTTTCACCACAGGTGTTCCTAGTTTAAATATAACATGTTTTGCCAAATTTGAACACAATCTGATAAAATGTGTGGTTTCTAGATTGGAAAAAGTCAAATTGGGAGTAAAATTTGTATGGGAGCTATATATAAATCTAAACCGATCTGACCCATTTTCACCATAGGTATTTCTAGTTGAAATATAAGATATTTTACCAATTTTGATAAAATATATGGTATATAGCGTGAAAAGAGAAAATTTTGAAGACAATCTGATAAAATATGTGGTATCTAGCGTGAAAAGAGTCAAATCGGGAGTGAAATTCGTATGGGGGCTATATCTAAATCTGAACCGATTTTCTTCAAATTAAATTGTGCAAAGTTTGGTTTGGTTCTGGCTACAATTGCGACCTATGCTTTGATTACAAGAATAGATGGACAGACAGACAGGCGGACGGACGGACAGACAGACGGACATTGCTAAATCGAGACAAAAAGTGATTCTAAGTCGATCGGGTAATGGGTCTATCTCGCTTCCTTTTGATTGTTACAAACAAATGCACTAAGACATAATACTCTCGGGGAGTATATAAAAATATAATTTGGTAATATCTCACTCAATACCTTCATATAATGGAATAATAGTTTTTCGATTTAAATATCAAGAAACTTTTAAATCGAGTATTATCTGAGTATTTTGTTACTCAATTAACTGGAATTTCAATTAGTCGAATAAATATTTAATTATGTATTTTTTAATAAATCACATAATTTTCATATACTGCAAATAACACTTTCACTATGTGTTGGCCAGCTTTTGCAATTCGACGCATTTCAATGCACGCATTAATAATAAATTTTTAATTAAATGGCTATGAAAAGTAGACTAGGCGATTCTATTCTTTTCATATATCGATCATTCCATGTCAAACCGAGCGCCTTTTTTATATCGCCATTTCCGATTTCGTTGAAACTTTTTACGATAACTAAACTTTATAAAATATTTGATTCGTAGAAGACGAAAAAAACCGAATTTTTTTTCAAAATATATGACCAATTGAAAATTGCGAAAATCAAGAAAAACGTGCCGAGGTATGAATATTGAAAATGGAGTAGTGAGAAAACGCGTGAGTACAATTCAAAGAATGAAGGCTTATTTTAAAGGTAATTTAAATGGCCGACATTACTGGCTATTGTCTGCTACTGACAACAATTTTGTGTATTTCTGATTTTTCTTCTTCTTTTGTATTTTTCACTATGAAAACACCAACCTGAAAATTCAGAAAACATATAGGCATATTCCCTGATCGATTCTAAACAAACCCTGAAAAATAACAAATAACAAACAAAGAAGAAATGGAGAAAAAACGGGTTGTAAAGAGTGATTTTTTTGAGGTTAGGATTTTCATGCATTAGTATTTGACAGATCACGTGGGATTTCAGACATGGTGTCAAAGAGAAAGATGCTCAGTATGCTTTGACATTTCATCACGAATAGACTTACTAACGAGCAACGCTTGCAAATCATTGAATTTTATTATCAAAATGCGTGCTCTGTTAAGAAAGTTCAGAAAGAAAGAAATTGTGTTCAGCGACGAAGCTCATTTTTGGCTCAATGGGTACGTAAATAGGCAGAATTGTCGATTTTGGAGTGAATATCAGCCAGAAGCATTGCAAGAGCTACCAATGCATCCAGAAAAAGTCACAGTTTGGTGCGGTTTATGGGCTGGTGGCATCATTGGACCGTACTTCTTCAAAGATGATGCGAATCGTAACGTAACTGTGAATGGTGAGCGCTACCGTGAGATGATATCCAACTTTTTTTTGCCCAAAATGGAAGAACTGAACTTGGTTGACATGTGGTTTCAACAAGATGGCGCTACATGCCACACAGCTCGCGATTCTATGGCCATTTTGAGGGAAAACTTCGGAGAACAATTCATCTCAAGAAATGGACCGGTAAGTTGGCCACCAAGATCATGCGATTTGACGCCTTTAGACTATTTTTTGTGGGGCTACGTCAAGTCTAAAGTCTACAGAAATAAGCCAGCAACTATTCCAGCTTTGGAAGACAACATTTCCGAAGAAATTCGGGCTATTCCGGCCGAAATGCTCGAAAAAGTTGCCCAAAATTGGACTTTCCGAATGGACCACCTAAGACGCAGCCGCGGTCAACATTTAAATGAAATTATCTTCAAAAAGTAAATGTCATGGACCAATCTAACGTTTCAAATAAAGAACCGATGAGATTTTGCAAATTTTATGCGTTTTTTTAAAAAAAAAAAATTATCAAGCTCTTAAAAAATCACCCTTTATTAAAAAAACATTTCCTAAATGTAGTCGCCCAAAAAAAGTATTTTCTGAACGATTATTAATAAAATAGCATACACACGTAGTTTGCAGAGATACACGCAGACCGATTTTAAGCCGTCGCCACCGTATGTTCCTGCACGCCGCCGATTTCATCGGCTCATATCGACTTCAACCACTCCGACGATATTTGACGGAGTTCTAACTGCGTTTGAAAAATTTTGATTTCGGCAATTTTCTTATAATCTTCAACTTTTTTGGCCCTATCTAACCTACATCACTTTTATGGCGCCAATGCGCTACAAAAAGTGGTTTGTGTAAAATTCATTATTTTAGGAGGGTGAAAATATACCGCTACCGAAAACATAAACATAACATGCTTCTATATGTCATAAGAATGTACAATCAGAGAGATAAAATCTTCATTTGCGTATTGCGTCAGAAATTCAATAAAACGGTATCAATAAAAAAGGCGCTTTGGAGGTAGTACAGAAAGTAATGCACTTTAAAGATTTAGATTTGAGAAGTTTTGAGAACGATTATAAAAAATACATTAAAAATACAAATCTATAATTTTATTTAAATGTATACCCTTGTCTTTAAAAATGTGAAATTTAGTTTCGTTTCGAAAGCGCTTTCAAACATGCCTAAAAATGCCATCCTAAGACCGTAAATCAATGGGGCTCCCAGAGCGCTTATTCTTGACATATCCTACCATTTGAAAACTACCCTCTAAAGCGCATTGAGAACACATTTTCGTATGTATTTTTCTGACTTACTAATTTTAAAAAGTTTTTGGAAACTTAAACAAATAATTTTTTTCACTAAATTTATTTGGATTTACTGAAATTTGGCATTTTGATATTTCAGATTTTTGAAAAAAACCGTTTCTATATAAAATGGCTTAAGGTTTTTTTTGTTAGAATATAGTGCCAGTTAGAATGATATAAAGTATATATATATATATTGATATATGTCAATTTTTCTAATTAGTTTGATCAGATCTCTAATTTAAGAACTTTTCTTTTTGTCATTTAAATTACAGTTTACAATAACATTTCTCATTTTATACACACCAAAATTGACATTGATGTGTGGTGATGTAAACAAACATTTTTTATTTATAATGTCCACTTTAAGTAATTTAGTCGATTTGAATAACAAATAAAATGAAATTATTTATTGAAATTATTATTTGAAAAGAAAATAATAATAATTTCAATATAAAGTTTCTAGATGAACAACCTGTAAATATTTCTATATATACATATATATATATATATATATATATTAAATAAAAAAATTTCTTGTTTATTTCTTTAAATTTTGTGAAGAATGAAAGTGGTCTATGTCAGTACATCCTCTGAAAGTAATGAACCCCACAGAGGTAACAACGTTGTCGATTTTTTTATAAAAGTTCGATATATGAGTCATTCCCTGTCAAGCGGTACGGTTTTTGACCTCGATAGCTGTGATTGTTTTGAAAGTTTGTGTATGTATTCTTCTCATAAAAATATTGTATGCGTATTTTTGAAATAAAAAAATTGAAAATTTTTTTCACGAGTTATGACCAATTCATCAGTGAAAAACATACTATTTTTTTCAAAAGGTGTATTCATTCAATCGCCTGTAACTCCTGAAAGACTTTACCGAATTTATTGTGTTTAACCTTGTTTTTAAGGTTATTTCAATTACTTTTAAAATATTGAGTTTCCGTATTATAGCAGGTTAAGATTTTTTAATTTTTTTGCAATTTTAATTCTTTTATTTGGATTTTTGAAATGATTACACCAATCGATTTTGTTGAAATTTTAAAGTTGTGTGTTTATGTCTATTTTTAAGCGACTGTGTGAGTTTGAAAGTGTTGAAATGATGGCTTCTATTTTTTACGAATGTTTTTCGATTCTTTTTTACAAAATCAACCAGAAATACATTGAAAAATCATCAAGATTATAATTTTTTTCATTAGTTTATAAATATAAGGTATAAAACAATGAAAAATCCGATAAAAAAATTCTAACATATATTTTTCTTAAAAATTAAAAATATTTTTTGTTTTTTTTTTTTTTTTTAATTATTTATATTTGATTTGAACTGAGATATTGTCCTGGCTCAAGACCACTTTGCATCTATATTTAATAGAATGCAAATTTATTTACAAATGGCATGGTGACATTTATTACTTTGCTGCAGACTACCACGATCATGATTTCCATCACGTCGAAAGTCTTTTCAAGTGGCTTCGCAGCGACTTTTCAACATCAAACCCGGCCTCTATAAGGAGATGATTCTCACAAACGAACGAGAAGCACAACTCGAACAACAAAAATACAAACGAAAAAACTAAAATATTATTATTTTTTAATTTTAGAAAAAAATTAAAAAAATATATATATATTTTTCCATAACCAATTTTTTCTTTGATTTTTTCATTGTTTTTATACCTTGTGTTTATGAACTAATGAAAAATTATAATTTTGATGATTAAAAAATAACACCCCTTTTTACTTTTAGATATTGTTCTCTTCGTTATAATGTTAGCTAAATATTTTTTTCCTACCTTTTTTTGGATTTTTCGTGCCAGTAAAATAAAAATGTTTCGAAGAAAAATATTTTTTTTTCAATTCTTTGGAGACTGTTCCTAAACCACTGTTTCCATGTGAAATTCGCAACATTTTTAGCTATCATACGTACCATTAATTGAACTTATTCCTAAACTACTGTTTCCATGTGAAATTCGCAACATTTGTAGCTATCATACGTACCATTAATTGAACTTATAATCAGGTATTATCGGAATTATAGTATCGGAACGAAATGAGAGTACAATTTTGATATGAAAATTTGAATTTTAGTAACAAAAATATCAAAAAAATGTTTTGATTTTATGAAGTAAGTAAAATAAGTACTTAGGTCTTGGACACAAAACTTTTATTTTTTGTCGCATCAATATAAGTTAAATCCTTATATACATATTTGCAGTGGTACACAAACCCATTTTTTTACCCATTAGTTAAGATTTTGGACATATTTTATTTTACACACAAATTCTTGTTTTACTCACCAACAACTACAAGAAAAATATTACACTTCCCCGGTCTTTTGTACTGTCGCACTGTGTAATCCTTATTTATTTACGTTTTTTGTATATGTTTCATATTTCTCATACGTTAGGTTTGATACGACTGCCAACGATTGCGGAGGATCCTTCATAAGCAAAGCGATTGCATTGTCCCACTTCTTGATCGTGTCAAGGTCAGAGTCGGCTTACAAGGCATGTCTCCCTTCGGAGACGTCATAAAACCGGAAACTGTCTTTACTACCGCATTTTGCATTTTGTCAAGATCGTCAGAATACGAACAACAACACACACCATTTATGATACTCATTCCGTTTTGTTTATTTACATGTTCATTTCAAACGTGTTCGCATCGAGCATGTAGGCAGCACACAACCAACCACGAGCCACAACACGGCTGCTATTCTAGCATAGCAAGCCAACAAGTATGGCAACTGCCCAGCCGCACAAAACACACAGAAAACAGGTGTAAATAAAACCAAAGCTTGGCTTAAATCCGACAAACATCAAACCACAGTCAACGCTGAGAGCTTAAGAAGAGCAGACGACAAACCACGAACCACTGCCTTTAGCAAAACGGTCGAAAAACGCTACAAAAAGCAAACGACAAACGTCAGTTGTTCGTTGCGGACGATGATAATGCAAATCGAAAAGAAAACATAACAAGAGAAACGTATAATAAGAATAAAAATAATAGAAATTGGTTATAAAAACAAAAAGAAAAATCACAAGCTAAATGACCGTTACGGAATTTGAATTTTGAAAAAAAAAGTATTGCCAGCTATCTAGCGGGAGCTACAAGAAAGATAGAGCGTTTATCTTTTTAATACAAAAATAATATCTTGGCCAAAAGGCACATTTTCCGAGAGTGTTTTGTGTTTTTTTGTTGTTTTTATCTTTATCGTATTTTGTGCAACGCCAGTGCCGTGAGTTGTGGCAACAGCAAAAGTGTTTTGTGGCAACTTCAAAGTAATTGTTTTTTGAAAGAAATAAAGAAAAGTTTAAAGCGAAGCGAAGAGTGGAAGAAAATACAAACGGAAAAGCAATGAAAATCCTAGCCAATATCAGTGCTGGCACCAATGGCCGTTGTCGCAGTGGAAAATCGTTGAAAAAAAGTGAAATTATATACCGTCTCTTTGGCGGCGGCGGTGGCGGTGGCGGTGGCCTTTGGCCAATTGCCATTGTCGTGTATGCGTTACTTGTGCTGCAACTGGTCGGAAGTTCAATGGCTTTTACCTTACTTTCGCCCTTTAGCTATACCTCGCTGAGCTTCAAGAATCTCTTGAACAGCGTCTTGCTCTCGAGCAATGGCAATTTGGCCGGTGGCGGACGTAATCTCAAATCGGATGTACTGGAAGATGCATCACTGATAACGGTAAGAAAAGACAGGCATGAAGAATGTAATGGAAACATTAAAAAACAAATGTGTGCCTTAAACTTGGGTGGACTACAACGAATTGATGGGAGGCTGCAGGAAATTAATATGACAAAATTATATGAAATTTTGTCGCAAGATTCTTAAAATGATAAAAATCGGTCAACCAAAAAATTTAGACGATATTGTTCATAAATACAAAAATTTCTAGAAATCTTTACATGCCCTAAAAGTTTTAATTTTTAAACACTTTGTCTTCAAGTATAAATTCTGACATAGTTAAGAAATTTTGAATTGAAGAAACAAAAAACGAGACAATTGAATTAATCAATAAGACTTAAAAAGATGCTCAATAAATATATTAATAAATTCAATTGATACTAATTACACTGTGCAACAAAAATTTTGACGAAGGGCTGTGTAAAGATTTTCAGATGTATTTTAGCATTTTAAACACGAAAAATATATTAACATAAATGATAGCTTTTTTATTCTTACTAAAGGTACTTTTAAGATTTTTATTCTCATTATTATGTCCATCACTTTCACAAAGAACAGTGGTTTTGATCAATTGATCAAATCAATGATTCCAACTTGGATATTGTCCTGGCTCAAGACCATTCTGCATCTATATTTAATAGAATGCAAATTTATTTACAATTGGCATGGTGACATTTATTACTTGGCTGCAGACTACCACGATCATGATTTCGACCATGTCAAAAGTCTTTTCAAGTGGCTTCGCAGCGACTTTTTAACATCAAACCCGGTCTCTATAATGAGATGATTCTCACAAACGAACGAGAAGCACAACTTTGTATTCTCATTTTGCAAATATAGTTCCGATAACAGCCTCTTACATGTCCAATAAAAGGTAATAATGATAACTACAAATTTCGCTTTCACATAGTGGTTTGGGGACAATCTCCAAAAAAATATTGTAAAAAAAATATCGGAAAAATTATTTTTTTTAGTTTTTCCGTTTGTAATTTTTGGTCTGTATTTGATTTGAACTGGGATATTGTCCTGGCTCAAAACCATTCTGCATCTATATTTAGTAGAATGCTAATTTATTTAAAAATGGCATGGTGACATTTATTACTTGACTGCAGACTACCACGATCATGATTTCGACCATGTCAAAAGTATTATCAAGTGGCTTCGCAGCGACTTTTTAACATCAAACCCGGCCTCTATAAGGAAATCATTCTCACAAATGAACGAGAAGCACAACTCACTTGAAAAAAAACTAAAACAAATGAGCGTTGGTACGCCAGAAGTATTGCTGCGTAACTATACCTGCACATACTTACATATGCAACTCAATGAGATGCTTGTAAGATGGCATGTGTACTTTATTACTTGGTGCGATTTTTAAACGCAAATTCAACAAGTGAGTTGTGCTTCTCGTTCGTTTGTGAGAATCATTTCCTAAAAGAGGCCGAGTTTGATGTTGAAAAGTCGCTGCGAAACCAACTGAGGAAACCTTTCACAGGGTGGAAACCATGATAGTGGTAGTGCGCAGCCAAGTAATAAATGTACAAATGACATGGTGACATAAAATAAATTAAATGAAAATAAAATAAATTAAAAAAAGAAATAAATTTGCATTCTATTAAATATAGATGCAAAATTGTCTTGAGCCAGGACAATATCCTAGTTGAAATCAAAAATTATTTTGTTTATTTTTTTAATTTAAAATCTATGGATCTATGGATGCATAAGATATAGCCTTCTTTGTAGACGCAAAATATTTTGTTCTTAAATCACGCGAAAAAAAAATAAGTAACAGAATATTTAGTTTTATTTTAAAGTAGCTTGGATATTAACGATGAAAATAAGGCCTATATCAATTTAAGCAAAAACTCCGTAATAAATTACACATGATTTTTTTACTTGTAAAATAAGGGCCATAACATCTACATCTTCCAATATGTCTTGCTTCCGTCGCTAAAGGTATGGTCACACTGGGCACAAATCGGTCCGCAGGGAAAAATTTTTCCCTCACAAGGAGTGATAATACTTCCAATAACCCTTAACATTTAGAGTATTTTTTTTGATTACGTCTGCTTATATTTAGTTGATATTTGGAATGTGCATTCCCCTGATAGCATAAACGTTCAGCATAAAGTGATTCTTATTTATAAGGGGGCAGAAGGACATAAAAATGGTACCTATCAAACGACAACAGCTAGAGACACGAAATTTGGTGTGTTCATTCCTGTAGTAGATACATAGTATAAAGGATTCTATCGAAATTCGTACTTTTAAGGGGCATAGAGGGATTAAAAAGTACCAACTAAACGGCTGCACCTAGACTAATGAAATTCGGTGTATACATTTATGTGACTGCATAGATACACTCAGAAAAATAGCATTCATTAAATCCATACTCCAATTAAGTTCAACAATTTTACTCCACTTTAGTAAAAATTTCCTTAAAAGTAGGAAAACTAACTAAGTATGAGTAAAGTTTCCTTCATTCAAAGCCATAGTAAATAGTTCATTTGCTAGAAATAGGTTAGTAAATTTACTTAAAAACAATTATTTGGATCTAATAAAAAATTCTTACAATTGAGTAAATTCATACTTGTGTGGAAGAATATTTCCAAGGTTTTAAATAGGAAAAATAATCAGAAATTTATTGCATGGAAAAATCCATTTAGGAAATGTTAACTAAAAAATGTGTTTTTTTCCTAAAATTAAGTTAACATTGTTTACTGAAATTTATGCCGAGTGTATTCATGAACTTATAAAAAATCACTTGAAATTATTTAGAAAATTCTTGAATATTAATCCAAGAAGCAATTCTCGTTCGTTTGCAGAGACTTATTTCTTAAATACTTCAAGTATTATTCTAAACAACCACGAAGGTGCCTGTCTTGCCTTCGCAGCAAGTACAACCACAACTCTTTATGGCAGAGGTATCATGAAACTTTTGAGAATTTCATTTCATGTTGTTATTTTTTGTATTAGTTTTGCATACTCTGAAGCAAAACCATTTGTTTAAACTTTTTAAGTTAAATAGAAATTATTTTTAGTTCACTTTTTTCCTTGTATCAAGTACAATTTTCCTCAGTTTAAGTAAAAAAATTTACTTGGTTTGAGGACAAAATCAGCAAATTTGTCCTCAGTTTAAGTAAATATTTACTTGATTTGAGTAAAAATTTACTTACGTTTAGGAAATTTTCAGCTAACTTAGATTTAGTAAAAATTTACTTGGCTTGAGGAAAAATTAGTTTTAGGAAAATTTTACTTAAATTTAGTGAAAATGTACTTGGTTTTAGGAAAAATGTTCTTAGATTTAGGAAAAATTCAGCAAAATTTTACTTAGTTTTAGTAAAAATGTTCTTGGTTTTAGGAAAAACTAACTGCAATTTTCCTCAGTTTCAGTAAAAATTTACTTGGGTTGAGGAAAATTGAACTTGAATCAAGTTCAAAGCATCTACCACTTTCAAGGAAAAGTTTGAGGAAATATTTCTTTAGCGCTATACGAAGTTTAATTTTCCTAAATTTTAGTTAATTTTAACTCATTATAGGGTTCACTTTTTTCTGAGTTTACGCAAAATAAAAAGATTTTCCAAATTTCATTAAAAAATGGATAAAAATGGTACCAAGAAAATGGCCGCAGACAGAACGATGAATTTGGGTTCACACATTCCTCTGATTACATAGACGCGAAAAATAGAAAAATTTTTTCATAAGGATTTTTTTCAAATTCGTACTTTTAAGAGGTAAAAGTGGGATAAAAATAGTACAAACCGAACGTCTACATCTAGATACGCAATAATAAAAATATTTTTCCAAATTTCGTTCTTTTAAACGGATAAAATGGGAACAGAAAATGAGCCAATCGGCTACGGATTAATGAAATTCATAATAATACTGTTATTTGCATTAGGGTGTACTGAGAATTCTCAATGTTCTTCCAAGTTACAGTATCCCGCAGTTCATATACAACATAACGTTTTTCAGTACATACACTAGGGATGTTAGGCTGCATCACCCCCAGATATGACGATTAATTGTTTAATGATAATCTGCAAAAAACCATGAAAGCACCTCTAAAAATCATGTTATTCACCTGTATTTTTTTAAGTTGTATTTTTCTCCAATTCAATTAATTGAACCCTGAAAGTACTTTAAATGTACATTTTTATTTCTGTCTCAGAATAACTCATTTGTCGTATTATTGAATTACCTTCAATTGAACATATAAGCGGGTGCGTGATCGCAGCAATATATCCAAAATGAGAGTACAACTATAACTACTACGAAAATTTTAATTTTAGTAAAAAATTAAAATAAACTACCAATAGAAAAAAATTTAATTAACATGCCCCAATGCACACAAAAAATTATTTTTTTCTGCTTGGACACAAAATTGATCTTTTGTTTTGTTGCATAGTGGTATCTCTCAGCAATCCAAACTTTATTTCCCTACAGTCACCCCAAATAAATTATTATTTTAATTGTAGGGTCTGCGTCCCAGCCTAATGTATGCATATAGAATCTAAAATGAAGAGGATGGCATTAATTGAGATAACACGGCGTACATATAAATTATTCGCTTGATAGTTCCTCAATTGTGTTTAAACATATTAAACACATTTAAACTTTTATGGTTTTTTTCGGCGTGTCTATATGTATGTATGTATTTAGTTGGTACTTAAATGACTACTTATGGCCATTATGACATAATAGAGACTGTCTATTACGTGCCGAAACATAATCTTTCAACAGACACCTAACTTAAAACAACAACCAAACAAACAAACCCATTCGGGCACTTTAACAATCACTTTCAAAACATTCGAAAACTATCACGTGCACATTTAGGTGAACAAACCTACCACATCCACATTGATTGGGCAGGTGTTTGTTTGGGAAATTTCTAAAAAAAGGCATTGAACTATTCTGTGAAAACGCATTGCTACCTTGAACTTATCTTGGTGTACAATAGTTTGTTTCTTTAATTAAATTTTAGTCAGATGCATTTTCAAATAATATACGGAAGGAAAAGTAATTATTTATAACCTGTAACATATTAATGGGAAGACTTAAGTAGACTTTGGGTAACAAATGTTTAGAAATATTCACATCAATGGCGTTACTAAAATCAAGAGATCGATTCTCATCGTCCCGTTGAAATCGATATGAAATCAATCAGTGCCCAAAAATTTAAATCCGGAGCGAAATTTATATTGGAGGCTATATCTAAATCTGAACCGATTTGATCCACTCTCACGATATACATATCTCGTTAAATTATAAGGTACTGTTCCAAATCACAAATCGAGTAAAATATGTGGTTTCACCATTGTAATTCAAAGGACATTTCCATGTGTAATTCAAAGGACACCATTTGAAATTCAAAAATTCCATTTGAAATTCAGAAAATGTCAATTGAAATTCAAAACTCATCACTTGTAATTCAAAAGACATCATTTGAAATTCAAAAGTCGTCATTTGTAATTCAAAAGACATCATTTGAAATTCAAAAGTCGTCATTTGTATTTCAAAAGACATCATTTGAAATTCAAAAGACATCATTTGAAATTCAAAAGACAACATTTGAAATTCAAAACTCATCATGTGAAATTCAAAACTCGTCATTTGTAACTCAAAACTCGTCATTTGAAATTCAAAACTCGTCATTTGTTATTCAAAAGACACCATTTGAGATTCAAAAGCTTTCATTTGAAATTCTAAAATTATTCCATTTGAAATTCAAAAGATTCCATCTGAAATTCAAAAAATGTAAACAAAATTATTTAAGAAAAATATACATTAGGTGGGGTAGCATTTATTTTTTCTGCAAATTTGGATATTGTGCAGTTTTGAAAACAGATTTAATAAAGTGATAAGCAACTAATAATTATAATCATGTAAATGTCGGTAATTTCATATATAGTTTATAACCTTCACCAGCTCAGAGAGCACCTCCATATAATTTATAAGGACTGTTTTAGCAACAAATCATAACTATTTTACAGATATAAAGTGATTGTAAAACCATTTCCAATATTCAATTGATCAGTTTTATTTTAAACAAAGCGTATGCCAATTTGTGTGAGAGGTCTTGCGATATCGCTCATATGAGTGATGACCAAATTTCAGAGTATTCGGATCGTCCGTATAGAAGTTATAAAATCTTCAAATTTAAATAGGTTAGAGTGATTTGCGTGAGAGATACATAAATCTGTTTTCTTAACAGCAGAATAATAAAATTTACAGAAATAAATAAATGCTACCCAAACTAATGTATATTTTGCTTAAATAATTTTGTTTACCTTTTTGAATTGCAAATGGAATAATTTTTGAATTTCAAATGAAAACTTTTGAATTTCAAATGGTGTCTTTTGAATTACTTATGACGAGCTTTGAATTGCAAATGACGAGTTTTGAATTTCAAATGATGCCTTTTGAATTTCAATAGGTGTCTTTTGAAGTACTTATGACGAGTTTTGAATTTCAAATGATGTCTTTTGAATTACAAGTGACGACTTTTGAATTTCAAATGTTGTCTTTTGAATTACAAATGACGAGTTTTGAATTTCAAATGGAATTTTTGAATTTCAAGAGATATTTTTTGAATTGCAAATGGAATCTTTGAATTTCAACTGGTGTCTTTTGAATTTCAAGTGATGCCTTTTGAATTACAATTGAAAAAGGTGTAGAGCGGAAAAAGTCAAATTGCGAGCGACGTTTCTATGGCTGCTGTATCTAAATATAAACCTATTTAATTTGAAGAAAATCCTTCAAATTAAATAGCGATCGTCTTTGGCCCGCAAAACTTACTTGTGCCAATTTTTGTTAGGATCGGAAAATAATTGCGTCCTGTACTTTGATTACAAGAATAAATGGATGGACTGACAGACAGACATACAGGCAGACGGGCATTGCTAAATCGCCTCAGAAAATTATTCTAAATCGATTTATATAATAAACGGACCCATCGTTTATTATACAAATTTCATTTCCTTTTGGATGCTACAAACAAATGAACAACGAGGAGGGTATAAACATTGATCAAAAATGCATGTTTTCAAGAGCGTTAAACTCAGAGATGGCTTGACCCAACGACGAACGCACCATATGTGCAGATCATAATTAAACTCTCAAAGTTTCATTTCTGGGGAATGACCGCTGCAATTTTTCTAGTGAACCATCCTAATGTATATAAAAGAGTTGCGGTACTGACTGACTTATCATTGACGAGCGCCCACACCAAATAGCTGAGGCTAGGGTCATGAAATTTTCACGGTAGTTCCCAAATATGATATTCGGGGGGGTAAAATGGGACACAAAGGGATAAACATCGAACCTTCGTTCTGACTAAACGGCAGCAGCTAGAAACATGGAATTCAGTGTGTGACTTGCACTTACGAGCTACAAACAGGGATTTTTGGAAATTTGTACTTTTAAGGGAGGAGAAAGACCAAAGGGTTAAAAATAGTACCAATTAAAGTAATGCAGCTATATTTATTTAAATTTCTCTGACAACGTTGACTTGGAATGGACTCTTCGAAATTTGTACTTTTAAGTGGCGAGCGGGACAAAAAGGGATACAAATTGTACAAACTAAAATATTACAGCTAGAATCGTGAAATTTGGTACGTAAATTCCTCTGACCACATAAAAGTACAGGTGCGCGGGACATAGGGATAAAAATGGTGTACAGCCCTTTCATGAAGTAAACGTAGAGTATAAAAGGATATTTCAAAATGTGTACTTATATGGAGGATGAGAGACGAAAAGGGATAAACGTGGTACCAAATAAAGTACATGCTTTTAGGGGAGTAGTGATACCACATGTGTTTTTTCAAAATGTATATTTTTTGGGAAAAAGTTATAAAATGGCCGGCTGCAGCTAGAAACATGAGATCGAGAATATAAAAGGCTCTGTGGTTGTGATTTTTTGTTCGAATCTGGGTAGAAAATGATAAAAATGACACATACGATGGGAGTTCAGCAAAACTAGTGCACATCGACAAGCACATTCCTTCGACTGTGTATGAGGCTATCTAGTAGGAGGTTTCCAAATTAGTATTTTGTATTTAACTATATCCACCAGAAGAAAATTCAATAAATACTATCCAAAAACAGAAATGAATAAAACTGATAACAAATAACTGAATTTACAGTGTGCAAACTAGTGCTAATCTTAAATAAAATAAAATGCCACAGTCGGAATTTGACAATGGAACTCTTTGGGAGATTCGAACCATTATAAAAGCATAGTTCTATATTAATGTGAAATGGCTAAAATGGAAGAATTTTTAATGTGTTATATTTATTTAATATATTCCAATTTGAATTATGGACTTACCTAAAAAGGACATCGATGGACAAAATTTGAAATGGAGAGAGTTCAAAATTCGTATATTTTCCGTCTAAAGTGTCTTTGTTGAAATCCGTCCATCAAGTAGTATGTTAGCCTAAAATCACAAAAAATAAAAATAATATAAATGTGTGCATGTATTTATTTATATATTTAGAATGTTATATTCTAAATAATAATTCCATAATTCAAGCCCTTTTCAAAACGAAGATTTTGAAGCAAACTAGAAAGAATGCCACAGAAAATTGTCCTTCAATCAAGTAAAATTTTACTCTGTCTGACTAAAATTCCATATGCTAAAAGGAAAAAAAGTTTACTTAGATGAAGTCCAATTTAACTAAACCTGAGGAAAATGTTACTCAATAATTCTCAATAAATTACTTTGCTTCGGAGTATGCAAAACACACAACATGAAATAGTTCGCAAATATTTCAAGTTACTTCTACCACAAAGAGTTGAGCTAGGTGATTGTTCGAAGTACAGGTTGGCTGATGAATGATACTACATTAAGAAACTAAAATAACTTTTTGTTTAATTCATGTATATTACTTTTTCTTTGTTCATTTAACAACTGATACATTTTTTTAGACCTTTTAACGGGTTTTAAAAATAATAGAATTTAAATGACATGACGATAGTCGGTGGCGTATGTGCAAAGTTCATTATTCATTACTTCCGGCAGAGTTGCTGTAAGAATTGTCTCAATTGTTGAAAAATATAGGTCAGTGAGGTCACGAGACTTTGGGCCAACTAAATGTCGAGTTTCTAGAAATCAGCTTCTTAGGGAACTTTCGCAGCAATTCTCTCTCATAGCAGGACCTGGCTATGTGACAAAGTCGCATCATCCTGTTGAAACCACATAGTGTTGAAAGGGATTCACTTTCGATGCAGTTCTGCAAAGAAAAAGTACTTTAACAACAGCATTAAGTAGCATGGTAGCAGCATTCACCAGCCACTTAAGTAGAGAATTTAACGAGAATTGCTTCTTAGACTATTCTTCATGTACTTTTCTAAACACTCTGAAGTCTTTGTATAACCTCACTCTACAGAGTAGGAGGTTATACATCATTGGGGGCAGAAAAAAATGTTTCACATTGAAGGAGTGACTTAAGACTAGGGTCTAGAGTATGTTTGGACCAAATCCGTTTCACAACTTTTTTAGTTGTTTGAGACATGTCCGTCAGTCAGTCTGACTGGCTGGTGTAAACGATAACTATCGAAAGGAGCTAAGGAATCAATTCAAACTTTGCACATGGTAATATTTTGCCCAAACTTAGCTTAAGTTCGAAAATGGGCGAAATTGCCACACCCCTTCAGGTACCTCTACACAAATGACCCATATTCCTCTGTTAAATTAAAACTAATGTAACTTCCACATGGATCTTAGAATCAGCTCGTTTTTGGTATTCGATAATAATTTTAAGTGTACTAAATATAGTGGATTTTGCCACGCCCCTTCCAGACATTCCAGAGCTGTTATAAATATACGGATGATCGGAATACTGTGAAATTTTATATTTGGCAATGTTTTTATAGATATTGCATTCACCTGGAATATGGGCAATTTTGCCACACCCCTTCTGGTACCTCTCACACAAAAGGGCATACATTTTGGCTACAATACATTATAACATCCAAACGGGTAGTCAAAATCAGTTGCAATTTGATATTTGAAAAAATATATTTAAAAAATATATATAAAGGGTGATTTTTTAGGTATTATCTTTTTGGCAACACTGGTTTAAACAGCTGACGTACGTTCGGTGTTTTGTTTCACTGTCGAACATCTTCAGTTTGGTCTATAATTTAACCATGAATCGTCTTACAAACGAACAACGCTTGAAAATTGTTGAATTTTATTATCAAAATGCGTGCTCTGTTAAGAAAGTTCATCGCGCGCTTCCATTTTACGGTCTGTTTAATCGACCCACTGAAGCGGCTATTCGGGCTATTGTGACTAAATTTCGCACCAAATTTACATTGTTGGTAGGGTTTGGGGTTTCCCGGAATTTTTTCATTTCCCGGGAAAACGGGAATGAAAACTTACATTCCCGGGAATCCCGGGAATTCCCGGGAAAAAGTAATTTATTTGTAGGTATGTTCAATATGGTTTAAAATATCAACATTTAAGAACTGCTGTTTTTTTTTTTCAATACTGTCATATTACAAATTAAAAACGAATGTTATTGTCAAAATATTTTACAAATAATTTTTCATTTTACAAATATTTTACTCTACACCTTTTCAAAATTATATTCGGAACATACAAATTTATATTGAGAAATGTAAATTCATATTAGGGACATATAAATTCATAATGGGTAATGTAAATTTATAATAAGAATATTTTAATTCATAATGAGATATATAAATCATAATTCATTGAGAACAATTAATTTATAATAGGAACATACCAATTCATAACGAAATATACAAGTTTTTAATCAGAAAATCCAAATTCATAATCAGAAAATACGTTTTCATATTCAGAAAATATGAGTTCATAATGAGAAAATAAAAAATAATATTGAGAAAATGTAAATTTATAGTGAGAACATTGATAAAATATGTGTTTCTACGAAAATATCCATAGAAAAACGTACATACGTAGCTTCGATTATAAATTTTAGAGTTCCTGATTATGAATTTATATTTTATGAATATATATTCCTGAATAAGAATTTGTATTTTCTCATTGTCAATTTGGATTTTCTCATTTTGTATTTATATATCTCATTATCAATTTGTATGTTCTTATTATGAATTTATATTTCTCAATATGAATTTAGACTTCACATTACGAATTAACAGTGCTGATTGTGAATTATCATACTCTAATTATTACATCCTATTATTAACTTACATATTCCGATTATAAATTACATTTTCTCATTATAAACTTGAAAAGTTGTAGACTAATCGTCAGAATTGGACATTTATATCGCAGGTAGAAGTGACTGGCACCTACACTAGATTCAAAATTGAGAACGATTAAGGAAACAAATAACTCATATGACGCATATGATGCATTTAATTTAGAATATTCATTCGTCTGGAGACAAAAAAATTTTATAGAAACAGGGGGGAATATTCTAAACTGTAAAAACAATAGAAACATAAAAAATTAGTATTAATTTAATAAATTCATAAAAATTAAAAATATTGAAATAGTCCAGTCATTAATTCTAACAAAGGGCCATTTAAATACACCGTAGCATATATTTATATTCCTATTAGATTTCTCTTGAAAGTTTCCAGGCTACATATGTAAAGTAAATTGTTCTTGAAGAAGATATTCGATTCTTCTAGGAAAACAAGAAAAATTACTTTATGTAAACCATAGTATTGTCGGCATGATATTATATGGCTATTTAGCGAATTTAAAAAGTTTTGTTTGTAGTAATATAATATAAACAAATAGTCAACAAATACTCATTATTGACAGTAATGTAAATACATATATGAATTTGAAATACATCTAAAAAATCCAATTTATATACATAGTAACATTAAATTATTGATCATCATAACAAATAAATTATTTTTTTAATATTTCCCGTATTCCCGGGAAATTGAAATTTTTTCCCGGGAATTCCCGTCCAAATTTTTCCGGGAATTCCCGGGAAAAACGATTCGGGAATTCCCGGACCCCAAACCCTAATTGTTGGACATTAAACCACCAACACGCTTACGTAGAGTGTGAACTGAAGAAAATATCGCAGCTGTATCGGCCAGTGTTAATGATGACAATCAATTACCGATTCGTCGCCGTTCGCACCAATTGGGCCTCTGTTACTCAAAAACGTGGAAATGCCAAAATTGGACTAAGCGGATGGACCATTTGAGGCGCAGTCAAGGTCAACATTTGCATGAAATAATTCTTCAAACAATAAATTATATGGGCCGTACTATCGATTCAAATAAAGATTTCATGCATTTTTCTGAATTTAATGTGTTTTTTTTTTGAAAAACTTTCCTATAGTTTGTAATTAAAAATAATAATTTTTAAGATTTAGAAAAAACTCGTACCACTCCTAAGCTATTCAGAAAGTATAAGAACATTCAATTCCGCCTAAAAATGTATTATTGAAATGTTTTCCTTCAACTACTCCCGAACGAAACCAATTTATTTTACATAAAAATCGCACACAATTGAAGTTCAAGCTATATTGATATGAAAAATCACCGATTTTAATATTTTTCTGATCATCAAAAATTTGGAATTTTTCAAATATTCATCTTGAAAAATTAAAATTATAAAAAATAATTAAAAATATTTGATTTGAATATACTGTCCTGGCTCAAGATCATTTTGCATCTATATTTAATAGAATGCAAATTTATTTACAAATGGCATGGTGACATTTATTACTTGGCTGCAGACACTATCATGATTTCCACCCTGTCTAAAGGTTTCATTCAGGTGGCTTCGCAGCGACTTTTCAACATCAAACCCGGCCTCTATAAGGAGATGATTTTCACAAACGAACGAGAATCACAACTCACTTGCCGAATTTGCGTTTAAAAAATCGCACCAAGTAATATATTTTTAAAATTTAGAAGAAAAAACTCGTACCAACTAATCTATTCAGACAGTATAAGAATATTCAATTTCGTCTAAAAATGTATTTTTGAAATATTTTCCTTAAACTACTCCCGAAAGAAGCTAGAAAATCAAATCTATGAAAAAATATTTGAGAATTTTTCTTAGTTGGAAATATATTAAATACGTATTGAGTTTTCTGATTTTTCCCATGTCAAGATCAACTCTGTAATTTTGTAAATTTTAATGAATTTTCAAAGATTTTAGTAAAAAATTGAAAAAGAGTTGAACTAATTATTTAATTCTGCAGTTTTGTTACTTATTTTTCACAAGTCTGTACGACTCAGTGTAGGGTATCAATGGAAAAAAATGCGCGAAAACATTGTACATAATTTCTTCAAATAATATTTCAATTCTTAGATTTCCATCAGAAGATACACTTTTTCTAGTCGCCATTCTTCTTTGGCTTGTTTTTCATATTCTGCGAGTGTTTGTTTTGAAAAAGAAAATTTTCAAGTGAGAGTTTTTTTCATCATTTTCTTTAAAACATTTTCCCTGGATTTATTACACTTGAGTCTCACAGACAGACAGACAGACAGACACTGCAGATGGAGAAGCAAACACTGAAACTGAAAAGAATTGGAACGTAACTAATTTGTGACAATAAAAATTAGTACATCGTCATCGTCAACATCATCATCATCACAGTCGTTGATGGTGGTGACTTTGCCACAGTGGTGGCAGCACTAACGATGGGTTGTATGTTGTATTTAAAATTTCATTTTTTTTATTATTTGTTGAACTTCAGATTTACATGAATTTTGAAATTCTGGCTTGAGTGTGAGCCACTCAACCGTCAACTACCGCCTGACAACTTGAGACATTAACCTGTATTGGCAACTCTGCCAGGCCATGAAATAAGACACACTCGTGTATGTAGATAATTAGGTGAGTGGGGTCCAAAGAGTCACAGAGTTTGGAAATGGATTTGTTTTGGAGGGGCGAGGGGTAGGGGTGCTACTTACCATAATTAAATAATAAAATTGAAAAAGAAAAAAAAAAACAATTTGAATATAAGCCCACTGATGGCTGATGCAGAAGTCGTTAAATTTAAATTGTCGACTTTATTGTTTTACTTGAAACCCCCAACAACCAATTCAACTCAATGACTTTACGGCATCTTTGGTCATAAACTTATGGGGAAAAACTATGAAGTCGAACATATACAAGTGCTCGCTCGTTGGTGTAGTATTCGACAAACTTTCCTGTATGAGAATCATCACATCGCGTGTTCAGCTCAAGTTAACCCTCTTCATTGCACTTGGCAACTTCCTAATAGAAATTCTACCTGTACCTGGTGTATATCTTCGTTTCTTGCAGCGTTTTTTTCTTCTTCTTTCCTTTTTACCTTTTGCCCATAAAAAACAACATTTCTTCAACTGAAGTTCATAATGAAATGGTCAATGAACTTCTTGTGGTATAACAACACAATACCTAGTACAGCGCTGAAGAAGAAGACGGCGATCAATTCTCATAGAATGGCTGGGCCATAATCAATGGGAGGAGGTGTATAGCTATGATGGTAGCCAAAGGTAGCCACCAATACAGCCCAAATGCAGCAGTAATAGTAGAGAAATGTGTGAAATAAATTGACACGAAAACAAAAAAATAAATGTAGAAAAGAAAAGATGAACTTAGTCATCGGGAAGGTATTAATGAAATAGAAACGAATGCGGAAAAGAAATTTATTTTGCAAAGTTTAGAATTTAAAGAAACCCAGAGGAAAGTATTTGTGGTCAATCTATGTATGTAGGTGCGTTGTTGTTGACAAAGACCGGTGGGAAGGGAATTTTATGTGCAAACAATTTATTCAATACAACCGTCTTAATGACTCTGTAATATTTGACATGCGACGTGATCTAAATTTGTATACAACATGTTTAATTTTATTGTGGAAATGATGGAAAAAATGCGAAGAAATATGTAAAATGTTCCCGTACAAATTTCTCGAGATACGGGAAATGAAAAATGTGCGAATTCCCGGAAATTTTCCCGCGGGAAATCCCGGGATGCAAACCCTACACCGAACACACCGAATTTCACTATTCTAACCGCAGCGGTTTGATTTTTACCTTTTTTATCCCCTTTTACCCTATTTTCTGCCTAGGAGTACACATTTCAAAATATTCCTTTATGTTTCGCGTCTACACATTCTGATGAACGCATATACGGAATTTCATGATTTCAACTTTAGCGGTTTGCTTGGTACCGTGTGTATCCCACTTTTACAATTGTATTGTAAAAGTACGAATTTTGAAAAATCACTATACTTTAAGCATCTACACAATTAGTGGGAAGTACATTCAAAATATCATGTTTCTAGCTGTTGTCATATCATTCGTACCATTTTTATCCCCTTTTGCCCCTTTTGTTGCTTTCATGCTACAAGAGGAATGTACGCAGCAAATTTCAAGTGCATTTAAAACAGAAATTCTAAAAAAATAGCTTAAAAATATTGTTCAAAAATAATTTAGACGGAATTGAATAACCTTAAACTTTCTAGCGGAGGAGGGGTACTAATTTGGTTACTTTTTTCTAAATATTAAAAATGTTATTATACCCTACACCACTTCGTGGACTAGGGTATTATAAGTTAGTTTCGCGCCAAATGTTTGTAACACCAAGAAATAATCGAGCTAGACCTTTAAGTATACCGATCGGATTAGAATCACCAGCTGATTAGAATCATCAGCTGTCTGTCCGTCTGCTGTCCATCTAAGCTTGTTCGCAGTCTACAGGTCGCAATCGTTATCCAATTGTCATGAAACTTGGCAGAAGGTATTTTTTCTGGACAAGGACCATCGGTACTGAACATAGAGGAAATCGGTTCAGATTTGACATTTTCCGCCCTATAAAGCACATATAGTACCCGATTTTCTTCAAAATTGGCTTAACACCTTATAATCAAACTAGAAATATCTGTGACGAAAGCGGGTTAGATCGGTTCAGATTTAGATATAGCCCCCATACAAATGTCGCTCCCGATTTCACTTTTCCGCTTTAGAATCCAAATATCCAACATTTTATAATCAAACTAGAAACACCTATGCTGAAAGTGGGTAAGATCGGTTCAGATTTAGATATAGCCCTCATACAAATGTCGCTCACGATTTGACATTTTCCTCTCTAGTAACCACATCTTGTACCCGATTTTCATTAAATTTGGCACAACATATTATAATCCAACTATAAACACCTATGCTGAAAGTGGGTATGATCGGTTCAGATTTCGATATAGCCCTCATATAAAGGTTTGTCCCGAATGTTTAACCGATTTTGGCCAAACTTTACATATTATATTTCACCAATAAACATAGATGGTGAAAGTGGGTCATATCGTTCCAGGTTTCAATATACCCCCATATAAATGTCCTTTCCGATTTAACATTTTTTCACACACATACATTTACAGGATGCAAAAATCCTTCCCGATTTCACTTTTTTACCGACTTGAATTGTAATGAGATAGAAAGTCCGTCCGTCTTTAGCCTTTCCTTATTTGTTTGGGAGATGCCCATATGTCCATACTTTGGCCCATGTTTTGGACCAGGCCCAAAATGTTGTTATAGTTCCCCTTTTGAAATGTCGGTCTGATTCATCCTATTACTACTGTATAATTTGTATTTGTCTGTCGGATCATTGGATCAATTACCATATTATTAACCATATTCGTAAAATATGACTAAGGATGAATTTGTAGTAACTGTATAATTTATATGAACTACATAAATTGCTCCCATGAAATACCTGGGTTTAGTAATCAAAGCGAGGTACATACGCGTTTTCAATTAATTTTTGAAGATGAATATTCGAAAAATGCCACATTTTTGATGGCAAAGAATAAAATATTACAAAATTCGGTGTTTTTATAAATTACTTTTTTTGTTAATTTTTCTTTATTTGGTTAATTTAAAGTATTTCCAAATAAAACCATTTCCTATTGTTACTTTTGCGGAGAAATGTTCTGAAAGCAGCCCTAGTTGACATGTAAAAACAGTTGACAAGAAAACCGTAAATGCTACAGTGTAACCATGGCACAATAATAGAGGTAGAAGCAATTGCCCAACAACAACTAAAATTCAGATACAACCCTGTGTTTTTTAGCATTTTGATTGGCAATGCACATTCATATAATCAGGGCCATGTGTAGGATTTTGACCGGGGGATGGTTTTCAACTAATCTTACTAAAAGTAAAGGTTTAAAAGTACATTTCAGACAAGTTACTTAAAAAATATTTACAAATTCTTAATTTTATAGCTATAAAAGTCTAGAAGTAAAAATATTTATTCGAAACCTCTCTGGGGTGGAACCCACAACAAAATTCTACATATTTCGTACAGTCCAAGTGATTATTATATATGGGGCATTCAATGACAAATCGGAAAGTTGAAAAAAAAAATAGTTTTTGATTTCCTCAATTTTTTTAATACCTATTAAAACACCTCCTGGTATACTTTGAGTTTTATCTAATTACTCGTTAAAAATATTTAGCTTTTTAAAAAAAATCGTTAAATAGAAGTTTTTTCTTCAGTCTTTTGTACATAACTTCTTTAATAATGGTCCGAATTAGATATTCTTTTTTTATATTTTTGTTTTGTTTAGTACTTTTCAGAACAAATATTGAAAAAAAATATTCGCAATGTTTTTGTATACAAATTTTTATTTTTTAAATTAAAACATTTTTTTAATTGTTTGTACTCTTCGATTTTCTCGATTTTTTTTATTTAAACATTACAATTGTATACAATAAAATTGTGAATATTGTTTCAGTGTTTTTTCTGAAAAGCACTACAAAAAAAATATTAAAAAAGGGTATGTAATTCGGACCATTATTGAAGGAGTTATGAGCAAAAGACTGAAAAAAGAACTTCTATTTAACGATTTTTAATAAAGCTATATCTTTTTAACGAGTAATCAGGAAAAAACTCAAAGTATACTAGGTGTTTTTAATGAGTACTAAAGAATAAAAAACCAATATATTTATTCCCTTCGTGTGGAACATGGGGCCATTATAAAAACTATATTCAATATATCAGATATAGTCAAAATATACTTCCGATCTTAAGTCACTTCTTCAATTTGTTACAAGTTTTTTCTGTGCCAAATGATCAGAAAAAAGACATTTTATGTCCGTGGATAAAATTTTGGTCAGTGAATCGATGAGCGGTGTTTTCACAGGGCGAGTCAAATCTTATTAGGTGTTAGGATGTAAGTGGGGAAAACATGATCCAATAATTGTGATGTGGTTATACGTGCTGAAAAAGAAGTCAACATGTGGGGTTAACAAAATATTCTAAAAAATGTATAACCGATGTCTTTCGACGAAATATTGATTAACGAAATTTAAAAATACAAAAACAAAGACCTAGCTGGTTTTTAGTTTAATAAAAATTATAATAGTTTAAATAAAGTTCGAACAAATAATCCAAAATCAATTAATTTCACTTCAACATTGAGATAGTAGTAGGAACTGTCTCCAAAATTTGTTTAATATTTTAAGAAATATCTGACTGACAAAAAAAAAATTATTTGAATATTGTGATCTCATTATGAGCTCTAATTTAAAAGTGTTTATATTGATGGATTGCTTATAAAATTTTAAATAAACTTATTCAGAGACTGGTGCGAATATAATGCTCCAATCAGAAGGGTATACACTTTTCTAGGTTTCTTTTTTTTTTTCAAAAGGTGACAACATTATTTCGCTTGTAGCTTTTTTCTTCCTACAGACGTAAAACTTTTGTTATTTATCGTAAAGAATATTTAATGTAGAAGTTTTTAATGTCCTTATGGGATAATTTTAGACGAAGTACGTCACCTCACACTTCAAAATTTTAATTTTTTCAATACAAAAAAAATATTATCAAAAATATAAAAAATGTTTTGCACATTTTTTAGCCTCATATATTGAATTCTTATCCAAGAAGTATTACCACATCCCTGTAGTGAAAAAGAAATGACAATAATTTCAGTAAACAAAAATCAAATTTTGGAACATATTCTCCCCACTCTGGAAATTTGGGTATCGTTGGACGAAAAAGAAAAACAAGTAATACAATATTTTCGTATACAAAAGGTATACATAATTCCAAAAAACTCGTTATGATATCTAAATGTTTGTACATTTAACATAATGTTCAATATGAATTTGTTTTTCTAAAATATATATATATATTTATGAACTTTTTAGCTTTACATGTAATGAAGTTGGGACAATGGTGCCCTATTTACTTCTGCTACATATCATTGAAGTCCTTGTTCTGTCCTTTCTAAAATGGTATAACTTTTTAAAAAGAGTAGTTTTTCTGCTTTATACTTATAATAATATAATTTGCCTCTTACAGTATAAAGGCCGGATTACCATGGACAACGCATATGTATGAAGGCTATATCAAAATCTAAACCGATCTGTCCATAAGATATGTACATATATACAATGAGTACATACATTTAAGATATAGGACTTCATGTGGATAATCGTAAAAGAATCGGAATAGTTAACTACACTAATTCCATCAGACGAATGACTAGAATATGATCAATTCATATAAAAAATAATTTATTGCGACAATTAATTCTCGAAACCCTCAAGTACCGATTTCAGAAATAAAATCTTAATTTTATCTACGGACGCAGCTGCTAAAAATATTTGTTTTTGTCTTCTGATCCTCGATCGAAATTAACGGTATGACGGTTATTTTTCTAAAAAAAACAAAATTTTCGGATTTATTGTGCTCGTTTTGTGAATTGTGGGATTTTTCTCAAAAGTGAAACGATTTTTTTTCAAAAACAGTTTTTTTGATACCTTATTAAAAATCCCACAATTCCCAAAATAAATAAATGCCAAAATTTTGATTTATTTGAAAAAATAACCGCAATTTCTTAAAAAACAACTTGGAAATTTTCTATTTGGGCGGTAATACGAACACATAGCACCTATTTTTTACTATTCCAATACGAAAATCGCTACCCCCTAATGTACGCAGCGAATTTCATGATTCTGGTAATAACCTCATGCCCATGTTTACCCTTTTCGAGTCGAGCTTCTACGCTATAAAGTACAAAGAGTGCATAAACATTTCCATGGCCCATCATTTTTTATTTTGTCGCACAGTGATCCGAACCGGATAATTATTTCTAATCCAGTGATACTTCACTGCTGTTGACCCCTTCAGCCTAAATTGCAACCTACCATTAGCATTTGTTCACCAATTACGAAATTATAACAAGACAGAAAGACTTTAAACTGGCACTCACATAATGAGATTATCTTTAATTGTCATTGGGTTACTAATGTAAGCCAAAAACAAAACAAAAAAGAGATTTGCAACCACGACCGAAACTTGAAACAAGCAACAACACAAAACAAAAAAGAAAACAAACAGTCACAATGCAAAAATGCGGAATTGATTTCATAACCCGAGTATTTGCATCCAAAATTCGAAAGAAAAACGCCAAATCCAAATGTTTGTTACACTTTTTGTTGTGTTTCTCCGCGCTGCGCAGCGCTGTGTGTGTGCCACAAATCAGAAACATGTGCACACCACTTTTTCGTCTCTTCTCTTTCTCCAGATGCGGTGGAATGGTTTTATGCAGAAGAAGAAGAAGCAAAAAACGCCAACAGAAAAAAACACCGTCATGAAAACAACAGTTGCAACAAAAAAAAACGTCGAACAAAATGAAAAAGTCTCTTTTCGAGTCGAGCCACGAACAATTTCCTTATTTTTTTTATCTTAACTAATGTTGTTATTTCTGCCGCAGTTTCTTTCATGCATTTCTAAATGCCCAATTAAAGGGTTATCAAAATGGTTATACTTCAACTTTTTTAATAATGTTAATCAAAAAGTGAGCCTAACAAATACACACGTCAAGAGCTCATAATTTCCCCAAATCCCATGCGGATTTGTTCTTGTCGTCACAGCTTTACAAGGCACAGTTTATACCATAGAAACATTTGGATCCGTCCACATCATGTCAGTATCATTGTTAATAGTTGCTTTGACGGGGCTACGAATTGGCGATATTTCGTACGAAAACTATCACAATAAATTCAATATTTATTTAAAATAAGGGCGATACTTCATATATACATTCGTAAAGGAATCTAACAGGATATTTTTAGGGAGCTACGAAAAATCGCCTAAAAAATTATGAAAAAATTCCCAAAAACCGATACAAAACTGGGCGATATTTCATATGAAAAATTAACAAAAAATTGAGCCTTTATTCATAATATGTGGGCAATATTTTATATTTGCTTTTTAGGTAATTTTTCATCGCCACATTAGGTGAAATTTCATAAATTGTAATGCCGATTTTTAATAAGAATTTTTGCGATCTTTAAGCCAGGTCTAAGGACTTCAAAGCACAAAAACTTTACTCTGTGTAACCGGCTTTGGACACACCACAGGGCAGAAAGTATCTATTCGAAGGTCCGAAAATGCAAAAACCTTTAATTTGGACATACCCCATTTTAAAAATTACAAGTTTTTTAAGCTGTATTTCATATGAAAAATCACACATTTTTTGGGTGAATTTTCATATAAAAAATTACGCATTTTTTGGGTAAATTTTCATATGAAAAATGACACATTTTTTGGGTGAATTTGGATATGAAAAATTACCAATTTTTTAGGTAATTTTTCATATGAATTACAAATTTTTTGGTGAATTTTCATATGAAAAATCACACTTTTTTTGGGTGAATTTTCACATAAAAAATTACACATTTTTAGGTCTTTTTTCACATGAAAAAATTACACATTTTTTGGGTGATTTTTCATACGAAAAATGCAAATTTTTTGGGTAATTTTTCATATGAAAAATGACACATTTTTTGGGTGATTTTCCTTTTATTTTCGGGCAGAATTTCATTTTGGCTCTTTTTTATCTTTTATACGTCTTTTCATTGGGCTATTTTTCATGTCGCCTACTTTTACACAGCGTAGTCTGCTTCGGAGATATTCTAGAGAAGCAAATTTAAGTCCGGCCGAAAGCTGTCAATCGAATTGAACATTGGACAGATTTTCTTTCAGTTGAGTACCCACACTGCGATAGCGGTTCCGGCCCATAATTTTTTGGAGGTATGAGAGCATTTTGGGCAATTTTTCATAAGAATACTTTTTGGACGATTTTCATTCGGATGACTTTATATTTTTGTGCTTCACTTATCTTCAGTGCCCAAATGTTAGCCTTGGGCGATTTTTATGCCGCTGCACCGTGGGGTATTTAGTATCAAAACTGTAGATTAATTTTAAAAACGAATTTTTAAGTAATACTCGAATACATAATACCATTGAAACAAGACATGGACTAGGCGTTCTAAATTGTATAGTGTAGTCGCAGTGTGATTTCGAATTTACACTTATATTCTCTGTTTGTCTTCCCTCGCTGTGTGATTGATAGTTACATGTTTTTCAAAGTGTTTCCTGAACTTAAAATACAATTTTAATTTGAGTATGGTGTCCTTAAGGTAAAAGTTTTGCAGCATAAAAATATTTTTTTATTTTTTTATTGAAGTCCACAAACTTCAGTTCATTGCAGGGTTAGATCGGGCTCTAATTTTGTGGATCTTAAATTAATTTCCTGCAAAAAACGTATGTGTCCTTTTTGGATATTAAATTCCGCGGACAAACATGAAAATTAATGGACATAATCGAATTTTCTGTAATTAGGTTATTAATGACAAATCGATTCTAAAATAAAAAGTGATAAATTAAAATTTTTTGATCGTAGAAGTTTTAGGCACAAAACTTAATACATTTTTCAATTTTATTTTCTACTCAAATTTTTGTGTGTGGCTTGTCTGAATTAATCCACAGTTTTGCTACCAAATACCCCACTGTGTGCGCCGCAGTTCAGTTGTTTTCTTCTTTGTAGTAATTATAGAGCTTCTTACGTTGTACACAAATATATACAGAAGTAAGAAATAATTTAAAATTGCTCCTTGTTTTTATCCCTCTGTTGTATGTGACCAGGGAAATACCTATCTTAATATTCTCTTATTTAATTTAAGGCTTTTTCGCTATATTTAACAACAAATTTAGAAAATCATGATTTTTAACATACATATAGATTTTTTACATTGTTTTTTCGTTAAAATATTAGTTATTAAAAAATAAAACAAAATATTTTTTTCCATTTTTTGAGTTTTTTCATGCCAAAAAAAAGATTTTTCAAAAAAAATATATCTTCAAATAAAAATTATATGGAAGTAAAAATCATAGCCTAACCTTTTTTTTTTGACAAATATGCGTGTGTGATTGGCCTTTATTTTCAAATGAGAGTACAAATACTAAAGGTACATTCGACGAAATTCTGAGTTTTAGTAAAAAAAATAGAAACAAATTTATCCATAAATTTTTCGAACTGCCCAGCAAAAACTCTCATTACCAAGTAATGTGGGAAATAAGGCAAAACCAAAACCTTCACTACTTATTTTTCGGATCCGATTCTAATTATTTTTATAAAGGGATTGTAACAAAATAAGCACTTCCACGCACACTTACAAAAAGTTGAAAAATAAGTACTTCCACGAACGCTTGCGAAAAGTTAATAAATAAGTACTTCTAAACGAGTTGTAACATAAGTGGCCTCAGGAAGATACAAAATAAGTCATTATTGATAACTAGCCAAATAATGTATTATCAATAATGGACTTAATAAGTAATGAAAACAACATTTTTATTAAATTATATATTTTGTATCGACATGTTAACATGTAATTCAGGGCTGTTTTTCTTTAAGCCTAGATAACTAAGCTGCGATAATCTCTGACTCACCACAAAAATGTAGAAAATTATTTTTTTAAATCTGAAGATCTATGAAATTTAACTTACCAATAACTACTTATTTAAACCATTATAAGGAAGTAATTATTTCATACTTCAAAATAATGTATGGCGTAACGAACTGTCATTACTAGGTAATTCTAAAAATAATGAGGTGTCATTACCAAGTTTTTGCTGGGTGATTTTATGACTCAGTATGCCTTACCCCAAACAACATATAAAGGTCTCGAATACAATTTTTTTGTTACATATTGCCAAATACAAATTCAATTTCCTATAAAGCCGAAAATAAAATTTTAAATTTTTTTCTTCTCCATGGCTTTTTAAACTGTCTGATCTGTCCGTCTATACGCCAATTGCAATTTTTAATTATTGGATTTTTTAATTTTTTTAATAGAAATCATTGACGATTTTTTGTTATTAACTAACTAAATACACACAAATACCCAATCTGATGTAATTTTTTATATAATGGTGCTTGAAATCATCTATGACTAAATATTGACATCTTTTGCAAAACTATTTTCTAAATATGGAAGTCGAGAACATTTGTCGCACTTTTGCGGAGTGGGTATATGAGATAATTTAATGTGCATACTTATTCGATAACCCTTTACTATCAGTATTATTTTCACTGTTGCTGCTGCTGTTGTTGAGTTGAGTTGTTAAACAATAAACAAAGTAAGATAATGAATGCAGGTTGCAGGTTTACGAGTAAATAAACAAATTTTCTCGAGTCGCCCCCCTCGCAAGGGAAGGTAACGGGAATGGCATGGTCTGAGGTGGCCTATTAAAGCCAAAAAGACCAAATCAAAGCAAACCATAGCGACCAAAAGGCCATAACAAAACTTGGCATACTCATATGTACTACATGCAGCACATAGCATATATGCTGCAAGTACATATATATACATTTTACTTTGTACATATGTATACATATAATCTACGAATAGTAGATGTTTGATATGGTAACCCATATTTCAAAGTCATTCATGTCATCGGGGCCCAAAACCAAAACCAAAAGACTAAGTATGGGGAAACCAACCACAAGAAGACATATTGCCAATTGTTTTCATTTCTAGCGTGTGTGATTGTGCCAAAATCAAAATCACAATCAACAGCAACGGCAACGGCAACAGCAGCAGCAAAACATTTCCCACTGACTTGTCGTGAGTGAGGACAGGAGGTAAAACATGCCTTGCCAATCAATTTGCTAAGTTTGTACGAGGTGGGGGATAAAGATTGGATTTGATTGATATTAAACTTGATGACAGTATTGCAAAAAGCCTGAACTTATGTAAAATACACACACACACACTGTACCGTGGACACTCGTAGAATGTGGTGGTGGTGCGCGGACATCCCAAACCCAAACTATTTTGGAAGTGCTTGGTGATATGCCACTATCGCCAATATATATATAAAGAGTTTACCTATAACGAAACGAACTAGGACGTCCAAATTTCCCAAGAATACGTGTGATAGTTGTAAATCGGTTGGGATTGAAAGTGGACGAAATCGGGCCAGTGGGAAAAATTCCCCAACAAGGACTGAAAATATCTCTAATATTTGCACTATTTACGCAAATTTTTGAAAATTTTCGTTTTATCTGCAAATTTGTTGCGTCCATTCCCCTTGTAGCCTGAATGCACCAAAAAGTAACTGAAAGATTTAGCGACTGATATGGGACAAAAAGGGATAAAAATGGTACCAATGATTCGACAATGGTACCAATATATCCCCATCCAATGTGAACGGGCAGTATACAATTAATATGCATATCAGTAATAATCTGCAAGCCAACCACTTATTGTCCTTAAACTAAAATTCTCACAAACATATATCATAATGAACTTTTGGTATTTGCAACTAATTGGTGGAAAGTTTTTACTTTGTTTTCAGAAAAAAATACCCAAATACCTAAAGTGGGGAAAATATGTTCCAAAATTTGGAATTTTTACTAAAATTTAAATCAACATATGGTTAAAAAATATAATAAATATTAAGAAAATAGTTGCGACTTGTCCTAAAGGTCTTAGGAGTCAATATTAAAATATACATTTACATTGCATTATAACTAATTAAATTAATATTTTTTCATTCCAGGTAAGGCTCATAAATGGTTTAAAGATCACTCTGCATTTGTGTAAGTCTTTAAAAATTTCATATATTTACCTTTCAATGGGATACGAAAAAACAAAGGGCATCATTCAATTTCCAGACTTTCCTTCGAAACTAATGGACAAAAATGTAAAGCAAGTATTTTACTTTCATCCAATAAGGATGATTCCAACTGTCGCGGTCAGTTGGATTCTATAGACCAAAATCAGACGATCTGTCAATACAGCCCACGCAATTCCGAAATATTAGGGTGTCCCAAAAGAAATAAAGTATTTTTTTTCAACGCATACTCTGTAATTTTGTTTAAATGATGTCAAAATAAGCTGTGTTGACTTACATCCACACTAAGGAGGTCGAAGATCTTCCGATTGCGCTGTGGGGCAGATGACCAGTTTTAGAGGCAAAAAATAATTGGAGGCATCTACACCTTTGCAATTTCGTATATGTAGTTATGGTAGTTACCAAAGTCGTCTATAAAAATTTTGAGTTTTGGGATGGAAGTCGATTTTTCGATGCAAAATATCTTAGGAAGCAGATAGACCATTCAAATTTCGTACATACAATGCTGCTGCTTATAAAAAATGTTTAGAAAAAAATATGTTTCTCTACTTAGTGCCCATTACCAGTGAGATGGTAGTTGCTTTTTTGAACCAAAATACCTCAGGAAACAGATACACATTTAATGTGTTGTACAAGTACTTATGCTATTTACAAAAATTGTTTAGAACAAAATTGTCAACCTACTGCCACGCTCACTTAGTTGGTAGTTAGTCTAAGATAGGCCTTTTAATTCAGTTCATGTACTTATGGTGCTTACTGAAGTTATCTAGCTATATTTTAAGTTGATCAATCTACTGCCATACCCATTTACAGGTAGAGCTTTGAAATGTATTGCAGTTATCTTGATGATTGATAATCCTTTCGAAAAACGAGTTGCCTCCTGGTTCCAAATTTCCATTTTTGATAATTTTAAAATGTTGGCAACTGTTGGCTGTCATTATTACTTTTTGAAAATGCGTTAGTTCAAAAATTGACTTTTTGCCTCAAAAATTGGTATCTAGCCACATCGTGGCACATGTACAAGTATTATAACATATATTCATAAAATCTTACTTATTACGTTAAATTTGGTTAAATATAAATGTATAGTACACTGGATAATTTATATGGACTGCATAAACTATACCTACTGATATAAAATCACCAGTGTTTATTGAAACGAGGTATGGACGCAAGGAGTGGCGTAGGGTATTACATAGTCAGCCACGCTCAACCTAAGCATTTTCTTACTTATTAATTAATGCATTAATTAGAAACACTTCTGTGAAATTTCGTTGAGACCATTGGCGTTTCGACCATTTTCTACCCAATATTTTAAAATATCTGCATTTTTAACTTTAAACAATTTTAAATCAGAAATTTTCATAATGCAGCCCATTCTACCGCATATTAAAGTGCACCTTTCTTCTTCTCATATATATGATTCAGCGGATACAAACAAAGTTCTGTTCCCAGAAATACAGGAACAACTCGTAAACATAAACCGAAAACACAACACACTTTATCGCAGTGCATTGCTATTTGTCATAACATGGTTAACATTTTTTATTTTTTTTTGGTTCCAAATTTTTGTTGGCAACAATTTGCCATTATTCCTTTCTGAGAATACGTTACTTATTTTTGGACTTTTTGCCTCTCAAATTGGTGTTTGGCCCCATCGTGGATTGTGATAAAATTTAGTGAACTAAAATTTGAAGAAATGCAATATGGGGTTTACTCAACAAGTCATAATTTTTGTTCGATGAAAGATATTGAGACAACGTTTTTGGCAGGAGAACTGTTGGTTTTTAGCGCAGAAAAAATGAAAATTATAAAAAAAAATTGGCTTCGTTTTTTTTTCAAAAATACAGTGGATTCCCGATTTTACGCAAAATTGTCATATGTTATATCGAGTACTGATTATTACATTTTCTATGTAAGATAGAAATTAAATTTTTGGTTCATATCTCATAATAACCAACAAATTTTGATAGGAAATTTATATATTCAAAGAAATAATAAGAATATGAAAGCCTTCCTCAGATGGCTTCGCAACGACTTTAAATAAATGACTCTCACAAACGAATGAGAAGCACAACTCACAGGCCGGAAATCATGATAGTGGTAGTGCGTAAGTATTACTTGGACCATGCCTTTGTCAATAAAACATAGTTCACATAAAATATTAATTACAGACCAAAATAAACAAATGCATAAACTATTTTTTTAAATGTTTAAACGATTTCTACAGAATTTTGACAATGAAGTTTTTAAAATGAGTTTCGAATATATAATGACCATTATTTAACAACAATATTGTATATGCTACAAGTCTGATTCTTTAAAATATTTTTTACAGCATTTGTTTATTACTTTTATTTTTTGTGAGTGTTTGTTAAATTGGGAATCAACTGTATTTTGAAAGTTAATTGAAGAAATATTAAAATAATAATAGTATAAAAATAAATTCACATGGGTATATCTAAATTTTGGCTGATATCTCAGAAACATTCTGACATTTACAGATTATTAAGAAGGTAGATGACGCTATTTGTTGAACAAAAATAAACACTGAGTTGTCATTTCTATTTTTAAAGACATTAATTAATTTATTTAGACAGATTAATTTTGCCATGGCGTGAAAAATACAGGATATTTTGCAATTTTTAATATTAAGGAGGAACAAATATTTATGGATATTATTTTAAATTGTTTATTAAAATTCTAATATTCGTCGAAGATACCTATTACAATTGTACTCACTTTTTCGAAATATAAGTCCGAATGTTTAATAAAAAGTTAATTATGCTCGCTACAAATGTTGCGAATTTCACTTTCACATAGAAAAAGTGGTTCAGGAACAATCTCCAAAAAATGAGAAAAATGTATTTTTTTGTTTGAGAAATAAGTCTCTCTTGCTTGAAAAAAAGGAAAGAATTGTTTTGTTTTATTTTTAATATGAAAATCATGTTTATTGCTATTTAAATAATATTTTTACTATTTAAAAAATGGTGATTTAAAAAAATTATGTCTACAAAGATGGTCATAGATCTTTTAGTTATAATAGTTGTTTCTTAGTTAAAATGTTAGATATAAACATATACAACACAATAATATTTTTCAATTTGTTTTTCTTATTTTTTATGGGATTTTTAGTGATATGATTTTTTCAAAAAAAAAATCTCAATTTTTAAGAGAATGTTCCAAAACCACTATAACTATGTGCAATTCAATATCATAATTACCTTTCTTATGACTTATATTTAAAAAACGAAAAAAATCCATAAAATTTAGTTTGTGTTGATGTTATGAATCAATCATCAAAGCACAGAACCTAGTACATTTTTAGGTCTCGGATACAACATTTTTACTTTTTGTTGCAAATTTAGCATAAAAATGATCATAATATTGTGGATGCACTCCATAGTGGTCCGATTCGGTCCGGCGGAAAATAACGGTCTTTTCATTAGTTTTCTGTTATTTTTTTTTAGACACAAAATATGTATTCGCAGAATAATGACTCTGGAAGTTTCGAAAAGAATCAAAGTCCTGGGGGTCACCGACCAAAAAAGTTCGTTTTATCTTTTATCGGAACGATCAAAGTTTAGTCAATTTCGATACATTTCTTCTGCTTTATAAAGATAAACTAACTATAGTTATTTTGTTCCAAATTTAAAACCGCATTAACCGAGCATTACCTGTAAATGCAGATATACATATATAATTACGCCTTAAGTCATTTGTTTATGGTTAATACATTTCTGCGTATGCCATTGTTGTTACAAGCAATAGCAGCACATTTATTTATTTCTTTATTTTATTTTATTTATTTATTTTTTCTAAATGTCATTGTTATTGTTTTACATTGTGTGTCGTTGTCGCAGACATCGTGGTCGTCGTCATTGTGTGTTTACTGTGATGGTGTGTGTGTGTGTCTGTCTTAATGTTTTGATTAATTGACAAAAACTGAAAAAGACATCGAAATATTGCCATCATCATTGTTGTCGCTACCGCGCCACGTAGCCATCAGCATGATTTAACAGAAAAAACAACGCTCATATACAAGCAATCGCCGCAGATGAATGCCAAATTTGATTATTGCCAAAAACAGACAAAACAAAAACTTAGATTTCTGTAAGCGTGTGCTCCGTGCTTACAACCATGACTTTGTGTCTTTTGTGTGCAGCTGCAGATGTCTAATTAAAATTGTTTGTTAACCGAACGAACAATTACATTGGCTGACACCTACTCAGGCCAATGCATCATGTGAAACATGCCCATGTGCGGAGTGAGTCCAGGATGGCCTTAAGGGTTAGCCTGGTGTATTTTCATAATTAATCAATAGTTTAAGTGATGCAAATACGAATTATGAAGTTTAACTTAAAATCACGTACAACACATAAATTATGGCAGCAGTGTTTTTGTTTCGCACAATCGCACTTTGCAGGTCGGCACAAAAAGTGTCACGTCTGCGATGGTTATGCCATTACTCGAGGGGGGAAATGTGCTTTGATCTTGGGTTTGACAAGCCCTGAGCACTGTGAGAAAGTTGAGAAAAAAACTATTTTAAATTCCCACTGGGAAGACTTGGACGAATTTTTGGGGTATAAAAGGTAGTAGGAAGGTGATGTGTCCATTTTTTTTGGAAAGTTCATCATTTGAGATCTCTATTTATATCGTGAGCCCTGGCAACCCTAAGTGTATTAAATTTGTTATGTTATATTTTTGGATGTGGTTTAAAAATCAAGAGCTTTGTCGCATCATTTGCTTCAATACGGGCTCTGAGCAAATTACATATGAGTCATTCCATGTCAAGCGGTACGATTTTTGACCTCAATAGCTGCGATTGTTTTGAAAGTTTGTGTATACATTTTTCTCATAAAAATATTCTATACGTATTTTTGGAAAAAAATTATAAAACTTTTTTTCACGAGTTATGACCAATTTAACAGAGAGAAAAAATTAGATTTTTTCAAAAAGGTGTGTTCACTCTATCACCTGTAACTCCTGAAACACCCGACTGATTTTAATATGATATACATTGTTTCGAAGGTAATCTCAATTACTTTTTATATAAGTAATGTTATGTTATAGTCGCGTTAGGTTTTTTAAAGTTTTTACAATCTAATTAAAAAAAAAATAATTAATGTAATCATTTCGTAAATGAAAATAAAAGAAAGAAATTGCAAAAACTTTAAAACCCCTAAAACGACTATACCATAACAACTTAATATTTTAAAAGAAAATGAACTTACCTTCAAAACAAGGTACAGCACATTAAAATCGGTGAAGTGTTTCAGGAGTTAAGGGCGATTGAATGAACACAACTTTTTTAAAAAATCGTATTTTTATTCCTCTGTTAAATTGGTCATAACTCGTGAAAACAAATTTTCTAATTTTTTCCCCAAAAATACATATAGAATATTTTTCTGAGAAGAATACTTAAACTTTTAAAAAAATAGCAGCTCTCGAGGTCAAAAATCCTACCGCTTGACATGGAATGCCTCATGTGTAAAGACGTCCATACAGAAAAAAATTGGTTTGCCAACCCTGTCTCATTATTCAAAAATGGGTTGGCAAATATATCTCAACAACAACACCATGGGATTTATTTACATGGACAACGCAAAGAAGAAGAAGAAGAAGACAATGTGATATGTTTACATTATGTTGCATGATTTATTATGGCATTTATGGAATTGTAGAAAACAAAACAAAAAACGAAATAACACACCTCAACAACAAGTTAATGAATGAATTAACATGTTTTACAAATTTATTAATTGTTTATATGCAGTGCGAGTACATACATACAATGTACGAGATTATGTATGAATGTTCAGTTTTGAATCCCATCCCCCTCCAAAGGTGATGATAGTGATGATAAGCTGATGACGCCGCTGTCGTTATTGGTCTTATCAATTAGCAGTTGGCCAATTGTACAAGCTCTGTTTGGCAAAACAATAATAACGACGCCGTTAATGTGTTACACCTCTTTTGCCGTCTAACCCTTCGGATGACCCTCAATTTTTGGGGGGCTCAGAGCTGGGTTTTAAATTTAAGTTTTCTATGTTCGACGAACATTTTGCCTTGTCGTGGTCATGGTTGGGAGTTATGCAATTTTTCCGCGCTTGTACGTGGCCAGTGTGTTAGATGTTTATTGGAATTACAAATAAACACCACACGGGTGAAAATAAATCCACACATCAAGTCAAGCCGCTGCACAATGGTACATTATAAGAAAAATAAAGGAAAAATTATAAATAATTATTCTTTTTATTTTGAAGTATTTATCATTGGAGTAGCAAAGTAAATAAATCGTAAATAAATGGCATGCAAAATCGCATAGAAATATAACACCGTGCGACAGTACTTTTTGGACAAAAAAAGAAAAACTGCGTACTCAGTGATTAATTTGGTTTTCCTTTGACTTTTAATTTTCAATGGATATATTTGTTTTAGTAATTAATTTTCATACTTTCGAGAGTCGTACGCAGGTGATATGGGTATCAAAAGAAAGTTAGTTTAGCATTAACAACCATTTCAAGTTTCTCCCCCTAACTAGTATAAGATGAATAACTAAATAAATAATGGGTAACAATTGAAATTGTTGTTGATACTAAACTAATACAGATAGCAGATTTATATTTAAAGTATTTTAACAGATATTCCTCTCATTCTTTTGATATCCATACCATACCATACCCTTTGTATGACTCGTTTAAGAATAAAAATAAATTATTTAAACATATATATCCTTTGGAAATTAAAAGTCCCGCAAAAAGGAGATAGGATCACCAAATGAAAAGTTGAGTACACGGTTCGCCACATATGAGTCATTCCATGTCAAGCGGTGCGGTTTTTGACCTCGACAGCTGCGATTTTTTTGAATTAAAAATATTGTTTTAGTATTTGTGGAATAATATTTGAATTTTTTTCACGAGTTATGATCAATTTAACAGCGAAAAAATACTATTTTTTCAAAAAGGTGTGCTCATTTAATCGCCTGTACCTTCTAAAATCCTTGACCGATTTAATGTGTTATACCTTCTTTTGAAACTTATTTCAAGTACTTTTAAAATGCTAAAGTGGTGTGTTATAGCCGGTTAAGATTTTTTAAAGTTTTTACAAATTGATTTGAACTGGGATATTGTCCTGGCTCAAGACCATTTTGCTTCTATATTTAATAGAATGCAAATTTATTTACAAATGGCATGGTGACATTTATTACTTGGCTGCAGACTACCACTATCATGATTTCCACCCTGTCTAAAGGTTTCATTCAGGTGGCTTCGCAGCGATACATTTACAAATTTAAATTTTACAAATTTAATTATTTTATTTTGATTTTCGAAATGATTACATTAATCAATTTTTCTGAAACTTTGCAGTAGTATTCTTAGGTCTCTTTAAAAAAATAAAAAAAAAAAATCGTAAAAAATAGAACCCATCCACCACTTTAAATTCACACAATTGTGCCATCAGAAAAAATAAAAAAGTATTTTTCCATACCTTGAATTACTGGTTCTGATGATTTGTCACTGAAATTCGGGTTGATTAAAAAAAAAAAAAAATCGAAAAAAATGTAAAAAAATAGAACCCATCATTTCACCACATGCACTCAATTTTTTTTTTTTCAAAAAATACGTATACTATATTTTTATGAGAATAATACATACACAAACTTTCAAAAAATCGCAGCTATCGAGGTCAAAAAACGTAAAGCTTGACATGGAATCAGTCACATATATTGTCTTGCTCAGGTCCAATAAAATAGTGAGGAGTATAAACGAGCAATTGTTTATTTATTCTAGAAATAATTCTGTAACTTCTGTTCTAATTTAATAACAACAAAATATACAACAAATTGAAAGCAACAAAAATAAACATTTTATGCATATTTTTTTTCGTTTATTTTATTTTGGTCTGTAATCAATATTTGATTGGAACTGCGATATTCTACTGGCTGAAGACCATTTCGCATCTATATATTATAGAATGGAAATTTATTTACAAATGCTATGGTGGCATTTACTAATTGTCTCCACATTTTTTTTTTAAATTATGATATATGATTATGATGATTTTTTACTAAATTATGATAGCTACAAATGCTGCTAATTATATTTATAATTTTATTAATAAAATTATATAAAATTGAAAAAAATTTGTGTTTTTTTCGGAAAAATTAGAAAAAAAAAAATAAAAAATAATGTCTATATGTAAATGACCAATGAATAAATGTAAGAAGTAAGTAGACGCAAACGATTTTTTTAAATTATGATTCTTTTAGTTTTTGTTTAAATAGCACCAAAAGTCCCTTTATAAATTGGATAACAGAATATTTCTTTATAATAATGTTTTATTTTGAAATAGCAGCTGAAGAAAATCTATGGATAAATGCAGAAGTTATGACCCTCATTTGGCGACTGCCTCTAAACCTCTTTTCTATGTCAACATAAGATTCACAACATTTTTAGCTCTCACCATGATCTGTTATTTAACGTACTACCAGGAGTGATCTGACTTATATTCCCAAATTGATCGAAAATTATTATTTTTTATTATATTTTTATTTTTATGAATTACAATACAAAGCAAACGGAAAGAGACAGAAAGGGATAAAAATGGTACCAATTTAAGTAATGCAGCTATATCCGTGTAAATCGGTATTTACAGTTCTCTGCCAACGTAGACTTGCAACAAAAAAATTCGAAATTTGCATTTTTAATAGGCGAGCAGGGATAAAAATGGTACCAGCTAAAGTGTTGCAGCTACAATCTTGAAATTTTGTATATAAATTCCTCTCTCCGCATAGAAGCGCTATGAAATTGTATTTTTCGAAATATGTACTTTTAAGGAGCGGGACAAAAAGGGATAAAAATGGTACCACTTTAAGTATTGCAGCTATAGTCATGAAATTTGGCATGTAAATTCATCTGACAACGTAGGAACGCAATCTAAATGGATATATAGAAAATTTGTACTTATAAGCGGTGAGCGAAACAAAAAGGGATAAAAATGGTACTAACTAAAGTATTGTAGCTAGATTCGCCAGATTCCTGTGTATACATTCCTTCGACCACGTAGATAGACGGGCAACTAAATTGATTTGTAGGAATTTATACTTTTAAGGAGTGTGCTGGACAAAAGGAATAAAAATGGTACTAGAATTGTGAAATTTGGTAGGTAAATTCCTCTGACAACGTCATTTCTTTATTTACCGCAGGAATGTGGTAATACTTCAATATAATAATATACAATACTTCTCTATTCGGTGTTTTGCGATGTGAAAATTTTTTAATAATATTTTTTATACCCTCCACCTAATAACATTGAAATATTCATTCAGGGACTCTATGAAGTATATATATTCTGGGTCGTGGTAAAATTCTAAGACGATCTAGCCATGTCCGTCTATCTGTTGAAAGCACGCTAACTGCCGAACGAAATGAGGTTAAAATTTTCCCTAAATGTATGGTTGCAGATCGATTGAGATTAAAAGTGGGCGAAATCTGCACAAAGGGAAACATTTTTTCCTTACAAGGACTGATTTTCAGTCTAATATTTAATATTTAGATTATTTAACCTATTTATTTGAGAATTTCTGCTTTTTATACACTTGAAATTTGAGGAATGTATTTCTAGTACCGTGAAAACACAAAAAAGTACAAAAAAGATTTACCGAGTGAAAAGCGACAAAAGGGGATACAAATGGTACGAATGATATGACAACAGCTAGAAACGTGAAATTTGGAATGTACATTCCCCTAATTGCGTAGACACTTAAAGTAGAGTGATTTTTCAAAAAAAACTGGTACCACTCAAATCATGAAATTCGGTGTATACATTCATCTGACTGTGTAGACGCGAAACATGAAGCAATTTTTCGAAATTTGTATTTTTTTTGTGGAAATGGGACAAAAGGGGATAAAAATGGTACGAATGATATGACAATAGCTAGAAACGTGAAATTTGGAATGTATAATGTACGTAAAATAGAGGACTTTTTCAAAATTGTTACTTTTTAGGAATAAAATTAGAAACGAGAGATAAAAATGGCACCAACCATATCGGTGAAGTTGAAATCATGAAATTCTGTGAAGATGCGAAACAAAAAGGCTTTTTTCGAAATTTTTACTTTTATGCGGAAAATGGAGCGAATGGGAAATAAAATGGTACCAACCAAACGACTGCACACAGGTACCAAATCCATTTTTTATGGCATAAAGTCGAAAAATAAACATACAGTCTTCTAATTTCGCACATTTGCTAGACATATCATACGCAAAAAATAAAAATAAAATTGGGCCGATCGGACCACGCCCACTACCACCTCCCATATAAACTCAATATATAAGCAAAATAATTATCACCCTGTATTGGTACAGGGTGACCAAAAACAAAATTTTATGAAAGCTTAAAAGAATGAAGATTTGTTTATTTTGACGAAATGTGTTTTTCCAAACATTATTACAAAAGCAAAAAATAGCATACAAATAGTATACTTTAAACTGCAATTTAAATAATTATTTCAAGAAATAAAGTAAAATGTATACATGTGTACAACAATGTGAATGATGTTGTATACCATTTTAAAGGTACTTTCAATACCTTTTAAATAAAATATTGATGGGTCTCGTACACGAAACTAATTCAGAGATATAATCATATATATGTCTATGGCTAATCAAAAACTGTGCTAAAATAAAATGAAAATTTTTGGAGTTTACCGAAAAATGCTGACGAGATATTAATTCCACCATGAACTAAAGAGTGATTTTTTTGAGGTTAGGATTTTCATGCATTAGTATTTGACAGATCACGTGGGATTTCAGACATGGTGTCAAAGAGAAAGATGCTCAGTATGCTTTGACATTTCATCATGAATCGTCTTACAAACGAACAACGCTTGCAAATTATTGAATTTTATTATCAAAATGCGTGATCTGTTAAGAAAGTTCATTGCGCGCTTCCATTTTATGGTCAGTTTAATCGACCCACTGAAGCGGCTATTCGGGCTATTGTGACTAAATTTCGCACCAAATTTACATTGTTGGACATTAAACCACCAACACGCTTACGTAGAGTGCGAACTGAAGAAAATATCGCAGCTGTATCGGCCAGTGTTAATGATGACCACCAATTTTCGATTCGTCGCCGTTCGCACCAATTGGGTCTCTGTTACTCAAAAACGTGGAAATGCCAAAATTGGACTAAGCGGATGGACCACCTAAGACGCAGCCGCGGTCAACATTTAAATGAAATTATCTTCAAAAAGTAAATGTCATGGACCAATCTAACGTTTCAAATAAAGAACCGATGAGATTTTGCAAATTTTATGCGTTTTTTTAAAAAAAAAGTTATCAAGCTCTTAAAAAATCACCCTTTACAACCTCAGACGAACACTTTCACATTTACACTTTGAGTCAAGTTGAGTCATACATATAACTTTTGGTCCACGACATTTATAGATTATGTTCTCTACAAATCACAAAATTACAACATCTATGAAATTGCCAAATTTTGCAAAGGACCTACCCGGGAGATTCGCTGACAACTGACTATGACTCTGGGAAAACGCATTTACTTTATATTTCTTCACGAAGAATGAAATAAATTTGCATATGCAGAATGAAAAAGTAAAACGGGCGTCCAGTTCAGCAGGACCCAATCATATATACCCTCCTGGAGCATGGAGTGCATTCCACGGTATCACCAAAATTCATTATTCTAGATACAGTCGTTTGGTTGATACTAATTTTATCTCCTTTCAGACATTTCTCCCTAAAACTAGAAAAAATATTTTATTTGACAAGGATATGCTGTCAGAGAAATGTACAATAGAGCGTACCAGGTTACAAGTAAAAAAAAAAGTTCGCCGTACACCTTCGAATATGAAGTATTATTGAAAGGTAGTTTCAAACAAATTTTTTTTTATTTTTTTTATGCCGAACGTAGGGGTCGCGCTTTTACATTTTTCTATATAACTTCTGCATTTATAAACGGATTTTAAAGTGTGATACATCGATGTTTTTGTCTCGTCGAGGTAGATTTTTTTTGTCTTTGAAGTCATTGAGCTCAAGCATGATTCATGATTTTATGTGAGCTTTAATTTTCTGATATTAGAGTGGTACATTAGGGTAGTAGCAACTGAGATATGATGGGTAAGTACCACAAGCTTTGTTTTTAGAAGTGTACAATTTGCACCAGTCTTTCAACTTTTTATTTGGAATTTTATAAGCAATACAAATAATTTTAAAAGCGGACTAATGTTAAAAATAAATATCTTTACGTGGCGTTTGTGGGTTCGATTCCCAACATAGTCGCTGCACTAACTTGCCATAGTCACCCGGCTCAATAAAAAAATTGGAATAAAAATTTACTTTGTATTATAATTCATCTTAAAAACTTTTCTTGTAACTCAAGTATCCTTTAAATAAAATGGAGCTCATGCATTCACGAGCAGAAATATCTTTGTCATTTGAAAATTGACCGAGATTATTAACTTTGTACTACGGAGGGCTACCTCCAAAACCTACCATACCATACCTCCTAGCTACCATACCAAAATCATCTGCAAAATACCTCTGGTCTAAGCATGTGAAAGATATCGTTAAGACATCAAAACATATTGAATTATTTAAAACGGACGGTGACGGAATAAAATATCAGAAAACCGAATTGCTGTACATAGAACATGGGTTTACTCTTATGATACCCTGCAGGGTGAGTGTATAGGAAATCAGGGTGAGACAAACATTTTCTTCGAATATTGGACGTAATTTCAAATTATTATATAATAATAAAATATGACTTAACCTACTGTAATAACAGGCATTTGTAACAGACTTCTCAAAAAATGGACCACTGTGTTAGGCCACCGACCGCGTGTTCACTACTTTCTTAGCCCAACTCCGCCAATAAAATTTATTTAAAATTTTGATCATTTGTAAACAAAGAATAATTTGGCAATCAATTATTGTGGTTGTTACCCGTACTGTTGACTGACTGACTGGTTGACTGTTGGTGTTGCATTTGTTGTTGCTAGTGTTGCCGCGTGCGTGTTTTGGTTTATTGATGTTATGATTATGGCCACTGTTGAAGTTTGGCCGGCGATTGGGCCATTTTGGGGTGTTCGCACTATCGTACATAGTACGAGTACGAGTAGCATGTATTTGAGATGCATATTTTATCAGGCTGTGATTTGGCTTTTGTTTGGGGTTAATGTAATACAATTTCATTTCATTGTTGTTTTTCTTTCTTTCTTTGGCATTTATTTCTATGTACATTGTACATAGGTAGTCAGTCACTCACTCACTCACTCCCAACGTGCGGGTACTTTTATTTATTTTTGGCTTTTAGATTTGTTGGGATTATATAATTTCGAGGAAATGAACATATTTAACTATTCGAGCAGCGAGCAACGACGACGATGAATGTGATTTATGAGCAATAATACCAGCAACTACAGCACCACCAGCAGCAACAATAACAACGCCTATCGAACAATCCCACCGAAATCTGGAAATGAAAAAAAATCACACACAAAAAAAAGTTGGTCAGTGGGTTTTATGGCTGTTACACACAACGCGTTCGGAATTCAATGCGAGTGCGAATTGAGCCATTAAAGCATTATTCAATTTCATAGTTAGTTCCTTATTACACGGAGCGGCGAAGAGCAGAGCAGGGCAGAGTGGAGTAGAGTAGTGCGAACACCACCCAAAGAACGTGAGTGGGGGTTTTATGCAAAACACTGTGATTTCCTGTGTCGTCCGAGGGGGGCGGGAGGAGTGTTCAAATTCATTTAGGATTTGCTATTATGCAAAAATTGTCACGCCAGGTAATTATATAGCACAGAAAGCATGGCAAATGAATAATAAACGAATTATGATAAGTTATGGCGTTATCTGTGGCAGCAATCTTGAACTTCCTTAATGCCTACTTAAGTCGCCAGGCGCCGCCATAATATTTCAAATGGATATCTATAAGGTGGAGAAGAAATATTAATCGGTTGTGCTTACAGGCTATAAGTGTGGTTGTTATCAGACTGTGTGCTGGATGGGACCTCAATTTAAAGTTCCTTTATGGCATGAACTTTCCTGGAAAGTATTTATTACGTAATAACTACTATATTATTCTGTACGCCCCAGCATTTTTTCGTGATTTAAACTTCTTCAGAATATGAGTTTTACTCTCATCCTACGAAGAGGGGTGAAAACTTTAATTAAAATTACGATTATTTAAAAAACTGTATCGAATTTAAATGCTCGTCCCATATTTTTACCATATAATTGTAAGTGATACGTTGAAGAACTTTCCTCCTTCTCCAGGCCATAGTTGTCGACCCAAAATCCTCAACAAACAGTAAATTCTTTTAATTCTATACCCTCCACCTCCAGGATGGGGGTATACTAAGTTTGTCACACCTAGAAATATCTACCTGATACCCTACAAAGTTCTTGATCTTATAACATACTAAGACGATCTAACCATGTCCGTCCATCCACCCGTGCGACCGTCTGTTCAAAGCACGCTTGTATCTAAACGAAAGGAGATAGGACGTCCAAATTTTCCCAGAATACGACTTATAGTTGTAGATCGGGTGGGATTGCAAACGGCCGAAATCGGCACACGGGGAAAAAATGTTCCCTCACAAGGACTGAAAATACGCCTAATATTTAGAGTATTTCATCATTTTTTTGTTCGCTTATAATGTTTTTGACATTTGGTATGCGCATTCCCCTTTGAGTGGGGTTAGATGGGACAAAAAGGGATAAAAATGGTACTTATCAAACGACAGCAGCTAGAAACACGATATTCGGTGTGTACATTGTACAAAATGGTACCTACCAAACGGCTTACCTAGAATCATGAAATTTGGTGTATGCATTCCTCTGATTGCATAGACACATAAAATAAAGAGATTTTTCAAAGTTCGTACTTTTAGGGGTTAAAATGCGAAAAAGGGGGATTAAAAGTGTACCAGTTAAATGGCCACAAGTACAATCATGAAATTCGTAGTATACATTTATCTGACTGCGTAGACACGAAAAATAAAAAGGTTTTTCCAAATTCGTACTTTCAAGGGATACAATGAGAACAGAGGGATACAAATTGTACAACCAAAACGGTTACAGCTAGAATGATGAAATTTGGTATGTGTATCCCTATATTTTTATCCTATTTTAATTCCAAATGTAGCAATTTTGAAAATCCATTATCTCTCACGTACACAGTGGAAGATAACCTAACTTCATGATTCTAGCTACAGCTGTTTCTTGATGCCAGTTTTCTTAATTGTGGCCCTTAAAGTACGAATTGGGAGAAATCCTCTTATTTCGCGTGTCTACTGAATATCATTATTCTAGCTACAGATTGATTGGTACCAATTTCATCACATTTTGATCCTAAAGGTTGGAATCTCAAAATATGTATTTATTGTTAGTGTCTAGGCAGTAAGAGCAATGTAAACAATCGGTTGGTACAATTTTTATCCGCCTTTCGCCCCATTTCCGCCTAAAAGTAAAAATTTCGAAAAAAACCTTTATGTTGTACGCACCTAATTCAACTTCAGCGGTTTAGTAGGTACTATTTTTATCCCTTTTTCCAATTGTATCCGTTAAAAGTACGAATTTTGATAAATCCATCTATTTTACTTGCCTACGCAATTAGAGGGATTTGTATTCCAAATGTCTAGCTCTTATCGTGTCATTGGTACGATTTTTATCCCTTTTCATCCAATTCGGCCCGCTAAAAATGTTATTTCCTTTTTTTTGAAATACTTAAAAGTTTCTTTAAAGTGTTGCAAATGAACCACATCTTCTCTAGTTTCCATTTCTTTTTCAAAAAACCGCCGCTACCGGGAGTGGAACAGCGGACCTTCTGTTTGATACTACGGCACTCTAACCATCACAGCTATCCTCTGTTGTGAGTACTGCATAACTAAAGCAATCCATTTTGTTCGTTAGAACTGACAATAGGAAACTTATTATTATTATTATTTAGTATGACGTAATAACGAAAATTAATATTAAATTCAATTAAATATATTAACACTACTCAATTTTACTGATATTATGTAGTAATATTAATAAAGCAATAAATTTGTATTTTTTTAAGCAAAAATGCTTAAATTATTAAAAATATACAAAACTAAACATTGTTTATTTATTTATTCGAACCCGAGACCTTCTGGGTGCAAAGCGGACATCTTACCTCGGTGACCCCGTACTAGAAATTCGTTCCCATTCACTTGTGAAAATGCTACTCGTAAAATGTTACAGGATATTAGCATATTATCAACTTTTTTGGAAGTTATTTTATTATTTTTATTTTTCACTTCTTTGGATGCTCTCTTCTTGCTGGGTCTTTGTATAGAAAATGGAGGCGATGATACTGACCTTTTTATTAAATATGTTCACGAAAGGTTGTTAATTAACTGGTCAGCTAACAAATTTTCATGGCTGGGAGCCAACGATTCAAAATTAAACCTCTTATCAGCTATTAAAGTTATCTAAGCAGAATTTTGGGCAGCATCTATGCTTCTATGTATTCCATTTGTTTTAATTTCAGTTGGGTGCTTTGGTTCAAATGAAAACAAGTAAGGAAAGGCTAAAGTCGGGCGGGGCCGACTATATAATACACTATACCACTCCCTGCGTATATACCTCTCTTTGATTACTAAACCCAGGTATTTCATGGGAGCAATTTGAATTTACTTTAAATTCTTTTTTAGTCATATTTAACGAATTCTGTAAATAATAAAGTAATTGATCCAATTTTCCAGCAGATATTCCGAGTAAAGTAAATATAACATGATCTGGAAAAATTTATCAACATCGAATGATAAATACAGATTATACAGCGGTAATAGGATGAATCGAACGGACATTTGAAGGGGGCCTATAACAACACTTGAGGCCTGTGCCAAAACATGCGCATATATATTTCTCATCCACGATAGGTGTTCCTAGTAGAAACATATAATGATCTGCAAAATTTGATGAAGATCCGATAAAAGATGTAGTTTCTAGAGCTGTAATAGAGCAAAATGGGGCCCATTTGGGTTATACCAAAGTATGGACATATGGGAAAGGCTAAAGCGGACGGATCCACTATATGATACACCCCACTTTCTATCTCATTACAATTCAATTCGGTAAAAAAAGTGAAATTGGGAAGGATTTTTGAATCATGTAAATGTATGTGTTTGGCAAAAAATGTTAAATCGGAAATTACATTTGTATGGGGGTATATTGATACCTGGAATGATGTGACTAGGGTTTGGGGTTTCCCGGACTTTTTTCATTTCCCGGGAAAACGGGAATGAAAAAATTCATTCCCGGGAATCCCGGGAATTCCCGGGAAAAATTAATTTATTTATAGGTATGTCCAATATGGTTTATAATATCAACATTTAATAACTGGTGAGTTTATTTTCAATACTGTCATATTACAATTTAAAAACGAATGTTATTGTCAAAATGTTTTACAAATTATTTTTCATTTTACTTTACACCTTTTCAAGATTATATTCGGAACATACAAATTTATATTGAGAAATGTAAATTCATATTAGGAACATATAAATTCATAATGGGTGATGTAAATTTATAATAGGAACATGTTAATTCATAATGAGATATATAAATTCATAATGAAAATTGTTAATTTAATCTAATTTACCATTTCATAATGAAATATACAAGTTTGTAATAAGAAAATCCAAATTCATAATCAGAAAATACGTTTTCATATTCAGAAACTATGAATTCATAATGAACAAATAAATTTATAATGAGAACATTGATAAAATATGTGTTTCTACAAAAATATCTATAGAAAAACGTACATACATAGCTTCGATTATAAATTTTACAGTTCCTGATTATGAATTTATATTTTATGAATATATATTCCTGAATAAGAATTTATATCTTCTCATTAGCAATTTGTATGTTCTTATTATGATTTTATATTTCTCAATATGAATTTACATTTCACATTACGAATTTAGAATGCTGATTGTGAATTATCATGCTTCTATTATGAATTTACATTTCCTGTTATGAATTTACATTTCTCACCATGAACTTACATATTCTGATTATAAATTACATTTTCTCATTATAAACTTGAAAAGGTAGAAGTGTAGAACTTGTAGAAGTGACTGACACCTACACTAGATTCAAAATTGAAAACGATTAAGGAAACAAATAACTCATATGACGGAGAATGTTATGACACATTTAATTTAGAATATTCATTCGTCTGGAGACAAAAATATTTTATAGAAACAGGGGGGAATATTCTAAACTTTAAATAGAAACATAACAAATTAATTTAATAAATTCATAAAAAAATAAAAATATTGAAATAGTCCAGTCATTAATTCTTACAAATGGCCATTGAAATACACCGTTCTCTTGAAATTTTCCAGGCGAACAATTTTTATTGTATTCCTATTTTTAGACCATTTCTTTCTAGCTACATATGTAAAGTAAATTGTTCTTGAAGAATATGTTCACCTCGATTCTTCTAGGAAAACAAGAAAATTTACATTATGTAAGCCATAGTATTGTCGACATGATATTTTTATTTCACAATAAAGATCCTCAAAATAGACTCACAAAAAGTTTTTATTCCCCTAGCTGGGTTTCGCACAAAAAAGTTTTGTTTGTAGTAATATAATATAAAAAAAAACTCAACAAATACTTATTATTGTCAGTAATGTAAATACATATATGAATTTGAAATACATCTAAAAATTCCAATTTATATAGTAACATTAAATTATTGATCAACATAATAAATAAATTATTTTTATAATATTTCCCGTATTCCCGGGAAATTGACAATTTTTTCCCGGGAATTCCCGGAAAAATTTGGACGGGACCCGAAACCCTAGATGTGACCCACTTTCACCATGTATGTTTATTGGTGAAATATAATATACAAAGTTTGGCCAAAATCGGTTAAACATTCGGGAGAGACATTTGTATTGGGGCTATATCTAAATCTGAACCGATCTTACATACTTTCTCCATAGGCGTTTTAGATGGATTATAAGATGTGCCAATTTTAAAGAAAATCGAGTAAAATATGTGAATTCTAGAGTGGGAAAAGTCAAATCGGGAGCGACATTTGTATGGGGGCTATACCTAAATCTGAACCGATCTTACCCCTTTTCAGCACAGGCATTTCTAGTTCAATTATAAAATGTTGTGCCAATTTTAAAGAAAATCGGGAGCGACATTTGTATGGTGGCTATATCTAAATCTGAACCGATTTCCTCCAAATTGAATACCGATCGTCCTTGGCCAAAAAAATAACTTCTGCCAAATTTCATGATAATCGGAACACAATTGTGACCTGTAGAGTGCGAACAAGCTTAGATGGACAGCAGACGGACGGACAGACAGACATCGATAAATCGATTCAGCTGGTGCTTCTAAGCCGATCAGTATACTCAAAGGTGGGTCTAGCTCGATTATTTATTGGTGTTACAAACATTTGGCGGAAAACTAACTTATAATACCCTAGTCCACGAAGTGGTGTAGGGTATAAAAATGGCTCGTTGGTTATCTAAAATATTTTGTGTAATCCAAGAACGGAATTGGCAAACCAAATCAATCTAAAACAACAGTGGTATAATTAAAGCTAAATATTTCTATTAACTTCCATTAAGATGCCCTTCTATTTAATTTGCAGCTCTTAATTGTTTCACGTTTTATTGTTTAATCACGTTTATTTAGTGTTGTTATTGTAGTTGCTTATTTCACACTTCATTTATCTTTAATTTCCGATTAAATTAAAATATGAAAAAAAATGAAAACTTGAATCTTTGTCTTTTAGATTGTTATGTGGCGATATCCAATTTTTATCTTCCCAGTGATATTTTGGCGATATAATCTAGATTTCTTCCCGGTGGTTATCAACAATATCGCTTATATATCCTCCAGAAGTATTGCTTGCTTTCGCATTGTTTCGGGATCGCAAAAACGGAGATTACTTCCGTAATCGAATATGATTATTGTCACAATATTAATGCTCTTCTAAGCAATACGATTTCGAATCATTTTCGTATAAATTTACTTGTTGGGAAAATATAAAATTGTCATTTTGTAATCTATCGGATGAAGAAGACCCAATTTTTTCAAAAATATAAGCATACCAAGGTTTGATGTGATATTCCATCAAAGTGATATGTTTATTAAACGAAATCAGGCCAACGAACTTGATGAATGGACACAAACGAAGCATTGTCTTGTGTTGACTTATTAAAAAGACTATAAAAAATCACACAACCTCGATGTATCAAAGCATATCTTCTTCATATTTTGGGAAACATCTAGAAAATCAATATTTAAGAAAATACTAATTATAAGCGAATGAAGCTCAATACATAGATATGCTAAATAGGGGCATCAGCATCGTTGTCGCTAATAAACAAAACAAAACCAAGCCGAATCAAACCAAACCTTAATTTGAATATCGGCACTTGTCACTAGACAATTCGGGGAATGACCAATCTGAGATTAGCATATAACCTTTGGAGCAGATGAAAAGAAGAAGAGAAAGATAATGATGCTGATGGTTGGTTGCGTGTCCAATTCAAACAAACACCCGCTAAATTAACAGTTCGCACGCCAATCACTCACTCACTCGCTCTCTGGGGGTCCAACATTTTTGTCATCTTTAGCGGTCAAATGAGACCGAAATTAATCACTGGCGATGGTTTTTGGCGTTTTTGTGTCATAAATGTTAATAAATGCAAAACAGCATAAATTACATTAATTATGGACAATAAAAACACGAAAATGTTAATGATGCACTAAAAGCTCTAAATTAAAATAAAAATATGGGTGAAGAAATAAACAAAACAAAAAAAAAACATAAAAAGTGTTTACACATTTTAAAGAATTTTGTTTGTTAATTTACTGTAAACAACGGCATCTTTGAACTGTCTCTGAACACAGAGTCTGGCGAAGTAAGATCGTTAAAAAATTACAAAATCTAAAAACAGTGGCCGTTATGTAGGTTACAATGTCAATATCACGGTCAGTTACAACAAACATTTCATGGCGCGCACACATGACTCGAGAAACTAGTTTGATCAACGCCGAAACCGAAAACCCGACCAACCGGGTTTGTTTCACTTGTGTCTTCATGTCATCATATATTATGATTGGTCATAGAATTTTATGGTTATAATACATCATTGCCGCCATTTTTATCCATAGGATGCGACCAAAATTTTAAAGGTAATCAAAGGATCGAGGAAAACTAATAACAATATGCAAACAAATTTATAACATTTTCCGATGTATTTTGGCTTTCTAAATTCGAAAATAAAATTAAAAAAATAAATAAATTAAAAACATACCAAAAATTCCAATTTTCGTATTTCGAAGATACCTTTAACATTTTTACTCTCATTTTGGAAATATAAGTCCGCTTATATATTTTATTAAATGTACTTTTGATGGCTACAAACTTTCGCATAGATACTGTGGTTTAGGAAAAGTCCACAAAAAATTGTGATTTTATGAAAACCCCATTAGAAAAGTAGATAATAAATTGAAAAAAAAAATATATATATTTTGGTTTATTTTTTAAAAGCTAACATTCGAACAAAGAAAACAATTTATATATTCTAATCTATTAATCTGGGTTGTCAGATTATTTTGTACGTCTATCGCCAAATCAATTGTCTAAAATCGCCAAAAAAAACCGCCAAATTTAAACAACTTCAGTTTTTGTTAACAAAAATCGACAAATTCCATTTTGCATTTAGTTCTTGTAGAAAATTTATGGAATTCAAATATTATATTTGAATTGAATATTTTCAACATTTCATGATAAAGAATTAAAACCTATTTTATTAGTATTTACTATTCTTAATAAAAGTTATAATTTTTCATATACCGTGACCTAGTTTAGGCAATTCATAATGCAAAATATTCATAATAAACAAGTAAGGAAAGGCTAAAGTCGGGCGGGGCCGACTATATGATACACTCCACTTTTAATCCGAATACAATTCAATTCGGTAGAAAATTGAAAACGGGAAGAATTTTTGTATATTTCCTAATCATAGGCTGATATGACCTGACCCAATTTGTCAAATCGAGAATAATATTTGTATCGGGGCTATATCCAAACATGGAATGAAGTGACTAACTTTCACAATAAGTTCTTCTTTTTGAAGTATAACGTGTTATGCGCAATTTTAAGAAATTCTCTGAAAATACGCCGTTTCTGGGGGAACAAAATTTGTATGGAAGCTATATATAAATCTGAACCGATCTAACACATTTTTACAACAGGTGTTTCCAGTTGAAATATAAGGTTTTTTGCGAATTTAGAAGAAAATCTGTTAAAATATGTGGAAATATTCAAATTGGGAGCGAAATTTGTATGTGAGCTATATAGAAATCTGAACCGATCTAACACATTTTTTCCACAAGTGTTTCCAGTTGAAATATAAGGTGGTTGGCGAATTTTGAAGAACATCTGTTAAAATATGTGGATTCTAGAGCGGAAAAATTCAAATTGTGAGAGAATTTTGTATGGGAGCTATATATAAATCTGAACCAATCTAACACATTTTTACATCAGATGTTTCCAGTTGAAATATAAGGTTTATTGCCAATTTTGAAGAAAATCTGTTGAAATATGTGGATTCTAGAGCGGAAAAAAATCAAATTGGGAGCGAAATTTGTATGGGAGCTATATATAAATCTGAACCGATCAAACACATTTTTACCACAGGTGTTCCCAGTTGAACTACAAGATGTTTTACCAATTTTGAAGAAAATCTGTTAAAATATGTGGATTCTAGAGCGGAAAAATGCAAATTGGGAACGAAATTTGTATAGGAGCTATATATAAATCTGAACCGATCTGACCTATTTTCGTCATAGGTGTTCCTAGTTAAAATATAAGTTGTTTTACCAAATCTGAAGACAATCTGATAAAATATGTGGTTTATAGAGCGGAAAAAGTCAAATCGGGAGCGAAATTTGTATGGGAGCTATATATAAATCTGAACCGATCTAACACATTTTTACCACAGGTGTTCCCAGTTGAACTACAAGATGTTTTGCCAATTTTGAAGAAAATCTGTTAAAGTATGTGGTATCTAGAGTGAAAAGGGTCAAATTGGGAGTGAAATTCGTATGGGGGCTATATCTAAATCTGAACCGATCTGACCTATTTTCACCACAGGTGTTCCTAGTTTAAATATAAGTTGTTTTGCCAAATCTGAAGACAATCTGATAAAATATTTGGTTTATAGAGCGGAAAAAGTCAAATCGGGACCGAAATTTGTATGGGAACTATATATAAATCTGAACCGATCTAACACAGTTTTTCCACAGGTGTTTCTAGTTGAAATATAAGATGTTTTACCAATTTTAAAGAAAATCTGTTGTAATATGTGGTATCTAGAGTGAAAAGAGTGAAATCGGGAGTGAAATTCGTATGGGGGCTATATCTAAATCTGAACCGATTTTCTTCAAATTAAATAGCGTTCGTCCTTATCCCGAAAAACTTCCTTGTGCAAAGTTTCATTTGGTTCTGTCTACAATTGCGAACTGTATCGTGATTACAAGAATAGATGGACGGACAGACAGGCAGACAGACAGACAGACGGACGGACATTGCTAAATCGATTCAAACAGTGATTCTAAGTCGATCGGCATAATTAACAATGGGTCTATCTCCCTTCCTTTTGGGTGTTACAAACAAATGCACAAAGACATAATACTCTCGTGGAGTGTATAAATAGACATCTGAGTGAAAGTTAATAAAATAGTTAGCTCTAATTATACCACTGAACAGTGGTAACTTACGGCCGCAACTTACTTTACTTTTTTTTGGTTTGTAATCAATATTTGATTTGAACTGGGATATTGTCCTGGCTCAAGACCATTTTGCATCTATATTTAATAGAGTGCAAATTTATTTACAATGTATTATACTGATGTAGGTCAAAGACATACTCATTGCAGCCTCTCGTAATGGTGGGTTGGTGATTGGTTAGTCAACGAGTCAGACCTTTTTTGTTATACCCTACACCACTTCGTGGTCTAGGGTATTATAAGTTAGTTTCGCGCCAAATGTTTGTAACACCAAGAAATAATCGAGCTAGACCCACCTTTAAGTATACCGATCGGCTTAGAATCACAAGCTGAGTCGATTTAACGATGTCTGTCTGTCCGTCTGTCCGTCCGTCCGTCCGTCCGTCCGTCCGTCCGTCCGTCCGTCCGTCCGTCCGTCCGTCCGTCCGTCTGCTGTCCATCTAAGCTTGTTCGCACTCTACAGGTCGCAATTGTTGTCCGATTGTCATGAAACTTGGAAGAAGTTATTTTTTCTGGTCAAGGACCATCGGTATTGAATTTGGAGGAAATCGGTTCAGATTTAGATATAGCCCCCATACAAATGTCGGTCCCGATTTGACATTTTCCGCTCTAGAAACCACATATTGTACCCGATTTTCTTTAAAATTGCCACAACATCTTATAATCCAACTAGAAATACCTAAGCAAAAATTGGGTAAGATCGGTTCAGATTTAGATATAGCCCCCATACAAATGTCGCTCCCGATTTGATATTTTCTGCTCTAGAAACGACATATTGTACCCGATTTTCTTTAAATTTGGCAGAACATCTTATAATGCAACTAGAAACACGTATGAAAAAATTGGGTAAGATCGGTTCAGATTTAGATATAGCCCCCATACAAATGTCGCTCCCGATTTGACATTTTCCGCTCTAGAAAAGACATATTGTATCTTATTTTCTTTATATTTTGCAGAACATCCTATAATGCAACTAGAAACACGTATGCAAAAATTGGGTAAGATCGGTTCAGATTTAGATATAGCCCCCATACAAATTCGCTCCCGATTTGACATTTTCCGTTCTAGAAACGACATATTGTACCCGGTTTTTTTTTTAAATTTTGCAGTACAAATTATAATGCAACTAGAAGCACGTATGCAAAAATTGGGTAAGATCGGTTCAGTTTTAGATATAGCCCCCATACAAATGTCGGTCCCGATTTGACATTTTCCGCTCTAGAAACCACATATTGTACTCGGTTTTCTTTAAATTTGGCAGAACATCTTATAATCGAACTAGAAACACCTATGCTGAAAGTGGCTAAGATCGGTTCAGATTTAGATATAGCCCCCATACAAATGTCGCTCCCGATTTGACTTTTTCCGCTCTAGAAACCACATATTGTACTCGGTTTTCTTTAAATTTTGCAGAACATCTTATAATCCAACTAGAAACACGTATGCAAAAATTGGATAAGATCGGTTCAGATTTAGATATAGCCCTCATACAAATGTTGCTCCGGAATGTTTAACCGATTTTGGCCAAATTTTAGATATTAAATTTCACCAATAAACAGACATGGTGAAAGCGCGTCACATCGTTCCTGGTTTCAATATACCCACATACAAATGTCCTTTCCGATTTAACATTTTTTGTCAAACACATACATTTACAGGATGCAAAAATCCTTCCCGATTTCAATTTTTAACCGAATTGAATTGCAATGAGAATTGTTTGGGTGATGCCCATATGTCCATACTTTGGTATGACTTTGGTATACTACTGTATAATTTGTATTGGATCAATTACCATATTATTTACCATATTCGTTAAATTTGACTAAAGATGAATTTATAGAATATAAATTATATTCATATAATTTATATAATTTGTATGAACTACATAAAATTGCTCCCATGAAATACCTGGGTTTAGTAATCAAAGCGAGGTACATACGCAGGGAGTGGTGTAGGGTATTATATAGTCGGCCCCGCCCGACTTTAGCCTTTCCTTACTTGTTTTTTGTTTATATTGGAAACTTCAGTTATTACTAGTTAAGAAACTCTTTCATAAAATTAACGAAGTTCCTCCATAAAATCTATGAAACTTTATTTTAGTTTTTTCGTTTGAATCTATGAAAATTTTTATAAATCATATTATGGAAAATAATGAATTTGTATGACAAAAGTTCATCGAATGAAAAACTGCATTTCATAGTTTCTAAGAAATGTTTCATAAATTCTATGTCACTTTTCATTGATACGTGCTTTATGAAACATGTTTCATACATTTTATGAAATGTTTCTTTGGCGACTTTTTAATGAAAATTTTCTCTGAGATTAAGACAAAATCATAAATATTATGAAGATAATTCTTTCAGTGTATACTATATACTAGGCTATTGTTTGAGAAATATTATTTTTTAAAAATAATTTCCGATTAAAATAGTAGATCATACGAATTCTTTATAAATAAAACAGGTTATATGGAGTCTTTTTGTTTTGAATGACATAATTACGATTTGAAAGCGTAGTTTAGAGAATAGCAGGGACACAAACCATTCCATTTTAAATAGAAACACTTTAAACACTATTATTTCAAAGCACCTAAATAATTATAGGCTATTATTATATTGAGTCTCCTAACATTGATTTATTTTCTGAAATTTTAGAAATAACACTTTGCGCGATATTTCGTTTTAAAATATACAGAATACACGGTGACATTTACACATTTAATGCCAGCGCTATAATTGTTTTATAAGATATGGGAAATTGGATAAAAACACGTTTTTATAATTTTAGGATTTTTGCAAGGCTTAGTGGCCCAATTTTTTGTCAACTTTTATTTACCGAAGTGCTTTGAGAAATTTTTCTGGAAAGTGTATCGGACCTAAATATCAACAATCACAACATCCATTTTATGGTAATACTATGGAGCTGTTGATGTTAAAATGTTATGACTTTGAGTGTGGTCCGTACAATTTCCATCCGTATAGCTGGTCGTTAGGATGTGTTTAAATATTAATTAAATTCGAAATGAATATCAAATTTTCTACCTGCTCTTCAAATAAAATTTCAAATAAAAGTCGTTTAAAAGTCATATAAAGAGTGATTTTTTTGAGGTTAGGATTTTCATGCATTAGTATTTGACAGATCACGTGGGATTTCAGACATGGTGTCAAAGAGAAAGATGCTCAGTATGCTTTGACATTTCATCATGAATAGACTTACTAACGAGCAACGCTTGCAAATCATTGAATTTTATTATCAAAATGCGTGCTCTGTTAAGAAAGTTCATCGCACGCTTCCATTTTATGGTCAGTTTAATCGACCCACTGAAGCGGCTATTCGGGCTATTGTGACTAAATTTCGCACCAAATTTACATTGTTGGACATTAAACCACCAAGACGCTTACGTAGAGTACGAACTGAAGAAAATATCGCAGCTGTATCGGCCAATGTTAATGATGACCATCAATTATCGATTCGTCGCCGTTCGCAGCAATTGGGCCTCTGTTACTCAAAAACGTGGAAATGCCAAAATTGGACTAAGCGGATGGACCACTTGAGGCGCAGCCGCGGTCAACATTTAAATGAAATTATCTTCAAAAAGTAAATGTCATGGACCAATCTAACGTTTCAAATAAAGAACTGATGAGATTTTGCAAATTTTATGCGTTTTTTTTAAAAAAAAAAGTTATCAAGCTCTTAAAAAATCACCCTTTATTTGTAGATTGAAATACATTTCTGTGCATATTATTTCTTTATTATGAATACGTCGTGCTCTGGTGAATCTAAAAACACAAATTTAAGGCAATGACAAAGAGCAAATCTGGCTAATCTCGTTTCTGTTATGGCAAATGTTATCAAAATGGAACGGTTGTAAACTTGAAAAATGAAGAAGAACGATTCATCAATTTTGTACTATATGAATATGTTACAGTCGTTCGAATCTGACCGTGAATGTTGTGACGAGGTACAGTGAAGACGGGACATACCGTACAACAACAACCTTTGCATTGTTGCGAGCGATGCGAGCACATGCATAACATAGAATTGGCAAAGTGAAATTTTTAGTGTGTCGACTTAGTTCGGTGGAATATTTTGTTTATCAGCGCTTCTCATTTGTCATATGTGACCGTTGGTACTAATATGAACCCTTATTTAGGTCAAAGACATACATTCCTTGCGAAAGTTCTGACGATATGGGATAGCGCCCATCGAAACTGCGCAGTAAAGTTTTAGCTGCAACAATAAAGGTCTCACTTTGCCTTTTTGCTAATTTTAGGTTCTGCTGAAGACTTTCAGCACAAACTTTGGTCTTGAACCAAAATAAATGACAACACATACAACATAACAGACCAACTATACATACAAATCAACATAATTTTTTTTTGTTAATTCCAAAAAAAAATTATTCAAAAAAAGGTAAAAAAAGGTAAATATCGTTTTTTTAAAGGCGTTGCAATTTCGCTTGCATTTTTTGTCTTTCTTTCTTTTATTTTTCGTGAATAATTTTGATCACCCTTGAATATTTTTCCATTCAAAAGTTATACAATTAATTAAAAACATATAATAACCAATTAATATTATTTATTAAGTTTCAAATTTATTTATCATTTTTCGCCATCAGGAAACTCCAAGTGTTTCATCAATTGTTATTAGCGTAAATTTCTTTTGAACAGCTTTATTTGAAATGGAGTAGGCCCGGGCTTAATAAGGGCCTTTGGTTTGTTGTAACTACATTGTCTAACTTGATTTTCTCCACAATATGATAACTTTTAAACACATACACTCTTTGGCTTGTGCATAAATGTTCATTAATTGATTTGTGTATAATAAAAACGATATAAGCGATAAAAATAAACAAAAAACAAACAAGCGAATAATTTAACAAAAAATAACCCATTAAACTAAAGAAGAAGGAGAAAACGCGAAAGAGTAGAAAACATAAAACCGAGCCACGCACAAACTTCCCCATTGTGGGTAAGCGAGAGTCTGCCAATCAGTCAGTCAGCCAGTCAGTCAATCATAATGACCAAGTTCCCCGACCTACCTCAAACATTTTCATGTTTTCTGTTTTGTTTTCAATATTCGGCCACGCTTTTTGCTCTGGCGATTTCATCGGTGTATCATCTTCATTGGGATTAATTTCAGCCATGACGATGATGAGATTTATCAGCGAAGCCAAATACAAGGCGCAGAGCAAATTCAAATTTTACAGATTTATGATTAGGCCCCTTAAAAATGGTTATAATTAATAAATGTTTCTGGCGGCTTTTATTTTGCGGAACGACAAAAATGTGACATTCACAACGGTATTGATACATACCCATCCACATCCACACATGTGAGTCTGTGTAAATCCCGATTTCATTCAAGCCATCATGATCATTAAAATCGTGAAGTGAAGTTTTTTTTCTTATATCTGTTTTTTTGTCTTGACCTACTTTTTGGGCAAATCAACGACGTCATGGAGAAGGCAATGAAATTTAATGCTCATTTTTCATCTTGTTTTTTTTTTTTGAGAAATTAATTTTACTTTTTTTTTGCTTTTGGCTTAAATGACATGGAGCCAACACAATCATGGTTCATCGGAGATGAAGACGAACGAACACTTGTTTGCAAAAAAATTAAAATGACGCCCTACAAGATGTTAAATATCATCAACACGTTTAATTAATCATATTCAGTTTGCAATAAATGTCTAAGTCAATATTCCCATGTTGGCACAGCCAACATACAAATGGGCAATGGCATTGACCTTGATGTCGGAGGCAAGGCAGTACATGATGACAAATTGCCAAAACCTTAAACCATTTTCTCTGATTCAGCAGAAGATTGGCGGGAGATTGTGGGAAAGATTTATTTTACCATAGCTAGTCAATGAGTAGATTATTGATGCTACTATGATACTAAACAGAGATACAAGCCTACCGATTTTAAGCCGACAAGCCGCCGCCGCCGCATGCTTCTGCACAGGCCGCGCCGCCGCCGATTTCATCGACTCATATCGACTTCAACCACGCCGCCGAGATTTGACGGAGATCTAACTCAGTCAAATCTTACTATTACAAAAGAAAATATAAATGTAGACTTAGACAACCTACTGCTGTGAAATATATTGATCTTTCTTTGAATTTGGTATCCCACTATATGATGACGACTATAGACAATTGAATGATTGTATTTTGATTTGAAAGTCGCATTTATATAAGTCAATTTCAGTACGTGTGGCCATGTGGTTCCTATAAATAACAATGAACAACAGCTCCTCTATTGTGCTTCTTTAGTGTGTCAAAGTAGGTAGAGTATTATTATTCTTTGGAAGGATTATGATATTCAAGCCTCACATGAAAAACTGTAATTACAAAAATATTTATTAAATTCATCCATATTATAAATTTTGGGAATGGATAAAAAAAACAAGTAAAAAGACATTAAGATCGGCCAGTTCGAATCTTATATACCCCGCACCACGGAGTGTATTCCACAGTAGATAGATTAGAGACTGTCGACATTACATAGAAGTGCATTACCATATTAGGAAACTTATGATGCTTCATTATTATAAAGGGTGATTTTTTAAGAGCTTGATAACTTTTTTTTAAAAAAAAACGCATAAAATTTGCAAAATCTCATCGGTTCTTTATTTGAAACGTTAGATTGGTCCATGACATTTACTTTTTGAAGATAATTTCATTTAAATGTTGACCGCGGCTGCGTCTTAGGTGGTCCATCCGCTTAGTCCAATTTTGGCATTTCCACGTTTTTGAGTAACAGAGACCCAATTGGTGCGAACGGCGACGAATCGAAAATTGGTGGTCATCATTAACACTGGCCGATACAGCTGCGATATTTTCTTCAGTTCGCACTCTACGTAAGCGTGTTGGTGGTTTAATGTCCAACAATGTAAATTTGGTGCGAAATTTAGTCACAATAGCCCGAATAGCCGCTTCAGTGGGTCGATTAAACTGACCATAAAATGGAAGCGCGCAATGAACTTTCTTAACAGAGCACGCATTTTGATAATAAAATTCAATAATTTGCAAGCGTTGTTCGTTTGTAAGACGATTCATGATGAAATGTCAAAGCATACTGAGCATCTTTCTCTTTGACACCATGTCTGAAATCCCACGTGATCTGTCAAATACTAATGCATGAAAATCCTAACCTCAAAAAAATCACTCTTTAATATGAATACTCCTCTATAAATATAAAACTTCAAGTATAATCACAAAGTGAATATAAGGCAGGAATCTTCTGAAATATGTCTTAAATATTATTAGGTAGAAACAATTTACCTGAAGCCCGATTTTTCCAATTAGCAATTTCTTGATTTCAGCTGCAGCCTAAATGTCTGTACCATTCTGATAGGAAAAGTACTAATATTGAAGATCCAATGAAGATATACGCACCTAGTTTCATGATTTTAGCTACAGCCGTTTGAATGGCACCAGTTTCACTCCTTTTACCATTTGGAACTTAAAAGTATGAATTTAAATAAGCTCGTACCTGATTTTTTTCGGCGTCGACGTAGACAGACGAGTGAAAATATGATTCTAACTACAGCCCAATTTAATCCCATTTAGATCCTGATGATACGAATATCGAAAGATATCTTTATTTGTCGCGTCTACGCAGTCAGAGAAGGGTACACACCGAATTTTATTAGTATAGTTTCAGCCGTTTGGGTTGTACCTCTTTTCCACTTGTATTCCTTACGCTATTAGACAGATGTACATTCCAGATTTCATGCTTCTAGCTGTTGTCGTATCATTGGTACCATTTTTATCCCTTTTTGTCCCATTTCGCCCGCTAAAACTTTTGGTGCTTGCATGCTGCAAGAAGAAGGCACGCAAGTGCGTATAAGCATACATTTTCCAAAAATTGATTAAATTGATTAAATAGTTTAAATATCAGGGGTATTTTCAGTCCTTGTTAGGGAATATTTTTTTCCCTCTGGACCGATTTCGTCCACTTTCAATCCCAACCGAGACACATTTAGAGAAAATTTTAACCTCCTAGCTCATTTCGATCAGCGGCTAGCGTGTTTTCAACAGACAGACGGACATGGCTATATCGTCTTAGAATTTTACCACGACCCAGAATATATAAATTTTATGGAGTCTCCGATGAATATTTAACCCCCATCCATAGGTGGAGGGTATAAAAATTATATATATTTTTTTGGAAAAATAATGAAAAAAATAGGAAAAATGTTGTTGATTTTTTATAGCTAGTATTCTATCAAAGAAAACAAACTCTTTTTGCAAAATATTTACGTATTCATGCAGAATAGGCTGTTCTAGATTATATCGGTGGAAGAAAACATTTCGAATTGCGAAACGCATAACCATTATGTTTTCTATTCGATCCCAATATCAGAAATTACAAATATTATTTCGCTGGATAACGATAACCTAACATCTGTTTTCTAAAAACACTGAACATTTTATAATATATATTTCCAGAAGTTTCTGATAGAAATACTCATTTGTATTTATTTTTATATTTCTTTATTTCTATACCCTCACTCTATAGAATAGGGACAGAAAAAAAGTGTAACGTATTGAAGGAGTGGCTTAATACCATAAGTATGTTTGGACCAAATCCGTTTCATGACTTTTTACGATGTTTGAGCCATGTATGACTTCATATTTGATCATGTTTTTATAAATGTGGACTCTGGGACCATATGACACGAACCTGCTAGTTCCTTCCACTCCTGCCATACGTTAAATTTAATTCTTTATAACTTCCGTATATATGTTCTCTGAGAGTGAGGGTATATAAAGAGTGATTTTTTTGAGGTTAGGATTTTCATGCATTAGTATTTGACAGATCACGTGGGATTTCGGACATGGTGTCAAAGAGAAAGATGCTCAGTATGCTTTGACATTTCATCATGAATAGACTTACTAACGAGCAACGCTTGCAAATCATTGAATTTTATTACCAAAATCAGTGTTCGGTTCGAAATGTGTTTCGCGCTTTACGTCCGATTTATGGTCTACATAATCGACCAAGTGAGCAAACAATTAATGCGATTGTGACCAAGTTTCGCACTCAGTTTACTTTATTGGACATTAAACCAACCACACGAATGCGTACAGTGCGTACAGAAGAGAATATTGCGTCTGTTTCTGAGAGTGTTGCTGAAGACCGTGAAATGTCGATTCGTCGCCGTTCGCAGCAATTGGGTTTGTGTTATTCGACCACATGGAAGATTTTACGCAAAGATCTTGGTGTAAAACCGTATAAAATACAGCTCGTGCAAGAACTGAAGCCAAACGATCTGCCACAACGTCGAATTTTCAGTGAATGGGCCCTAGAAAAGTTGGCAGAAAATCCGCTTTTTTATCGACAAATTTTGTTCAGCGATGAGGCTCATTTCTGGTTGAATGGCTACGTAAATAAACAAAATTGCCGCATTTGGAGTGAAGAGCAACCAGAAGCCGTTCAAGAACTGCCCATGCATCCCGAAAAATGCACTGTTTGGTGTGGTTTGTACGCTGGTGGAATCATTGGACCGTATTTTTTCAAAGATGCTGTTGGACGCAACGTTACGGTGAATGGCGATCGCTATCGTTCGATGCTAACAAACTTTTTGTTGCCAAAAATGGAAGAACTGAACTTGGTTGACATGTGGTTTCAACAAGATGGCGCTACATGCCACACAGCTCGCGATTCTATGGCCATTTTGAGGGAAAACTTCGGAGAACAATTCATCTCAAGAAATGGACCGGTAAGTTGGCCACCAAGATCATGCGATTTGACGCCTTTAGACTATTTTTTGTGGGGCTACGTCAAGTCTAAAGTCTACAGAAATAAGCCAGCAACTATTCCAGCTTTGGAAGACAACATTTCCGAAGAAATTCGGGCTATTCCGGCCGAAATGCTCGAAAAAGTTGCCCAAAATTGGACTTTCCGAATGGACCACCTAAGACGCAGCCGCGGTCAACATTTAAATGAAATTATCTTCAAAAAGTAAATGTCATGGACCAATCTAACGTTTCAAATAAAGAACCGATGAGATTTTGCAAATTTTATGCGTTTTTTTTTTTTTTAAAAAGTTATCAAGCTCTTAAAAAATCATATATATGTATATAAGTCGGTTTTGCCGACTGAAGCTTACTTACTTGTTTTTAATAAATTTCAATATTTTTGTTAAAAGTCTATCCACAAATATTTTTTTATAAAAGAAAACAAAGCATATTTGAAGAAAATCTATACAACATACATATATTTTGTAAAGGAGGTTTCACGCTATTTACACAAAAATAAAAAACATGATTTGTGTTGTCATTTATTTTGTTTTGAGACCAAAGGTTGTGCTGAAGAACTCAACATTAGCAAAATGGCAAAGTGAGACCTTTATTGTTGCTGCTAAAAGTTAACTGCGCCCTACCCTATCTCGTCAGAACTTTCGCAACGAATGTATGTCTTTGACTTAAATCAGGGTTCATATTAGTACCAGCGGTCACATATGACAAATGAGAAGCGCTGATAAGCACAATATTCCACCGAACTAAGTCGACACACTAAAAGTCTCACTTTGAGATAAAAATGCTACGAACTAAAAGACTACAGCAAGAGTGATGAAATTCGGTGAGGGAGTAACGTATGAAAAAAGGGATAAAGATGGTACCATCCAAATGGTCGCAGCCTCTATGGAATGCAATCCATGGTGAATGGTATATAAAGTTCGGCCCGACCGGCCTTAACACCGGTTTTACTTGTTTGTGGTATTATGTTTTAGTATGTAAGGAATATTGTATTTCCATAGATTGAAATAATTAAATTGAAATTGAAACCTTTTTACTGTAACTTGTATAATAATCATTTTATCGATTTCTAGCCACTGTGTGTCGGCTTTCTTGCTAGCGGATTTTCTGTTATTATGTCATCGTGCTGAAAAGTGGACAACAGAAAATGTACCAACAAAAAACATCATACTAACAACATACAAATATTTGTACGAATATCTGCCTTTACATATATATACATATTCGTATATATGGTGATAGTCAGTCAGGAGGAGCACTCAGTCGTTGGTGGGCAAAAGGCGAAGGAGGTTGGAAAATATTTCTGCCGCAAAACCATAAAACCACAGCTAACAACAACGAAAACAACACCAGCATCTGCAACATCAGCAACATAGTGTTGGAAAATACGAATAATTGTAAAATTGCAATATAAACATTGTGGTCAAGTTGGTGGAGGGTTAAAGCTTTAAACCGAAGCAACACCTCACACCACCCCAAACGTGACGAACCCATTTTACTATCATAGGCAACATGATGGTTGGCACTGTAACATCAGCCAATTCTTTTTACTAGTTTTCGGTCACACAATGTGTGATGCGCTCGATGCGAATCGATGGTGATGGTTGAGTTTGATGTTGGTCAGTAATCTCATATGCCAACGTACTTGGACTGCCATGAAGTGTGGAATATATGCAAAAGTTAAGTCGAGACTGTGTCAAGCTTAGTTATAAAGTTAAAAAGATTTTCATTGATAAGCTTAAGCTTACTTTTAAATGTTGTCGAAAGACGTACGTACTCCACATCGAGATGGTTGATTTGCAAAGCCATTGTTGAGTAACTCACACACGTATATTTGCGAGATTTCTTTTGGCAAACTGTTTGCATTTGTGCCAGAGGAGGAGTTTTCCAGAAATGTGTTACGTTTGTTGAAAAATAAAAAATCAAATCAAAACTTATAGTGTTTCGAGCATTTTTTGGGCTGAAGTTATTCCAAATTAAATGAACAGAATAATGCACTTCATCCCTAATGTATACATCGTGCGACACTAATTTTGGACCATGAAACTGTCTATAGATATCTGAAAGTGATGATCAAACATAGCAATGCTTTATACTCAGTTTTTCATTTTCAGGCCAAGATCGCGCTTCAACCTATGACGATCAATGGGACATATGTATATTAGAATGGGTCACGTAAACAAATTGCAATTTTCACAATTTTTTGTACAAAATTGAGCGCTGCGACGCACAGTGGTTCTAGTAGACATCTTTGAGTTCTGTAAGAAAAAAAATAGACAAGGAGTCAAGGAGTTAAAAATCTGGAAATCGAATATATTTTCGATTTTAAAGAAAATTAAAATTTTTATTTTTTTGTTTTATGTTTTTTAACACATTTCTACGTATTTGTTCATATTTGTTTTTTTTTCTTTTTAACATATTTTTACGTATTTGTTCATAATGCGAAGAAAAATTTTTATTTTTTTTTGTATTACAGATTTTCACGTTTTTCAGATTTTGAAAATTGAAAAGAAAACGTAATTTTTTTTCTGACTTTGTCGAACTGTTTCTCTCATATATTAAGAGATTTTGCACTCAATTTAATTTAGACATTTTTTATTAGAAATTGTGGTTTCTTAGATTTATTATGACTCCAAAACGAAGTTCGTGTCGAATATAGTTTGTTTCTAATAAATATTTTAAAAAAATTGATTTGAACTGGGATATTGTCCTGGCTCAAGACCACTTTGCATCTATATTTAATAGAATGCAAATTTATTTTTTACATATAGCATGGTGACATTTATTACTTGGCTGCAGATTACCACTATCATGATTTCCACCCTGTCTAAAGGTTTCGTTCAGGTGGTTTCGCAGTGACTTTTCAACATCAAACCCGGCCTCTTTAAGGAAATGATTCTCAAAAATGAACGAGAAGCACACCTCACTTGCCGAATTTGCGTTTAAAAAATCGCAGCAAGTAATAAAGTACACATGCCATCTCACAAGCATCTCATCGAGTTGCATATGTAAGTGTGTGTATATGCAGGTATAGTTACCCAGCAATACTTCTGCCGTGCCAATGCTCATTTGTTTTTGTTTTTTCCTTTGTATTTTTTTGGTCTGTAATCAATATTTGATTTGAACTGGGATATTGTCCTGGTTCAAGACCATTTTGCATCTATATTTTATAGAATGCTTATACACATACTTACCTTGGGTCCTTATCTAATTTTGGTTTTTTTTACAGAACTCAAAAATGTCTACTAGAACAAAAGTTATTGAATTTTGGTCGATGGATTTTGATTCTGAACCACTGTGCGACATCAATTTCCTTCTAATGTTCATCATTTAGGCATCATTCGAAAGGTAGCTAGCTCTCACTATTCATTTGAGAGCTAGGTATTGTCTAATATTTTAGTGATATTTTCAAAACATTTTTTTTTATAAAATCCGCTTTACTTTCACATTTTTGGTCCGTTATATCATTTTGGTGAAGTTATATCATTTTGCTTAAAATATATTTTCATTAAATAAATCTAAAATTTGATTAAAACAGGGATATTCTCTTGGCTAAAGACCATTTTGTATCTAAAATGGTCTCGATCCAGGACAATATGCCAGTTCAAATAAAACAAACAAAAAACTAAAATAAATCTGGAATTACTATGTAAATTAAATTTTTTATTCATCCAGGATTTTGTACAGGATAATTCTGGCGAGTGTCGAGAAAATTCTACTTTTGACATATGGCTACACTTTGTTTTATGCACCACAAAAAATCTGTTAAACGAGAAATCTGATGCACCAGAGAAGAAGAAACAAGTAAAAAGGGTTAAGTTTGGCTGGGTTGAACCTTTTATAACCACCACTATGGATTGCATTCCAAAGAGACTGTAAATTTTACAGAAGTGCAGTAACATTACAGGAAAATGATGAATGAATTTTTTAAGCCGAAACAAAACAAATAAAAATATTAAAAAATATAAATAAATATAAAATTGAAATTATTTCAAAAAAAGCTCATAAGGCAAGGCTACCCAGCCAAAAAGAGAGCACCCAAATAAGTTAAATAGATGTTCATCTTGTGATTCGGAAGTAGGGAAAATTGGGATCTCCTCCAATGAATTTAACACGGAGTTGTTATAGGAGAGATGTCCTTTATTTTGAAAGACTTAAAAGTTATTTTTTTTTAAGTATTGCAAAGGACCCACTTTTTCACTAGGTTCCATTTTTGTTTTAAAAAATCCGCCGTTACCGAGGGTAGAATAGCGGACCTTCTGGTTGCTACTACAGCGCTCTAACCATCTCAGCTATCCTCTGTTGTGAGTGCTGAATAACTAAAGCAAACCATTTTGTTCGTTAGAACTGACAATAGGAAACTTAACAAAATATTTATTTAGTATGAATTAATATATAACGCAAATTAAAATAAATTAGCATTAAATAAACTAACAACACTCAATTTTACTGATATTATGTAGTATGTACAATCAAATCATTCCGTAGCGGTGTCAAAAGTACGGTAAGTGCGGATTTTCTAGAACCCTTGTAACCCACATTAAGCGCGATTGGTCTTGATTTTAAGCCGAAACACGTCTTATTTCAAGAAATGTCGGATTGATTTAAGGCGATGATCGGATCAAATAGAGCAAAACACACTTACATGTAGAACATATGGATTAATTTAATACTTGATTTAATCGGAAAGTTGGATTGATCTAAGCCCGAATTCGAACTTGATTCGAGCTGATAATACAATCAATTTAAGAATGACCAATGTTGTACTTTAGTGTTAGTACTTTATTTAAGCTCGAATAATACTTGAAATGATCCATAAATAAGATTGAATTAAGAATGATAGATGTTGAATTGATACCAAAATAGGCTTGTTTTTATTTATTTAAGAGTTGTAATTTTTTTGTACAAAAGTTATAATTAAAGTAATGTGAAATAATAATAAAATGAAATTATTTTAATAACTGACGCAGACGGTAATCGTCGTCGTCTGGAGGCGTCATTTCAACAATATTTTCACATTCACTCATTTTTCCCGCACAAGTAAAAAATCAACCGACTTCTAGAAAGAACAAATCAGACTAATGCAAATTGACCGAAAATCTGCATGACACGACAAGAAAGAACCAACAGCTCGAACCAACCGTGGAAAGTTACATTAAGAGTTGTTTCTCTCTGAAGTAAGATTTTTCTTCTTAATTCAAGTCGAAAAATACTCAATTTGCAAATCAAGAATTCTATACTTGATTTAACTAGATCCTTGTACTTAAAATTAGAATTTTTGCATTATTCAAGAATTTCATTCTTATTCTAATAATTTCTGCGCTTGTTTTTCGAAGCTATCGCGTTTTCTACTTGTTTTAAGAATATCTGAATATGAATCGTACTTAAAAGTTTAATTACGATTTCGGCCAAAATTAAGAATTTTAAACTTAATTTTAGAATGCAATTTTTCTTTCTGTGTATGTATTAATAAAAATGAAATATTTGAAGTACATTAATAAAGTAATTAATTTGTATTTTTTTAAGCAAAAATTTTTAAATTGTTAAAATTTTACAAAATTAAACATTGTTTATTTACAGAGGTAATAAAATACAAAAAAAATTCCCGAGCCACGATTCGAACCCGAGGCCTTCTGGGTGCAAAGCGGACGCCTTACCTCTGTGACCCCATACTAAAAAGTCGTTCCCATTCACTTGTGAAAATGCTATTCGTAAAATGTTACGCGATATTAACATATTTGTGGATTTTATGGAAGTTGTTTAAAAGAACTTCCTCAAAAGTGGGGAAAATGCACATTTGGATTTTGAGAAGTGATTAAAATGTGCTTCCTCTGGAAGTACTTCCATCTTTTTGCTGTTTTATGTTTATATTAATAACATCGAAATTACACTTCAAGTCCGTTCGAAAAGGATATATGTAGGGCAGCAATCTTCAAAAAAGCTTAAATGCCCTAAATATTGGGGGTAGTGGGAGCATTTTCAGCTACAGCCGTTTGGTTGGTTGGATGTGTATCCATTACCTCTTACGTACGCAGTGCAAAATAACCTAACTTAATGATAAAATCCGATTTTATGAAAATATTTCTATTTTGCGTGTCTATGCACAGTCAGAGGAATATCATGATTCTAGCTGCGGCCATTTGGTTGGTACGATTTATATCCCTTTTTTCCATTTAGCCCCCCTAAAATTACGAATTTAAAAAATCCCTTTATTTTACATGTCTACGCCATCAGAGAATTGCAGCCGTTTGGTTTGTACCATTTTTATCCCTCTATCCTATTTTACCCATAAAAGTACGAATTTGGAAAAAATACTTTTATATTATGATCTACTCAATTATATCATAATACCGAATTTCGTGTTTCTAGCTGCTATCGTTTGATAGGTACTATTTTTATCCCTTTTTATCCCCACGGAAAAAACATGATTTTAGAAGGGTTTTCACGAGCGTTTACATCACAGACGGCTTGATCTAGGAACGAAGTATTTTACAAATCATAATTAGACAATCGAAACTTTATTTTCGTGGTGTGATTGGAAATTATTTTTCCATTTGTATGGACCGCGACCCGGCCTAATATTGTAGAAGGAAATTTGGTGTGAAATTAAGTGCCGATTTGAACTGTTGTACGTACCTCTGCAGATTGTGGAATGTGCTACATTTCCCACAATAGTTGGGTTTAATAGATACGCTTTTAACGCTTCCTGTGATTGCCAGTCAGTCTGTCGTATTTCCCCTTTTAACTTTGTCTACCAGGAAAAGCTGTAAAAGCCAACACAAGAAAAGAGAAAAACACAAACACCAAACCCACTGATCCATTAAAGTCCATCACTTCCTCATTGATTATTAAACCTGCAATTGTCAGAAGAAGAAGAAGAGGACGAAGAAAAACCACGGTGGAAAAAACTGAGGCAACAGCGATGAATGAAAAAACTCGCCGCCTATTGGCGTCGTTTTAATATGTTTTATGCCGCAGCGAACAGTGTTTGCTGCTACTGCTGTTTTCTGCTCCGAGTTTCGTTGTCAAGGTTATCGGAAAAATCTACTAATGCATTGCATTGCGTTGTGTTGCCATATTGTGGTTTTTCTACTTTGGCCATTATTGTTTTTAATGGACTTGAAAGCGGGCAAATGGCAAACACTGCACCAGTCAGCCAGTGAGCCAGCCAGCCGGCCGGCCAACAATAGTTGCCAGTTGCGGCAGCAGCAGTAATGGCGGCAATGGCAGTGTCAGTATCCGCCGCAATAGACGGGGGCCAACAAAATCATCATCGGCTACGATGGAAGTTGGTTGTTTGTCTGTCTGTCTGTATGTATGTGGTGCCGGTAGTTATTTGCTAATAGTTGTATGCATGTATATGATTTCAGAATAAATGTAGTGTTTTTTTCTGGCGGTTTATTAGTTTTGTTATTATTTACGAGGGTCGGTGTGATAATTGAGAGGAAGTAAAAAAATAGATTTTTTCATAAAGATTGGTATAATTCATGAATTATTTTGAAGTGATTGTTCAAATCAAACTAGGTAATAACAAGTAAAAAAGCCGTTAAGTTCGGCCGGGCCGAACTTTATATACCCTCTACCATGGATTGCATTCCACAGAGGTTGTCGGTTTTCGTAGAAGTGCAGTAATATTACAGGAAAATATATTTTTTTAATATAGCCAAACCAAAAGAAATACAAATATTGAAAAAATAATTTTATAAATAAATAAGGTAATGCTACCAATACTTCAATTCAAAAAATAAATATTCTTATATTTTGTATATATATTTATATTTTCAAAAATATTTTCCAATGCATAAATATTAGTAGATAGTGGGTGCTACAGTTGTTTGTAAAGAGTGATTTTTTTGAGGTTAGGATTTTCATGCATTAGTATTTGACAGATCACGTGGGATTTCAGACATGGTGTCAAAGAGAAAGATGCTCAGTATGCTTTGACATTTCATCATGAATCGTCTTACAAACGAACAACGCTTGCAAATTATTGAATTTTATTATCAAAATGCGTGCTCTGTTAAGAATGTTCATTGCGCGCTTCCATTTTATGGTCAGTTTAATCGACCCACTGAAGCGGCTATTCGGGCTATTGTGACTAAATTTCGCACCAAATTTACATTGTTGGACATTAAACCACCAACACGCTTACGTAGAGTGCGAACTGAAGAAAATATCGCAGCTGTATCGGCCAGTGTTAATGATGACCACCAATTTTCGATTCGTCGCCGTTCGCACCAATTGGGTCTCTGTTACTCAAAAACGTGGAAATGCCAAAATTGGACTAAGCGGATGGACCACCTAAGACGCAGCCGCGGTCAACATTTAAATGAAATTATCTTCAAAAAGTAAATGTCATGGACCAATCTAACGTTTCAAATAAAGAACCGATGAGATTTTGCAAATTTTATGCGTTTTTTTTTTAAAAAAAGTTATCAAGCTCTTAAAAAATCACCCTTTATTTCCATTCTATTTTAATTCCAAAAGTACAAATTTTGAAAAGCCCTTATCAGACGTACATAGTGCAATATAACCTAACTTCATGATTCAACCAATTTTTGCCGTAAAAGAAAAATTACGAATTTGGAAAGAAAACTTTTTATTATGCGTGTCTATGCAGTCAGAGGAATGTATACACCGAATTCCATGATTCCAGCAGCGCCCATTTTGTTGGTACCATTTTAACCCCCTTGACGTTTCTACGCAATTAGAACTTCATCATACTAGCTGTAGTCGTTTAGTTGGTACTATTTTTATCACTCTGTACCATAGTACGAATTACGAAAAATCCATTTATATTCCGTGTCTACGCAGTCAGAGGAATGTATACTCCGAATTTCATGACTCTAGCTACGGTCATTTGGTTGGTACTATTTGCATCCCCTTTTTCCATTTTAACCCTAAAAAGTACGAATTTCGAAATATTCGTCTATTTTCCGTGTCTACGCATTCAGAGGAATGTATACTCCGAATTTCATGACTCTAGCTACGGTCATTTGATTGGTACCATTTTTATCCCCTTTTTTCATTTTAACCCCAAAAAGTACGAATTTCGAAAAACCTGTTTATTTTAAGTGTCTACGCAATCAGAGGAATGTATATACCGAATTTCATTATTCCAGGTGTAGCCGTTTGGTTGGTACCATTTTTATCCCTCTATTCCTATTTTACCCCTTAAAAGTACGAATTTGGAAAAAAATACTTTTATATTATGTATCTACTCAATTAGAGGAATGTACACACCGAATTTCGTGTTTCTAGCTGTTGTCGTTTAATATGTACCATGTTTATCCCTTTTTGCCCCATTTCACCCCCTACAAATAAGAATCACTTTATGGTGCACGTTTCTGCTATAAGGGGAATGCGCATACCAAATATGAAGCAAATATAAACAGACATATTCCAAAAGCATGCTTAAATACGCTAAAAATTAGTGATTATTTTGGGTATTTTTAATCCTTGTGAGGGAAAAAATTTTCCCTTGGGCCGATTTCGCCCCGTTTCAATCCCAACCGATTTACGAGTATAAGACGTATTTATGGAAATTTTGGACGTCCTAGCTCCTTTCATTTAGAAGGTAGCGTGCTTTCAACAGACGGACGGACATGGATAGATCGTCTTAGAATTATATGATGATCTAGAATATATGTACTTTATAGGGTCTCAGGTCGATATTTCAAGGAGTTACAAACGGAATGACAAAGTTAGTATACCCCCATCCTGGAGGTGGAGGGTATACAACTAATAAACTACAAAAAAGATTTTCCCAAGGAACGATTCGAACTCAATACATTTTGGGTGGAAAGCGAACACCTTAGCTCTGTGAAACGATACGAAAAAAAACCGTTCCCGCTTACTTGTACTTGTAGGCTATTTTTTTGGAAATTGTTCAAAAGAACTTCCTCAAATTCAAACAGGGATTTTAGCTAAAATTAACATCTTACGGAAGTACTTCCATTTTTTTGCTCAGAATACAAATTAATATTATTTATTCAACCGTTTATAGGATGGCTGAAGACAATTAGGCACCAAATTACTATTAATATTGCCGATATAATCGCTGAAATTGTTATTTCTACAGGAAATATTTTTTGATTTCGTTTTCTGGGAATTGTTCCTATTTCCAATAATTCGAAAATATAGCATTCAAAAATTACAGTATTCATGACCAACTACACATAAATTGGAACAGTGGACCACTTAATTGAGATTGTGAAATATATTTCACTATTATCCAGTCAATTTGAAAATACAAATTAAATTGCCCTGAACGAAATGTGTAGTAATTTTAAAGAGGTTGGCCTCTACTCAGCAAAAACTCTTATTACCAAGTAATATTGGACATATTGCACAAAGGTCTTCACTACTTATTTTTCGGATCCGTTTCTAATTATTTTTTATGGATCAATAACAATGTCCAACAAATTAAGACTTTTTGTTTGGAACTGAAAGGGTATGTTGAGTAGACCATATTTGCAGAATAAACTTATAGTTTCTTTTTACAGTGGATCAGAGTTTAAATTTTTTGATCGAAGGGAGCGAAAAAAGTGTTGTATGGTGTGTCTGAGTGAATTATTATTGCCTGAACTATATTGTGGAATTTTATGAGGATTATTTTTGTAGAAGATTTTAAGCCGCTAGCTCCTCTGTCTATGTGCCAATTTGACCCTTTTTCTACATGTAAATAATAATCAGTTGGATCCTTTGGTCGCTATATCTCCCACGAAAACGTAACTTTTGTAAAAATATCCAATTGGCATTATTTGTTTATTGTCCACACATTTTTTGTCGAAAACGATAGATCTTCCCAAAATTGTGGACGCATTTTAACCCTAGTAATTTTTTGTTGACGTGTAATTTTGCTATTTAAGCGTGAAGAGCTTTATTTACAACTTTGGTGTCTTTGGTGACCCGCACTGAAATTTTCGGGCATTTTTACAGACCAAAAAAATTCAAACGAAAAACTAAAACAAATGAGCGTTGGCACGGCAGAAGTATTGCTGGGTAACTATACCTGCATATACAGATACTGCAACTCAATGAGATGCTTGTAAGATGGCATGTGTACTTTATTACTTGGTGCGATCTTTTTAAACGCAAATTCGGCAAGTGAGTTGTGCTTCTCGATCGTTTGTGAGAATCATCTCCTTATAGAGGCCGGGTTTATGTTGAAAAGTCGCTGCGAAGCCACTTGAAAAGACTTTTGACATGGTCGAAATCATGATCTTGGTAGTCTGCAGCCAAGTAATAAATGTCACCATGCCATTTATATATAAATTTGCATTCTATTAAATATAGACGCAAAATGGTCTTGAGCCAGGACAATATCCCAGTTAAAATCAAATATTGATTACAGTCGTTTTTTACTTCGACCTAAAAAATAAAACTTTAGTCGTTCCTAATTTCTAGACAGTGTAATTAGGGATTTTTTGACGACATACGAAAATCAAAATTTTTCCTGATTGTTGTTAAATCAATAAATCATTCATAATTTTGCTTTTATTGTGGAATGAAATTTATCCCCTTTCGGTCTCTTTCCACCCAATTCCACCAACAAAAGTAATGAAAAACTAACTATTTGGTTCCCCATATTTCCCCATACGAAATTTGAAAAATTTTCCCTCTGAACCGAGTTTGTCCATTATAATGGACCTCTGATAATTATCAATCCCCACCGATCTGCAGCCATTAGATACACATGTGGAAATTTTGAACCTCCCTCCTTCGTTCTGAAGCTTTCAACAGGCAAATGGGGGAATGGACAAGTGTGTCCAAAAATCCGGTTTTTGTAGAAAACCCGGTTTCGGTTTAATAATGCATAATCATTGCATTGCGTGATTAAAACCAGCCAATATAAGTCAATTACCATTAATAATTTTTTAGCTATTATCTTTTTGGCAACACTGGTTTAAACAGCTGACGCACGTTTCGTGTTTTGTTTCACTGTCGAACATCTTCATTTTGGTCTATAATTTAATCATGAATCGTCTTACAAACGAACAACGTTTGCAAATTATTGAATTTTATTATCAAAATGCGTCCTCTGTTAAGAAAGTTCATCGCGCGCTTCCATTTTATGGTCAGTTTAATCCACCCACTGAAGCGGCTATTCGGGCTATTGTGACTAAATTTCGCATCAAATTTACATTGTTGGCCATTAAACCACCAACACGCTTACGCAGAGTGCGAACTGAAGAAAATATCGCAGCTGTATCGGCCAGTGTTAATGATGACCATCAATTATCGATTCGTCGCCGTTCGCAGCAATTGGACCTCTGTTATTCAAAAACGTGGAAATGCCAAAAGCTTTCCTATAGCTTTTAAAAAATCACCAGCAATTGTTTGATTAAGAATATTTTAAAATTAATCACAAACATATGTGGAATAATTGCATATAAATCAATAGAATAAATTTGAACTAAAATAAATAAAGTATGGAGGCAATTTACTAACCTATTTGGCTCACGAATCTTACAAGTGATATACCAATCCGAATATAAAGCATCAGACTAATTAATTAATTTAATATAGACATTTGCCTCAGATTATTATAAATATAAATATTTTATAAATAATACATTTTGTAAATATTTGAAGAAAAAAACTATCAGTCATCATCAAATTCTGTTCTATCCTTCTCGAATTTTGTCTCTTGCTCAAGCTTCGAATGTTGTAGAGTATTTTTATCGTCAATTCACTGTACTACAATATATTACTTATAGAAATAACGTTTATATTTTATACGACGATATAATGGTTAGGCTTCTGTTTTTTCAACTCTACGGGAAAATCAAAATCATTACCTACTTCATTAAATATTTTCACTCACCCGAATATTATCGGTCCCTTCATCAATCTTCTGTGTCATTGTGTTTTCCTAATGCTAATAAGTTTCTGATATTAACTGCAGGTAATATGCAATGACTTAGAAAAATTTTGAGGTATTTTCTAAGAGTATGTAAATTTATATTTGAATGTAAATTTAATTATTTAAGAAACTATTACTGCGAGCATTCTTAGGAATTTCGAGTTTAAAAATTATTTTATTTGAAAATGGGTCTTACGTTTTTCAAGATATTCATAAAATACGCAATTAAGTCAAAATTAATATGAATTATACACAAGAAAAATCGATGCTATTTTAGAAAAGAAAGAAAGATTTTAGAAAGTAAGATTTTACAATTAATTTGCCCTCAAACAGATAAACCGACAGCCTCGACTACTTGTGAGTGTCACTCTAAATGTATTCCATTCTAAATAGATTTATGTAACTTGCTTAGACAAAATTTAAAAATTTGTCTTAGGTGAACAATCTTTATATTTGAAAATAGGTCTATTTATTCAAAAAAATATTGTTGTTAACATTCTTAGGAATGTCTTGTTTAAAAATCATTTTAAATTTCGGAATTTGGTCTTATAGTTCTCAAGATAATCCAAAAATGCACAATTAAACCAGCATTAATATCAATCATACACACCGGTGTTCCAAAAACAAAAGTCCATGATATCTCGGAAAAGAAGTAAGATTTCTCAATAAATCTGTCCTTAAATAGATATACCAACAGCCTCGACTACTTGTGATTGTATTCCAGTCTAATTTGATGTATATACCTTGCTCAGAAAAATTTTAGTTTTAATTGTATTCCAGTCTAATTTGATTTATATACCTTGCTCAGAAAAATTTCAAGATTTGTTTCTAATAGAACATAACTTATAGTTGAGAGTAAGTCTATTAATTCAATAAATTACTGTTGTAAGCATTCTTAAGAATGCTTTGTCCAAAAATCATTTTCAATTTCGAAAAGTGGTCTTACAGTTCTCAAGATATCCCGAAAATGCACGATTAAGCCCAAATTAATATTAATCATACACACCGCTGTTCCAAAGACAAATTTCAGTGGAGAAGTAAGATTTGGCAAACAATCTGTCCTCAAATATATAGACAAACAGCCTCGACCAATTCTGATTGCCACTCATAATGCACTCCTATGGAATTTAATTTATAGACTTAGAAATATTTTGATATTTTAAGGGACTATATAAAATGTTTGAAACGTAATATGTATATACTTTTTTGGTCTCCGAAGAATATTTCAAGGCGTTGCAAAATTATTATACACTCCTTCTTAAGGTGGTGTAAGGAACACTAAAAGTAGCCAACCTATCTGTTGCAACAAAAAGAAAATACTTGACACGGATAGAAGCTCCCGAAATGTTCGGAATGGGGAATATTTCTTCAGGAGGTAGATTGTTTCATAGGTTGAGCCAATCAATAAGCCAGCCTCGTTCTTTGGCTCGCAACACAACAAAATAGGCGTTCGTTCATTGTTACGCTATTTTGGCCACAAGTACACAGTGCGAAACTTTAAGCCACATTTTTCGACTAATTTTAAACTCTGGCCAATGTAACCGCTCAATGTAGCCGTATGTAAGTTGTGCTACAACCAACACTAACACTCACTCCAATGGTGCTGGAAATTGTTGTTTTTGCTTTTCTGTTGTTTCGGTTTTTAATTTAATTGATAGAATTCCACAAGCGGGAGGAGCGGTTGGGGTGAAGAGTGACTGATATAATGTTGATATCCAGCTACAGCTGTTGATTGTCTCGTGCGGTTAATATTTTTGGTTTTCCATTTGGATTTTATTACAAACACCATCACACACACAGACAGACTAGCAACCACAGTTTGCATTTTTTTAGCCATACACACTGACTTCGTCATACTCTAGACATACAACATACGACATACGATTACATACAAACATTATATAATTAATTTTACGAATTGCAAAGTGCAATGGAAAATGTTAACACTTTATTGCAAAATAAATTGTATGGACAAAGTGTGAATTTCGTCAGGCCAACGCAAAAAATGGGTACAGGTAACAGCCTATGGAAAATAGTTTCTTTTTTTGTTGGTGCCACAAATTGTACAGGGAGACACTTTTCCATTTTGTAGATTGTTGTTTGATTGCTCTAATAAATAATAATATGAATGATAATTGAAGTATTTTCATCGGTTATTCTAATAGCAGAGAGTGAAAATTATACAGTGCTCACTATTCAAATAGTAACTATATTCAGTATCTGATTGAATGTTTTTAATCAGCGCCACATGGCCAATCATAAGGCGGTGCTATGGTGTTGTCAAAGCAGTTTGATATTAATCATATGTGATCTGTCAAAAATAGCCTATTGAAAATCAAACCTCACGAAGTCCTTGTTAGGGATCAATTGTCTCTCATGACCGTTTTGGCCCATTTTCAATTCCCACCGATCTGAAACCGTTGGACACAAATGAATATACACTCCATCCTGAGGTGGAGGTTATACAAATAGTACAAAAATTCATAATTTTAGGGCACATAATTCATGGAATATCAGACCTTTTAAAAAATTCTTCTATATCAAAGAAATTGCAGTTTTGTTGTCATTTCTCTTCCTAAAAGGAGTAAACAAGATCATGAGTTTTACAACTAATTTTAAACTGATTTAGTTTTATATTACCGTGCAAGAAAGAACTAAAATTTTAGTAAATTTAAATAAATTGAAATTAAATACTTTTGGGGATATATATATATATGTTAGTGATGTTATTCAAAAGACTTTATTCAAAATAAAAAAATATTGTTCACATTGTCGCCAACTACAGTAACAAGACACTGTGCAGTAAATCAAGACTTTTTGAACAGAAAATCGATCCTATAATTCTGCAAGGGCATGTTGAGCAGACCATTTTTGCAGAATAAATTAAACTTATAGTATATTAAAACTTTGACCTGCTATCAAAAGAAATTCCGACCAGCTGGACTATAAGATTATTCTGCAAAAATGGTCTACTCAACATGCGCCATCAGAGTTATAGGGTCGCTACTCTGATCCAAAAATGCTAATGGATAGTGTAATTAAAAAATTGTCATCGAGTTTAAACAATTTTATATATGTATAGTCCTTCGACAAAATCTTTTTAAATTAGTGATATTGATGAAATACTACTTCATTCAAGTGGATAGCTGTATAGTAGGCTGAGTCGCGGTCCATACATTTGAAAAAATATTTTTCATACACCACACGAAAACAAAGTTGGGTTTGTTTAATGATAATTTGCAAAATATTTCGTCTCTACACGCAGACAACAAAAGGTTTTTGGAGGCCGTTTTGTTGCAAATGAACTTCTTTTGGTGCAATACTTAAACGTTGAGACATTTCCCTCAAATGACATCAGTCATCGTACAACTTAAATTTACTCCAAAATTGTCAGAATTTTTAAATCGATAATGAGTTAATGTTTTAAGGGAAAGGTAGAAAACGTTGTAAGAAATATTTTTCAAAGAATAGTCGATTCCAACAATAAAAAACAAGTAAGGAAAGGCTAAAGTCGGGCGGGGCCGACTCTATGATACACTCCACTTTCAATCCGAATACAATTTAATTCGGTGAAAAAGTGAAAACGGGAAGGATTTTCGTATCCTGTAAATGTATGTGTTTGACAAAACATGTTAAACCGGAATGGACATTTGTATGGGGGTATATTAAAATCTGGAACGAAATATGTGAGATATAATATGTATAGTTTGGCCAAAATCGGTTAAACATTTGGGAGCAACATTTGTATTTGCGCTATATCTAAATCTGAACCGATCTTACCGAATTTATTTATAGGTGTTTCTAGTTGGATTATACGATGTTGTGTCAAATTTAAAGAAAATTGGGTACAATATGTGGTTTCTAGAGCGGAAAATGTCAAATCGGGAGAGACATTTGTATGGGGGCTATACCTAAATCTGCACCGATCTTATCCAATTTTTGCATAGGCGTTTCTAGTTAGATTATAAGATGGTGTGCCAAATTTAAAGAAAATTGGGTACAATATGTGGTTTCTACAGCGGAAAATGTCAAATCGGAAGCGACATTTGTATGGGGTTATATCTAAATCTGAACTGATCTTACCTAATTTCTTCATATGTGTTTCTAGTTGGATTATAAGATGTTGTGCCAAATTTAAAGAAAATCGAGTATAATATGGGGTTTCTAGAGCGGAAAATGTCAAATCGGGAGCGACATTTGTATAAGGGCTATATCTAAATCTGAACCGATCTTATCCAATTTTTGCATAGGGGTTTCTAGTTAGATTATAAGATGCTGTGCCAAATTTAAAGAAAATTGGGTACAATATGTGGTTTCTAGAGCGGAAAATGTCAAATCGGGAGCGACATTTGTATGGGAGCTATATCTAAATCTGAACCGATTTGCCTCCGTCCTTGATCCACAAAACTTACTTGTGCCAATTTTTGTTAAGATCGGACTATAATTAATTTGATTACAACAATAGATGGACAGACAGACAGACGGACATTGCTAAATCGATTCAAAAAGTGATTCTATGTCGATCGGTATAATTAACAATGGGTCTATATCGATTCCTTTTTGGTGTTACAAACAAATGCACAAAGACATAATACTCTCGTGGAGTGTATAAAAAATGTAGCAAAATAAAATAGTTGCATGTAATTAATTCCAGATTTTTCATTCAAATTTATGTTGTTAACAAAAATTAGAGCGACATGGTTATGTGACATGCATCAAAGCAGTTCAATTTTCCTATAAATATTTCTAGGTGAAATATAAGTAAAATAGAAAATCAGATCGGATGTACTACATCAAATTTTGACTTCTAGAGCGGTTAAATACAAATCGGGAATGAAATTTGAAAAGCGCTATATAAAATTATGAACCCATGTTCGACGTAAAATATGACGGGATATAGGAAATTTAGTAATGAACATACATTGTCGAAATGACAAACGTTGAAAACTGTTTCATATAAACATATTTCTCTTGTTCGTTTACAACAAGTGTTTACTACAAACAAACTAGCGTTGTTCACAAAAGAAACTCGCACACGAAGATATGATTTTTTCTCTTCGTGTAGTTTAAGCCGTCTGTAGGCTAAACGCTCCTAAAAATCATATTTTCAAGTGTATTTTCACCCCTCATTCTACATAGTAGGAGGGTATATACCATTTGGTCAGAAAAACGTCTAAAGCGTTGAAGGAGTGACTTAAGACCCTGAGTATGGTTGGACCGAATCCGTTTCACAACATTTTAAGTTGTTTGAGCCATGCCCGTCCGTCTGCTGGCTGGTGAAAACTGGCGTTATTTTTAAAATTGTTTTGTAAATGTGGAAGTGTGACTACGAACCTACTAGTACCTTCCACACAGATTATCCTGCCCTAAGTAAATTTTAAGTCCTTATAACTTCCATTCGTGTGTTCTCTGAGATTGAGTATATATTGAACCGGATCGCACCCCATAATAAATATAAAGTTGCGCCGGTCACCACTAGAATTAAAGATAATTTGAAGACGATTTTAAAAATAATTTTTATTTGTTTATGACACGCACTTTGGCACCTCACATTTTATTTTTTTCCATTGTCTCCATTTATATTCCAGTATATTCTATTAAGAGCCTTGAAAGCACTTTAAATATAAATTTGTATTGTTGTTTTAGAATAAATCATTTGTCGAAATATTGAAAGTTAAATTGTGATTTTGGCAATCATTTCAATTGAGGTAACCAACTTTGGAGGGTCAGCCAGTGACTGCCATACCCACTGGGCATACTAAATTTTTCAAATCATCTGAAAAACACCTCTGCTGATTTATGTTCACACTATACATACACATTTCACTTTGATATAGATCAAAAGCAAATTTCAAATATCTACCATCACAAACCTCTAGTTTATGTGAACATGCAGCAATCGTCACTCACTGTATATTCACTACATTATCATCATGTGTGTGGTCTATCATTAAGATTTTTTCAATGTTTTCTTTTTGCGACTAACAATTTATATTGATTCTATAAAAAGTCGTTAATTAAAAGTTGTAAGTGTCGCTTGTAATGCCGTTTTTTTTTTATTACGGAGAAGGCCATTTATAGATGTACCCAAATAGTGTGAAAAACAATTAGGCTGAGCTGAGAGATCAAACGACTAGTCGTATGTTTAGTTTGTCAATGGAAATGGTCATAAAAAGGTCCCAGCGAACTAAACACCATCTTTATTTGTCCACCTATGTCCCGAGCTCACAAATACCTAAACATATGTACACTTTGAACTCAACAGCCGCTAAGATATGACGTGTTTCCCTCCAATAATTTCTGATTTCTAAATTAGTATTTGCAAAATATGTCAAAATATTTCATCGTGTGTGTGTAGGTGCCTAAGTAATGTAGAGACGTAAATCAAATATTTTAATTGTCTTCATAAATAAAAGCACATGTACAGGGTGAACACTTTGGAGGTATATTTTTAAATTATTTTTTATTTGAATACTGATACCTACTTACTGATCGAAGTATTAATAAGAACACACTATAAAATGTCTAAAACTATTGTTGGGATACAATTTTAATGAAGTTGCTACCCTGTCAAGCTTTCTGGTCTCCATTTCCTGAAATGTTGCCCTTAAGGTGCTGAATCGTTTGGGGATTGTCCACATAATATCGAGATCTCACCGCGGAGACGGTAGCTTTTCATATTTCTCCTCCGAAAATACCTTTTTTGTGACCACCCTGTGTCTTTGTATGGCTGTTTGTGTGTTGCACTCGTGATTTTTCTCAATCCACAAAACTTGTTCAATTAAAATTGATTGTTTTCTCCATGACAATGCCTAAGGCTTATTAGTAGTATCATTATCATTGTCATTATTCACGAAACACAGCGACATGACTCTTGCGAATTGTGTAAAAAGACATTTATAAATTTATCAGCACTTGCCGCACACCGTCACCGCCATCTTCATCATCATTAAATCACTCATGTGCCAAATTAATTACACACATTTATCAAAATTATGAGTCTGATAACACTACAATTGTATAGTCTTCCACTATTTTTAGATCGATTTGAGAAATGTGGGAAGCTTTAAAGTATGTATGCAAATACTGATGGAAAAGATGAGAACATTCTGAGATCAAAGATTGACACAAATGATGAGTTCGTAATGGGAATGTAATAGATTTATTTTTCTAAATTGATACTAATTTGAAGTCTTGTAATTATGGAGATTGTGGACGTATAGAAAAAATTACCATATTCATTCTCAGAAGGACAAGAAATAAAAGTTGTGTGGAATTTTAAAATTGGACCAATAGCCTTAGTTGTTATTGCCCTTATTGTAATAAGTTTATTATAATTTTAATTGTAATAAATAATGAAATAAAATTAATAAAAAATTGTATGTCCGAGGCATACTGATGCGTAAAATCAACACAATTTTTGGAGAAAAGTTTTTCTACTATATTTTTTGACTAAAATTACAATTTTCGTCGGAGGCAATGTCGCCTACTAGTACGTTTAACGAAAAGTAAGTATGGGGGCTACAAATGTTGTCGACTCCACTTTCACGCAGTTCCAGAGATTGACGAATATTCGCCAAAATATTCAGAATATTTTGTTAAATAATAATAATAATTTTTGCTGCACGTTATGAAAATCTTTTTGGTTGGCTTTTAAAATTTTTCTTAAATAGCGTAAATTATTTATGTTTTTTAATTATAGATTGATTTTGAAATTTTATGCGAAACAAGGTCACTTTACGTGGAATCAGACTCAGAAATACGTGGAATCAGAAATGTCTTATGGTTGTAGATCAGTTGGGCTTGAAAGTGGCCGAAATCGGCCCAGAGGGAATATGTTTTCCCTAACAGGGACTGAAAATACCCTTTAGACTATTTAAGCAATTTTTTTTTAATTTTTGCTTTAAATGAAGTCGAAATTTGTACATTCCTCTTGTAGTTTAAAAACATCAAAAATTATATAAAAGTTTTAGCGGACGAAATGGGAGAAAAAGGGATAAAAATAGTACCAATGATACGACAACTGTTAGAATGACACGTAAAATAATTCAATAGTACTTTGTATAGTATAGTAGTAATTTTATAGTATGCTGGAATCAAGAAAATGGAAAATCGACACTGAGAGAAATAACGACTGAAAGCACCTGATAATTAGGGCACACTTTTGAAGATTGCTGCTTCATGTGCACTTTTTGATTACTCTGGAAGTTTTATATTTATAAAGTAGAGGACTATTAATATTATGACAATTAACATATATTGTGATGTGCATAAATAATATCACAATTTTCCTAAAGTGGACAGCCTCTAATCTGTCTGTAATACTGTGGAATGTACTCATTTTTGACTATAGCGATTTTTTCAAAAGACTTTTTTTACTTTTTTTATACCCTTTACCTCCAAAATACTAAGTTTGTCATTCCGTTTGTAATACCTTGAAATATCGACTTGAGACCCTATATATATTAGGCTGGGTAGCCGTCCATACAAATGGGAAAACAAATTCCAGTCACCCCACGAAAATAAAGTTTGAATTGTTCAATGACGATTTGCAAAATATTTCGTTCCTAGATCAAGCAATATGTAAGCTAAACGCTCCTAAAAATAGCCCTTAAAATCATGTTTTTCCGGTGTAATTTTTTTGTGTTACATTTTTTCTCAATTTATTTTTCTGAAATAATAGTCCCTTGAAAGCACTTTAAATATAAATTTTGGTTCTTGTCTTATAGGATTGTGGATTTTCACAGTGGCAACTGAAAACTTTTTCGTATTTGGTGGTAGCATTTTATAGAAAATAAATAACTGTAGACATTACCTTTCGAATGATGTCTAAATGATGAAAATCGGTATAAGTTGACATGAACATTTTGGCTGTGAAAATCACCGCCTGCATTAAATTATTTCACAACTTGAAAACCCACAAAAATCAATATAAACGCCCAATAATTCTATCAATGAGTTATTCTAAGACAAGAATAAAAATTTTCATTTAAAGTGTTACCAAGGTCTTTCAACTGAGAAATTCATTTTGAACAAAAATGCAACATAAAAAATTGCAAGGGAAAAACATGATTTTTAGAGGTGTTTTCAGGAGCGTTTAGCTCACAGATGGCTTGACTCAGTGACGAAATATTTTTTTAGATCATCATTAAACAATCAAATCTTCATTTATGGAGGTTGACCGCTGCAATTTATTTTCGTGGCACATCCTAATTTTTATATATATATTCTTGATCGCTATAAAATTCTAAGACGGTCCGTCGGAAGGTCCTTCGTCCATCTGTTGAAAGCACGCTAGCATCTAACAGTTTTAGATCGGTTGGGAATGAAAGTGGGCAAAATCGGTTCAGAACAAGGACAAGAAATGCCCCTAATATTTCAAGTATTAAAACATTTCTCTTTATATTTACTTGATATTTGGTATGAATATTACTCTTATAGCGTAAACGTGTACAATAAAGCGATTCTTCTTTGTGAAACGGTGCAAAAGCGGTAAAAATGGTAGATAGCTAATATAAAAGTATTTTTCCCCCAAATTCGTACTTTTAATGGGGTTAAATGGTATAGAGGGATAAAAATGGTACCAACCAACCGACTGCACCTAGATTAAAGAAACTCGGTGTATACATTCCTCTGATTGCGAAGACGTGTAAAATAAAGTGATTTTTAGAAATCCGTACTTTTAGGGGTACCAATGAAAAAGCGGATACAAATTGTAAATAACCGCAGCTAGAATTTTCAATAGGAATAGAGGGCTACAAATGATACCGACTAAAGGGCAATTTAAGGGGTATATGAGGGATAAACCAACCATATGGCCGCAGCAAGAATCATGTTATTCGTAGAATAAAAAGATTTTTTCCAAAATCGTACTATATTTTTTTAATTTTACGGCAACCAACCAAATTTAGAGCGTTTAAGTTTTTATGAAGATTACTGTCATATATATATATATTTGAACTGACTTGCAGTATTATTTCGACATATATAGTATAAACATGTTGGTAGCCTTGTCTTAGAAGCGTAGTTAAAATTTTGTTTTATATTCATAAAATTATTTTTTCAATATTTTTATTTGTTTTTTTTAGTATAGCCAAACGGCTATACTAAAAAAATTAACATTTTCCTGTAATGTTATTGCACTTCTACGAAAATCGACAGCCTCAGTGGAGTGCAATCCATGGTGGAGGGTATATAAAGTTCGATCAGGCCGAACTTAACGCCGTTTTTACTTGATGTTGGCTATTAACAAATAAAATAAAATATGTTTTCCCATTTTTTCTATCGGACAAATTTTTCCCAAATCAGATTACGAATATTTAACGTACCTTCGATGAAAATTGGAATTTTAGTAAAAATTAAAAAAATACATCCATAAAATATTTTATAATCGTTTTCTAGTTTAGCACGTCAAAATATATCAGAAAAGGTTTTACACGGCCCTTGGATAAAATGTTTGTATGTTTACAGAGCATTCTAGTTGAAATTATGGAAAAAAATATTGAACTTTTCATTCGAAATACCAGTTAACTCCTAACTGTACTTAGGGTTACCAATGCTCACTATATAAGTAGGTATAAATAGTTGAAATTTAATAATTTTATTTCATAACATATTTTTCATCTAGCTCAATACACTAAAACCAGATGAAATCATCAATATCATTTCGTACTATCCTTGTAATAAAATTTCTCAATACCCGATTTAAATTTCAGATATTGTCCTGTCTCAAGACTTGTTTGCATTTATATTTGTACGGCTGCACAGTACCTCAATAATGATTACTGGCCCGTAACGACCTTCTACAGGAGGTTTCGTAGCGATTTTTCAACAATATACGAGGCCTCTTTAAGTAAATGATTCTCCCAAACGAATGAGAACCACAACTCACTTTCTGGTTCTGTTAAGAGAATTTTTCCACTATGGGAACAGGGGAAGGTTGGATTTGAACAATGTGAGGAATTCAAGTTTATTTTATCGTAGCAAATAAAATATAAAATTTGTCTACATTTAGACCAGTCTACCTTAGTACCCACTTTATACTAACAAAATTCATATTTTGTCCCATAGAAACTTCGAATTGCAATTAAAGAACTTACACCGTCAATTGCCTTCTATATCTCATTCATGTGCATCTACAGTATTATCCACATACATATATTAAATGCAATCTTTACTCTTTACCAATTTCTAATTAAACTCAATTTCCTACCAAAAAGACTGGCATAATTATAGAGGGAGAACAAAACTAAAAAAACTGAAGATCATTAAAATTTCAAATGACTTTGTATGGAATAATTTCTAGTTGGGGTGTGTGGGTTTAAATCCAACCAGTCAAAAGAAAATGCAATTTACATTTTGCTCAAAATCAAACTAAAAGAACAGGTTACACAGAACACAGAATTGGAAAATACATTTCAAATGAAATTCTAATTAAAACAAAGTAATCAAAATAAATGAAAGTTAAATAGAAAGTGAACACAAAGAACAAAACTTGATAAAGAAAATCCAAAGAAAACTTAACTCGATAATGAATGCAAGCAGCAGCAGCAAATCGAGGTGGAAATGCATAACGATGACGATGTTGAACCCAGTCAAATTTTTGGCAGCAAACATCATAATTGTATCCAGTTTATGTTCTTGATTTATTACAGCGCCCCCCACTACAAAAATAGTCGAAATTTTTAGTTGAGGGAAAATGAGTGGTAGAAACCACGTATTTTCACCGAGATTCTTCAAATTTGACACAATTTGAACTAGAAACATTTGTTGTGAAAGTGGGTCACATCGGTTCAGATTTATATATAGCTCCCGTACAAATTGCGCTCCCGATTTGAATATTTCCGCTCTAGAAACTACATATTTTAACAGATCTTCTTTAAATTTTTCAAAGTATCTTATATTTCAACTAGAAAGACCTGTGGTGAAAATGGGTCAAATCTGTTCAGATTTATATATAACTCCCATATAAATTGCGCTCCCGTTTGACTTTTTCCGTGCACCAAGTATTTTCTTCAAATTTTCCATAACACGTTATACTTTAACTAGAAGCAGCTATGGTTCGTTCTATATTTGGATATAGTCCCGATACAAGTAATCTTTTCGATTTGACAAAGTTGGTCAGGTCACATCGGTCTATGATTAGGACTCATACAAAAATCCTCCCCGATTTGAGTTGTATTCGGATAGAGAGTGGAGTGTATCATATAGTCGGCACCGCCCGACTTTAGCCTTTCCTTACTTGTTATGTCGCACTTTTGGCCAATTTTTTGAATTAATAGACCCTTGAAAGCACTTTAAATATAAATTTCTATTCTTGTTCAGTGTAACTTATTGGTCGGATTATTGGACGTTTATATAATGTTTTATGGTTCCAAAAGTGACGATTAAAAACTCATGTTTCTCATAAAGAGTGCCATGAAGAAGAAGTCAATACCTTTCGAATAATACTTAAATGATGATTCCATTTTTGTGAAAATATTTCAATACTAAAGATGAAGTTTCAGAGTCAATACTTTCAAACTCTTTTTACACAAGTGAGCGCTGTGGCGTTAACTTTCTTCACATTTTGATCATTTAGGCATCATTGGAAAGAATTGACTGCAGCTGCAGTTTTTTTTACAAAATACTACCAACAGTTGTCATTATGAAAAAAATTATATTTAAAGCGCTTAAGACTCTATTAATTCAGAAATAAACATGTATTTTAGGGGTGTTTTCAGGAGCGTTTAACTCAAAGACAGCTTGACCCAGTGAAAAAAATATTTTGCAGAACATAATTAAAAAAACAATCTTAATTTCTTGGGGGTTGACTGTATATTATTATACCCTCCACCTCCACGATGGGGTTATACTAACTTTGTCATTCCGTTTGTAACACCTTGAAATATCAACCTGAGACCCTATAAAGTATATATATTCTTGATCGTCATAAAATTCTAAGATCGTCTAGCCATGCCCGTCTGTCCGTCTTTTGAAAGCACGCTAGCATCTAAACGAAAGGAGCTAGAACGTTCAAATTTTCCATTAATGCGTTTTATAGTCGTAGATCGAATGGGATTGAAACTGGGCAAAATCTGCCCAAAGGAAAAAATTTTTCCCTCACAAGGACTAAAAATACCCATAATAATCCCTAATATTTTAGCGTACTTAAGCATGTTTTTTGAATATGTCTGTTTATATTTGCTTGATATTTGGTATGCGCATTTCCCTTATAGCAAAAACGTGCACCATAAAGTGATTCTTATTTGTAGGGGGTGAAATGGGGCAAAAACGGGATAAAAATGGTACATATTAAACGACAACTGCTAGAAACACGAAATTCACTGTGTACATTCCTCTAATTGAGTAGAGACATAATACAAAAGTATTTTTTCGAAATTCGTACTTTTAAGGGGTAAAATGGGACCAGAGGGATAAAAATGGTACCAACCAAACGGCTGTACCTCGAATAATGAAATTCGGTGTATACATTCCACTGATTGCATAGACAAGTAAAATACACGGATTTTTCAAAATTCGTACTTTTTGGGGTTAAAATGAAAAAGGGATAAAAATAGTACCATTCAAATGACCGCAGCTAGAGTCAAGAAATTCGGAGTATACATTTCTCTGACTGTGTAGACACGGAAAATAAACTGATTTTTCGAAATTCATACTTTTTGGGGTCAAAATAGAAAAAGGGGATAAAAATAGTACCAACCAAATGACAGCAGCTAGAGTCATGAAATTCGGAGTATACATTCCCTTGACCACGTAGACATGAAAAATAAGAGGTTTTACCAAACTCGTACTTTCAATTGATACAATGGGTACGGAGGGATAAAAATGGTACCAACCAAACGGCTACACCTGGAATAATGAAATTGGGTGTATACATTCCTCTGATTGCGTAGACAAGTAAGATACACGGATTTTTCAAAATTCGTACTTTTTGGGGATAAAATGAAAAAAGGCGATAAAAATAGTAACAATCAAGTCATGAAATTCGGAGAATACTTTCCTCTGACTGCGTAGACACGGAAAATAGAAGAATTTTTCGAAATTCGTACTTTTTGGGGTCAAAATAGAAAAAGGGGATAAAAATAGTACCAACCAAATGACCGCAGCTAGAGTCATGAAATTCGGAGTATATATTCCGTTGACTGCGTAGACACGGAAAAAACGGAAATTCGTACTTTTAAGGGTTTCAATGGTACAGAGTGATGAAAATAAAGAGTGATTTTTTTGAGGTTAGGATTTTCATGCATTAGTATTTGACAGATCACATGGGATTTCAGACATGGTGTCAAAGAGAAAGATGCTCAGTATGCTTTGACATTTCATCATGAATAGACTTACTAACGAGCAACGCTTGCAAATCATTGAATTTTATTATCAAAATGCGTGCTCTGTTAAGAAAGTTCAGAAAGAAAGAAATTGTGTTCAGCGACGAAGCTCATTTTTGGCTCAATGGGTACGTAAATAGGCAGAATTGTCGATTTTGGAGTGAATATCAGCCAGAAGCATTGCAAGAGCTACCAATGCATCCAGAAAAAGTCACAGTTTGGTGCGGTTTATGGGCTGGTGGCATCATTGGACCGTACTTCTTCAAAGATGATGCGAATCGTAACGTAACTGTGAATGGTGAGCGCTACCGTGAGATGATATCCGACTTTTTTTTGCCCAAAATGGAAGAACTGAACTTGGTTGACATGTGGTTTCAACAAGATGGCGCTACATGCCACACAGCTCGCGATTCTATGGCCATTTTGAGGGAAAACTTCGGAGAACAATTCATCTCAAGAAATGGACCGGTAAGTTGGCCACCAAGATCATGCGATTTGACGCCTTTAGACTATTTTTTGTGGGGCTACGTCAAGTCTAAAGTCTACAGAAATAAGCCAGCAACTATTCCAGCTTTGGAAGACAACATTTCCGAAGAAATTCGGGCTATTCCGGCCGAAATGCTCGAAAAAGTTGCCCAAAATTGGACTTTCCGAATGGACCACCTAAGACGCAGCCGCGGTCAACATTTAAATGAAATTATCTTCAAAAAGTAAATGTCATGGACCAATCTAACGTTTCAAATAAAGAACCGATGAGATTTTGCAAATTTTATGCGTTTTTTTTAAAAAAAAAAGTTATCAAGCTCTTAAAAAATCACCCTTTAGTACCAACTAAACGACTACAGCTAGAATGATGAAATTCTAATTGCGTAGAAACGTCAAGGTGGTAAAAATAGTACCAACCAAAGGTCGCAGCTGGAATCATGGAATTCGGTGTATACATTCCTCTGACTGCATAGACACGCATAATAAAAAGTTTTCTTTCCAAATTCGTAATTTTTCTTTTACGGCACAAATTGATTGAATCGTGAAGTTAGGTTATATTGCACTATGTACGTCTGATAATGAATTTTCAAAATTTGTTCGTTTGGAATTAAAATAGAATGGAAATACAACCAACTGTAGCACTCACAATCTACAAATTTTTATGGTATTTAAGCTTTTTGAAAATATAAATATAAGAATATTTATTTTTTGATGTGAAATAAATAATGGTTGGAAATAATTAAAATATTATATTTATTTATAAAATTATTTTTTTAATATTTGTTTTGGTTTGGCTACATTAAAAAATTTATATTTTCCTGTAATATTACTGCACTTCTACGAAAACCGACAACCTCTGTGGAATGCAATCCATGGTGGAGGGTATATAAAGTTCGCCCCGGCCGAACTTAACGCCGTTTTTACTTGTTTTTTATTTGTATGGAGCGCGACCTCCTATCCTAATGTATACGTATGAAGATTTTAAGCTGTTGCTCTCGAACCCGAATATTTTTTTCAATTATATTGGCTCAATCACTTTAAAAAATCTCCCAGGAAGATGCAAAACACTCTGTCCCACAGCGTATTGTAGGGTGTAAAAAGATAAGCGTTTTCGCAAACATGTAAACAAATTATAAAATTCGAGATTAATGCCCATTAGAGATTAATCAGCGAAGTGGAATTGAATTTCGCTGCCGAAAGGCTACAGCGCTGTAATTACAATTAGTTAATCAACGCAAGTTTTTAATTATTTTTCTACATTTCAATGACTAACATTTCAATAATAAAAAAAAACTTTGACATCATTTCATGACATAGGCTATTCCCATGAAAGCAGCTTAAAAGCAATAAACAAATAATGATTTGAAATAATAATAGTTTTGCTGGGTTGCCTATGATTGTGGGGATGGGGTTTAGCAATTCCCAGAACTTTTGTGAATTATGGCCATAAATTTACAAATTCTCACGTAGCAATTTCATGGAAAACTTTTTCTTACCTTTTGTGTGTGTTTTTCTTTTTCTCTTTTCCTTTTCAGCCAAAATTAATACGCAAATATGGCTATTCCTCGGAAACGCATACCGTGGTCACGAAGGATGGCTATATACTGGAAATGCATCGCATACCAAAGAAGGGAGCCCAGCCGGTGCTGCTGATGCACGGCATATTGGACACATCGGCGACTTGGGTGCTTATGGGACCCAAATCAGGGTTGGGTAAGAGGCGACAGGGCCCACAGCTTACTTTGTATTCTATTTCCTAATAACGTTTGTGTGTGTGTGTGTCTTGCTTGCAGCTTATATCCTCTCCGATTTGGGCTATGACGTGTGGATGGGTAATGCTCGCGGTAATCGTTATTCCAAAAATCACACCAGCTTGAATAGTGACTATATGGAATTTTGGGACTTCACTTTCCATGAAATGGGCAAATATGATTTGCCGGCCAACATTGATTATATTCTGGCCAAGACGGGCTACGATCAACTGCATTACATTGGACACTCTCAGGTGAGTTTAGAATGATGATGATAGTAGCTCCAGCAGTTGTAATTGATGGCATTCTCTTTCAGGGTACTGCTGTCTTTTGGGTCTTGTGCTCAGAGCAGCCCCAGTATTCACAGAAGATATTGTCCATGCATGCCTTGGCTCCCATAGCCTATATAGCCGATATGAAAAGTCCCCTGTTTCGCACTTTGGTCTTGTTCTTGGATTTCCTAACGGTGAGTTGCTCGAGCTGGGGTGTAAATTGTATTTAAAAGTTGACATTTTTTTGATTATTATTTCTTTTTTCTTGTTTAGGCCGCAACACGCATGTTGCGCATCACTGAATTTATGCCAAATACCAAATTCCTCGTCGAACACAGTCAGGTGGTGTGTCACGACAACGCCATGACCCAAGATGTGTGCTCCAATATACTGTTCCTTGTGGCCGGCTATAATTCAGAGCAGCTGAATAAGGTTTGTACAATTACAATAGCATAAATAGGTCGCGAAAATAAATCGATGATGTTACCACCCAAAAATGAAGATTGGATGATTACACTGTCCGACAGTCCATATCACATTTGAAGCATATGATACACGTATAAAGCTATAGGTGAAATTAAATAAATTTGCGTTTTAGGTTTTTCATTTACTATTAAAAGGACTACAAAGTTCCAAAGGATGCAATTTGTAAAAAATTATTTTGAATATGATACCTGCATAAATGCCAAACTAACGAAGAGAATATGTGCAAAAAATACGTTAAGGAGCAAGCTTGTATCTGTATTATTTTAGCATAAACAGTCATTTCAAAATTTCCCACCTAGAAAATAAAGTATAAATAAACTAAGGGGAAACTAAAATAATACAGATAGAAGATCGAAATTGTAATTATTTTTAACAGATATTTTCCTCTTTAATTTGATAAAAATATGGATATCATACAGTACGAATACGTATTTAAAATAATTTTTGAAAAATGTTATCCTTTGGTACCTTGTAGTCTTGTGAAGGGGCAACAGGAAGAGGAAATGAAAAACTAAAAACGTCAATAAACACAATTTTGCCTATAGTTTCATACGTATATCATCCAATTCAAGCGTAACGATTTTTTTTAATTTGTCGTGTGAACTGCAAAATATTTCCTTGCTAAGCTAAACGTTCCTGAAAATAGAGCTAATATCATATTTTTCTCTTGTTGTTCATGTTACATTTTTGTTAAATTTTTTTCTGCATTAATAGACTCTTTAAAGTACTTTATATTATTATTACTATTATTATTTTTATTATTGTCTTAGAATAAATAACCCATTGGTCTAATTATTGGACGTTTAGGGTAATTATTTCGTGATTTTCAAAAGAGACATTTAAAAACTTATATTTCTCGGAAAAATTTTGTACACAATCTTACGGAAAATAATAGAAGGAATCAATACCTTTCGAATGATGCCGAAATGATGAATATTGGTCAAAAAATTACGCCACTGACTCCATTTTTGGGACAACTGTTTAATACCAAATATGTTTCTTCAAAGCAAAATCTTCCATTTTTTTAAAGATGAGTGTTCATTGGCATCATTTACAAAGTATTGATTTCAGCAATTTATTTTCTACAAAATACTTCCAACAAATACGATTTTTTTCAGTTGTCACTATGAAAAACACAATAATTGTTATAAATGACCAATAATTTGACTTTTAAGTTAGTCTAAGAATAAAAATGTATATTTAAACTGCTTCCAAGGGTCCATTAATTAGGAAAAAATGGACAAAAATTACAAGGAAAAAACGTGATTTTTGTAGGTGTTTTCAATATCATTTAGCTCACAGGCGGTTTGACCCAGTGACCAAATATTTTGCAGACCATCATTAAACAATCCAATCTTCATTTCTGGGCGATGACGGGATTTTTTATTTGTATAGACCGCGACCCATCCTAATGTCTATAACACAATGAGACAATTTAAAATTTTTTATTGAAGTTTTTTTTTATAGTTTTTCATTCGGTGATATTTATCCTTTTTTAATGTCCAAAGAATATAGATATTTTAATAATTTATTTTCGTACTTTTGTGGGTCATATAAATGACATGGCTATCAAATGAAAGAGAAAACGTTCCTTTAAAAACAATTTAAATTTCGTGTTTCTATCTGTGTTAGTTTAGCATTAGCAAGCATTTTAAATTTTTCCCTTAGTTTATTTAGTTTATTCGTGTACTGCTTTTTAAGGGGAAATTTTTAAATTTCTGTCAATGCTAAACTAACAAGATAGAAGAATGACATCTGAAGAAAGATTATCTATTCCCCTTGATACCCATATCACATTTGCATGACTCGCGAAAGTACAAAAATAAATTTTCAAAACATATGTTTGCCAAAAAAGTAATTAAAAAATGATAATATTAGATATTAATAAAATTCCCATTTAATGGTGATATGGATATCAAATGATAGAGAAGAATAACTTTTAAAAATACCTTCAATATCATTCTTATTCTGTATTAGTTAAGCATTTGCAATATTTCCCTTAGATTATTTTGTTTATTCATATCTTAATCTTAAGGTGGACAATTTGAAATGCCTGTTAATGCTAAAATAATAAAAGCATAACATTTGAAGAATTTTTAACAGATATTCTGCTCTTTCATTTGATATCCATATCAACTTGTGTGTGTGTCATAGAAGTACTGAAATAAATTATAAATTAAATATCTATATATTGACTAGATATTTAAGTCATAAGATAATTTTAAAAATTTTACAATATCAAATATTAACAAAATTGCCATGGTTAATCAATTCAAATAATGGAGAAGAATAACTTTTAAAAATACTTTAAATTTCATGCTTATACTTGTATTAGTTTAGCATTAATAATTAATTTTCCTTTAGATTATTTAGTTTATTCATTTCTTACTTTTTATGGGGAAAATTGAAATGGATGTTAATGCTAATCTAATATATATACTAACATAAAATTTGACGTATTTTTAATAGATATACTTTTCTTTCCTCGATATCTATGTCGCCTTTGTATGTCTTGCAAAAGTATAAAAATAAATTATTAAAAAATGTATATCTTTTGGGATAAATATTTTTGTCATAAGGTGATACAGTAATTTATCTTCACACCCTTATACAGTAAAATGTTTATATAAATGCGGAATGGAAATATCTTTTATAAAAACTATAAATTCCCTGCTTCTATATTCATTAATATTATTAATTTCTAGTTTTCCTTTTAGATTAATTAGTTTATTCATGTTTTACTTTTGTGGAGTATTTGAGTATTTTTAACAGACAATCTTATCTTTCATTCGATACCCATGTCGTTACCCTTTGTATGTCTCGCAAAAGTACGAAAAGAAATTTTAAAAAAATCTATATATTTTGGATAAGTACACTGCGCGTCATTCATATTAAAAGAATAAATTAGATTTTTTCGAAAAATAACACAAAAATTCAATAAAAATTATAAAATCAAATTTGGTCATCAGGTTGGCACATATCACTTTTTTTCATTGTTGATAAGGTTTTTAGCCATGAAATTATTTATAAACATTTACATATAGCAATTTAAACATTTCTAAACAAAATTTAATAATGTGTCGATCCTCCCTTGTTGAGAATGACCTCATAGATTCGATTGGGTAGCGACTCCAATATAATTGTGTGAAATTGTGGACCAAGCGTCCTTGATGCCTTCAATTAGCTCCTCTTTGTTGGAATACACTGTGCAACATTTTTGAAGTCATTTCAAAATAACCATATACGGACACCGCTACATGATAAAAGACCAAAAAAAAAAGACCCGTGTTTTTTTTCCCCCCAAAGTCATGCACTTTTTTTTATGGGCCCCCAGAGATTTGAGGCCTCGGTGTAATCTTTGGAAAAAAGTGATCATATTCTCAGGCTAATATCTTGCAAACCGTTCGGAATTTTGATTTACTCTCTGAGGCAAAGTTCTAGCTCTTGTCATAAAGAACAAAAATTGTGAACATATAAAATCAAAAAAACTTCATCTTCAAGGTCAAAATCGCAAAAAACTTAAGCGCTTAGGTAGCCGCAAAAGTGAAAAATTTTCCAAAAATTAGATTTTTTTCCTTTTTTCCCCTGTTCAGGTCCATAGGTAGCAAACCGCTGAAAATTCAGGGAAACAATCAACTACAAAAATGTACCTAAGATCTCAATAAACAACTTTCTAGAACATATGAACTTCCTAGGAATTATTCTTAACACCGTTTAGGTAGCGCTTAGGTAGCCGCAAAATTGCCGCACTTTTTCTATAACTTTGTCCGCTGAGTTCTCGTTGACGTCGCGCTATGTACTGCCTCAATGTGAGCGTCGTGTCGCTTTTATATTGTGTGCTGCGGCTACATATGTGTTGTTAATGTTGTTGGTACAAATGGATTGCGACTACTTCGCTGCTTTGAATTTTCATGTGTTTTGTTAGTGCAAATTTTTGGACCGACGACTTTGTTGTTGTTTGTTGAATGGCATCGATGATGTCGTGTGGGTAAGAAATACTGGAATAAACAATTTTTCACTTTTGCGGCTACCTAAGCGCTACCTAAACGGTGTTAAGAATAATTCCTAGGAAGTTCATATGTTCTAGAAAGTTGTTTATTGAAATCTTAAGTACATTTTTGTTATTGATTGTTTCCTTGAATTTTTAACGGTTTGCTACCTATGGACCTGAACAGGGCAAAAAAGGAAAAAAATCTAATTTTTGGAAAATTTTTCACTTTTGCGGCTACCTAAGCGCTACCTAAACGGTGTTAAGAATAATTCCTAGGAAGTTCATATGTTCTAGAAAGTTGTTTATTGAGATCTTGGGTACATTTTTGTTGTTGATTGTTTCCCTGAATTTTCAACTGTTTGCTACCTATGGACCATGGAACATGGAAAAAAGGTTAAAAAAATCGAATTTTTTTAAGTTTTTTTGCGATTTTGACCTTGAAGATGAAGTTATTTTGTATGTTCACAATTTTTGTTCTTTATGACAAGAGCTAGAACTTTGCCTCAGAGAGTAAATCAAAATTCCGAACGGTTTGCAATATGATCACTTTTTTCCAAAAATTACACCGAGGCCTCAAATCTCTGGGGGCCCATAAAAAAAAGTGCATGACTTTGGGGGAAAAAAAACACGGGTCTTTTTTTTTTTTTGGTCTTTTATCATGTAGCGGTGTCCGTATATGGTTATTTTTTTTTCGTGTTGCACTGTGATATTGTTTCCCAGACTCATAAACTTTACGAGCCAGCCATTCCCACACGTTTTCTATTTTTTTGTCAAACACATACATTTACAGGATAGAAAAATTATTCCCGTTTTCACTTTTTATCAAATTGAATTTTAATAGGACAGAATGTGGAGTGCATCGGTGGAGTGTGTATCGGTTTAATAGGGAAATGCAGTTTTATTCACCTTCTGGAAAAGTAAATAATGAACAACTACATGAAAATTATGACAGAATGGGACAAGTGTCCTATTGAAAAAATAAGAAAAAATTTCTATAGGAAATATTATGTTAGAATGTAATAAATCATGACAAGCCTTTAGAGCACTGTTATGTGTCATTGTCCAAGTTTAATTTCCAGCATTTATTTAACAAAATTTCCAAGCTCTCGACAAACCCCCCCAAATATGTTAGCACTACTACTGTTACTAAACCATGGAGTCACTTCCCAAACATGTACATACACGTACATACTTGCAAATGTCAATTATGTAATAAATAATGGATACAAGTGTGTGTGTGTATGCATGTGCATGAAACTATCCAAAAATAACGACAATTAATTTGCGCACACATTGACAAGAAAACATTAAAAATTATTAATGAAGCAACAACCCAAACAGGCCAGTCGCAGTCCCAGTGACATATTAAAGGTCAGCGGCAGAGTGGCAGTGACTGTATCAGTTGTGCGGCATCTGTGGTTTCCATAAGTCACCCAAATACAGAAACTGTGCGGCCGGGTAAGTCAGTAGCCAGTAGCCAGTAGGCAGTAGCAATTACAACATGCGGAAGGGTCACAAAATATTTTGACATCAAACACCGTAAGGGTCATGTCGGTGTTTGTGTAAACGAGAGCGTTCAATGTTCCGACCACATTTGTCTCTGCGCTTTCATTCATGTAAATATTCCGGCGTAATGGTGTGCGTACGTTTGGTGGGCTCATATGTGGTTGCCGAATAAAGCGGAAATTTCAGCTGACATAGAGAGTGGATGCCTATGCCTTCTCCCTTCCGAGTCGTCCGGAGGACTCTTTAGTTTTGCTGGTGTCGTGTGCATAAGCTATGACCGTTAATTATTTGCCAACACAGGCGGAGACAATCTCCACACTTTACTCCCGTTTGGGCATTTTGAGGCGATAATATATTTCATGGACACACACACACACACGATTGACTACATTTTGTGGTTGCATTGGCATTTTCAGTTAATTTCGCCACCAACATTTCCCGGAGTACTGGAGTACGACCCAAAGCAGGCAAATATTTCAAAATTGAGCAATTTTGCTGAGGGGAAACATTTGTGCATTGACATGTGATACTTTAAATGTTGTTGGTGGTATTGTAATAAAAGACAATTGGCTTAAAATGGAAGGGCGGAATGGAAGAAGAAAATTTAGTTCTATTTTATAGTAATAATAGCAGCAACTGTTGTGTTGTATTTTACACACCGATAAATAAACAAATATGAAATTATTTTTTATGGGAAGTTTTTAATAATTTCTTGCTTTATAGGTAGTATGTATACGAGTAATGTCTTGCGAAGCGAATAAAACTGCATGTTCCGATTTAAAAAAAATAAGAAATTGTAGACTCTAGGGTGTATCGAACAAAAAACTTTTTTGTGGTAATCAATATAATAAAGGGTGATTTTTTAAGAGCTTGATAACTTTTTAAAAAAAAAAAACGCATAAAATTTGCAAAATCTCATCGGTTCTTTATTTGAAACGTTAGATTGGTCCATGACATTTACTTTTTGAAGATAATTTCATTTAAATGTTGACCGCGGCTGCGTCTTAGGTGGTCCATCCGCTTAGTCCAATTTTGGCATTTCCACGTTTTTGAGTAACAGAGACCCAATTGGTGCGAACGGCGACAAATCGAAAATTGGTGGTCATCATTAACACTGGCCGATACAGCTGCGATATTTTCTTCAGTTCGCACTCTACGTAAGCGTGTTGGTGGTTTAATGTCCAACAATGTAAATTTGGTGCGAAATTTAGTCACAATAGCCCGAATAACCGCTTCAGTGGGTCGATTAAACTGACCATAAAATGGAAGCGCGCAATGAACATTCTTAACAGAGCACGCATTTTGATAATAAAATTCAATAATTTGCAAGCGTTGTTCGTTTGTAAGACGATTCATGATGAAATGTCAAAGCATACTGAGCATCTTTCTCTTTGACACCATGTCTGAAATCCCACGTGATCTGTCAAATACTAATGCATGAAAATCCTAACCTCAAAAAAATCACTCTTTATATATTTTTTAATTACCAGCAAATTTCAGAAAATTGTCAAATCTTAAAAAAATATTTTTTTTACTTTATAAACAAACAAAAAATACATTCACTTTAATTAATGTTAATGTTCCTTGCACTTACTCTAAAACAATTATAAACGTAATTGCTGCCGAAATTAAAAATATTTTTTTGAAATTATTAATGAACACGAATGAACAGTGATAAGGGCGAAATATTTTGGGTCAACTAATTACAAATTCATTTTATTCGGGGGAACATTTGGAGCCAGCTTAAAATAAGTTATTTTAACATTTGAAAAAAAAAATATTTTAGTTTTTTTCGTTTGCATTTTTTGCAATATTGATTACAGACCAAAAAAATACAAACGAAAAAAACAAAATTTTTTATTATTTTTTAATTCCGACAGCAATCACGTTTATAATTGTTTTAGAGTAAGTACTAGGAACACCATCATAAGACTTGTGGAGGATGCTACTGACACTATATCTTATTAATAAAATTTATTTTACAAGAATCGTATTGAATAACGAAGATCTTACACAAGTCCTGTCATTGGTTAAGGCATGCACAGAAGGTCATATTCCAATATTAAATTAAACCCATATAACTTCCCCATGGATAATCAGAATCGGCTATATTTCGGTATTTGTTTTTATAATCACTTTAAGTGTGCTAAATATCACGGGTTTTATCCGCCCCTTCCAGTACCTCCCACACAAATCACCCTAAACTACCTAAATTTAAAGCTGTTATAACTTCTATCCGGATGATCGGAATAATGTGAAATTTGATATATGGCAATGCTTTTCTAGTGGTTACATTCGCATGAAACATGGGCGAAATTGCCACACCTCTTCTGGTACCTCCCACACAAAGTGGCATTAACCTTGGTTACAATAAAACCGATATAACATTCATACGGGTCTAATATTACATGAAAATATACATTTTTTAATATAGCCAAACCAAAACAAATTCAAATATTAAAAAATATAATTTTATAAATAAATATAATATTTTAATTATTTCAAACCATTATTTATTTCAAATCAAAAAATAAATATTCTTATTTTATATTTTCAAAAAGCTTAAATGCCATAAATATCGGTAGATAGTGGGTGCAACAGTTGGTTGTATTTCCATTCTATTTTAATTCCAAAAGTACAAATTTTGAACATTCATTATCAGACGTACATAGTGCAAAATAACCTAACTTCATGATTCAGCCAATTTTTGCCATAAAACAAAAATTACGAATTTGGGAAAAACTTGTTACTTTGCGTGTCTATACAGTCAGAGGAATGTATACACCGAATTCCATGATTCCAGCTGCTCCCATTTGGTTGGTACCATTTTTACCCCTTGACGGTTCTACGCAATTAGAATTTCATCATTCTAGCTGTAGTCGTTTAGTTGGTACTATTTTTATCCCTCTGTACCATTGTATCCCTTGAAAGTACGAATTTCGTAAAACTTGTTTATTTCCCGTGTCTAAGCAGTCACAATTGCATGACTCTAGCTGCGGTCATTTGCTTAGTACTATTTGTATCCCCTTTTCCCATTTTAACCCGAATTTCGAAAAATTCGTCTATTTTCCGTGTCTACGCAGTCAGAGGAATGTATACTCCGAAAAAGTACGAATTTCGCAAAATCTTTTAAGTGTCTACGCAATCAGGGGAATGTATACACCGAATTTCATTATTCCAGGTGTAGCCGTTTTGTTGGTACCATTTTTATCCCTCCGTATCCCTTGAAAGTACGAATTTGGAAAAAAACTTTAATATTTCACGTCTACGTAGTCAAAGGAAAGTATACTCCGAATTTCATGACTCTAGCTGCGGCCATTTGGTTGGTACTATTTTTATCCCCTTTTTCTATTTTGACCCCAAAAAGTACGAATTTCGAAAAATCAGTTTATTTTCCGTATCTACACAGTCAGAGGAAAGTATATTCCGAATTTCATTCAAATTTTATCTGCGGTCATTTGATTTTATTTTTATCCCCTTTTTTCATTTTAACCCCAAAAAGTACGAATTTTGAAAAATCCGTATATTTTACTTGTCTATGCAATCTGAGGAATGTATACACCGAATTTCATTATTCTAGGTACAGCCGTTTGGTTGGTACCATTTTTATCCCTTTATTCCCATTTTACCCCTTAAAAGTACGAATTTGGAAAAAATACTTTTATATTATCAATCACTCAATTAGAGGAATTTCGTGTTTCTAGCTGTTGTCGTTTAATATGTACCATTTTTATCCCTTTTTTGCCCCATTTCACCCCTACAAATAAGAATCACTTTATGGTGCACGTTTTTGCTATAAGGGGAATGCGCATACCAAATATCAAGCAATATAAACAGACATATTCAAAAAACATGCTTAAATACGCTAAAATATTAGGGATTATTATGGGTATTTTTAGTCCTTGTGAGGGAAAATTTTTTCCCTTTTGGGCCGATTTCGCCCCTTTTCAATCCCGACTATAAGACGCATTTATGGGAAAGTTGAACGTTCTAGCTCCTTTAGTTTAGATGCTAGCGTGCTTTCAACAGACGGACGGACGGACATGGCTAGATCGTCTTAGAATTTTATGACGATCAAGAATATATATACTTTATATGGTCTCAGGTCGATATTTCAAGGTGTTACAAACGGAATGACAAAGTTAGTATACCCCCATCGTGGTGGTGGAGGGTATAAAAATATTTACGGGTTAGCCACGCCCCTTCTTGTACCTCTCACACAATTGGCTCTATCCTAGGTAATATTAAATCCTTTATAACTTATATACTGGTGCATGTATTCCACTATAACTTGATATTTGATCATGCTTTTACAAATGTTTAATTTTTTTTCCTTATAAATTCCGTATATATGTTCTCTGAGAGGGTATATATAAGTCGGTTTAGCCGACTAAAGTTTACTTATTTGTTCACTGAAATTTTGGTTGATTTTACAAAAAATCGTAAAAAATAGAAGCCATAATTTCGCCACTTCCAAACTCACACAGTCACTAATCTAAGGACACTACTTTAAAGTTTCAAAAAAATATAATTATTTCGAAATGATTCGAAAATCAAAATAAAAGAAATAAAATAGTAAAAACTTTAAAAAATATAAACAAAAAAAGAAATAAGCTATGCAATACCACTTCAAAATTTAAAAAATAATTGTAATCGCCTTCAAAACAAGGTAGTACATCAAATTCGGTCCAGAATTTCTGGAGTTACAGGTGATTGAATGAGCAGACCTTTTTGAAAAAATTGTATTTTTTTCACTGTTACGTAACTCGTGAATAAACAATTCTAATTTTGTACCGAAAAATACGTTTACAACATTTGTATGAGAAGAATGCATACACAAACTTTCAAAACAATTGTAGCTATCGAGGTCAAAAATCATACTGTAATTTCATGCGAAGCGATCACACAAATTTTCCCTTTCTCTCAGATTTGTATGACTTTTAGGCGTTCATACTTTTCTATATGACGAATAAAGCTGCATTTCTAATATCTCTAACATAGAAACTAGAGTGGTTCGAAAATAAAGTGGTGTTGTCACAAGGCAATTTAAAAAAATTTGACTTTTTACAGAAAATTGTCAAATCTTAAAAATACGTTTTTATTTATTTTATAAACAATAAAATATACTTTCGTTTTGTGTAAAAAATTTTTTTATTAATAGCCAATAGTGTCTAAAGGACTCTCCATATGTTTCGAGATGGTGTCCCTGGTAATTACTCTAAAACAATTATAAACGTGATTGCTGTTGAAATTAAAACTATTTAATAGAAATAATTAATGGACGAAATATTTTGCGACAACGCATTGAACTAACCACAGATTCATTTTAGTCATGAACATCAAACTTGTTTGGATGTAACTTAAAATTATTATATATTTATTTATAATTTAAAATTAAATAAATGCAAAAAAAAAATATTTTTTTAACATTTGACCAATTTTGTGCAAAACTAGAAGGAATTTGTTTGAAATAAGAAAAAAACTATATGTTTGAATTTCATTCCACAAAAGAGTTAAAATTTATCTAATGTTTGTAGGTGAATAAAATGTGTGGTTTCAAATCGTGAACGATATTTTTCTGAATCAAAATATAACATATTCTGCCAAATTTATGCGAAAAAGTAAAATTTATTTTATTTATTTATAATACCCCATTCGATTTTAGTTATTATACCCTCCACCTCCAGGATGGGGGTATACTAACTTTGTCATTCCGTTTGTAACACCTTGAAATATCGACCTGAGACCCTATAAAGTATATATTCTTGATCGTCATAAAATTCTAAGACGATCTAGCCATGTCCGTCCGTCCGTCCGTCTGTCCGTCTGTTGAAAGCACGCTAGTATCTAATCGAAAAGAGCTAGAACGTTCAAATTTTCCATAAATGCGTCTTATAGTCGTAGATCGGTTGGGATTGAAATGGGGCGAAATCGGCCCAAAGGGAAATTGTTTTCCCTCACAAGGACTAAAAATACCCATAGTAATCCCTAATATTTTAGCGTATTTAAGCATGTTTTTTGAATATGTCTGTTTATATTTGCTTGATATTTGGTATGCGCATTCCCCTTATAGCAAAAACGTGCACCATAAAGTGATTCTTATTTGTAGGGGGTGAAATGGGACAAAAAGGTATAAAAATGGTACATATTAAACGACAACAGCTAGAAACACGAAATTCGGTGTGTACATTCCTCTAATTAAGTAGATACATAATATAAAAGTATTTTTTCAAATTCGTACTTTTAAGGGGTGAAATGGGAATAGAGGGATACAAATGGTACCAACCAAACTGCTGTACCTACAATAATGAAATTCGGTGTATACATTCCTCTGATTGCATAGATAAGTAAAATACACGGATTTTTCAAAATTCGTACTTTTTGGAGTTAAAATGAAAATAGGGGATAAAAATAGTACCAATCAAATGACCGCAGCTAGAGTCATGAAATTCGGAGTATACATTCCTCCGACTGTGCATACACGGAAAATAAACTGATTTTTCGAAATTCGTACTTTTTGGGGTTAAAATGAAAAAAGGGGATAAAAATAGTACCAATCAAATGACCGCAGCTAAAATTCGTAGTATACATTCCTCTGAATGCGTAGACACGTAAAATAGACGAATTTTTCGAAATTAGTACTTTCAAGGGATACAATGGTACAGAGGGATAAAAATAGTACCAACTAAACGAATGCAGCTAGAATGATGAAATTCTAATTGCGTAGAAACGTCAAGGGGGTAAAAATGGTACCAACCAAATGGGCGCAGCTGGAATTATGGAATTCGGTGTATACATTCCTCTGACTGCACAGACACTCAAAATAGAAAGTTTTTTTCCAAATTCGTACTTTTTCTTTTACGGCAAAAATTTGTTGAAATGAAGTTAGGTTATTATGAACTACGTACGTCTGATAATGGATTTTCAAAATATGTACTTTTGGAATTAAAATAGAATGGAAATACAACCAACTGTAGCACCCACTATCTACCAATATTTTTGGCTTTGAAAATATAAATATAAGAATATTTATTTTTTGAATTGACGTATTGGTAGCATTACCTTATAAGCGTGGTTTAAGATAATTAAAATATTATATTTTTTTATAAAATTAATTTTTCTATATTTGTATTTGTTTTGGTTTGGCTATATTATAAAAATTATATTCCTGTAATATTACTGCACTTCTACGAAAACCGACAACCTCTGTGGAATGCAATCCATGGTGGAGGGTATATAAAGTTCGGCCCGGCCGAACTTAATGCTGTTTTTTCTTAGTGTGTTTACTTTCAATTGAAAAAAAGAAAAACAAATTTATGGGATCTTACACAATAATATTTATTTATTTTCCAAATAAATACAGTTTTCACATATTAGGAATTTTTGGAGTTTTTGGAATTGAATACACAGATGTTAAAAAATACCCCGAAGAAACTTTCACATCCGTATTTTTAATAGCATTTTTTCTATAATTTTTTGTAAAAAAAAAATAATGGAAATAATGGTTTAGATATCATAAATTAATAGCTCACACTTAATTCAAAAAATATTTTTATAGAAGGTTTCGATTCGGTAAATAAATAAAAATAAAATGTAAAATTTCATATTCTTGGTCCAATTAGTGATTATTTTAATTTCTTAAGATCGCAATCTTATAAATGGTCCTCAAAGGGTTAGATTTGAAACAAAAACTAACTCATTTTTCAATTAGGCATCGTTAGATAGGAGTTGTATAAGTGATTCATTGTGTCCTTTTTCTTCACTATCCTTAACATTATTTTACAAAAAAATTATAAATCAAATAATGATTTTTGTGAAATAAACATTATTTCTAAAATTTATAAATGTCAACATTTGAATTGAATATATTTCTTCACAATTGTCCTTTAACGTTTTGCCAATTTTAATCAATACTTTGTGAATAATTTCCATAGAAGAAGGGCTAATTTTTATTAAAAATTTTAAGTTAGTAATGACACAGATTTCATCACAGTTTTTCATATAAAAATATTACGCCTCACATCCAATTTTATACTATAAATTCTGAATGAATTCTTTTATAAAAATTTTCAAATTTTGGGTAATTTTTTCTAACAATTACTTTTCGATAAGTTCTCTATAAAATTAATGGACAATTTCTTCTGTAAAATTTAAAAAATGATAGATTTAATCACATTCTTCTTCAAATTTTGTAGAAAGTGTAAAGATGGTAAAATCCATCTTTAAGAAATACCAAGAGTCGGAAAAGCCATGAAACGAAATCAGGGCATGTCAAAATTCAGTTCGATCGCGTAACTGCTAGCCAACTGGCTTGAGCAATTGTTCCGGGGAAAAAGTATGATCTTAAATCTTACTTTTTTCAACATTTGAAATCTCAAATGTTGAAGAACTCGAAATTTTTGGAAGAATCTAGCAATGCATTATCTAAAGACCTTTTCGATAAGCAAATGGAGGTGGGTGTTTTAATAAAAAAGAGTGGAGAATAGTATTTATTTGTTTTTAATTGTTCTATGTCATTTAATTGTATTTAAAACGAACCAAAAATATCGATAAAAATTGGACTGATGCCATTTTTTCCAAAAGAACATGTTTTTTCTTTTAATTTTTACTAAATTCAAATTTTAATCGAAGTTTTTTTTGTAACATTTGAACTCTCATTTATCGTAGAAACAGCATTTTAGGAACAGTCTCCCAAGAAATGAGAAATAGAAAATAGAAATTGAAAAAATTGTGTTATAAATTTTCATAAAAATTGTTTGTGTTAATTTTTATATTGACAAATAAGTGTCACCCTAATATACACATCTCTCTATCTATTTTGAACCTGTCGCATTGCATTAATTTCCGTTTTTTATATTTTCAGACCATGTTGCCCGTCATGCTGAGTCACACACCGTCCGGTGCATCCATCAAACAGCTGGAACACTTCGGCCAGCTCATGAAGTCCGGCCACTTTAGTAAATTCGATCGCGGATATTTGCGCAATCAGCTGGAGTACAATCGTATGACACCGCCCGATTATGATTTGTCCAAGGTCAAAGTGCCCGTGGCCCTCTACTATTCCGTGAACGATATGCTGGTGTCGACGACGGGCGTTGATCGGCTGGCACGTGAGCTGCCGCAAGTGATTGACAAATATTTGGTGCCAATGGAAAAATTCAACCATTTGGATTTCCTATGGGCCATAGATGTGAAGACACTCGTCTACAATCGGCTTGTACGGAATATACGACGTGTCGAGAATTTCAAAATGAAGCATTCGCAAAATGTGGCGGCCGCTGCGGCTGCTCACTTACAGCAACAGATGCAGCAGCAGCAACAGCTACAGCAGCAACAACAACAGCTACAGCAACGCCAAGAGCTGACCAATAATCAGCATACACTTCCTCTGACGAATGTGGCTTCCAGCGGCGCTGGCGTTGGCGGTGCCGGTCCGGTGGCTGTCACCACCAAGTCGACCGCAACGGCGACACTACAGCAAAGTGTGAACAACTTGGCGGTGGCGCATGCGTGAACTGCCGGATATGGAAGCGCTGCTGACAAAGCCTGAACACACAAAAAACTGACGTTCGTTCATATTCCGCCGACCCAGAAGAATGAAAACATGAATTGCTTCGTTTTGTTGACTTTGTTTGAATGTTTTTTTTTTTTGTTTTTATGAATTCTTTTGATTTGTTTTTGTTTTATAAAAATATCGTATTGACTGTGATGACAATTCTGTGCACTCTGTCTTTTTCGGCCCGACCCCCCATGTTTTGTCTTTTGCAGTATGTGATGATGCTATTGGCCAATTTCTTCATCCCTCTTCAACTCTTCCCTGAATCGTATGCTGCACTTCATACCATTTTTTCAATCGTATATCTTATATTCTCCTTTATTTTCCCCCAACATATGTATTTATATTCTATTTTTTGTATTCTTTAGATCCTCTTCTTTACTCTTTTAACATTTTCATTAATTTATATATATATGTATGTAGTTTGTAAATGTACAAAAAAACTAATTGTAGTTTTCCATTAACTTGTTAGTTTTCTTTTATAAGTTTTGTTTGTAGTCTCCATAAGATGGATGGATGGCCTATTTGATTGACCGATTGAACCCATCAAAGCTTTTCGTTAGTTCGTAAATAGTTTAAGAAAAGAAACAAACCCCATAGAATTATAAACACAATATATATATTTTTTTAATAAAATGATAAATAAAAATTATAAGAAATAAATGTTTTCAGTGCATGGCCGTCGATATAAAGGTTGTGAAAATTAAAATAAAAGATTTACTTTTTGGGGAGGTAATACAGCATCTTGAGGCAGTACTTTTTGGAGCTGAACAAGTCCCCATACACGTGAAATGCGTGTGAAATTGTAGAGAGAGGAGAACGGTGAGTTTTCCATTGATGGGGGAAAACTTGAAATAGTTGTGAATTCTAAACTAATACAGATAAATGCATGACATTTTAGTATTGTTACAGATATTCTTCTCCTGTATTTGATACCTTATTGCCTTTGTATGACTAGCAAAATTGCGAAAATAAATTATTAAAACTGCTATATCGTTTAGAAGTCCTGTAAAAAGAAGAAAATACCACAAAATGTTAAACTGAGTATACAGCTTTTGTACATACGATCTCTAGTTTCATGTATATATGAGCCATTCCTTGTCAAGCGGTACGATTTTTGACCTCGCTAGGATTGTTTTGAAAGTTTGTGTATGTATTCTTCTCATAAAAATGTAGTACGTATTTTTGAAAAAAAAAAGATTTTTATGAGTTATGACCAATTTAACAGTGAAATTTTATTTTTCATTCAATCACCTGTAACTCCTGAAATACCTTATCGATTTTAATGTAATATACCTCGTTTTAAATATTGAAATATAAAATAAATGTTGAAAATATTGAACTGGAATGGTATATTCGCGTTATATATTTGTTGAAGTTTTACAATTCTATTTTGATTTTCGAAATGATTACATTAACTTATTTTTTGAGACTTTAAAGTAGGGTTCTTTTTAGTGACTGTGTGAGTTTGGAAGTGGTGTCTTCTACTTTTTACGATTTTTCTGCAAAATTAGTCAGAATTTCAGTAAAAAACTTCAGAATGATAATTTTTTAATTCTATTAACACAAAGTTTAAAAGCAATGAAAAATCCGAGGAAAAGTCGAAAATTAGAAGAAACATCAATAATTTCCATACTTATCGATTGCGGATATTCTATAAAAATAATGTGTTGTTTTAAGTCAACACAAAATTTAAAATTACAAAGAAATTCAATAATAAAAATTATTATTACATGCACTTCAAAGAAATATTTTTTTGGCTGCGACGCACAGTAGAATATTTTCATACAAGCTGCGGCAAAAATTAGAAGGAATAGAGCTAGAACTTGCACACAACCACGCCCACTTCCCATATAAGTTAAAATGAAAAAACGTCATAAATTTCTTATTTTAATATACATGTGAATACAAATCATTACCAGTGATTTCATTTGAGTCCACAATTAAATGAAATTGTCAGTGATACGCCCAAATACAATTTTTGGTTTTTTACGATTTTCAAAATTTTTTATAAAAATTATTTTAATTTGATTTGAACTGGGATATTGTCCTGGCTCAATACCATTTTGCATCTATATTTAATAGAATGCAAATTTATTTACAAATGAGATGGTGACATTTATTACTTGGCTGCAGACTACCACGATCATGATTTCCACCCTGTCAAAAGTCTTTTCAAGTGGCAGCGACTTTTCAACGTCAAACCCCGCCTCTATAAGGAGATTCTCACAAACGAACGAGAAGCACAACTCACTTGCCGAATTTGCATTTAAAAAAAATCGCACCAAGTAATAAAGTACACATGCCATCTTACAAGCATCTCATCGAGTTGCACATGTAAGTGTATGTATATGCAGGTATAGTTACCCAGCAATACTTCTGCCGTGCCAACGCTCATTTGATTTAGCCTATTCGTTTGTATTTTTTGGCCTGTAATCTATATTTATTTTAATTTTTAATGGATGACACATAAATATATAGTTTTATACTTAACTTAATATTAATATCGACCCAATAGTTACATGCGTTCGCTTGTCATAAAACCTTACTTCCCTAAAGTATGCTTTAAATAAATTTTCCAAAATACATTAACAGAGAACAACGAAGAAAGTATTGCTTCGTTTTTGGCTTAGAAGGTTTTTCCATTTCAGTAATTAAATTGATGTTGGCAGCTATAAGCTCTTTAGAAGTTTCAAAATTATTTTATAAAAATAAATACATAAATGCAATTATTTTATAATAGGAAAGTTTTTTAAAAATGGATGTATACGAATATGCGTCTTAATTCGTTCCCTCCAATTGCATTGTCTACTGAAATTTCAAACTTTAAATATTTATAAAAAAATTAAATAGCAATGTTACACGAATTTCATTGCCTGCTGAATACTGAATCGTGTTTTTATTCACATTGGGTGGGGCTATCTTTTACGGGTACATTGTAAAATATCTCGATATCTACGAAAAATTTTATTTTACTTTTTCTGCCTATTTTGAATTATAGTAAGCTTTTTACGATATTTTTGATTTTGATAAAATTTTTGATTTTGATAAAATTTTTGATTGTTTTTTCTTCAAATGAGCTGAAAATAATAATATTTTTTTACAATTTCGAAAATTTTTATTTATTATTTTTTTACCATATTTCACAAAAAAAATTTGTTCGAAAACTATGCTATGATTTATCTATTACATTTATAAATATAATTTTTTTCATATTTTTCCAAAAATATATTCGAACTTTGGGTCTCGGATATCATACTCTTGCTAGATTTTTGGAAATTTATACTTTTAGGAGCAAAACGGGGAGAAAAGGGAATGCAAATTCTACTCAACAAAATCATAAAAGTTGGTGTATAAATTCCTATGGCTGTGTGGAAACGCATCATAAAGGGATTTTTTGAAATTTTTCTTTTAGGGTCGTGCTAGTTGTAATAATAGATCTCAATTTGCACACTAAAATATCATTACTGTGCTAATGTGTACTGCACTTCTACACATAGTCGATAGCCTCTATCTGTGTCAGTAAACAAATTTGTGGAATGCACTGGTCGAGCTTAAAGCCGTTTTTATTTTTTAAATTGAAATTTTTTGTTGCTTGTGCTTGTGAAAGCAATACCTCAAATAATAAATGGTAAGTACAGTGCACTTACCTTAAAACATTGATGTCCAGTCGCACCTGAAAGGAAATAATTTCGTATACATTAGTTATGAAAGACAACTAGTAATATATCGATAAAAACTTTTACTTCGATTTTCGATATTATCTCAATGTTTCGAAATATAGGGTCCGCCATCTAACGTTTTTTTTTTCAACTATTCAACCGTTGGGCTATTATTTGTGGGGTGCCCGAGACAGCCATTTGAATAAAATTATTTTCCATTATTAACCGGAATGATTTGACTTTCAAATAAAAAAGAAATTTGAGAAAATATTCAGTAGTTTTTTTTTTGCATTTTCAAAAAAAAAAAAAAATTATTGTTGAAATATGTGGGTTCTAGAGCGGAGAAAGTAGATCATAGGAGATATTGGTATGGGGTCTGCCATCTAACGTTTTTTTTTCAACTATTCGACCGTTGGACTATTATTTGGGGGGTGTCCGAGGCAGCCATTTGATTGCAATTATTTTCAATTATTAACCGGAAGGATTGTACTTTCAAATAAAAAAAGAAATTTGAGAAAATATTCAGTATTTTTTTTATAGCATTTTCCAAAAAGTTATTTGGCGTACCCTATATAATCAACAGGACGTGCATCCATAAAAAAATTATTTATATATTATTAAAAAAAATATTGAAAAACATCCCAGCAAAAAAAGTATAATCATACCTTTATGAATATACCTAGTACTTATATGCCCAGTAAAAAAAATTGGAAGTACTTCAGTAGGAAGCACATTTTAATAGCATTTCAAAACCCAAACAACTTCCAAAAAAGTCGACAATATGTTAATATTCCGTAACATTTTATGAATAGCATTTTCACAACTGAATGGGAACGACTTTTTGGTATGGGGTCACAAAGGTAAGATGTCCGCTTTGCACCCAAAAGGTCTCGGGTTTGAATCCTGGCTCGGGAAAAAACTTTTTTTATATTTTTTTATTATTTTTATAAATAAACAATGTTTAATTTTGTATAATTCTGACAAATTAAATTTTTTGGTTAAAAAATACAAATTTATTGCTTTTTTAATGTACTTAAAATATTTCATATTTTTATTAATTATTGGTACTGCATAATATCAGTAAAATTAAGTAGTGTCAATTTATTTAATACAAAATTTAATTAGTATTTATTTGCGTTGTATATTAGTTCATATTAAACAAATATTTTGTTAAGTTCTCAATTGTCAGTTTTACCGAATTAAATGATTTGTTATAGATCACTCACAACAGAGTATAGCTAAGATGGTTAGAGTGCCGTAGTAGCAATCAGAAGGTCCGCTGTTCTACCCCCGGAAGCGTCGGATTTTTTAAAACAGAAATGGAAACAAGTGAAAAAGTGGTTCCTTTACAACACTTAAATATAACTTTTAAGTCTTTCAAAATAAAGGACATACCTCCTATGACAACTACATGTTAAATTCATTGGTGGAAGATCCCACTTTTCATTACTTCCGAATCACAAGATGCACATCTTTTTCACTTCTTTGTGTGCTCTCTTTTTGCTGGGTGGATATATGTATAAACAAATGACACCAAATATTTCGATTTTTAATCGTCAACTAGTCTGCCGGCTAAAAGTATTATATGTTTGTGCATTTGTTTGTAACACCCAAACGGAAGGGAGATAGACCCATTGTTAATTATACCGATCGACTTAGAATCACTTCTTGAACCGATTTAACAATGTCCGTCTGTCTGTCCTTCTGTCCGTCTGTCTGTCTGTCCATCTATTCTTGTAATCACGATATAGGTCGCAATTGTAGTCAGAACCAATTGAAACTGTACACAACGAAGTTTTCGGGATAAGGATGAACTCTATTTAATGTGAAGAACATCGATTCAGATTTAGATATAGCCCCATACGAATTTCACTCCCGATTTGACTCTTTTCATTCTAGATACCACATATTTTAACAGATTTTCTTCAACATTGGCAAATCATCTTATATTTCAACTAGAAACAGCTTTGGTGTAAATGTGTTAGATCGGTTGAGATTTATAAATAGCTCCCATTCAAATTTCGCCCTTGATTTGAGTTTTTCTGGTCTAGAAACCACTCATTTTTATAGATCTTCTTTAAATTAAGCAAAATATCTTATATATACACTAGAAACCACATGCTTTCACTGAATTTCTTTAAAGTGAGCATACTTGAACTGGAAAAACTTATTGTAAAAGTGAGTCACTTCATTCCATGTTTGGATATAGCCCCGATACAAATATTCTTCTCGATTTGACAAATTGGACCAGGTCATATTAGCCTGTGATTAGGAAACATACAAAAATTCTTCCCGTTTTCACTTTTTTACCGAATTGAATTGTATTCGTATTGAAAGTGGAGTGTATCATATAGTCGGCTCCGCCCGACTTTAGACTTTCCTTACTTGTTATTTTCAGGTTTATGTTTGACATTTGTAAAATGGGAAGCTATACGCTCGAACAATATTGGGAAATATTAAAAACTTACTTCGGAAGTCTTTAACGCAACTGTAAGAAATTTAAGAGTTCAGTTCAGCTATCATGAAACTCATTTTCATCTCGGTGCCTATGCCAATAAGCAAAATTGCCGCATATGGGGTTCAGAGAACCTACACAGAACTAATTTTTATAGTTTTAATTTTAATTTTATTTTTAATAGGTGTTTTCCAGAAAAATTATTGTTTTATTTTCGAAAAATATCAATTTGTGCGGATGTTATAAGAAACTAAATTTTACGTAGGGCAGGAAAAATTGTGTGGAAGGTACTGGATGCTTTGTGGCAAATGGTCAAATGTCTACTTGACTACGTAGACATGAAAAATAAAAGGTTTTTTGTGGAATGTATACTCCGAATTTCATAACTCTAGCTGCGGTCTTTTGGTTAGTACTATTTTTATCCCCTTTTTCCATTTTGACTCCAAAAAGTACGAATTTTGAAAAATCAGTTTATTTTCAGTGTCTACACATTCAGAGGAATGTATACTCCGAATTTCAAGATTGCCGCTGCGGTCATTTGATTGGTACTATTTTTATCCCCTTTTCATTTTAACCCCCAAAAGCACGAATTTTGAAAAATCTATGTATTTTACTTGTCTATGCAATCAGAGGAATGTATACACCGAATATCATTATTCTAGGTACAGCCGTTTGGTTGGTACCATTTTTTATCCCTCTATTCCCATTTTACCCCTTAAAAGTACAAATTAAAATGAAAAAAGGGGATAAAAATAGTACCAATCAAATGACCGCAGCTAGAGTCATGAAATTCGGAGTATACATTCCTCTGACTGCGTAGACACGGAAAATAGAAGAATTTTTCGAAATTCGTACTTTCAAGGGATACAATGGTACAGAGGGATAAAAAGAGTACCAACTAAACGACCACAGCTAGAATGATAAAATTCTAATTGCGTAGAAACGTCAAGGTGGTAAAAATGGTCCAACCAAATGGGCACAGCTGGAATCATGGAATTCGGTGTATACATTCCTCTGACTGCATAGACACGCAAAATAAAAGGTTTTTTTCCAAATTCGTACTTTTTCTTTTACGGCAAAAATTGGTTGAATCATGAAGTTAGGTTACATAGTGCAAGTACGGCTGATAATGGATTTTCAAAATTTGTACTTTTGGAATTCAAATAGAATGGAAATACAACCAACTGTAGCACCCACTATCTACCAATATTTATGGCTTTGAAAATATAAATATAAGAATATTTATTTTTTGAATTGACGTATTGGTAGCATTACCTTATAAGCGTGGTTTGAAATAATTAAAATATTATATTTATTTATAAAATTAACTTTTCAATATTTGAATTTGTTTTGGTTTGGCTATATTAAAAAAATTATATTTTCCTGTAATATTACTGCACTTCTACGAAAACCGACAACCTCTGTGGAATACAATCCATGGTGGAGGGTATATAAAGTTCGACCCGGCCGAACTTAACGCCTTTTTTACTTGTTTATTATGTATTATGTGTGTTTCTGGCTGTTGTCGTTTAATATGTACCATTTTTATCCCTTTTTTGCCCCATTTCACCCCCTACAAATAAGTATCACTTTATGGTGCACGTTTTTGCTATAAGGGGAATGCGCATACCAAATATCAAGCAAATATTCAAAAAACATGCTTAAATACGCTAAAATATTAGGGATTATTATGGGTATTTTTAGTCCTTGTGAGGGAAAAAATTTTCCCTTTCGGCCTATTTCCCCCCGTTTCAATCCCGACCGATCTACGATTATAAGACGCAGTTATGGGAAATTTGAACGCTCTAGCTTCTTTCGTTTAGATGCTAGCGTGCTTTCAACAGACGGACGGACATGGCTAGATCGTCTTAGAATTTTATGATGATCAAGAATATATATACTTTATAGGGTCTCAGGTCGATATTTCAAGGTGTTACAAATGGAATGACAAAGTTAGTATACCCCCATCCTGGAGGTGGAGGGTATAAAAATCAATTAATTTAACAATATGGATAATAAAGATAAAAGAAATAAAATTATAAATATTGTGGATTTTGGATAGTTGACCTTTTAATAAATTGGGTGTAGGTGTTTTTTGTCCGGCTTGAGGTCATGTAACTTGTTGTGTTTTTATTTATTTTTATGTAAAAAATCCCAATATTTCAATTGACTTCGTCAATCATCTTCAGGGGTGTCAATTTATGAATATAAAGTATAAACTACAGTAACTTGTCCGCACAACCAGTCTAATACTAAATTATAATTATTTAAAAAAACTAAAGGGGCGATAATAGACCAATGCATAAATTTAAAAGTAATTGAAATTTCCTTCCGAACCTATTAAAATCCATCAAGTATTTCAGTAATTAGAGAATGAATTTATATAGGGTGATTTTTTAAGAGCTTGATAACTTTTTTTTTTAAAAAAACGCATAAAATTTGCAAAATCTCATCGGTTCTTTATTTGAAACGTTAGATTGGTCCATGACATTTACTTTTTGAAGATAATTTCATTTAAATGTTGACCGCGGCTGCGTCTTAGGTGGTCCATTCGGAAAGTCCAATTTTGGGCAACTTTTTCGAGCATTTCGGCCGGAATAGCCCGAATTTCTTCGGAAATGTTGTCTTCCAAAGCTGGAATAGTTGCTGGCTTATTTCTGTAGACTTTAGACTTGAAGTAGCCCCACAAAAAATAGTCTAAAGGCGTCAAATCGCATGATCTTGGTGGCCAACTTACCGGTCCATTTCTTGAGATGAATTGTTCTCCGAAGTTTTCCCTCAAAATGGCCATAGAATCGCGAGCTGTGTGGCATGTAGCGCCATCTTGTTGAAACCACATGTCAACCAAGTTCAGTTCTTCCATTTTGGGCAAAAAAAGTTGGATATCATCTCACGGTAGCGCTCACCATTCACAGTTACGTTACGATTCGCATCATCTTTGAAGAAGTACGGTCCAATGATGCCACCAGCCCATAAACCGCACCAAACTGTGACTTTTTCTGGATGCATTGGTAGCTCTTGCAATGCTTCTGGCTGATATTCACTCCAAAATCGACAATTCTGCCTATTTACGTACCCATTGAGCCAAAAATGAGCTTCGTCGCTGAACACAATTTCTTTCTTTCTGAACTTTCTTAACAGAGCACGCATTTTGATAATAAAATTCAATGATTTGCAAGCGTTGCTCGTTAGTAAGTCTATTCATGATGAAATGTCAAAGCATACTGAGCATCTTTCTCTTTGACACCATGTCTGAAATCCCACGTGATCTGTCAAATACTAATGCATGAAAATCCTAACCTCAAAAAAATCACTCTTTAAAAATCGTATCTTCCCAACTCTTAAATTGGCCTCAGCTCGTGAAAAAAAATATTTATTTTTTCTAAAAATAAATATAGAGAATTTTTCTAATAAGAATACAGACAATAACGCTCGCACCAATTAAAGGTAGTGAGATCAAAAATCGTACCGCTTAGCATGGAATGACTCATATGTATGTATAGACTCCCTTCTCTTTCATTTATTTTTTTGAATTTACATACAGCCTTAAGGTAGGCAACATATTTACCCTTGAAACGAGTTTAAGCGCTTTAACAAGAAAAGCGCTAAAATTAACACTCGATGAAGCACAACCAAACCAAACAAATAAGTATGAATGTGTGTGTGTATATATGTACTAAGTAATTACGTTAATTAATTCATTTCGAGTGTAAAACTAAACTTAAAATAAATAAACACACATGCCAGCAGCCAAAGTATGCCGCCACCAGCTATCAACAACTAACGCTTGCCGCAGCAATAAATGCGTCTCAGCAAACTTTCTTAAGTGACATTTAATGGCAATAAAAGCGAGAAAAACGAAAACGAAACCCGCAACTCAAATAGAAATGGGAAATGTCGTAACCGAAATTGTGATAAATTTATTGACTGCATTGCACAGTGCACTGTTGCCGAAATAGCTCAATTTAATTCGTGGCATCGCTCGCATCCTCGCAGCCCTTGTTGCGTGTTCTTTTGCTCCTTCGCTTCGCCTCGTTTGCCCTCTGGATGCTTACAACGTCATTAAAGTTTATTTGCCATTTTTAATTGTCTCGAATTTGCTGAAAGTGCATTTAATTTCAGAATTTTCTTTTCTGGCAAAATGAAAATGGAAAACTTTGTCGTTCACTGGCGTCACCACGTCAGTTGCCATCCCTCCACCCCTCCCCAGGCAGGTATTCTATTTTGTGAAAATCGCACAAAGTTGTTTGAACGAGAGAGAGAGTCTACAAAAATCTAATGAAACTTTGAAGTCTTAACGGAAGGTATCAATGACTGACTGAGTGAGTGTCTGAGTGTGGGTGAGACAAAGTGCGTGTGCGTTTGGATGTGAATGCAAGTGAACGTGAAGGGATTTAATCAAAGTGAGTGCATGTCATTAACATTTGTGAGGATCTTAACAGTGCATGAGTTGGCCACACTTTGGAGCATATCATATCCGAAAGTCTTGATAAAGCTTGTTTGGTATCATTTTTATCCCTCTATTACCCTTAAAAGTACGAATTTGGAAAAATAGTTTTTTTATTATGTATCTACAGGGTGGCGCAGAATGAGCTATATGATTTAAATTCTTTATAAATTTTGTAATTAGTATTCTTTCTTTGTTTTTTTTTTCAGCATTTTGTGAAGGAGACTTGGGGTATTAATTATGAATCATTATACGATCGAACAACTCGACAAAATACCAGCAACGGCTTGAATATGTCATTAGTTTCCTTGAAAACGCGGAGGAAAATCCAGAATTTATTAAAAATTCCAAAGATTTAACAGCTCCTGACTGTTTTCTTTGGGTATATTTGAAAGAAAGAGTGTACGTTAACAAACCAAGAACCATACTAGAACTAAAAACCAACATTCGAAATGAAAGCATGGCCATTACACCCGGAATTTTGCAAAAAGTTATGGAAAATATGCATCACTTACAGGATATCATTTTTCAAAGCTAATTGCAAAAAAATCCCCAATAATAACCTGTATTATAAAAACATAATGGTCGCATAAATAAACAAGTAAGGAAAGGCTAAAGTCGGGCGGGGCCGACTATATGATACACTCCACTTTCAAACCAAATACAATTCAATTCAGTAAAAAAATAAAAACGGGAATAATTTTTGTATGTTTCCTAATCATAGGCTAATATGACCTGGTCCAATTTGTCAAATCGATAAGAATATTTGTATTGGGGCTATATCCAAACTTGTAATGAAGTGGCTAACTTTCACAATAAGTTCTTCCAGTTCAGTTATAACGTGTTATGCTCAATTTGAATAAATTCGGTGAAAATACGCGTTTTCTGGGGTGATAAAAGTCAATCCGGGATCGAAATTTGTATGGGAGCTATATGTACATCTGAACCGATCTGACCCATTTTCACCATGGCTGTTTCTAGTTGAAATATAAGATATTTTGCAAGATTTTAAGAAGATCTGTTAAAATATGTGGTTTCTGGAGCGGAGAAAGTCAAATTGGGAGCGAAATTTGTATGGGAGCTATATATAAATCTGAACCGATCTGACCAATTTTCAACATAGGTGTTCCTAGTTCAAATAAAAGATGTTTTGCCAAATCTGAAGACAATCTGATACAATATGTGCATTCTAGAGCGGAAAATGTCAAATCGGTAGCGAAATTTGTATGGGAGCTATATATATAAATCTGAACCGATCTGACCCATTTTTACCACAAGTGTTTCTAGTTGAACTATAAGATGTTTTGCCAACTATGAAGAAAATCTGTTAAAATATGTGGTATCTAGAGTGAAAAAGAGTCAAATCGGGAGTGAAATTCGTATGGGGGATATATCTAAATCTGAACCGATTTTCTTCAAATTAAATAGCGTTCGTTTTTATCCCGAAAAACTTCGTTGTGCAAAGTTTCATTTGGTTCTGTATACAATTGCGACCGTGATTACAAGAATAGATGGACGGACAGACATACGGACATTGCTAAATCGATTCAAAAAGTGATTCTAAGTCGATCGGTATAATTAACAATGGGTCTATCTTTCTTCCTTTTGGGTGTTACAAACAAATGCACAAAGACATAATTCTCTCGTGGAGTGTATAAAAAAATCCATTTAGATTGCGCTTCTACGTTGTCAGAGGAATTTAGTTGGTACCATTGTTATCGCGAAAATTTCGAAAAATCAATTTAGATTTGCACTTCTATGTTGTCAGAGGAATTTAATATCCAAATTTCACGACTATAGCTAAAATACTTAAATTGGCACCCTTTTGTCGCGCCCACCCCCTAAAAAGTACAACTTTCGAACAATCCAATTTTACTGCGCTTACTACATGGTCAAAGGAATTTACATACCAAATTTCACGACTATACCTGCAATACATGTGTTGGTACTATTTTTATCCCGCTCACCCTTTATAAGAACAAATTTCAAAAATTTAGATAGATTTGCTTTTCTACGTTGTCAGAGGTATTTACTCCAAATTTCACGACTATAGCTGCAATACTTTAGTTGGTACCATTTTAATCTCTTTTTATCCCACTCACCCCTTAAAACTAAAAATTTCAAAAAATCAATTTAAATTTGTTTTTTTACGTTGTCTGAGGTACTTACACTCCAAATTTCTCGACTATAGCTGCAATATTTAAATTGGTACCATTTTAGTCCCGACCATCCCCTAAAAGGTACAAATTTCGAACAATCCGATTTTACTGCGCTTCTACAGGCCAAAGGAATTTAGATACCAAATTTCACAATTCTAGCTGTAATACTTTAGTTGGTACAATTTTTATCCCTTTTTGGTCGCGCTGACCCCTTATAAGTACAAATTTTGAAAAATAAATTTATATTGCAGGTCTACGTAGTCAAAGAAATGTAGATACCGATTTTCACGAATATAGCTGCGATACTTAAATTGGTACCATTTTTATCCCTTTTGGTCCAGCTTTTATATGGTCAGAGGAATTTACATACAAAAATTCACGACTATACCTGCAATACATGTGTTGGTACTAATTTTATTCCGCTCACCCGTTATAAGTCCAAATTTCAAAAATTCATATAGATTTGCGCTTCTACGTTGTCAGAGGATTTTACACACCAAATTTCACGACTATAGCTGCTATACTTTAGTTGGTATCATTTTTATCTCTTTTTATCCCATTTGCTTTTTTATGTTGTCAGAGGTACTTACACTCCAAATTTCACGACTATAGCTGTAATACTAATATTGGTACCATTTTAGTCCCGCCAACCCCTAAAAGGTACAAATATCGAGCAATCCAATTTTACTGCGCTTCTATATGGTCAGAGGAATTTACATACCAATTTCACGATTCTAGCTATACTTCTTTATTTGGTACCATTTGTTTCCCTTTTTGTCCCGCTCATCCCTTATATGTACAAATTTCGAAAAATCCATTTATATTGCAGGTCTACGCAGTCAGAGAAATGTAGATATCGATTTTCACGAATATAGCTGCAATACTTGGCACCATTTTTATCCCTTTTTGTCCAGATCGTCCCTTAAAAGTACTATTAAATCAAATTTTACTTCGCTTTTATATGGTCAGAGGAATTTACATACCAAATTCCATGATTCTAGCTATAATTCTTTATTTGGTACCATTTTTATCCCTTTTTGTCCCGCTCATCCCTTATATGTACAAATTTCGAAAAATCCATTTATATTGCAGGTATACGCAGTCAGAGAAATGTAGATATCGATTTTCACGAATATAGCTGCAATACTTGGCACCATTTTTATCCCTTTTTGTCCAGCTCGTCCCTTAAAAGTACAATTAAATCAAATTTTACTTCGCTTTTATATGGTCAGAGGAATTTACATACCAAATTCCATGATTCTAGCTATAATTCTTTATTTGGTACCATTTTTATACCTTTTTGTCTCTTTCCTCCCTTAAAAGTACAAATTGCGAAAAAATCCCTATTTGTAGCTCGTCTAAATGGTCATTGCAAGGAACACACCAAATTTCATGTTTCTAGCTAGGGTCGTTTAGTCAGGACGAAGGTTCGATGTTTATCCCTTTTTGTCCCTAAAAGTACGAATTTCGTAAAACCCTTTCTTCGACGTCTACGTCACTTCAGCCTTTTGTTCTGGGGGCTGGTCAATGATAAGCCAGTCATATTAGTAGCCTGGCTTAATAATTAATATTATTGAAATAATTAAAATCCTATAGTTATTTATAAAATTGTTTTTTTTTTTCAATATTTTTTATTTGTTTTGGTTTGGCTAAAATAAAAATTTTATATTTTCCTGTAACGTCACTGTCCTCCTGCGAAAATCGACAGGATCTGTGGATTGCAATCCATGGTATAGGGTATATAAGATTCGGTCCGGTCGAACATAACGCCCTTTTTACTTGTTTTACTATAATTCGGCTTTCCAAAAAGGTTTTGTATATTGACTATTTATGAATATATTCATTTCATTCATTATTATGGTCTAGAAGTCTTTTTTTGAGTATTTCTCTTTATAAATTTTATAAATCTCTTTTTTTCGTTTTTAAATTTTTCGGTTATGAACTCTGTTGTGAGCGCACTTGCCATTGTCGAGCACAATGGCCCACACCTGCACGACAGCTGGTTGACACAACGAACTGCTTTTAACTAAAGCATTGAGCGAGCTAGCTAGCGAGCTAGCTGCGCGATAACAATCTGGCAAGTGAAGTGAAGATGAATTACCTCCAATTCGTCGTGGCAGCAAAGACAATAACGACGCCATGCAACAATGAGTGCCACTGATGTGGCAAGTGCTGCTTGCCACTCCTGCCACGGCACGATAATGATGAGCAAACTCAACTCAACGCAACTCATTGTAGAGCTAAACACTGAAATGAAAGAAGCAGAAGGAGGAGCAGAAGTGGGTGTGCTCGGCACTTCTTCGCTCTTTGCTTGCTTAGAATACACTTTGAAGAGTTTTAAATGAAAAATCTTTTTCACAAACTTACTGATGACACTTAAATATACGGATGACACACACACACACATACAACCATACATAAATATCGTATACAAAACTTTATTTATTAGTATGACATCCTCTCCACTACATCTTCACATACACAATATATGTATTGTGACGTTCAGTGACGAGTGGCCCACGTCACTGGCTGGAAGATGAAATGAAATTTTCATAAACACAAACTGAAGCGGTCCACTGCAGTGTCCCCGAGTTGCCATTATTCAAAAATAAGTACGTTTCCGAGCTTCCGTTCCGGCATAATAAATATGAAAGGAAAAAACTAATTTTCTAAAAACATCAACATCAACAGGAACAGGTAACAAATTCGTTGCTTTTCGCAGGCACGCTACACACCCACAATGTGAACGAGATACGACGTGGCATGTGATGGTCCTGAAATATTGGCTTTTTCAGAGCATTCATATTTTCTGGCACAACAACAGGACGAACTCAATCACATGCCCAGAAAAAAGAGAGAATTCGAAGAAGAGAAAAACAGGCTCATCTTTTGAATCGGAAATTGTGAAAATTGGGATCTTCGCCATTGAATTGAACATTGTCATTTATAAAATTAAAAAAAATATTTTCCCGAGCCACGATTCGAACTTGATACCTTCTGGGTGCAAAGCGGACACCTTACCTCAGTGACCACTTACGAAAAATTCGTTCACACTCTCTTGGGAAAATGCTATTCTTAAAATGTTAAGGGATAATAACATATTATCAAATTTTTTGGAATTTGTTCAAAAGAACTTCCCCAAATGCGGGAAATATGCCAATTGAGATTTTGGTATTCGTATTCCTGTGGATTTACTTCCCATTTTTGAGCTGAACCAGGCTACAATCGATCTTCTGAGCTCCAAGTTCACTAAATGTATCTTCAGCCGTCTCGCCGATATTAATTGGCCACCACGAAGCTTCGACTATGTAGGGCACTTGCAATGGCGACCATCCCATTGTCCCCTATCATTTCCGCTTTCAACACAATTTACATATTTCTTGGTCGGAAAACATCATTATGACCCGGTCTCAATTTGAATGAGAGTGCTCTTCGTCCTTATTTCGAAGCGTAATAGGGGGGGGGGGGTGGTGAAGGAAGTCATTTTGTAAAACGTTAAGTAAATGAACGCTAATGATGTTATTGAAGTTTGTCTCCGGTAAACGCTGACAAACGGCACAAAAAGGTGTTATTTGCATTTTTCGACAGGGCCACAAGTGAAACTATGTGAAATGAAAAAGTGTAATTTAGAAATTCATAGCAACAAACATAAATTTGAAAGAAGAGGGTTTTGCAGGTAGCACAACAGCATGTCAGGAGCTAAGGTGGCGGAGCGTGTTTTGACATGATACGATTTGAAGAAAAAGAAAAAAATACAAAAAAATAATAATTTTGGATTCACGAATTCAAATGAAATAGTATTCGCCCTAATAATATTCAAATGGCTCGAGGCACTTAATAACTTGTGAACTGTTTATATTGAAAATAAAAACAAAAAATCAAAGAATCAAGTATCATATTTGTACACTGCTCATTGAAAATAATTTGAATATGTTCTTGATAAAGAAATTCACATATTGACTAAAAAATTGTAAAAGCCATTTATCGAAAACCAAATGATTGACCGAAGTGACTATCGAACCATGGATGTTATGTTGGCAACAACGATCGATTTGATATATATATGTTTTTCAAAAACGTTTTCTTTCTAATTTTCCATCCACTACTTTTTTATTGTATTATTATTTATTATTTATATTTTATATTTTCTTATTTTATTTTTGATTGTTGAATTTTTGATTGTTTTTGCAAAAGTTATGTATTTTGAGAAAAAAATCTTTAAAAATATAAACCATTATTTCACCACTACCAAACTCATATGGTCGATAAAAAAGCCTTATAAGAACACGATTTTTAAATATCAAAAATCTCAAATAATGTAATCACTTTGAAAATCAAAATAAAATGATTAAAAATTATACAAACTATTCTATACTTATTTCGGTTTGTAACACTGTGCAACAAAAAACAAGTAAAAACGGTGATAAGTTCGGCCGGGCCGAACTTTATATACCCTCCACCATGGATTGCATTCCACAGAGGTTGTCGGTTTTCGTAGAAGTGCAGTAATATTACAGGAAAATATAAATTTTTTAATATAGCCAAACCAAAACAAATACAAATATTAAAAAAATAATTTTATAAATAAATATAATATTTTAATTATTTCAAACCACACTTATAAGGAAAGGCTACCAATACGTCAATTCAAAAAATAAATATTCTTCTATTTATATTTTCCAAAAGCTTAAATACCATAAATATTGGTAGATACTGGCTGCTACAGTTGGTTGTATTTCCATTCTATTTTAATTCCAAAAGTACAAATTTTGAAAATCCATTATCAGACGTACATAGTGCAAAATAACCTAACTTCATGATTCAATCAATTTTTGCCGTAAAAGAAAAAGTACGAAATTGGAAAAAAACTTTTTATTTTGCGTGTCTATGCAGTCAGAGGAATGTATATATCGAATTCCATGATTCCAGTTGCGCCCATTTGGTTGGTACCATTTTTACCCCCCCTTGACGTTTCTATGCAATTATAATTTCTTCATTCTATCCCTTGAAAGTACGAATTTCGAAAAATTCGATTATTTTCCGTGTCTACGCAGTCAGAGGAATGTATACTCCGAATTTCATGACTCTAGCTGCGGTCATTTGATTGGTACTATTTTTATCCACTTTTTTCATTTTAACCCCAAAAAGTACGAATTTCAAAAAATCTGTTTATTTTAAGCGTCTACGCAATCAGAGGAATTTCATTATTCCAGGTGTAGCCGTTTGGTTGGTACTATTTTTATCCCTCCGTACCCATTGTATCCCATGAAAGTACGAATTTGAACAAAAAACTTTCATTTTTCATGTCTACGTAGTCAAAGGAATGTATACTCCGAATTTCATGACTCTAGCTGCGGTCATTTGGTTGGTACTATTTTTATCCCCTTTTCTATTTTGTCCCCAAAAAGTACGAATTTCGAAAAATTTTCCGTGTCTACGCAGTTAGCGGAATGTATACTCCGAATTTGATGACTCTAGCTGCGGTCGTTTGATTGTTACAATCTTTATCCCCTTTTTCCATTTTAACCCACAAAATTTGCTTATTTTAAGTGTCTACGCCATCAGAGGAATGTATACACCGAATTTCATTATTCTTGGTGTAGCCGTTTGGTTGGTACCATTTTTATCCCTCTATTCCCATTTTACCCCTTAAAAGTACGAATTTTGAAAAAAATACTTTTATATTATTTATCTACTCAATTAGAGAATGGTACACACCGAATTTCGCGTTTCTAGCTGTTGTCGTTTAATACCATTTGTACCATTTTTATCCCTTTTTTGCCCCATTTCACCCCCTACAAATAAGTATCACTTTATGGTGCACGTTTTTTCTATAAGGGGAATGCGCATACTAAATATCAAGCAAATATAAACAGACATTCAAAGCATGATAAAATATTAGGGATTATTATGGGTATTTTTAGTCCTTGTGTGGAAAAATTTCCCTTTGGGCCGATTTCGCCCGGTTTCAATCCCAACCGATCTACGACTATAAGAAACATTTATGGAAAATTTGAACGTTCTATCTACTTTTGTTTAGATGCTAGCGTGCTTTCAACAGACGGACGGACATGGCTAGATCGTCTTAGAATTTTATGACGATCAAGAATATATTCGATATTTCAAGGTGTTACAAATGGAATGACAACGTTAGTATGCCTCCATCCTGGAGGTGGAGGGTATAATAACATAACTCCTAGTACAATTTTAAAACAGCTCTGATCTTAGCGAATAAAACAATGTATATTTGAAGAAAATCTATGAATAAATGTAGAAGTTTTGACCCTTATTAAGCACAAATTTAGAAAAGCATAATTTTTTAAAACTACTAAGAGTGTCTTAACTTCTACATTTGTTCAAGATCGTTTACATGCAAACACTGTTTTCTTAGTTATAATGTTAGTTATTAAAAAAATAAAACAAACTATTTATTCTCGATATTTTATATTTTTTATAATTTTTTTTCGTGCCACTAACAAAGATTTTTTTTCGGAAAAACATCAATTTGTTTAAAACTGTTCCTAAACCACTGTGTCTTTGTGAAAGTGTAGAATATTAGTTAAAAATAAAAATGTATCCATTAAAATGATAATGTCGTTTTATAAAATATAGGGGTGGACCATTTAAAACATTAAATTAGTATCGGTTTATTGGAAAGGTTGAACTTTGTCATTTAATAATGGAGTACAGTATCATTCATATGACTACCACGACTGGCGATCAGATCAAGCCAATTTTTTAGTGCAGCCCATCGAACAGTGACTCGTTGTGGATGCATTGGCTTCTCAATAGTCACATGTGGGTTCTCTGAACCCCATATACGGCAATATTGCTTATTGACATATCCAACGTGATGAAAATGAGCTTCATGAAGGCCTCTTTTCGAAATTTCTTGAAACAAGTATAAAACATGTCTAAGAGCAGAATTCATACACAGATATGATCTATGAATTAATTTAGTCAACGAACCACCACAATCGATCCTTTCCAAAATTCGAAAATTTTCAATTTTATAATTTTTCCAAAATTCTAAAATCGGGAAATCTTTAGTATATTTTTGTAATATAAATTTACTTCACACACAAAAAATACTACCACATCCCTGTGGCAAAAATCTTTAATTTTGGTCCATATTTCACTTCACTATGGAAATTTGTGTATTTTGTTGTAAAAAATACAAAAAATATTAGCCATTATTTTCGAAGACATTTTTTAAACATATTTTTGGCCACTTTGGAAATTATTGTCAGCTATTTTGTCATTGATTTTGAAAAGATTTTTCTACAAAATTTCGCTATGATAGATTTTACGCAACGTTCAATAAGATTTTTTTTTTGAGAAAATACTTTTTAAGAAATTTTAGTTTGAAGAACAAAAAGTGATTTATTTTTGATATTATTATTATTTTGTATGGGTATGATTTCGACCTTTTTATTTATAGTTGTATAAAATTATTAATGAAAAAGATCAATGTAGACGTGAAAGAATTAAAAAATCTTTTTTTTTAAAAAAAACCTGTTTTACTTATTAGATACTATCGTTTCGAATAGGAATTTTCGATTATTTTTTTTTTTGAAAGAGAAATTCGCAACAGTTGTAACCATCATACGTACAAAGGCGAAAATTGCAATTTTAAAAAATAAAATTAAAAAATATATATAGGGTCATTTCAAATTTTAAATTTGAACTACAGATTACTTTGACTTTGAAAGGTAGAAAAACATTCATTTTTATTTATTCAGGTTTATATTTGACATTTGCAAAATGGACGAACAAAATTGGGATTTTTTTATTCAGTCTATAGATACAATATATATAGATATCCTTACAGACTAAAAACATATACATATATACACTTATATACTACAAATTAAGTATTTAAATACAGGATAATTTTTCTTTTAATATAGTTTTTGTTTTCTGATAATTCAATAATGTGATAGAATTTATTAAATTGAATTAAATCATTATTGGCATAGTTTCAACGGAAATAATTATAGTGGATCAAATGAAAATATCTAGTTGGTCTTGTCGGAATATTTATCATCATTCTACTCAGAATAAGCTCAGAATGGATGTTGCCCTGGATAACATTCATAAGGAAAGTAATGTTCAACATAGTACGGCGACTCTTCAAAGAAGGCTACTTGATAAGACCAAGCCTAAATTCATATGAAGGCAGTTTACGGAAGTTCCATCCTCGCCCACGCAGACAAAATAAAAGGAATTGTTTCTGGACAGATTTCATAATATTACTATGAGTAGTATAGGATGGGTCCCATATTACTGAACCATATTCATGAATGCACCTAACCAAAGAGGTATATAAGTGTTTAGTGACAGAAGGAGCGGAAAACTCCTTACTCCAACGTTTCATAAAACCAAGAGCACCATAAGCTTTGTTTACTATCATAGAAATGTGAGACCTGAAGATCAAACGTTGATCCAATAGAATTCCAAGATCCAAAAAGGAAACTACAGACTCGAGTTTATGATCATCAAAAAAATAATTAGTTTCTAAATTTCTAGCTCTAGAAAATGACATACGTTTGCATTTCAACATATTTAGTTCCATTAAATTAATTTTACACCATTCATGAAAACTATCGAGATCAGACTGTAGAAAACGTTGTTCAGTGGGATCTTTAAAGGATCGAAATATTTTTACATCATCAGCATACAATATAATATTAGAATGACGAACTACAGAGGGAAGATCATTAATGAATATTATAAATAGAATCGGACCAAGATGACTTCCATGAGGTACACCGGATGATACAACTATATTTCGTTAGAGAGCTTTTCCAAATTTTACTCTTTGAATTCGACCATCTAAATAACATTTTAACCACGATAATAATGTTTTACTAAAGCCCATCATATCTATTTTCATTAGCAGAAGTTTGTGATTTACTTTATCAAAATCCTTGCAAAAGTCTGTATAAATGAAATCAGTTTGCATTCGGTTTCTAAAACCATCATTTACAACTGTAGTAAAAAATATTAAAAATTTACTTCCAAAGTAATGGGTCTGTAACGCAAACTGTAAGAAATTTACATGGAAAACTTTCGAGAAGAGATCGACCTTCAGTTCAGCCTTAATGATGCTCATTTTCATCTCGGTGGCTATGTCAATAAGCAAAATTGCTGCAAATGGGGTTCAGAGAACCCACACGTGGCTACTGAGAAGCCAACGCATCCACAACGAGTCACACAAGTTTTTTCGTTAACATTTTCATCTGTACCTTCTTCTATGTATGGTACTTGTTCTAAGGCCCTTATTTATGTAAAGTTGTCACCCTAAACATATCCCTTTGGCTCTTGTTACCCGTACCAGCTTCATTTATTATTGTCCTTTGGCGCTCTCAGCTAAACACCATCCTCACAGCCAAATGTTGTACGAACTCGTCCTCGTAATGAGAGTTGACATTATCATCAACATTTTTCATCTTTTTCGGTAGTTGGACCGCCACATCGACTGCTGAGCGTCAAGTGATGAGGTTTGTAGGTCGCTGCCTGCAAGGGAGTGGCACGAGATGGCAGCCCTAGTAAACATTTGTTTAAGACGAAGCCAAATTAATATTTTCACCTTTCGTTGATGAGCTGACTGACTGGCTGACAGAGACACTTCATACAACCATCCCTCAATGTTAAGTGGACTTTATTTGCTTTCCAAACAACACCACCCTCACGCTTCCCCCGTTTGCATAATTTATGACTCTCTATTTGGCGTTTTTAAAAGAGCCACTTTAACTGGAAAATGTTGGAGAAACAACAAGCGGGTTGAATGGAATGGATGAATATTGCTCATTACAAATATTAATCATTAACTTAATATTAGCTTTGGACTTTATTATTTGTTCGCCTAATGGTTGGAGTTCTCCATTAAAAAGGGTTTCAACGAAATTAGCTGATGGAAAATGAATGAATTACATTTAGTGATGTACGTGGCAAGGATGACGAGCGATTTAAAGTGCACTGAAGTTATTAAGAGCACGTCAAGGAAGACATTTTGATAAACCCAGGCCAAACCCTATACCAATGAATTGACAACTTGTAACATTTGAATTCCGTAAAGCGTGAATAATAAATCGTCAATGTGTGCTAAGCTCTTTGGATATTGTATTATTTGCTTATCTACTGTGACACGTTGGGGGGAGTTCGAAAATATATTGCCCATATTGAGGGCCCAATGTGTGTGGCACCCCGTATGTACGAATGTTTGATCTTCATGATATGAAGATACAAAGAGAATAAATCTTGGGGTCATATCTCTGAAATAAAGGAATTTTTGGAAATTTGTTCTTTTAAATGGTAAAATGAGAATGGTGGGATAAAAATGGTAAAAAAAACGAAACAACTGAAGCTAAAATCATGAAATTCTGTACAAACCAACTATAGGGTCCGCCATCTAACGTTTTTTTTTTTCAACTATTCAATCGTTGGACTATTATTTGTGGGGTGCCCGAGGCAGCCATTTCAATGAAATTATTTTCCATTATTAACCGGAAGGATTGTACTTTCAAATAAAAAAAATTGAGAAAATATTCTGTAGTTTTTTTTATAGAATTTTCAAAAAAAAAGTTATTTTGCGGACCCTATATATTGATTAAATTCGGTGTATACGTCGCACGTTAGGGTATTAGGTATCAACACTGTGGATTAATTAAAGAATAACTTTTAAGTAATACTCGAATTAAGTACTGGAATGGTGGTTGGGGTATATTCACTGTGTCATTCCGTTTGTAACACCTTAAAACATTCGTCGGAGTATATATACTCTGGGTCGTGGTAAAATTCTAAGACGATATAGCCATGTCCGTCTGTCTGTTGAAAGCACGATAGCGGCCGAACGAAATGAGCTAGGAGGTTCAAATTTTTCCTAAATGTGTCTTATGGTTGCAGATCGGTTGGAATTGAAAGTGGGCGAAATCGGCCCAGAGGGAAAATTTTTTCCTCCACAAGGACTGAAAATGCCCCTAATATTACAGCCTGTTTTTTAAACATATTAGCTTGTATTTACTTAATATTTGCAATGCTAATTCCTTTTATAGCATAAATGGGCACCATAGAGTGATTTTTATTTGTAGGGGCGAAATGGGACGAAAAGGGATAAAAATAGTACCTATCAAACGACAACAGATAGAAACACGAAATTTGGCGTGTACATACCTCTAATAGAGTAGATACATAATATAAAAGTAATTTTTCTAAATTTGTACTTTAAGGGGATAAATGGGGACAGAGGGATAAAAATAGTACCAACCAAACGGCTGCACCTGGAATAATGAAACTCGGTGTATATATTCCTCTTATTGCGTAGACACATAAAATAAACAGATTTTTCGAAATTCGTACTTTTAGGGTGTAAAATGGAAAAAGGGGAGATAAAAAGAGGTACCAAACAAATGGATGCAGCTAGAACCATGAAATTCACTGTGACTGAGTAGACACGAAAAATAACAAGAAAGAAGGCGTTAAGTTCGGCCGGGCTGAATCTTATATACCCTCCACCACGGAGTCCATTCCACAGTATTACCAGCAGATTAAAGGATGTTGACTTTACATAGAAGTACAGTACCATATTACGAAAATTGTGATATTTGTATGTCCCATTTTTATCCCTCTTTTTCAATTATATCTCTTAAAAGTACGAATTTCGAAAAATCCCTCTTTAGAAAAAAAGTGATTAGATATTTAAAAATATTTTTTGTCGAAGTTCACAATTTTGCGTATTTTGAATATATAGTTGGACATATAGTTCATTTACATTTTTAGGATGATGTGACAAACCGGTCGAGACCGACTACATAGAACCGGTTTACCCGGTTTATCGAAAACCGCGATTTCTAAAAACCCGACGGTCGGTCTGAGATGAAAAACCCGGTTGGCCCGGTTTTCGGTTTCAGGTTTGATCACTCTAAGTACAGCTGTACGAGCATGCACTGGTGTTTTCACATCTTCTACAGAACCGGTTTGCTCACATTTTTGTACGATTTTTTCGATTGTACGCACATTTGGACGATTGAATTGACCGAAAAACCACGAAGTGCAGGATATGCATTTTGATTTCAACATCCATTTTCATAATAAGGCTGAATAACTTTAACGTGTTACTCGATTGTGTATATTTCCATGGTTCAAATTGAGTTAGTCTTAAATTGAAAAATTTCAAATGAAATGCAGAAAAAAACATTCAACATAGCCCTTACAATTGAACCACCACAACAACTGATTTTTGACGACATTCACAAACATCGTTCCTGGACAAAGATCGTCCTCCATAAAACTCATTACACTATGTAATGAGTTATCTAATAACCGGACATGATCGAAGGTTTAGTGACAAAATTAAAGTACAAATATTAAAAATACCTTAGACGAAAATTCGAATTTTAATAAAAAAGAGCGATTTTTTAAACGCAAATTCGGCAAGTGAGTTATGCTTCTCGTTCGTTTGTGAGAATCATCTCCTATAGAGGCCGGGTTTGATGTTGAAAAGTCGCTGCGAAGCCAGTTGAAAAGACTTTTGACATGGTCGAAATCATTATAGTGGTGGTCTGCAGCCAAGTAATAAAATGTCACCATGCCATTTGTAAATAAATTTGCATTCTATTAAATATAGAAGCAAAATGGTCTTGAGCCAGGACAATATCCCAGTTCAAATCAAATATTGATTACAGACCAAAAAATACAAGCGAAAAAAACTAAAATAAAAAAGATTTTTAAATTGTTCTTTTAAGAGGTAAACTGTGAAAAGGGGATAAAAATGGTACCAAATCAAAATTTAAGGGCTTTAGAACACTAAAAAGACTGATCGACTTTTTCAGTTTCTTTCTTGTTTTTGGTGTAGTTTAAGGCGTTCGAATGTCGCGTTCGGGCCACTGGGAGATGGCCATATGTGTTTTCCATGGTATGCGGCGTTTTCAAAACTTATTAAAGATTTTCTCGTAGGGCCTCTAGTTTAGAAGTTATGAATGGTTAAAGTTTTGAAAATTAATTTTAATTTTTTGACCCCACAAAAGTGATCACAGATTATTGTCCTTTTGCTCGTAGGGCCTCCTGTTTAGAAGTTATGAAGGGTTAAAGTTTTGAAAATGAATTTTAATTTTTTGACCCAAAAAAAGTGATCACAGATTATTGTCCTTTTGCTCATAGGACCTCTAGTTTAGAAGTTATGAAGGGATAAAGTTTTGAAAATGAATTTAAATTTTTTGACCCAAAAAAGTGATCACAGATTATTGTCCTTTTGCTCGTAGGGCCACCAGTTTAGAAGTTATGAAGGGTTAAAGTTTTGAAAATGAATTTTAATTTTTTGACCCAAAAAAGTGATCACAGATTATTGTCCTTTTGCTCGTAGGGCCTCTAGTTTAGAAGTTATGAAGGGTTAAAGTTTTGAAAATTAATTTTAATTTTTTGACCCAAAAAAAGTGATCACAGATTATTGTCCTTTTGCTCGTAGGGCCACCAGTTTAGAAGTTATGAAGGGTTAAAGTTTTGAAAATGAATTTCAATTTTTTGACCCAAAAAAGTGATCACAGATTTTGCTCATAGGACCTCTAGTTTAGAAGTTATGAAGGGTTAAAGTATTGAAAATGAATTTTAATTTTTTGACCCGAAAAAAGTGATCACAGATTATTGTCCTTTTGCTCATAGGACCTCTAGTTTAGAAGTTATGAAGGGTTAAAGTTTTGAAAATGAATTTTAATTTTTTGACCCAAAATAGTGATCACATATTATTGTCCTTTTGCTCATAGGACCTCTAGTTTAGAAGTTATGAAGGGTTAAAGTTTTGAAAATGAATTTTAATTTTTTGACCCAAAAAAAGTGATCACAGATTATTGTCCTTTTGCTCATAGGACCTCTAGTTTAGAAGTTATGAAGGGTTAAAGTTTTGAAAATGAATTTTAATTTTTTGACCCAAAAAAGTGATCACAGATTATTGTCCTTTTGCTCGTAGGTCCCCTAGTTTAGAAGTTACGAATTGTTAAAGTTTTGAAAATGAATTTTAAATTTTTGACCCGAAAAAAGTGATCACAGATTATTGTCCTTTTGCTCATAGGACCTCTAGTTTAGAAGTTATGAAGGGTTAAAGTTTTGAAAATTAATTTTAATTTTTTGACCCGAAAAAAGTGATCACAGATTATTGTCCTTGTGCTCGTATATCCTCTAGTTTAGAAGTTATGAAGGGTTAAAGTTTTGAAAATGATTTTTAATCTTTTATTTAAGTGATCACAGATTATTGTCCTTGTGCTCATAGGACCTCTAATTTAGAAGTTATGAAGGGTTAAAGTTTTGAAAATGAATTTTAATTTTTTGACCCGAAAAAAGTGATCACAGATTTTTGTCCTTTTGCTCATAGGACCTCTAGTTTAGAAGTTATGAAGGGTTAAAGTTTTGAAAATGAATTTTAAATTTTTGACCCGAAAAAGTGATCACAGATTATTGTCCTTTTGCTCATAGGACCTCTAGTTTAGAAGTTATGAAGGGTTAAAGTTTTGAAAATGAATTTTAATTTTTTGACCCGAAAAAAGTGATCACAGATTATTATCCTTTTGCTCATAGGACCTCTAATTTAGAAGTTATGAAGGGTTAAAGTTTTGAAAATGAATTTTAATTTTTTGACCCAAAAAAGTGATCACAGATTATTGTCCTTTTGCTCGTAGGACCTCTAGTTTAGAACTTATGAAGGGTTAAAGTTTTGAAAATGAATTTTAATTTTTTGACCCAAAAAAGCGATCACAGATTATTGTCCTTTTGCTCGTAGGACCTCTAGTTTAGAAGTTATGAAGGGTTAAAGTTTTGAAAATTAATTTTAATTTTTTGACCCAAAAAAGTGATCACAGATTATTGTCCTTTTGCTCGAAGGGCTGCTAGTTTAGAAGTTATGAAGGGTTAAAGTTTTGAAAATGAATTTTAAAGTTTATTGTCCTTTTGCTCGTAGGACCTCTAGTTTAGAAGTTATGAAGGGTTAAAGTCTTGAAAATGCATTTTAATTTTTTGACCCAAAAAAAGTGATCACAGATTATTGTCCTTTTGCTCTTAGGACCTCTAGTTTAGAAGTTATGAAAGGTTAAAGTTTTGAAAATGAATTTTAATTTTTTGACCCAAAAAAGTGATCACAGATTATTGTCCTTTTGCTCATAGGACCTCTAGTTTAGAAGTTATGAAGGGTTAAAGTTTTGAAAATGAATTTTAAAGTTTATTGTCCTTTTGCTCGTAGGACCTCTAGTTTAGAAGTTATGAAGGGTTAAAGTCTTGAAAATGCATTTTAATTTTTTGACCCAAAAAAAGTGATCACAGATTATTGTCCTTTTGCTCTTAGGACCTCTAGTTTAGAAGTTATGAAGGGTTAAAATTTTGAAAATTAATTTTAATTTTTTGTCCCAAAAAAAGTGATCACAGATTATTGTCCTTTTGCTCGTAGAACCTCTAGTTTAGGAAGGGTTAAAGTCTTGAAAATGCATTTTAATTTTTTGACCCAAAAAAAGTGATCACAGATTATTGCCCTGTTGCTCGTAGGGCCTCTAGTTTAGAAGTTATGAAGGGTTAAAGTTTTGAAAATGCATTTTAATTTTTTGACCCAAAAAAGTGATCACAGATTATTGTCCTTTTGCTCGTATGACCTCTAGTTTAGAAGTTATGAAAGGTTAAAGTTTTGAAAATTAATTTTAATTTTTTGACCCAAAAAAGTGATCACAGATTATTGTCCTTTTGCTCGTAGGACCTCTAGTTTAGAAGTTATGAAGGGTTAAAGTTTTGAAAATGAATTTTAATTTTTTGACCCGAAAAGTGATCACAGATTATTGTCCTTTTGCTCGTAAAGGCGTGTTTGTAAATCTCATTTTTATGATGTCATCCATCCACAACTATTATGTCTCCAAACCATTTATCAAACGAATATAGCATCCCTTTATCCTATATCCTATCCTATATTCGCACATGGTAGTAAATTTCATTAATCGTATAAAATAAATTTTCATATGGTTAATGTGAAATACCGAAAACCATTTACATATTCATAAAAAATATTCGAAAATTATTGAAAACAGATATTTTATTTGAATAAATTCGATAATTTCGATTTTTATTAATGTTTCCCGGGAAGGGTAATTCCGGAAGATAAACGCTAGAAGGCCGTTTGGTCAGGACGACGATTGCATATTTATTAAATTTGTTAAAAAGTTAAAAAAGTTGTGGAATGCTTTGCCTTTCTCAGATATATTTTTATTTTTGTGATAAAATTTAGTTTAGCTCGGTAAATCGTCAAAAGAAATATCGTTTTCTTAAAACAAATCACGTTTTTTTTATTTTTTTTTGAACGACTACTACTAAACCGCTGGTTCTACGTGAAAGAGAGACATTTGTTGCCCTCATGATTACCTTAAATGTAAGGTATTACTCAGCTCGATCAGGCTTATACTTCAATAAAAATAATAAGGGTACCTTTGACAATAATTGTCATTTAATGAAAAAAAAATAAAAATTAAAAATTTTTCAAGTTTCAAAAGAGTTTAGTTATGAAAAGCTGTGGTATCCGATATAATTTTATTTTTGTGATTAAATTTAGTTTAGGTCGATAAAGCGCGAAATTTTGCAACATTTCTGCATCAATAGGTAGAATGTTTTTGTTTTGAAAGTATCCTGGTTCTCATATTATTAAGTTTTTGCTCCTCGTATAAAATTGTGGGAAGTGACGTTACACAATTAGCCATTCAAGTGACGAAATATAAAACTAATAATAAAAACTAATTCATCAGAAACTTCTAGATAGACCTACGACTAGTGTCATTACCTCTCTAGGATCTTGAGAGTCCATACTCATTTTTATATCGATGACATGTAAAAAAATATTCTGGACCCCTTTCCAGACAAAATTCCATAATTTCCTTCTGGTCACTTGAGAGATTTTAACACCCCTCCCTTTCGAATATTCCATTCGAGATATATACAAGCACATAAATGTCATAACCGCAAATGGCAGCAATTATTTGAAATACCCCCGCCCCCCTCCACAATGGACAATCATAAATAATCAATTGATCTTTATCATTCCAAGTGAGCCAACTAACACCAACGCTGGATAGGATATGTAGCGAAGCCATGGCAAAAGCCATACAGATTTGCTGCCACAAGTACTTTACACTACAAAAGCGCCATAAACATTTTTCAAAACTTTGGCGTTTTTTGTCAATTCCGCAAAAACCGCCCATAATAACGAGCGATTGAGCGAGCGACAACAACAGAAGCAACAAAACATCCAAGCAAATCTATTGTTATGATGTTTATTTACTGTAAGCATTGGCCGACACCAATACATACAGATATACAATGACATGTTAACACACACACACACCCACGCTCTCATTCACACTCATCCAACAACATCATGCACAGTGGGATGGCTATAGACATTTGAGTGGAAAAAGCAGTATAAGGAGTGCTCGTAGAGTGATGCAACTTGGCAGACAGTATTTTCTTAATGCAATTAGAACAATATGAACGTTCATCAAAAAGCAACCACGCCCATCAAATACCGCCCATATAACTCAATTTTCAAACAAAATTTTTTGTTTTGATCCGAATATTTTGAAATTTGGCACAAAGATTATAATTAACAAAATGGAAAAGTTTAACAAGTTTCATCATAATCGGCCACGCCCATCACATACCGCCCATATAACTAAATAGGAAATTTTCAATTTTTTTTTGTTTTCGTCCGAATATCTTTGCAAATTTTGCACAGAGTATACAATTAACAAAATGAAAAAGTTCTGAAAGTTTCATCAAAATCGGCCACGCCCTTCACATACCGCCCACATAACTGAATAGGAAATTTTCAATTTTTTTTTCGTCCAAATATCTCGAAATTTTGCTCAGACTTTATAATTAACAAAATGAAAAAGTTCTGAAAGTTTCATCAAAATCGGCCACGCCCTTCACATACCGCCCATATAAATGATAGAGAATTTTTCACACAAAATTTTTTGTTTTCGTCCAAATATCTCGAAATTTTGCACAGACTTTATAATTAACAAAATGAAAAAGTTCTGAAAGTTTCATCAAAATCGGCCACGCCTTTCACATACCGCCCATATAACTCAGTAGGAAAAATGCAAACAATTTTTTTGTTTTCGTCCAAATATCTCGAAATTTTGCACACACTTTACCATTGACAAAATGAAAAAGTTCTGAAAGTTTAATTAAAATCGGCCACGCCCATCACACACCGCCCATATAAATCATAGAGAATTTTTCACACAAAATTTTTTGTTTTCGTCCAAATATCTCGAAATTTTGTATAGACTTCATAATTAACAAAATGAAAAAGTTCTGAAAGTTTCATCAAAATCGGCCACGCCCTTCACATACCGCCCATATAACTCAGTGAGAAAAATGCAAACAATTTTTTTGTTTTCGTCCAAATATCTTGAAATTTTACATAGATATTACTGGGATATTGTCCTGGCTCAAGACCATTTTGCATCTATATTTACTAGAGTGCAAAAAGACATGGTCGAAATCGTGATCGTGGTAGTCTGCAGCCAAGTAATAAAAGTTACCATGCCATTTGTAAATAAATTTGCATTCTATTAAATATAGATGCAAAATGGTCTTGAGGCATGACAATATCCCAGTTCAAATCAAATATTGATTACAGACCAAAAAATACAAACGAGTTTCAGTTTCAACAAAATCGGACACGCCCATCACATACCGCCCATATAACTCAAAACGAATTTTTCAAACAAAATTTTCTGAAACTTTCATTAAAATCGACCATATATGTAATTCAAAACAGATTTTTATGAATATTACATTGTCTTAACACTGTGCAACAAAAAAATAAGGAGTCCTAAAAATTTATTTTTTGTGTACATTGAGTCGAAAATTGTCTTTTTTTGTCATCAAACTACCACTGTGCCACGCCATGCAACGAACGGAAACGGATATGGTCTGTGTTGACAACACCAACACGACCATACAACAATACAACTTAAACCAATCGCGGCGGATGAACGACGATTGTTTTGTTTTTGGTGTTTTTTTTTTAGTGCGACTTCAGCAGAAAACCGAATTTGTTTAGTTTTGAAACGCTTAACTCTAAGCATTGTGATAAAAGTGGCATAGTTTAGTTTTTTCTCCAGCAGCAGGATTATCTGTTTTTTTGTGCTATATATGAACAGACAGACAGATAGAAAAGACAAAGGGATGGTGGAGGGCAGCACATACATTTTTGTCTTTATATTTATTTGCTTCGTTAGCAACGATGTCTCTTCTCATCCATCGACGAACGGTATTTAGGGAATACCACCATAAACGATGATTATGATGATGACCATTGTTCTGGCGGAACGCAGAACAAGACCCAGAGAAACTATCAGAGATTAGGCAAATGAATTAAGATCAAAAGAAAAAACATAAATTGCTGAATATTAATTGTGGTTGGAGTGAGAGAGAGAGAGAGACTCAAGCGCAAGCGAAAGAATTGAATTGAAAGACACTTTGTTTAAATTATGAAAGGCTTTGTGGCAGCTGGAAGTGAGGGGCTTTTGAAACTTTCAGATTTGTATTTTGGGGAAATCTTTCAAAACCACTTTCATTTTCATTCATGAAATTGGCTACTCATGGCATCACAGGGGGAGGACGGAAATCGCATTATTTGTCTGTCATGTTCCCATTCTTTAAGCGAAACAACAATGCCCTTTAACATCTACGATATAAAATACGTTAAGTTCATATGGGCAAAATCTGGTATACCCTTCATCACGGAGTGTGGAGAGCTGTCGACTTTACGTAGAAGTGCAGTACCATATTAGGAAAATTATTATATTGCTGAAGACTTCAGCACAACCTTTGGTCTTAAACCAAAATAAAGGACAACACATACAACATAACAGACCAGCTATATATACAAACAACAACAATACACACGAGGTACAGTGAAGACGGGACATACCGTACAACAACAACCTTTGCATTGTTGCGAGCGATGCGAGCACATGCATAACATTGAATTGGCAAAGTGAGACTTTTAGTGTGTCGACTTAGTTCGGTGGAATATTTGGTTTATCAGCGCTTCTCATTTGTCGTATGTGAGCGCTGGTACTAATATGAACCCTGATTTAAGTCAAAGACATACATTCGTTGCGAAAGTTCTGACGAGATGGGGTAGCGCCATCGAAACTGCGCAGTCAACTTTTAGCTGTAACAATAAAGGTCTCACTTTGCCTTTTTGCTAATTTTGGGTTCTGCTGAAGACTTCAGGTTGTCTTAAACCAAAATTAATGACAACACATTTTTTATACACCTTATAATATTTCTGTAGTATTACAAACTATTACGCCGACTTATGCTAACTAAGACTGTTTTGAGTGGAAAGAGTAGCGGCCCTATAATTCTGACTTATAGTCAGGCTAGTCTGAGTTTCTTTTTATAGCGGCTCACAGGTTTAATTTTTTGATTTTATACTTGTTCGCACCCTGTGATAACGGTAACAAAGAACATACATACATCTTAGTACATGCTTCTTATTAGTTCAGCATTAACGTCATCTTTAGTTTTTCTAGTTTATTCATATCTTGCGATAAAATTTCATATCTTTGAGACAAAATTTGAAGTGTTTCTTAATACTAAACTAATACATACAGTTAGTTACAAGCTTAAAATTTAAAGTATTTTTAGCACACATTGTCTTCTTTGATTTGGCATTTATAGCGGTGTCATAGGGTGTGAATAAATATTAAAAATAATTTTTGAAAAATCCTTTGGAACTTTTTGTAGCCCTTTTAAGGGAACACAGGATGAGAAAATGAAAAACTAAAAACGGCAATTAACTCTATTTCACCTATAGTTTCAGATGTATATCATCTCGTTTATCATCTCTAATATGGACTGTCGGACCGTCTTCAGAACTACATTGTAGAATTTTATGAGGATTATTTTTGTAGTAGATCGTAATCCTCTAGCTCCACTGGGTCTAGAGGGCCGAGCGCAAGGGTGGTTTTGGGGGTTCAAACCCCCCCCACAGAGGTTTCGAACATATACTTTTTTAAAACCTTCTAGACTTTCTGAAGCAATATTATAGCATTTTTAAGTTCTTTTTAAAAACCCTCATCTGAAATGGCAATTTTGTAGTAAAATCATGTAAATACGAAAATAACATAAAAAATCGTGGACACTTTCTTGAATTTCGGACAAAGGTTATTAAAAATACAAACAAACGTATTGTGCCTATTTCAAGATTGTGTAATTCTACTTTCGCCACTTCTTGACATTTGATTAGAGCAATTTCTTAAGAGCTTTTAATTGTGTACTACAATACAAGTTTGGAAGTTTAATAAAAATCTTTTAGCAATTTTAAAAAAGTGTAAATAAGAATCACTATGATATCATAATGAAATCTACAAATTCTAAATGAAAGCAAATAATTTACTTGATGCTAACCCGTAGCCAAATTTTTAGTATATCTAATTGGAATGAAATCATTGTAAAGTAATTTACCTCTAAATTAATAATTATGTAAAAATCTACTGACGAGATGAAATTCTTCGTTGCGAAAAGATGTTCTTATCTTTCATTTGATACCCATATCGCCATTGCTTGGCACGCAAAAGTATGAAACTAAATTATTGAAACATTTACATCCTTTGGAAATTAAAAGTCCTGTAAAAAAAGACAAACGACCACGAAATAAAAAACTGAGTATAAGTTTTCCTATTAGTGACCTATAGTTTCACTTCTATATAATCTCGTTCTTGGGAGGGAAATCATGCCGCACGGTTTTATTGTAACATATTTTCCTCCCAATTTATCCATTGAAAGACCAAAATTTCAGATGGTTTTTTTTCAAAATTTAGATCACCAAGATCAATACCTCTTCAACGATTAAACAAAAACACAATTCGAATTAAAAATATGGAATTTATTGCGGTTTTTATAAAAAATGAAACAGAAATTGCACAACAATGTTAAAGTTGTACCCTCTATTCTGTGTTAAAATGCAAGTTTTTGATATGGTTTATGGATAAGGCTCGGACCAGATTTTAATTTCTAGCAGGTTTTTTCTAAATACCATTCTCACCGTGAATTTTATTCAAGAAACCCCTGATTTATAGAGGTTATTTTGAACGTGTCCAGTTCACGAACGGACAATGATAAGAATGGAAGAACACATAAAACAAACCAAGCTTTCATTTTAGTTACTTTTACTTTTATTTTGAAGCCACTCTAGTATGTGTGTATGTACTTTCAAGCAACTAAAAACGAAGTTCTACACTTAAAGAACAAGTCGGTTAATAAAAGCATGGCTGCCTATCAGCAGAAACTTTTCTGCTATTATAACAGCAGCTATTCTGCAATCTTACATCACCATTCACACTGCTGAAAAGTTTGCAGTCTGCTAAAATTGGCTGCTGTTAATAAAAACATAAAAATAGAAAAGCGTCCCTTTTTATATTAGCTTAGGACAATATGCGTATCATTAAAAAGACAATCGAAATACCTTTCCGTGGTAATAAATTGTTTTATAATAACTTCTATTCAAAAAAGTTTTATTAACATGTATATTTAGGTGGTCATACTTTTCTGTATATATGATTAAATTTTTTTCTATATTGCTAAAAACAGCAAACAGCTGTTTACCATCTCAGCAGATCAGCAAATCTCTGTCTGTTTCTTTTTCAGCAGAAAATCTGCTCTTTCAGTAGACTTTCTGCTTTCTTTTACTGACAAATTCCTTTAAGTGTACTGATAGATGGATTACTGAAATGCAAATTTGCCGATGAATGTATCAAAATATTTCTCGAAGATCCTGGTCATAAAATATGAATGGTTGCCAAACGCTCACGTAATCAAATTAACATCATTTACCATTGCGCCATAGACTGGACTGACTTTACTTTTTTATGCTAATTTCTGTGTCAAATTTTACCATATTGCATTCTAGATACATACATACATATACATTACATATATACATACATATGTGGTTTTTAGAGAAGGCAAGTGAAATCGAGAGTTTCATTTATATGGCGCTTTGGTCAATATCCGATATCGAATCAGGTACATAATAAAGTTTTTATAATCACTTTAAGAGGGTTTTGACACGCTCCTTCTTGTACCTCCCACACTGACCTTTGACAATGCGTTTATTGACGTTACATTCACCTGGAATATAGGAGTTATTGCCACACGCCTTCTGCTACATTCCACACAAAGTGGCATAAGCTTTGGTTAAAATAAAACCGATATAACTTCCATACGGGTAGTCAAAACGTTTGCAACTTGATATTAGAAATATTTAAACCTAAAAATACTTATGCTTTAGCTACGTCGCTTGTAAAGAGTGATTTTTTTGAGGTTAGGATTTTCATGCATTAGTATTTGACAGATCACGTGGGATTTCAGACATGGTGTCAAAGAGAAAGATGCTCAGTATGCTTTGACATTTCATCATGAATCGTCTTACAAACGAACAACGCTTGCAAATTATTGAATTTTATTATCAAAATGCGTGCTCTGTTAAGAAAGTTCATTGCGCGCTTCCATTTTATGGTCAGTTTAATCGACCCACTGAAGCGGCTATTCGGGCTATTGTGACTAAATTTCGCACCAAATTTACATTGTTGGACATTAAACCACCAACACGCTTACGTAGAGTGCGAACTGAAGAAAATATCGCAGCTGTATCGGCCAGTGTTAATGATGACCACCAATTTTCGATTCGTCGCCGTTCGCACCAATTGGGTCTCTGTTACTCAAAAACGTGGAAATGCCAAAATTGGACTAAGCGGATGGACCACCTAAGACGCAGCCGCGGTCAACATTTAAATGAAATTATCTTCAAAAAGTAAATGTCATCGACCAATCTAACGTTTCAAATAAAGAACCGATGAGATTTTGCAAATTTTATGCGTTTTTTTTTTTAAAAAAAGTTATCAAGCTCTTAAAAAATCACCCTTTATTTAGTATGTCCCACAGAATTGTCTCTATCCCAGATAAAATAAAATCCTTTATATCTTCAATAACGATGGCTGAAATCCACTATGGCTTCATAGTTGATAATATTTTTGCAATTATTTGCAAGTGTGTAAGCTGGGTCCAAATAATCCGGAGGATGAGGGTATATATCGGACTTCGAATGAAATCTGCTCATTTGCAGATGACAGCAACCCAATGCTCCTTGTTGTCACAAGCGATTCACTGATGTAATGATCGATTTCAATGAACGGTGTGGATATTGAGCAATCAGATACTCCTGATGTTCTAGGCATGAACATAAAATAAACATTATAGAACGAATTAGTTCTTTGTCAGCACTCTCCGTATGGGAAATCGACCTACGGCAGATATTCAAAACAGAAGTCAACAAACACTTCTTCTCCCTCTTTCTTCCTTCCAATACTTTATCTTCCTTCCGCCAAAGCAACACACTACATTTATTGGGGCCAACCCTCAGTGTTGGTTCAATGAAAAAAAGTCCAATCTATTTTTGTACTTTATAATATTAAAGAATATGTAAATAAAAAATATTTGTTTTGGTCTCGAGCTCAAAAATATTTTATTATTTTTGTGTTACATAGTGTTATTGCGCCATTATGACGGTTGTATCAGACGGACGCACAGAAAGGTATTCCTAAGTCCACTCATCTGGTGGATTTCGAATGTTTTTCCTTGTAAAGATATTTAGCATGAAACCAACCATCACAGAATGGTTCTCAATTTTGTCCCAGATTTTTTTTGCAAACGTAGAGGTGCCTTTATCCTCATCCTGATGTAAAATGTACAAGAAGAAATGTTTCGCCATGGCTCATTTTTCTACGAAAATTATGCCAGAATTTGAAAATCTTTATGTTGAAAAATCCATTTTATTCCGAATCTTATTTCAATTTTCTGACATATTTCGTTGTGAAATACATACATCGTAATCCCCGCATGACATGCGTCATTTTCACCGATTGATATCCCAATTCAAAATAAATTGATTCTTAGGTTCGTTCCACCAATTGGTTTTCAAATCGAAGTGTACTCGATTTTCTCTCATTTGTAGTGATCCCAGCAGCAGCGGCAACAGAAAAAAACGAATAGAAAATTGAATTAAAATAGAAAATTCTTTTGAAATGAATGAAGAACAAGCGTAGCACTGATGGTGATGGTGGAAAAATTTGCATTTTCATTTCCTTTTTCCGGCCAACAAATTTTAAATGTTATTACGACAAATCCTGCCACCACTCCTCTCCGAGAGCAACAACCATTGAACCTAAAGGCCTACATCCTGCCTTCGCCACTCGCTGGCACTCGCGGGGCGGAACAACTTAAGCTTTCAAATATTCTGTACACATCAACGCTTCTTAACAACAACAAGATGATGTATAACAAGATGATGATGAAGAACCAGCAGAAGAAGGGCGAGCGAAAGAAGTGAATAGTGAAGAGGGAGGTGGGTGGCCCGAGTGGAGTGGTGATGATAGAGGAAGTGGCAGTGGCAGTGACTGGAATTGCCTACAATTACTTATACAATGTAAAGAGAGCTTAATTTATTATATTGTCACTTTGCTGGCGTTTCTTTCGCGCTGTTGAATTTTTATTGGTGTCGAGAGGGAAATTGAAAATTTAAATTAATTTTTCTTTTTTTTCTCCCGAAAAAAAAGAACACAAATTGTACTTTCCAATAGCATGAATGATTGAGTTTTTCTTCTTCAAGAGTATTTTAGAATCTTTGTTGTCAGTAGTGCCTTTTTTTCTCCACGATTCCTTGCTCATTTCCCCTTGTCTTTCACAGCAGCAGTTTGTATCTCCTGCTCTTAGTTTTGTCATTCTTGTTGTTGTTTTATTATTACAACATTTTAATTGACATTAATTATTTGGTTTTGTTGTTAATGCCATATTTACACAAAAAGTCTTATTCCAACAAGAGCAAGAAGAAGTAGAACAACAAACAACAGCAGAACAGAAAATAAAACTAATTTAATGACTTAATTGCAAATTGAGTGATAAAGGAAATAGGACCAAAAGGAGCCACAGACTTTAATACGTATTAGCACAAATTGGGATTATGACCAAAAGTTTGTTAAATAAATTGGATGTGTCGCCGTTAATAAGTTTGGCAAAAAAAGTAATACAATTCCCACAGAAAGGAACAAACAAAAGCAAAATGTTTTAGGGAATTTTTGTTTATTGGAAACATTATTAAAGTGGAGCATTTTTACACTCAACTCCAAGGGGATTTAAAACAAACGCCATTCCGTTTGTAACACCTTGAAAGCCTAGAATGTCCTAAAATGGTGGGCCACTTACAATTATAAATTAGAATCGGCTATAAAAAAGTACAGATTATTTTTTCGAATTTCTGGGTTTATTGGAAAGGTTGAAATTTATCATTTAATAATGGAACACAATATCACTCATATGACTACCACGACTGGCTCGGCAGTACCCATCAAACCAATTTTTCATTACATGCCCAAATATGCCGCCAGCCTAAAATCCACACCAAACAGTCACTCGTTGTGGATGCACGTCACGTATGGGCTCCCTGAACCCCATATGCGGCAATTTTGCTTATTGACATAGCCACCGAGATGAAAATGAGCTTCATATGAAAACACGAAAATTTTCCACGTACATTTCTTACAGTTTGCGTTAAAGACTCACTTCTGTGAAAGTAAGTTTTTAATATTTCCCGTTCGAGCGTATAGCGTACTATTTTCAAATATCAAACATAAACCTGAAAATAAAAACAAGTAAGAAGGCGTTAAGTTCGGCCGGGCCGAATCTTATATTCCCTCCACCACGGAGTGCATTCCACAGTATTACCAGCAGATTAAAGGAAATCGACTTTACATAGAAATTTTGATATTTTTATGCACATTACTATATTTGTTTACTATTTCAAACTATAATGTATACTTATGCGCACTGTTTAAAATCGACTACTATATATAAATAAAATGCTGAAATTGTGAAAGTGAACATGCCTTAATATTAGGCGATTGTCAGTCGCCATTAGAAAGAAGCATTTCCAGATGCAGACAAAGTGATAAGGAAAGTATACATTTTAAAGATATCCCCATTCGCCCCATTCTTCGCCCAAATGTACAAATTTAAAAAAAAACCTTTTTTCGCGTCTTCATAGTCAGAATGTATACACCGAATTTCGTGATTTCAACTTCAGCGGTTTGGTAGGTTCCATTTTTATCCCTCTTTTTAATTATATTGCTTAAAAGTACGAATTTCGAAAAATCCCTCTATTTTACGTGTCTATGCAATTAGAGGGATGTACACACTGAATTTCATGATTCTAGCTTTTGTCGTATCATTGGTACCATATTTTATCCCTTTTTGTTCCATTTCGCCCGCTAAAACTTTTATTTTCTTTGTGGTGCTTCCAAGCTACAATAGGAAAGTCCGCAATAAATTTTAACTGTATGAAAATAAGAAATGTAATTAATAAGCCAAGGCTACCAATGTTTGTATACTATATATATATAATACTTCAATTCATAAAGTAAATATAAGGGAGCAATCATAAATACCCTAAATATTGGGGGATAGAGAGTGTACTTTCAGCTACAGTCGTTTGGTTGGTTGTATTTCCATCCTATTTTAATTTTAAAAGTATAAATTTTGAAAATACCTTATCTCTCACGTACGCAGTATAAGACAACTTCATGATTCTACCATTTTTTGTCGTAAAAGCAACAAAATAAAGTACGAACTTGGAAAAAAATATTTTACGTGGCTATGCAGTCAGAGGAATGTATACGCCGAATTCCATGATTCTATCAGCGGCCATTTTGTTCGTACCATTTTTATCCCCTTTTTCCAAGTTTGCCCCCTCAAGAGTACGACTATCTAAAATCTCTTTATTTTACGTATCTATGCAATTAGGGGGACGTACTCACTGAATTTCATCATTCTAGCAGTATTCGTGTAGTTGGTACTATTTTGATCCCCTGTAGCCATTGTATCCATTGAAAGTACGAATTTGGAAAAAAACGTTTTATTTTTCGTGTCTACGCAGTCAGAGGAATGTATACTCCGAATTTCATGATTCTAGCTGCTGTCATTTGGTAGGTACTATTTTTATCCCCTTTTTCCATTTGAACCCCAAAAAGTACGAATTTTGGAAAGTTCTTTTATTTTACGTGTCTACGCAATCAGAGGAATGTATATATCGAATTCATTATTCTAGGTGCAGCCGTTAGGTTGGTACTATTTTTATCCCTCTATCCCCATTTAACCCCTTAAAAGTACGAATTTAGAAAAAATACTTTTATATTATGTATCTACTCTATTAGAGGAATGTACACGCCAAATTTCGTGTTTCTATCTGTTGTCGTTTGATAGGTACCATTTTTATCCCTTTTTGTCCCATTTCGCCCCCTACGAATAAGAATCACTTTATGATGCGCTTTTATGCTATAAGGGGAATGTTCATTCCAAATAACAAGTAAATACAAGCACACATATACAAAAAGCAGGCTGAAATACTGTAAATATTAGGGGTATTTTCAGTCCTTGCGAGGGAAAAATTTTTCCCTCTGGGCCGATTTCGTCTACTTTCAATCCCAACCGATCTACAACCATAAGACACATTTAGGAAAATTTTGAACCTCCTAGCTCATTTCGTTCGGCCGCTATCGTGCTTTCAACAGACAGACAGACGGACATGGCTATATCGTCTAAGAATTTTACCACGACCCAGAATATATATACTTTATGGGGTCTCCGATGAATATTTCAAGGTGTTACAAACGGAATGACAAAGTGAATATACCCCCATCCTGGAGGTGGAGGGTATAATGAATGTTATTCAACATTTCACAGTCAAAGTAATTGGTAGTTCAAATTTGAAATGTTACATGGCCCAGCCTATACGACAAAATAATATATATGTCGTTGTATTCAATAATGTTGTTGTCTTTATGTATTATACAATTAAAGAATTCTGGTAGAGCCAAATGTCCTTCGTTTAGTTTTTGGGTGAGACAATATATTTTCATGTCTTTGGTGTTCTGAACCTTTCTTCTTTTAGGCAAAGTACTCAAATCTCCAGCTGCTGCTTGTGCAAGTGACACCAAAAGTGCGAAGTCTTCATATCGTATAACCTCTAAGAACTTCAATAATTCCCCGTGCTTTTCTAATTTGCGAGATAATTTAGAATTAAAACCATAATTGGCAGCCGATTTGCTTTTACCTTTTCTTTTACTAATTGTTTCCTATATTTTCATAAGACTACGCTTTTATTTTTAGAAGCAGAAGCAGATTTTTAGAGCGCTTAGGCAGAAGTATTGCTGGGTAACTATACCTGCATGCAATATACACATACTTACATATGCAACTCAAGGAGATGCTTGTAAGATGGCATGTGTACTTTATTACTTGGTGCGATATTTTAAACGCAAATTCGGCAAGTGAGTTGTGCTTCTCGTTCGTTTCTGAGAGTCATCTCCTTATAGAGGCCGGGTTTGATGTTGAAAAGTCGCTGCGAAGCCACTTGAAAAGACTTTTGACATGGTCGAAATCATGATCGTGGTAGTCTGCAGCCAGCATTCTATTAAATATAGATGCAAAATGGTCTTGAGCCAGGACAATATCCCAGTTCAAATCAATTATATATTTTTTAAATTTTGAATAAAATTGAATTAATTTTGAATAAAATTAAAAAAATCGTTTGAAAATAAAATCGCAAAAATCATTCACTCGCTAAAAGATATGACTGATTGAATGAAACCTCTTCAACAAAATATGCACAGATTTTAAAATATCCACACATTTAAGATTTCGAAAAATAATTTCGTCTAACATAAGATATTGCATCAAAAACAAGGAAACGATAAAGTCAGGCGGGGCCAACTATATGATACCCTCCACTTTCTAAACCACCACAATTGAATTCGGTGAACAAAGTGAAATCGGAAGTTTACATGGGTCGATGTGACCCACTTTCACCATAAGTGTTTCTATATAGTTGAAAGATAACGTGATTTGACATAATACCCTGGTGGAGGGTATAAACACACTCAAAAAAAATTATTATTGTCAAAGATTAGAAAAGCCAAACCACCCACGATGCTCTTGTAATGGTTGTTTGGATATGTATTTATCCACGCATAAGATTTATATATATATATATATATATATATATATATATATATATATATATATATATATATATATATATATATATATATATATATATATATATATATATCTGTTGTCCCACTTAAAGAGGCAAATGTAGCGACGTTCTGAGAGATGTCTAAAGATATGACAATCTCTAAAGCCTTCTCTTTTAATTGCGTTTTACTTTGATAAACTTTTATTAATGTCGAACTAAAGATATCGATAGATCTTTCGCTGCTTAATTAAAGATAATTATGATGGCTACAAATGTTGCGAATTTCATTTTTACATAGAATCAGTGGGTTAGGAACAGTCTCCAAAACTTACGACACGATTTTCTATTATCTAATTCTATTTGAACAAAAATAAAAATAATATTTTTTATAATTCTACAAACTTTTACACATAGACATCGTTTTTGGTGTTAGAATGTTAGCTGTTAAAAAATAAAACAAATTATTTTTTTTTAGTTTTGTTGTAACTACTTACTCAGGTTACAGACAAAATATTTTTTTTTCATTTCCACCTAAGGATGAAATATTCATCGGAGACTCCATAAAGTGTATATATTCCAGGTCGTGGTAAAATTCTAAGACGATCTAGCCATGTCCGTCTGTCTGTCTGTTGAAAGCACGTTAGCAAACGAACGAAATGAGCTAGGAGGTTCAAATTTTCCCTAAATGTGTCTTATGATTGCAGATCGGTTGGGATTAAAAGTGGGCGAAATCGACCCAGAGGGAAAAAATTTTCCCTAATATTTAGACTTTTTAAGCATTTTTTTAATTTCTGTTTTATATTCACTTGAAATTCGTTGCATGCATTCCTCTTATATTGTAAAAGCACCAAAAAATAAATAAAAAATTTAGCGGACGAAATGGGACAAAAAGAGATAAAAATGGTACCAATGATACCACAACAGCTAGAAACATGAAATTTGGAATTAGGGCTTGCATTTCATATTTCAATTTTCATATTTTCTGTTTCCTGTATCCCGGGAAATTTGTACGGGATTCCCGCGGGAATTCAGAAGAAATTTTACATATATCTCCCACATTTGTTCACTCTGTTTTCAGTAAAATATTGTAAAAGGTACCAACATAATTTAACAAATATCACTTTTAATTAGATATGTGTCAGCTAGGTGATACATACAAATCTTCCCACTTGAATATGTTAATAATTTTAAAAATAATGTTATTAATATTTTCAATTTCAGAATCTTTGAATGAATAAAGTCCGATAAACTGTTCTCCTGATATGGTAATATCTGCGGAATCTAAAATAGCAACTATGTATTGAAAAAATGGCAATATTGCTGACTCAAAATAAGAATGTAGGTTTTCGAAGATACAGGAAAGATATAATACACGCGCTCACATTTTCCAATAAAAGCAGAAATAGACTATCTGCTGAGTCTATAAATGCGTTGTCTGTTTTAAACAGTATTTATATTTAAAAAAAATGTTAATTTAAAAAAATATGCCTATAGATATGTATTTAATTAAAATAAATATAATAATTTAATTATTTTTTCATCCTTGGAAAAAGTTGATTTCATTTTTTTATTCTTTTAAGTCTAGGAGATGTCAGGAGATGTCCGTCAGTTGTGGCCAAACCGACGAGTTCATTCGGTCCATAAGAAAATAGTACAGGAGAAAAGGATTTAGGAGGTATGGTGAAGAAATGAATGATGAGTGAAGAGAAAGGCGGGGTTTATCTCTCATTTGAGTCTGTATTTCCATTGATTATTTTGAAGCAGGAGGATTTTTCTACAAATCGCATCTATTTTTTTTACAAATCCTTTAAAACTTGATTTCTATATGTTTTTAGTCGAAATATAAGAATTTACATTATAAAATTTCAAATGTTTTATTTGGAAAAAGGTTTTTAAGTAGCAAACAATATGTTGACGATTTCCCGTCTGTCCCGGGATCCCGGGAAATCGAAAAAATAATTCCCGTTTAAAAAGTACGCGAAAATGCAAACTCTTTTTGGAATATACATCCCTTTAATTGCGTAAATACGTAAAATAGAAAGATTTTTTAAATTCGCACTTTTGGGACGAAAAGGGATAAAAATAGTTCCAACGATACGGCAACAGCTAGAATCATGAAATTTGGTGTAGAAATAGAAGGATTTTTCGAAATTCGTTCTTTTAAGGAATACAATTGAAAAAGAGGGATACAAATAGTACCAACCAAACCCATGAAGTTGATATCATGAAATTCGGTGTATACTATATAGACGCGAAACATAAAGGACTTTTTCGAAATTTTTAGTTTTAGGCGAAAAATGGGGCGAATGGGGACAAAAATGGTACCAACCAAATGACTGCAGCTAAAATAGTGAAATTGGTGTGTACATTACACTCACTGCATAGACGCGAAATGTAAAGAGATCTTTCGATATTCCTGCCTTCGGGACTGAATGGGATTACATTTGACACCAATCAATCATGAAATTCGTCTGTCTGTGTAGACGCAGCAAATAAGAAGACTTTTTCCAAAACCGTCTAGTTAGGGCCAAAATGAAAAAGAGAATAAAACTGGTATCAAGCAAACGACTGAAGCTAAAATAGTGAAATTAGGTATGTACATTCTACATTTTTGATAATAAATATTAGTACTTTTCTTATCTAAATGGTACGGACATTTGGGCTGTCCTGAGGGAAATTGTTTCTACCTAATAAAGACTGACAATGCATCTGATATTTATTTTGATTACTCTGGACGTTTTATATTTATATAGAGGAGAACTAATAATATTATAATAATGAAGCAGCACTATTTATTTAAAACAGTGCGCATAATTATTCCTTATAGAAATAGTAAACAAATATCGTGATGTGCATAAAAATATCACAATTTACCTAATATGGTAGTGTACTTCTATGTAAAGTTGACAGCCACTAATGTGCCGGTATGCACTACGTGGTGGAGGGTATATGAGATACGGCCCGGCCGAACCTTACACCTTTTTAGTTGTTTTTATTGCGATATACAATTTTCCCCAATTAATAGAGCATTACAAACGGAATGACAACCATAGTGCACACTACGTACTATGGTCGAGAGTTTGTAAAAAGAAGGGTTATTAGTTTTCGCAGAGGTGTTCGTTATCATTTCGGTTAACCTTTTACTTACTTCAGTAGTGATTTCTAATTTTTTTTCCAACTATTATGCGGTTCTAATCCAAAAGAAAAAAATAAAAGTGTAAGAAAGAGAAACTGCAAAATCAGTGAAATTAGTTTTAAAAACAACACAATGATCGAATGCTTAAAGCAATATTGCCCCCCGGGGGCGTTTTAAATAAACACATCATTAGCAGGAATCCATTAAACGAGACTTAGACGTTTAGAGCCACAGCTAAGTAATTAGCAAAGAATTATGGAAAAATAGCTTTTATTTACTAGTTTATTAAAGCTCATTATATTCGGACACTTTCTAAGTAATGGAGGAAACCAGTGATGGTTGGGACAGAAAAACTCACAGAGAAAATATGCATTTATTTATGCTTGGCTTGAAAATAGAAATTTTAGTTAAAAAATAACCTCATTAGAAGTTCCCTTCTAACCCTCTGGTACAAAAATATATTTATAACTTCAACTAAATCCAATTGAAAAGCACTTTAACAAAGTTTCGCCTGCCATTTCCGGTTACTTTTTAACTGAAACATTTCCCAGCTATCCACAGATTTCTGTTGCCCCCCTCAAGTTGTAACAGAAACTTTATTTTCAACGATAATTTCATGTTAAGTGCCGCTTATGACATTATTGCAACAAATGTTGGGTTATGACGGCCACACAAAAGGATAAGAAGAGAAAACGAAGCAGAAAAGTTATGCGGCTTGTGCCGCAATCGGTTGCAAGTTTTTTGTTGGGAGCGAAGGAGAAATTCTCAATCGGATTTTTGTTTTTGCATAACTAAAGGGTGATTTTTTAAGAGCTTGATAACTTTTTTTAAAAAAAAAACGCATAAAATTTGCAAAATCTCATCGGTTCTTTATTTGAAACGTTAGATTGGTCCATGACATTTACTTTTTGAAGATAATTTCATTTAAATGTTGACCGCGGCTGCGTCTTAGGTGGTCCATCCGCTTAGTCCAATTTTGGCATTTCCACGTTTTTGAGTAACAGAGACCCAATTGGTGCGAACGGCGACGAATCGAAAATTGGTGGTCATCATTAACACTGGCCGATACAGCTGCGATATTTTCTTCAGTTCGCACTCTACGTAAGCGTGTTGGTGGGTTAATGTCCAACAATGTAAATTTGGTGCGAAATTTAGTCACAATAGCCCGAATAGCCGCTTCAGTGGGTCGATTAAACTGACCATAAAATGGAAGCGCGCAATGAACTTTCTTAACAGAGCACGCATTTTGATAATAAAATTCAATAATTTGCAAGCGTTGTTCGTTTGTAAGACGATTCATGATGAAATGTCAAAGCATACTGAGCATCTTTCTCTTTGACACCATGTCTGAAATCCCACGTGATCTGTCAAATACTAATGCATGAAAATCCTAACCTCAAAAAAATCACTCTTTAGATGACAATACAATTTTAGTGCCACTTCAGATGTAAAACAAGGAATTCAAACAATTCCATAGAAGTCTCCGTCGTCCTTATTGTGGATATTGGCAAATAAACGTAAGGACATTGTTAAACTGTTGCATCAGTGTGTGCACCCTATAGCGGCAGATTGTGGTTCGGCCGCACAGACCCAGTTGACAAAGACTTGTGTGAACAGTCTTGCAACTTCCATTGACAAGAAGATAAGACTTGATTGGCGGTAACATTCTAAGTGGCGATTTCTCAGTAAACAGGACTATGTCGGTAACTATTTTTCTATAAAAAAAGAGATCGCCTTCATGAAGCTCATTTTCATCTCGGTGGATATGTCAATAAGCAAAATTGCCGCATATGGGGTTCAGAGAACCCACACGTGACTATTGAGAAGCCAATACATCCACAACGAGTGGAGTGAGTAGTACTGAAAACTGGGGTTGATCGTATGAGGTATTGCCGAGCCAGTCGTGATAGTCATATAAATGATATTGTGTTCCATTATTAAATGACAAAGTTCAACCTTTCCAATAAAACTAGAATTTTAACAAAATAATCAATAAAAAATAGGGGGTCGTACGTTAACATCTACATATTAAGTGCACTGTGGAAATAGCAGGGTTCTGACAACGGATTCTGGTAGAGGGTGAAGAAACAAGTAAGTAAGCTTCAGTCGGTTTATATATAGTAGGATGGGTCACGAAAATAAATTGCAGCGGTCACCCCCCCCCCCCCCCCAGAAATGAAGAGTGGGTTGGTTAATGATGATCTGCAAAATATTTCGTCACTGGGTCAAGCCAACTGTAAGCTAAACGCTCCTGAAAACAACTCTAAAAATCATGTTTTTTCCCGTGTAATTTGATGTAGCATTTTTGTCCAAAATTTTTTCTGAATTAATAGACTTGTGGGTTCACTTTAAATATAAATTTTGATTCTTGTCCTAGAGTAACTTATTGGTCGAATTATTGCACCTTTATAGTATTTTATTGTGTTTTTTCATAGTCCCAATTGAAAAAGTTTTCGTGTAAAACAATTGTAAAAACGTCATCAAATAAATATCAAGTCATAATGGATTTCAAGCACCGGTATATGAGTTTTAAAGCATTTAATTTTACATAGGGTAGAGACAACTGTGTGGGAGGAACTGGAAGGGGTGTGGCAAAAGCATAAATTTTTCTTGGTTTAATTTTCAACATTTTCAAATATCAAATTGCAACCGATTTTGACTACCCGTATGAAAGTTATATCGGTTTTATTTTAACCAAGGCTTATGTCACTTTGTGTGGGAGGTACTAGAAGGGGTGTGGCATATTCCAAAAATATTTGTCACAAAATTCTACTTTAAGTTTCTGAATACACCAAAACTCAACCTAAATGCCAAAAATAAGAAACAATTAAAGTTCATTTTATGGGAGTGGTATGAATGGATAAAATATTCTACATCAAATTTCACTGCACAGTCTACAACAACAAAATTTCATGAACTAGCCGATAAGAAAATAACTTCAAGCTGGAAAGCTTGCAAGCTTATTGCAAAGTCATTAAAGGCATAATGACAGAAATGAATAAGGAATAAACCCCAAGGACTGCTGTATATTTATAGATTCATTTCATTCAAATTTGTTATAAACTTCCTGTTGTATTTTGGCATTCTAAACCCGAAAACGATATTAAAAAAATTATGAACAAATTTTTAATTATTTTTTACTAAAATACCAATTTTAGTCTATCCTTTCTTATTTGCCATCGCACTGTGGTTTTGCAAAAGTCTACCAAAAAAATCAAGTAAGGAAAGGCTATATCACTCTACCCTACACCACTCCCTGCGTATATACCTCGCTTTTATTACTAACCCCTGGTGTTTCATGGGAGCAATTCTATCTAGTTCATATAAATTATATATAATTATATATAAATTATATATAAATTCATCTTTAGTCATATTTAACGAATATGCTAAATAATATGATAATTGATCCAATTTTCCCGCAGACGAATACAAATTAAACAGTAGTAATAGGATGAATCAGAGCGACATTTGAAATGGGGGGCTATAACAACACTTGGGGTCTGGCCCAAAACATGGGCCTATATTCCATTTGGGTTATTCCAAAGTATGGACACATATATTTGACTATCATAGTATGTATTCTTAGTTGAAATATAATATAATCTGGAAAATTTGAAAAAAAAAACAGGTATTTCATGGGAGAAATTTTATGTAGTTCATATAAAATAAAACTATAAATGCATCTTTAGTCAAATTTAATGAATATGGTAAATAACAAAGTAATTGATCCAATTTTCCAGCAGATATTCCGAGTAAAGTAAATATAAGTGGAAAAATTGATCAAGATCCAAAGACAAATACAAATTATACAGCGGTAATAGGATAAATCGGACGGACATTTGAAGGGGGCCTATAACAACACTTGAAGCCTGTGACAAAACATGCGCCCATATATTTCTCATTCATGGTACTTATTCCTAGTTGAAACATAGAATAATGTGCAAAATTTGATGAAGATCCGATGTAAGATGCAGTTTTATAGATGAAGAGATGAATGGGCCCCATTTGGGTTGTACCAAAGTATGGACATATGGGCATCTCCCAAACAAGTAAGAAAAGCCTAAAGTCGGACGGAGTCGACTATATGATACACCCCAGTTTCTATCTCATTACAACTCAATTCGGTAAAAAAGAGAAATCGGGAAGGATTTTTGAATTATGTAAATGTAAGTGTTTGACAAAAAATGTTAAATCGGGAAGGACATATGTTGGGGGTATATTGAAACCTTGGCCAAAATCGGTTAAACATTCGGGAACAACATTTGTATTGGGGCTATATCTTAATCTGAACCGATCTTACCCACTTTCACCATAGGTGTTTCTAGTTCGATTAAAAAATGTTGTGCCAATTTTAAAGAAAATCGGGTACAATATGTGATTTCTAGAGGGGAAAAAGTCAAATCGGAACCGACATTTGTATGGGGGCTATATCTAAATCTGAACCGATCTTATCCACTTTCTGCATAGGTGTTTATAGTTATATTATAAGATGTTTTGCCAAATTTAAAGAATATCGGTGGTTTCTAGAGCGGAAAAAGTCAAATCGGGAGCGACATTTGTAAGGGAACTATATCTAAATCTAAACCGATTTCCTCCAAATTCAATACCAATCGTCCTTGGCCAAAGAAAGTAACTTCTGCCAAATTTCATGATAATCGGACAGCAATTGCGACATGTAGAGTGTGAACAAGCTTAGACGGACAACAGACGGACAGACAGACAGACATCGGTAAATTGATTCAGCTGGTGATTCTAAGCCGATCCGTATACTTAAAGGTGGGTCTAGCTCGATCATTTTTTGGTCTTACAAACATTTGGCGGAAAACTAACTTATAATACCCTAGTCCACAAAGTGGTGTAGGGTATAAAAAATATTTTTTTGCTGATACGAAAAAAAAGCATAGAAATTGTTTAATATCTAAATTGTAATGCAGAAAATAATGTGTACATGTAAATATCAATAGATAAAAGAAGAAAATAGGGCACTACAATATGTCGTTTCTAGAGAGGAAAATGTCAAATCGGGAGCGACATTTGTATGGGGGCTATATCTAAATCTGAACCGATCTTACCCAATTTTTGCATAGGTGTTTCTAGTTGGATTATAAGTTTAAAGAAAATCGGGATTATAAATTTAAAGAAAATCGGGTACTATATATGCTTTATAGGGCGGAAAAAGTCAAATCGGGAGCGACATTTGTATGGGGGCTATATCTAAATCTGAACCGATTTCCTACCGATGGTCATTGGCCAGAAAAAATAACTTCTGCCAAGTTTCATGACAATCGGACAACAATTGCGACCTGTAGAGTGCGAACAAGCTTAGATGGACAGCAGACGGACAGACGGACGGACGGACGGACAGACAGACATCGTTAAATCGACTCAGCTGGTGATTCTAAGCCGATCGGTATACTAAAGGTGGGTCTAGCTCGATTATTTCTTGGTGTTACGCCCACGAAGTGGTGTAGGGTATAAAAATATATACGCTTTAGCCACACCCCTTCTTGTACCTCCCACACAATTGCCTGAATCCTAGATAATATTAAATCCTTCATATCTCCTATACTGGTGCATGGAATCCACAATGACTTGACTTTTAATCATGTTTTTACAATTGTTTTACATGTGACACGAACTTCCTAGTACCTTCCAAACAAATCCTGCCCTAAGTAAAATTTAATTCGTTATAAATTCCGCATATATATTCTATGAGAGTGTGGGTATATATAAGTCGGTTTAGCCGACTGAAGCTTACTTACTTATTTTTCACATTTATATAGAAAAAATCCAATCAGTAAGAAAATTTTGTATAGAAAAGACCTGTATTCCATAGAAAATGCATCAATGGAGTTATGATTTTTAACATTTCCTTCTAGATTTGCAGAATGAGAATGTCCTATTTCAATTACCAAAAAGATTTGTCCTTCGTAATATTTATAAAATGATTACGAGAATATTTTCTCAATAAAATAAAACTGATAAATAATTGAAACTTAGTTTTATAAGAAAAAGAAATATGTTATTGAATTAACTAAAAATTTCTTAAATATTATTGTTCCATTATACGTATGACAAAAATTGTTGAACGAAGGACTGAATGTACTACCTTATCAGATAATTTTCAGGAAATATATGAAATGTGCATTATAAAACTTGAAGAGGTTCTAGTAAAACGAAAAATATTGTTAATGAAATCACAAAGAATAAGCAGAACTTTAAAACAACCGACACTTGTCGGTAATTAATGATAATCAGTGTCGTCCTTTGATTATGTCGGTAAATTCTATGCTTCGAGCAATCGCCTCCTAAGATAGCTCATTTATATTCTATTTTATATTCTAAAACTGCGTGATCTGATTCTTCCTTTTATTAGTCTTCGAGAATGATCCAAAGATGAGTATGATTTTGGTGAAGATTTGGTATTTCAAAAAAATTATAAATTTCTCAATAGCAACCTGCAAACATAATTGTAGGGTACCCCCCACAGTCTTTGGCAGCCATTTATTTAATCCCTTATGCTGTTGGCATTCCATTTAATGTCTACTTCGTCGTTCGTTCACATGTAAATGTGTTATGTCTCTATCCGTCCCTCCCCACGAATGAGAACGGGATTTGGCATTTATTTCATATTCGAAATTCAATTAACATTAATAAAGGATAATGGTTCAATATTATTTCATTGTACGTTTTAATTTTTTTCTCTTTATTTCTCATTCAGCATTTTCGTTAAACTGCCATCGTACGCCAACAAACAGTCCTTTTGCACAAGGATTGCATTGCATTCATAGCGCCAACAAACCCTACGTTAATTGTATTTGTCTACATACAGACAGACAGCCATACATACAAACATACATATCTAGATTTTTAATAAAATCGATTTGAGGCAACCGTTCGATTCGGTTGGGTTTGTTTGCTTCAATTGCCGTGGGTTTGAGAGAGAGAGAGAGCTCTGGTTGTTGGCGGTTGTGTAAGGACCTTTAATGATATTTAATCCTTAATTAAAAAGCGGTTGTTAATGGTTATGTTTCCGAGTCAAAGCCATTGTTGATGTAGCTTTTATAGAATGTCAATGGCATTCGAGTGATTGGAGTTTATGAGAACCAACAAAAAAAGAAAAAAACTGAATAAATGTAACTTTGTTGCACAAGATTGGTGAAGGGGGGATTTTTGCTTGCGTCTATGAAGCGATGACATTTTCGGTTTAAGAGAGTTATTTCTCAGTCATTTTTAAATTTATAATTCTTCCAAAAAAATGCATGATTGTGATTAAAACGAAATTATTTCTAAGGTAAGTGTAACACTATTCATCAAAACTATTAGAATTGCGTGTTCATTTTCAAATTAATTTTGTGAATTCTTCTAAAACCAAGAGTATTCATTCTTTTTTAACTGATATATTTTGAGTATTGTTTGATAAAGGTATAGTATTACCAAGAGCTGAAGAAGTACAGTTTAATAAATAATTTCTTGTTTAAATACCCAAATTGGTATTGATATTTTATTTATAAATATTTATTCCATATTTTTTTTTGTTCGTGAATTTTGACGCAGAATATTTTTTCCATTCACACCACCCCCCTAAAACTCAGTTTTGTGGGACACCAATTCGGAAAAAGTACGAAATTAACCTTAAATTAAGTTTGACTTATTTCTGGCATTGAAGTTGAGTTTTGAGCTTCGGTGTATTCAGAGATTTATAGTAGAATTTTATGGCAAATATTTATGTAGAATATTTTGACCCGATAAACCCCTTTATTACGAAAGGGACCAACGAGAGTTGAGTAGCTAGAGGTTTAAAATGTTCCACAAAAATTTTGCTGGTGGTGTTTTAAGTAATATTGCTGAGCACTGGGGGAAATCATAAACCTACATACGTAATCCTTCAAATTTATTTTTTTACACCTTCTATATAAATCCCTTGTCCGAACCTTATTATTTTTTGTGCTCCATAGTTTAATTACATGAATATAGAATATATCTAGAAAGCTCAATATGCGGAAATCGGAAATCTCAAATTGGTAACTTACCCTGAAGAGTTTCACCGTTGTAGTCAGGTGAATATTGTCCCAGATTTCATTCAGTATCTCTGAAAGTAATAAAAAATCCACTCTGTGATTACTCTATAATTAGAAGAATACAAATGTAGATATATGCTGAGAAAAAAATGATTTTTCATAAAATAAATTTCAATATTTTTTTAAAATAAGAATTACTTATTTTTATACACTCCACGAGAGTATTATGTCTTTCTGCATTTGTTTGTAACACCCAAAAGGAAGGGAGGTAGACCCATCGTTAATTATACCGATCGGCTTAGAATCACTTTCTGAGTCGATTTAACAATGTCCGTCTGTCCATCTACTGTTGTTGTAATCACGATACAGGTCGCAATTGCAGCCAGAACCAAACGAAACTTTGCACAACGAAGTTTTTCTGCACAAGGACGAACGCTATTTAATTTGAAGAAAATCGGTTCCGATTTAGATATAGCCCCCACACGAATTTCACTCCCGATTTGACCCTTTTCACTTTAGATACCACATATTTTAACAGATTTTCTTCAAAATTGGCCAAACATTCTACATTTTAACTAGAAACACCTGTGGTAAAAATGGGTCATATCGCTTCAGATTTATATATAGCTCCCATACGAATTTCACTCCCGATTTGACTATTTTCACTCTCGATACCACATATTTCAACAGATTTTCTTCCAAATTCGCAAACCACCTTATATTTCAACTGGAAACACCTTCGGTAAAAATGTGTTAGATCGGTTCAGATTTATATATAGCTCCCATACAAATTTCGCTCCCAATTTGAATTTTTCCGCTCTAGAATCCACAATTTGAACAGATTTTCATCAAAATTGGCAAAACATCATATATTTAAACTAGGAACACCTATGGTGAAAATGGGTTACATCGGTTCAGATCTCTCTCTCTCATACAAATTTCGTTCTCCCAGAAACCGCGTATTTTCAGAGAATTTCTTAAAATTGAGCATAACACGTTATATATCAACTAGAAGAACTTATTGTGAAAGTTAGTCACTTCATTCCATGTTTGGATATAGCCCCGATACAAATATTATTCTCGATTTGACAAACTGGATCAGGTCATATTAGCCTGTGATTAGGAAACATACAAAAAATTTTCCCATTTTCACTTTTTTACTGAATTGAATTGTATTCCGATAGAAAGTGGAGTGTAGCATATAGTCGGCCCCGCCCGACTTTAGCCTTTCCTTACTTGTTACCTCTCACATTGTGTCCCTTGAAAGTACGAATTTGGAAAGAAACATTAATTTTTTGTGTATACGCAGTCAGAGGAATGTATACTCCGAATTTCATGACTCTAGCTGCGTTCATATGGTTGGTACTATTTTTAATCCATTTTTTCCATTTTATCCCCAAAAAGTACGAATTTCGAAAAATCCGTTTATTTTACGTGTGTACACGATCAGAGAATTTCATTATTCTAGGTGCTACCGTTTGGTTGGTACCATTTTTATCCCTCTGTTCCCATTTACCCCTTAAAAGTACGAATTTGAAAAAATACTTTTATATTATGTATCTACCCAATTAGAGGAATGTGCACAGCAAATTTCGTGTTTCTAGCTGTTGTCGTTTGATATGTACCATTTTTATCCCTTTTTGCCCCATTTCACCCCAACGAATAAAAATCAGTTTATGGTGCACCTTTTTGTTATAGGGGGAATGCGCATTAGAGCGTACCAGGTTACAAGTAAAAAAAAAAAAAGTTCGCCGTACACCTTCGAATATGAAGTATTATTGAAAGGTAGTTTCAAAAAAATTTTTTTTATTTTTTTATGCCGAACGTAGGGGTCGCGCTTTTACATTTTTCTATATAACTTCTGCATTTATAAACGGATTTTAAAGTGTGATACATCGATGTTTTTGTCCGATTTTTTTGTCTTTGAAGTCATTGAGCTCAAACATGATTCATGATTTTATGCGAGCTTTAATTTTCGATTATTAGAGTGGTACATTAGGGTAGTAGCAACTGAGAAATGATGGGTAAGTACCAGAAGGGGGTGCTTGAGCTCAATGACTTCAAAGACAAAAAAATCGGCCTCGTCGAGACAAAAACATCGATGTATCACACTTTAAAATCCGTTTATAAATACAAGTTATATAGAAAAATGTAAAAGCGCGACCCCTACGTTCGGCATAAAAAAATAAAATTTTTTTTTTGAAACTACCTTTCAATAATACTTCATATTCGAAGGTGTACGGCGAACTTTTTTTTTGAGGTACGCCCTAATGCGCATACCCGATATCAAGTAAGTACAAGCAGACATATTGAAAAAATATGCTTAAATACTCGAAAATATTAGGTGTTATTATGGGTATTTTTAGTTCTTGTGAGGTAAAAATTGTTCCTTTGGGCCGATTTCGCCCACTTTCAATCCCCACCGACCTGCCACCATAAGACACATTTAGGAGAAATTTGAACCTCCTAGCTCATTTCATTCGGAAGCTAGCGTGCTTTTAACAGACAGACGGACATGGCTAAATCGTCTTAGAATTTTACCATGACCAAGAATATATATAATTCATGGGGTCTCCGTTCAATATTTCAAGGTGTTACAAACGGATGGACAAAGTGGTGGAGGGTATAAAAATCAGTTTATTGCTTTCGTTTGGCTTCATTCATTTCATTTCACCGACCTTTTTCACAAACAAGCCAAAGGCATCATGCAAAGAAATTTCTTGAAATCAATGTCAGGGTCTTCGAAGTAACGCGATAGTTATCGGCATGTACGAATACATATATTTGAGCAATGAAGCCAGAAACTCCTTGTAAGCGGTAACGTTAACACTGTTTTAAAGGTCAATTTTACACTTTGTGTGATGTCGAGTGGTTTGTGTTGGCACTCGCGCCCGTCTATGCAAAACGATGAACGAGAAACCAAAATAAAAAATAAACCGGCAAAACTATGACTTAAAACTTAGCCAATAATAATAATAATCTTTTTAGCATATTAATCATGGATTGAACGGGAAGGGGGGGATGGCCGAGTCAACTGATGCCAACAGCATGAATTTGACATTTTTGTAAAAGACCGCGACGAAGAAGCAGAGGAGAAGCAGCAAATGTTGGAATTAAAGGTGAATGAATAAAAATCCAGTTTTTTGACAATTGAAATCGGTGGTGGTGTGGCTGGCGCTCAAACAAGAGTCAACAATTTGTTGCAGAAACGATCGCATCGACTATGCAATGTAAAGTGATGTCAATAATGAATGGTGGTTAACACCTCTCGCATTGGCACATACCAAACGGCCCAAAATCCACAACAGTCACAACAACAAGAAACCAAACTCGACTAAATCAACTACAATAAACGCAATATTTTGTACGAACATTGAAGAGAAGAATTGAAAAAAAAACAATTCAAATAAATGTATATTCATGAATTCATTGATTGATAAAGAGTGATTTTTTTGAGGTTAGGATTTTCATGCATTAGTATTTGACAGATCACGTGGGATTTCAGACATGGTGTCAAAGAGAAAGATGCTCAGTATGCTTTGACATTTCATCATGAATCGTCTTACAAACGAACAACGCTTGCAAATTATTGAATTTTATTATCAAAATGCGTGCTCTGTTAAGAAAGTTCATTGCGCGCTTCCATTTTATGGTCAGTTTAATCGACCCACTGAACCGGCTATTCGGGCTATTGTGACTAAATTTCGCACCAAATTTACATTGTTGGACATTAAACCACCAACACGCTTACGTAGAGTGCGAACTGAAGAAAATATCGCAGCTGTATCGGCCAGTGTTAATGATGACCACCAATTTTCGATTCGTCGCCGTTCGCACCAATTGGGTCTCTGTTACTCAAAAACGTGGAAATGCCAAAATTGGACTAAGCGGATGGACCACCTAAGACGCAGCCGCGGTCAACATTTAAATGAAATTATCTTCAAAAAGTAAATGTCATGGACCAATCTAACGTTTCAAATAAAGAACCGATGAGATTTTGCAAATTTTATGCGTTTTTTTAAAAAAAAAGTTATCAAGCTCTTAAAAAATCACCCTTTATTACCGTTCGTCCGTCGGCACAACGCCGCCGCACAAATGAAAAAAAAATAGTTTCAAACTGAAACAAAAAACAAACGTTTGGGATTGAAAGGTGAAGAAAACAATTCCATGGAACAACTATGATTAGAGCTGTGGAGCAGTTGAGGTTTTTTTCCAATTCGAACTATTGAAACTGAGTCACAGCGCGGCGCAGCTCAACTATTCCGTTTCGTGATGACGGGGAAAGGTATTAAAAATGCGCCGGCCAACTCCGCTCTGAATGTAATAAGCGCTGCGGCGAAGGTCGAATATGCGATACACTATGGCAATTCGAGGCGGCCGTCGTCTATTCGATCGTATTTTCCCCCCGAAACCGAACCACATCAAGCCGCAACAAATTTAAAGTAATTAGATTAGATTTGGCGGTATATCTATCGTAGAAATATTTTGAAAATATGCCACAATGGAATTTACAATTATCTAGGCCGTATATAGAATGTTTGTCAGTGCACGTATCAAACTTCAAGTGAATATAAGACAGAAATCTTCAGAAGAACTCTAAATATTTATTTAGAGTTATTTTCAGTCCTTGTGAGGCAACTTTTTTCCCCCATTTTGCCCATTTACAATTCCAACCGGACGGATGGACAATTTTGTGAAGAGCAACTCTCCAACTTTTAATTAATAATTCTTTTTTCCAGTATAAAGATGTATTTAAGATTTCTCTTTAAAATTGTTTTAATAAAGTGAAATTTTCCAAAAATTTTGATAAAAAGCTAGGTTGGTACACATGTTTATAAAATGCTTTGTGTTGTTGTAATATTTATAACTTAATATATTTTTTAACCACTGAACTTTACGTAACGTAAATACAGAATATTTTTCAACTCATAGAGAAAATATAAATTGGCTGGAATTCGAATGTATTACATTCAAAACATCTAGAGAATCAATCACTAATCAAACAACACAAAAACTAAGAACTAAAATTAAAACGAATTAAGTAGGAATTCCAATTTTTCCGGTAATTCCCGGGTAATTTTTCAATGAGAAATCTATGAAAAATACGCAATGGAAAAAAATATATATTTTTGATGGTGCAATCGCATACAACAAAAAATTAAAAAAAATAATTTTTCCATTTACCTAGTGTTTCTTGGAATTTTCTTTGTTATTTTGTATCTTGGTTTAATTAACGAAAGAAAAAATTATCATTCTGATGATTTTTCACTGAAATTCTGATTGGTTTTGCTAAAATAAAATAGAACACCACTTGCAAACCCACACAGTCGCTACATTAAAATTTCAAAAAAAAAAGTATTAAAGTATTAATTTCGTAAATTAAAATAAAAAAAATAAAATTTAAAAAATTTAAAAAACCTAACATTTACTTTCAAAACAAGTTATACCACATTAACGGCGTAAGGTCTTATCGTGCAAGGTAACGACCAAATTGAAAATATCATAAACCCTGTGTTGTGAATTTATCGATATTTTTGACGATATGTCATTGCGTTTGGGCATTGTGACATTACTTCTAGGCAATAACGTCCAAATCTGTAAAGCCATATTACCCAAAACCCTCATGATTAAAGATATTCTCCTATGTAAAGGGTGATTTTTTAAAAGCTATAGGAAAGTTAAAAAAACATACATACGAACTGAAGAAAATATCGCAGCTGTATCGGCCTGTGTTAATGATGACCATCAATTATTGATTCGTCGCCGTTCGCAGCAATTGGGCCTCTGTTACTCAAAAACGTGGAAATGCCAAAATTGGACTAAGCGGATGGACCATTTGAGGCGCAGTCAAAGTCAACATTTGCATGAAATAATCTTCAAACATTAAATTATATGGACCGTACTATCGATTCAAATAAAGATTTCATGAATTTTTCTGAATTTTATGTGTTTTTTTTAACTTTCCTATAGCTTTTAAAAAATCACACACATATAAATCTGAACCGATCTGGCCCATTTTTAACAGAGCTGTTTTTTAGTTGAAATGTAAGTTGTTTTATCAAATTTGAAGAAAATCTTATAAAATATTTGGTTTTTAGAGCGGAAAGAGTCAAATCGGTGGAAACATTTGTATGGGAGCTATATATAAATCTGAACCGATCTGGCCTGTTTTTACCAGAGCTGTTTCTAGTTAATATATATCACGATTTGCCTAATTGGAAGAACATATATTTCAAATATGTGGTTTCTAGAGCGAAAAGTGTAAAATCGGGTGTAAACTTTGTATGGGAGCTATATCTAAATCTGAACCGATTTGCTTCAAATTAAATAGCGATCGCCCTTATCCCACAAAACTTCGTTGTGCAAAATTTCATTTAGTTCCAACAACAATTACTACCTGTTTGATTACAAGAATAGATGGACAGACGGACGGACGGACATTGCTAAATCGACTCAAAAAGTGATTCTATGTCCGTTCACATAAAAAATAAAAACAAAATATTTTTTTCCAAAAGATAGATTTTGCTAGCATGAACAAATCAGAAAAAAATCGAAATCAAAACATTCTAAAAAAGAAAATAATGGCTATATGTAAATGATCTATGGCTAAATTTAGAAGTTATATCTCTCTTTATAGATTTTTTGATAAATCTATCTAATAAAAAATTTGATAAAAAATGGCACACGATTTTTTAAATCCCCTTACTTCTACAATAACTTATATTTATTTATCCATATATTCTCTTCAAAAAGGCCATGTTTTCATTGGAAGGATCCCAGCTAGTTTAAAAT